>OY282499.1:35982872-36616372 GCA_958295605.1 Ajuga chamaepitys | reverse complement strand
TCAAATACAAGCCTTAATGATTCGATAAGTCGAATCGGGTAAAATTGTTGGTGGTTGTTGATCCGAGAAGTCAAATTGGGTCACATTGTGCATACTTGGTGGCTTGATAAAACAAAAAGGAACAAGTTATAGATACTAGTTGATCCGAGAAGTCGAATTGGGCCAAATGGAAGACTTGTTGATCCGAGAAGTCAATTGGGGTCAAATACAACCCTTAGTGATTCGAGAAGTCGAATCGAGTCAAATAGTTGGTGGTTGTTAATCCGAGAAGCCGAATTGGGTCAGATTGTGCGTACTTGGTGACATGATAAAACAAACGGATCAAGTTATGGATACTTGTTGATCAGAGAAGCCGAATTAGGTCAAATGGAAGACTGGTTGATCTGAGAAGTAAATTGCGGTCAAATACAAACCTTAATGATTCGAGAAGTTGAATCAAATCAAATAGTTGGTGCTTGTTGATCCGAGAAGCCAAGTTGGGTCACATTGTGCGTACTTGGTGACTTGATAAAACAAACGGATCAAGTTATGGATACTTGTGGATTCGATAAACTGAATTGGGTCAAATGGAAGATTTGTTGATTCGAGAAGTCAATTGGGGTCAAATAAAAGACTTAATGATTCGATAAGTCGAATCGGGTTAAATGATTGGTGGTTGTTGATCCGAGAAGCCGAATTGTGTCACATTGTGTGTACTTGGTGACTTGATAAAACAAAAGGAACAAATTTTGGATACTAGTTGATCCAAGAAGCCGAATTGGGCCAAATGGAAGACTTGTTGATTTGAGAAGTCAATTGGGGTTAAATACAATTTTTTTTATTCGAGAAGTCGAATCGAGTCAAATAGTTGGGGGTTTTTTTATCCGAGAAGCCGCATTGGGTCACATTATGCGTACATGGTGACTTGATAAAACAAACGGATCAAGTTATGGATACTTGTTGATCCGAGAAGCCGAATTGGGTCAAATGGAAGACTTGTTGATCGAAGAAGTCAATTGGGGTCAAATACAAGCCTAATGATTCTAGAAGTCAAATCCAGTCAATCATTGGTGCTCGTCGATTCGAGAAGCCGAGTTGGGTCACATTGTGCGTACCTTGTGACTTGATAAAACAAACGAATCAAGTTATGAATATTTGTCGATCCGAGAAGCCGAATTGGGTCAAATGGAAGATTTGTTGATCCGAGAAGTCAATTGGGGTCAAATACAAGCCTTAATGATTCGATAAGTCGAATCGGGTAAAATTGTTGGTGGTTGTTGATCCGAGAAGTCAAATTGGGTCACATTGTGCGTACTTGGTGGCTTGATAAAACAAAAGGAACAAGTTATGGATACTAGTTGATCCGAGAAGTCGAATTCGGCCAAATGGAAGATTTGTTGATCCGAGAAGTCAATTGGGGTCAAATACGATCCTTAATGATTCGAGAAGTCGAATCGAGTTAAATAGTTGGTGGTTGTTAATCCGAGAAGCCGAATTGGGTCAAATGGAAGACTGGTTGATCTGAGACGTAAAATGGGGTCAAATACAAACCTTAATGATTCGAGAAGTTGAATAAAATCAAGTAGTTGGTGCTTGTTGATCCGAGAAGCCAAGTTGGGTCACATTGTGCGTACTTGGTGACTTGAAAAAACAAACGGAACAAGTTATGGATACTTGTTGATCCGAGAAACTGAATTGGGTCAAATGGAAGATTTGTTGATTCGAGAAGTCAATTGGGGTCAAATACAAGACTTAATGATTCGATAGGTCGAATCGGGTTAAATGATTGGTGGTTGTTGATCTGAGAAGCCGAATTGTGTCACATTGTGCGTACTTGGTGACTTGATAAAACAAAGGAACAAATTATGGATACTAGTTGATCCAAGAAGCCGAATTGGGCCCAATGGAAGACTTGTTAATTCGAGAAGTCAATTGGGGTTAAATAGAATCCTTATTGATTCGAGAAGTCGAATTGAGTCAAATAGTTTGGGGTTGTTTATCCGAGAAGCCGAATTGGGTCACATTGTGCATACTTGGTGACATGATAAAACAAACGGATCAAGTTATGAATACTTGTTGATCCGAGAAGCCGAATTGGGTCAAATGGAAGACTTGTTGATCGAAGAAGTCAATTGGGGTCAAATACAAACCTAATGATTCAGGAGTAAAATCCAGTCAAATAATTGGTACTCGTCGATCCGAGAAGCCGAGTTGGGTCACATTATGCATACTTTGGGACTTGATAAAACAAACGGATCAAGTTATGAATATTTGTTGATCCGAGAAGCCGAATTGGGTCAAATGGAAGATTTGTTGATCCGAGAAGTCAATTGGGGTCAAATACAAGCCTTATGATTCGATAAGTTTAATCGTTGCTTGTATAAATAAAAATGAAAATAAAGTGTATACAAAAAAAAAGAAGCAAATCCCAAAACGCTCTAAGAGTAGGCTAATACACTAGCCGAGAAACGCTGTGCGTATATCAAAGTCCGAAATCGAAACTACCATAAGCCGGTAGGTGACTAAAAAGTCTAACAGATCTAAGACGCTAAAAGTGGGGGGGTAACCACTGAAATGGAACCAAGCGCCGTGAGTGCGAGTCCAAACACTCATGGAAGTGAGTGAGGTCTGTGGTCCGGGAACAGCTTCCGGAGCTCGAGTGACATGTAGAGCGGGTAATGCTATGCTGGGGCAAGCAACACCAGCTGAGGCGGCAGAGCAATGAGTGCCGTGGAGGTTCCGTCCAGGGGCGATAGAACTGTCGGGCGCGCAACAATAGTGAGACGCCTAGGAACCTAAGTTCCAATTGCTGTGAAGCATGTAGGAATCTTCCCAGAGTCGGAAAGACTCTGCTGGCCTCGTTAAAACCCACTACTGAAAAAACCCTGAGGGAAAAAAGTCAATAGTGGGAAAAAGAGTACCAGCATCGGCCTAAAAGACCAATGTCCTTCAAATCCATAAACCGTCAATGCATAAAAAAATCCAAAGCAGGAGCCTGCACAAAAGACGGGGGAGGGAAGGGGTAAAAATAAGAAGCCGAGAATTCCTCCAAAGCTTCCATAAGATCTGCAAAAGAACACTGGGGAGGGGAACATCAGAAGGCTCAATGTACACGAAAATACTGAGTATGGAAGTCACGAGAAGCGATATCAGAGATGTGTGGAGGGAGGGGATTCCACCATGTAAAAGGCGTACGGAGAGCAGAGAGGGCATCAGCAGCCTGGTTGCCTTCTCTGTATATGTGCGAAACTTTGAAAGTAAGATCCCCCAAAAAGTGCAAGGCTCGAATCCAACGTGCACGAAGTCGCCATGGCACATCAAGAGATCGGGACTGAAACGCTTGTACGACATACATGGAGTCAGATTCAAGCCAAATCTTATGCCATCCACGATCCCTGGCTAACTCGATCGCGCAAATGGCCGCCTGGAGTTCCGCTTCAAAAGCAAAACCATGGCCGAATGAGACAGAAAACCCTCCCAAAGTGAAACCTCTGCAATTTCTAAAAATGCCTCCCCCAAAAGAGGGGCCAGGTGCCCCTTCGGCACTACCATCCGTGTTAACCTTGATCCACCCAGGGGAGGGGGGAATCCAAGTGACAGACTTCACCAGAAGAGGTTTAGACGGAACACCACGCACACCTAGCCGAGTTGTGCATGTGTCCCGAGATCAGGGAGGCAGAATCCCGAATGCAAGAAAGAATAACTGAGACAGCCTGTGTGGAGTTAGCCTTCTTATCATCGAAAATGGACCTGTTCCTGGTAGTCCAAATAGCCCAAATAGCAGTGACAAAAGCAACTCGCCAAAGCGCTGTGACTTGGGAGCTGAACTGTACCTGCATAGCCTGTAAAAGCAATCTGTGGAAACCCTCATGAAAAATAAGAGATACATCAAAAGCCCAAAATAGTTTAGAGAAAATGGCAAGAGAGAAAGAACAACTAGAAAAAATATGATCAGCAGACTCCCCTGATGTATGGCAAAGAGCGCACATGGATGGACCTTGAATGCAGTGTGACTGAATAATCTCCCAAGAAGGAAGTTTATGATGTATCGCACGCCAAACCGTATACGATCGACAGGGAGGGATAAAGGGAGCCCAGATCCATTTCCCCCAAGAAGTGGCCGGAAAGGAGGTACGGAAGTAATTGTAAGCCAGAGTGGACGTCACATTGCCCGTCGGAGAGCGAGTCCAAACTCTATGATCCGGGATAGAGGGAGAGATGGCCATAGCAACTATGTCCTTGGCAATAACAGGGAAGTTCTGAACAAAAAGCCCGTCCAATTGCCAGACCCCATCAATATGATAATCCGAAATCAAATGCTGAAAATGTAAACGTGCCTCAATAGGCATGCCAATCCTGTCAGCAATGGAGTAACCGAGCCAATTATCAAGCCAAAATCTAACCGAAGAGTTCGGTCCAACAATCCACTGAGATTCCGAGAGGAGCTGTCTGATGTAAGGTCTAGTGGAACCAAAGAGGGAGGAGCGAATGTAGGAGGTCTTAAGATCACCAGAGGCAGAGAACCAGCGGGAACGAAGAAGATCCATGCCAGTGTCAGTAGAAGTTAAGAAGTCCCAGGCAAATTTGAGCAAAAAAGCAGCATTCGCCTTGCGAATTGAACGGAGACCCAGACCTCCTTCAGCTTTCGGGGCACAAACACGTTTCCAGGAGATGTTATAATTACCACTATGGGCCGTGCTGCCCGTCCAGATAAAATTGCGCATGGCCTTCTCAACGTCAGCAAGAAGGGACAAAGGCCAACGGTACACCATCATCGAGTGAACGAAGGAACTAGTGATCACAGAATTCACAAGGCAAGCCCGGCCCGCCATCGAGAGTGAAGTGCCCACCCAGTTGGAAAACTTTGCGCAAATAGAATCCGCCAAGGGCTGGAAGTAAGCAAGCCTTGGTGCTCCGACAAAGATAGGGACCCCAAGGTATTGCATAGGCAAAGAGCCTTCAACCATCTTCGAAACACGGAGAATCTGCCGCTTGATGTTAGTGGTAGCCTTCTCTCCAAAGAATACTCTAGACTTGTCTGTGCTAACGATTTGGCCCGAGAGCCTACCATAAAGCATAAGAATATGACGTAGCTTCCTCACATTAGACAAGTCCGCATTGCAAAAGATGAGGATGTCATCAGCATAGAACAAGAAGGGAGGGCAGGGAACCCCCATCATGGCCATAGCCGGACGGATAGACTGCTTATTATGGCAATCAACAATGAGCCTACCCAAAAACTCTTCAGCAAGACAAAATAGGAGAGGGGAAAGCGGATCCCCCTGCCTAACACCACGTGAACATGCGAAGTAACCAACAGGAGAACCATTGATCAGAATGGAAAGCCTGGCAGAGAGCAGAATGGAAGAGACACGATCCACAAACCAATCCGAAAAGCCCAAACATCTCAGAAAATGCAGAAGAAAATCCCAACGAACAGTATCAAAAGCTTTCCGGATATCAATTTTGAAGGCCACATTACCACCCTCATTTTGCCTGTCCATACAATTAAAACACTCAGAAGCATAGGCAATACAATGATGGATGCGCCTACCTGGCACAAATCCGAACTGATAGGGAGAAATGTGAGAGCCCACAAAGCTGCCCAGTCTAGAAGCAAGAATCTTAGTGAGGACCTTAAACAAAAAATTGCTAAGAACTATAGGTCGAAAGTCCTCCACTCGATTGGCCCCCTTCTTTTTAGGAATGAGGACCACAAAGCTTGAATTCAAACCAGTGGGAATGAAACCATGACGAAAAAAGTGACACACGGCAGCCACTACATCGTTACGAACAATATCCCAATAAACCTGAAAAAAGCAGCCAGAAAAACCATCCGGGCCTGGAGAGCTGTCTGCCGAGAGAGAGAAAACCGCCGAGTGAATTTCCTCCGGAGTGGGGTCAGCCATAAGAAGAACATTCTCGTCAGCAGAGATGGAGGGACTGACGATATCCCCCACAACAGAAAGATCAATGGTTGACGAAGTAGTGGGCTCCGTGAAAAGGTTGGTGTAGAAGTGAACAATGTGGTCCGCCAGAGTGGTCCGGTCTTCAACCAACACACCATCGATCTTGAGAGCCGAGAGGTGCTGCCTCACCTTAGAGGCAGCATGCAATCTGTGGAAAAAAGAGGAGTTACGGTCCCCATCCTTAAGCCAGCTGAGACGATTTTTCTGACAAATGAAGTCTTGATGCTGGGCAAGAGTGCGATTAATGAGGACCTGCAAGTCCACCTCCTTCTCAAAGAGGGCATCAGAGTAACCCTGTTCATAGATCATCTCCTGAAGGGCAGCGAGATCCGCGTAGTGCTCCGCCAAAGTGGTGTAAATATTCCGGAAGATGTTGACGTTCCAAACTTTGATCTCCTCCTTTAATCTCTTCAACTTACGAACAACCCTAGAGAGGGGATCCGTATGAGATAAGGGGCCAGCCCATGAATCATTGACCAAAGAACGAAAGCCAGGATGGACCGTCCACATCTTTTGAAACCGGAAAGGTCGGGGATAGGAAGGAGCAGACTCCGTGCAAGTGATCAAAAGAGGATGGTGATCAGAGTTGTTCCGGGGGAGTATCAACGCTTGAATAGAATTCCACTGAGCCACAAAATCACTGTTAACAAAACCCCGGTCCAACTTAGAAGCTTTAAAAGAGCCGATGGATCGACGAGAGCACCAGGTATACGTGCATCCCTCATTCTCAATTTCCAGCAGCTCCGCATCGTCAATAGCCTGCCGAAACTCAGAACAAGCAATAGGGGAAGGGGAGGCCATACTCATGCGCTCATGCGCACCAAACACGGCGTTAAAGTCACCAATAATGCAACAAGGCAAAGAGGCAACATGAATGAGATCAGACCATAAAGACCGACGCTCAATGTACTCATTACACGCATGAACAAAAGCAAGATGCACGGGAACATCCCGAATGACAGCATAAACCAAGAGCAATTGATTCGAAAAATAAATAACATGTGAGGACTCCACATAGCTAGCACGACAAAGAATCCAAATATTAGGGAGCAAAGGGGGGCGGGAATTTTCACCAAGAAAATGAAGGTGGAGAGACCTCCAAAAAGTAGGCGGAATAGAAGAAGATCTAACCTTCGGCTCAACAATGGCGAGCCAATCAGGGGAATGTAGACGACAAAAATCCCGGAGAGAGTTCCTGGCCTGTTCATTCCCCATTCCACGAATATTCCATATCATCATCTTCATGTCCAACCTGTGTATACGCCGTGCTCTGGCGGCGGGTCATCCAATTCCATCTCATTTGCCCAATTACCGAGAGCAGCCCGGTGCATGTGTCGTAGGGCATCTGAGTTGTGGTTATCCAAAACATGAAAATCCGACTTAGCGACAGAGTCCATGTCCTCAATAATCTTGCCTCTCCGAGGAGGAATAGAAGCGGAGCGAGGGCGTGAGGAGGAAGCGCACCATCGACGGAGTGCTTCCACATGAATCGGGGGGGCCGTCGAAAGTGGGACCACGTCCATATGTGGGGCCGGATGAAGGACCAGCTCCATAGAAGAGGGAGTCGTAGTCATGCCTGATGTGGCAGCCTTGGCGTGAGCCAATGATGAATGTGAGGATGGTATGTCCCCACAATAGTGGGATGTCAGCGGACACCTAAGGAGACATTCATCATTAACAGATTCCTTGTGAGACTTGGATATACTATTAATAGCCGTAGCCTCAGCCATGACATGTGGGTCACAATCATGATCAAAGAGAGAGATGTGGGCTGAATTACTATTAATAGTAATACCCCTATTAATGCGCTGCGTGGACTCCACCAAAGTGGAAGGACGCTGCATGGACTCCTCCAACGTGGGGTTGTTATCAAAATGAGAAACAGGGGAGGTGCTCATGGTAGCAAAACCGCCATGCATGGAGTGCATGGGCTCGGAAAAGGGTGCATGGCGAGGTGGAGAAGGAGGCGTTGCGTCCCTGTTTCCGGGCGGAGTCGAGGATGACGTTGAACCTTCCTCTGTTGCCATAGCGCTCAAGATAGCGAATGAGTTCGACGTAGTCGGAGCGTGAGATGGCGCCGGTGTAGCTTTCGGACGGTAAACCATACGTGGCAGCTGTGATCGCCCTCTCGACCGACCTCTAGGAAATCGAGGTCGGGACTTCGAGCGAGCCGGATTCGTGGGAGCCGTGTTAGTCGGGGTAAGCCTGGTCATGGTCAAGTTCCTTCCCATATGCGAATGAGTAGCATGATGAGAAGATGCAGCCTTCCTCTTCTTGCATGTGATGACCGTGTGTCCCAAAATACAACATGAAGAGCAATAATCAGGGCAGTTTTCGTAAACAATAGAGGCTGTGGTGAGAGTGCCATTACCTTCGACAGTGACCTTATCCGGTAAATGGGTCGGCTTGGCAAAGTCGATTTCAACCTGCACCCGGGCGAAATGACCCAAGGAACCTTCGATCGCTCTCTCATCTATTTGTAAGGGAATACCAATTGATTTGGCAATACCCCAAAGACAGGGGGTGTCCCAATGTTCCATCCCGAGTTCGTAGATACGAATCCACACCTGAGCAACCGAGGTATTCAGCTTGTGCGGATTGAAATTAGGGACCCAACGGGTCATTCGGAGCGTTCCGGGTTTGAGAGACCAAGCGGAATGCGAGAAAGCTTTGGAGCGATCACTATCATTGGTAAACTGGAAGTTGTAGCATCCCCGTCCCAACAGGACGATCTTCCATTCAAATTGTGTTTTCCAGATGTCCGTAAGCTTAGATTTGAGTTCAGTTAGAGACCATGATTTATCCTTCTTGATATAGAAAAGTCTTCCAATTAGAGTCTTGGATAGGAACTCCACCCTTTGTTTATAGCGTGTTTCATCCACAGTGATGGAGTAAACATCCCCTTTGAGGACCGGTTCATATGGAATCGGTCGTTGGGGCGGCGAAGGCAATGAGGCAGTAGCCGGCGTCGCATCTGATGGAGGTCGGGAGGTCGAGAGTGGGACCGGAAGAGAACCAATCCGTAGAGATGGGGCTGTAAACGACGTTCCCGATGTGTACCTGTTCCCCAATGCCGGAAATAAACTAGCATTGGGGAGGTTAAGAGCAGGCATAGGCAAAGAGCTATCGTGCATGGTAAGAGAGTCCGTAGGAGGGGGGGAAAGGGGTCTCATAGTAGGGGGCACAACACCACTATTCATAAGATTAAATAAATTAGTAATAGCTGAAAAATCAGCACTAGACCCACTAGGACTAGAGCTGGTCTCATGCAAAGCAATCTCAGAATTCATATCACGTGAAGTCCCCATGTGAAGAGAATGAGCAGCTATGATTGAATTAGGAAAGTCAACCTGAGGACCCTTCCTAGGCAGGGAAGCATTAAATGCAAAGGGTGGTATGCATGGGGTATGGGCAGAAGAGAGAGAATGAGCATTTAATTCATGCATGGAAGGGGAAATAAAGTGCGAGGGGGGTGCAGAAAGTATGGGAGCATCAAGTGCCAAAATAGAGCGACGAGTAGGAAAGCAAGAAGATGTGACCTGGTCTGGGTATGTTCCCCTGGAGGATTCCGGCGAAGGCAAGGCGACCGGAATGACGACCGGAAGTTGCTGTAGTGAGTCCGGGAGGGAGTGTAGGGCCTCCGTCGTGTGGGAATCCAAAGAAGCAGGCACCGGGGAAACCGGTGGAGGTGGCGGTGCTGTGGTGGAGGTCACCGGAGCCTCCGTCACTGAAACTTTGGAGATGCCGGCGTGTGGAGGAAGCGAGCAAGGAGAATCGTCCCTGCTGGAGGGCATTAGAGCCAGCCCCCTAGCTTTGAGGGATGGCAACAGCCATGGGAGGTGGGAGCAAAGCTCCAAAAGCCATAGCAGGTCTTGGCCCGAGGCGGGCGGCGGATACGGGACTACGGTGGAAGATGCTTGAGAGCTAGGGGGGGTGTCAACGTGAGAGGAGTGGTCGTCTTTCATGGAAGGCAGCGGAGGAGGGACGACGGGGAGTGGTGGTGGGTTAGGAAAGGACGACAAGGGGGAAGGAGAGAGAAGAGAGCATTTCTCTCTCTCTCTTACTTGCCTTATGATTCGATAAGTCGAATCGGGTAAAATTGTTGGTGGTTGTTGATCCGAGAAGTCAAATTGGGTCACATTGTGCGTACTTGGTGGCTTGATAAAATAAAAGGAACAAGTTATGGATACTAGTTGATCCGAGAAGTCGAATTGGGGCAAATGGAAGACTTGTTGATCCGAGAAGTCAATTGGAGTTAAATACAATCCTTAATGATTCGAGAAGTCGAATCGAGTTAAATAGTTGGTGGTTGTTAATCCGAGAAGCCGAATTGGGTCAGATTGTGCATACTTGGTGACATGATAAAACAAACGAATCAAGTTATGGATACTTGTTGGCCAGAGAAGCCAAATTGGGTCAAATAGAAGATTGGTTGATCTGAGAAGTAAATTGGGGTCAAATACAAACCTTAATGATTCGAGAAGTTTAATCAAATCAAATAGTTGGTGCTTGTTGATTCGAGAAGCCAAGTTGGGTCACATTGTGTGTACTTGGTGACTTGATAAAACAAATGGATCTAGTTATGGATGCTTGTTGATCCGAGAAACTGAATTGGGTCAAATGGAAGATTTGTTGATTCGAGAAGTCAATTGTGGTCAAATACAAGACTTAATGATTCGATAAGTCGAATCAGGTTAAATGATTGGTGGTTGTTGATCCGAGAAGCCAAATTGTGTCACATTGTGCGTACTTGGTGACTTGATAAAACAAAAGGAACAAATTATGGATACTAGTTGATCCAAGAAGCCGAATCGGGCCAAATGGAAGACTTGTTGATTCGAGAAGTCAATTGGGGTTAAATACAATCCTTATTGATTCGAGAAGTCGAATCGAGTCAAATAGTTTGGGGTTTTTTATCCGAGAAGCCGAATTGGGTCATATTGTGCGTACTTGGTGACATGATAAAACAAACGGATCAAGTTATGGATACTTGTTGATCCGAGAAGCCGGATTGGGTCAAATGGAAGACTTGTTGATCGAAGAAGTCAATTGGGGTCAAATACAAGCCTAATGATTCAGAAGTCAAATCCAGCCAAATAATTGGTACTCGTCGATCCGAGAAGTCGAGTTGGGTGACATTGTGCATACTTTGTGACTTGATAAAACAAACGTATCAAGTTATGAATATTTGTTGATCCGAGAAGCCGAATTGGGTCAAATGGATGATTTGTTGGTCCGAGAAGTAATTTGGGGTGAAATACAAGCCTTAATGATTCGATAAGTCGAATCGGGTAAAATTGTTGGTGGTTGTTGATCCGAGAAGTCAAATTGGGTCACATTGTGCGTACTTGGTGGCTTGATAAAACAAAAGGAACAAGTTATGGATACTACTTGATCCGAGAAGTCGAATTGGGCCAAATGGAAGACTTGTTGATCCGAGAAGTCAATTGGGGTCAAATACAATCCTTAATGATTCGAGAAGTCGAATCGAGTTAAATAGTTGGTGGTTGTTAATCCGAGAAGCCGAATTGGGTCAGATTGTGCGTACTTGGTGACTTGATAAAATAAACGGATCAAGTTATGGATACTTGTTGATTAGAGAAGCCGAATTGGGTCAAATGGAAGACTGGTTGATCTGAGAAGTAAATTGGGGTCAAATACAAACCTTAATGATTCGTGAAGTTGAATCAAATCAAATAGTTGGTGCTTGTTGATCCGAGAAGCCAAGTTGGGTCACATTGTGCGTACTTGGTGACTTGATAAAACAAATGGATCAAGTTATGGATGCTTGTTGATCCGAGAAACTGAATTGGGTCAAATGGAAGATTTGTTGATTCGAGAAGTCAATTGGGGTCAAATACAAGACTTAATGATTCGATAAGTCGAATCGGGTTAAATGATTGGTGGTTGTTGATCCGAGAAGCCAAATTGTATCACATTGTGCGTACTTGGTGACTTGATAAAACAAAAGGAACAAATTATGGATACTAGTTGATCCAAGAAGCCGAATCGGGCCAAATGGAAGACTTGTTGATTCGAGAAGTCAATTGGGGTTAAATACAATCCTTATTGATTCGAGAAGTCGAATCGAGTCAAATAGTTTGGGGTTTTTTTATCCGAGAAGCCGAATTGGGTCATATTGTGCATACTTGGTTACATGATAAAACAAACGGATCAAGTTATGGATACTTGTTGATCCAAGAAGCCGAATTGGGTCAAATGGAAGACTTGTTGATCGAAGAAGTCAATTGGGGTCAAATACAAGCCTAATGATTCAGAAGTCAAATCCAGTCAAATAATTGGTACTCGTCGATCCGAGAAGTCGAGTTGGGTCACATTGTGCATACTTTGTGACTTGATAAAACAAACGTATCAAGTTATGAATATTTGTCGATCCGAGAAGCCGAATTGGGTCAAATGGAAGATTTGTTGATCCGAGAAGTCAATTGGGATCAAATACAAGCCTTATGATTCGATAAGTCGAATCGGGTAAAATTGTTGGTGGTTGTTGATCCGAGAAGTCAAATTGGGTCACATTGTGCGTACTTGGTGGCTTGATAAAATAAAAGGAACAAGTTATGGATACTAGTTGATCCGAGAAGTCGAATTGGGGCAAATGGAAGACTTGTTGATCCGAGAAGTCAATTGGGGTTAAATACAATCCTTAATGATTCGAGAAGTCGAATCGAGTTAAATAGTTGGTGGTTGTTAATCCGAGAAGTCGAATTGGGTCAGATTGTGCATACTTGGTGACATGATAAAACAAACGGATCAAGTTATGGATACTTGTTGGTCAGAGAAGCCAAATTGGGTCAAATGGAAGATTGGTTGATCTGAGAAGTAAATTGGGGTCAAATACAAACCTTAATGATTCGAGAAGTTGAATCAAATCAAATAGTTGGTGCTTGTTGATCCGAGAAGCCAAGTTGGGTCACATTGTGTGTACTTGGTGACTTGAAAAAACAAACGGAACAAGTTATGGATACTTGTTGATCCGAGAAACTGAATTGGGTCAAATGGAAGATTTGTTGATTAGAGAAGTTAATTTGGGTCAAATACAAGACTTAATCATTCGATAGGTCGAATCGGGTTAAATGATTGGTGGTTGTTGATCCGAGAAGCCGAATTGTGTCACATTGTGCGTACTTGGTGACTTGATAAAACAAAGGAACAAATTATGGATACTAGTTGATCCAAGAAGCCGAATTGGGCCAAATGGAAGACTTGTTGATTCGAGAAGTCAATTGGGGTTAAATACAATCCTTATTGATTCGAGAAGTCGAATTGAGTCAAATAGTTTGGGGTTTTTTATCCGAGAAGCCGAATTGGGTCACATTGTGCATACTTGGTGACATGATAAAACAAACGGATCAAGTTATGAATACTTGTTGATCCGAGAAGCCGAATTGGGTCAAATGGAAGACTTGTTGATCGAAGAAGTCAATTGGGGTCAAATACAAGCCTAATGATCCAGGAGTAAAATCCAGTCAAATAATTGGTACTCGTCGATCCGAGAAGCCGAGTTGGGTCACATTGTGCATACTTTGGGACTTGATAAAACAAACGGATCAAGTTATGAATACTTGTTGATCCGAGAAGCTGAATTGGGTCAAATGGAAGACTTGTTGATCGAAGAAGTCAATTGGGGTCAAATACAAGCCTAATGATTCAGGAGTAAAATCCAGTCAAATAATTGGTACTCGTCGATCCGAGAAGCCGAGTTGGGTCACATTGTGCATACTTTGGGACTTGATAAAACAAACGGATCAAGTTATGAATATTTGTTGATCCGAGAAGCCGAATTGGGTCAATTGGGTCAATTGGGGTCAAATGGAAGATTTGTTGATTCGAGAAGTCAATTGGGGTCAAATACAAGACTTAATGATTCGATAAGTCGAATCGGGTTAAATGATTGGTGGTTGTTGATCCGAGAAGCCAAATTGTGTCACATTGTGCGTACTTGGTGACTTGATAAAACAAAAGGAACAAATTATGGATACTAGTTGATCCAAGAAGCCGAATCGGGCCAAATGGAAGCCTTGTTGATTCGAGAAGTCAATTGGGGTTAAATACAATCCTTATTGATTCGAGAAGTCGAATCGAGTCAAATAGTTTGGGGTTTTTTATCCGAGAAGCCGAATTGGGTCATATTGTGCATACTTGGTTACATGATAAAACAAACGGATCAAGTTATGGATACTTGTTGATCCAAGAAGCCGAATTGGGTCAAATGGAAGACTTGTTGATCGAAGAAGTCAATTGGGGTCAAATACAAGCCTAATGATTCAGAAGTCAAATCCAGTCAAATAATTGGTACTCGTCGATCCGAGAAGCCGAGTTGGGTCACATTGTGCATACTTTGGGACTTGATAAAACAAACGGATCAAGTTATGAATACTTGTTGATCCGAGAAGCCGAATTGGGTCAAATGGAAGACTTGTTGATCGAAGAAGTCAATTGGGGTCAAATACAAGCCTAATGATTCAGGAGTAAAATCCAGTCAAATAATTGGTACTCGTCGATCCGAGAAGCCGAGTTGGGTCACATTGTGCATACTTTGGGACTTGATAAAACAAACGGATCAAGTTATGAATATTTGTCGATCCGAGAAGCCGAATTGGGTCAATTGGGTCAATTGGGGTCAAATGGAAGATTTGTTGATTCGAGAAGTCAATTGGGGTCAAATACAAGACTTAATGATTCGATAAGTCGAATCGGGTTAAATGATTGGTGGTTGTTGATCCGAGAAGCCAAATTGTGTCACATTGTGCGTACTTGGTGACTTGATAAAACAAAAGGAACAAATTATGGATACTAGTTGATCCAAGAAGCCGAATCGGGCCAAATGGAAGACTTGTTGATTCGAGAAGTCAATTGGGGTTAAATACAATCCTTATTGATTCGAGAAGTCGAATCGAGTCAAATAGTTTGGGGTTTTTTTATCCGAGAAGCCGAATTGGGTCATATTGTGCATACTTGGTTACATGATAAAACAAACGGATCAAGTTATGGATACTTGTTGATCCAAGAAGCCGAATTGGGTCAAATGGAAGACTTGTTGATCGAAGAAGTCAATTGGGGTCAAATACAAGCCTAATGATTCAGAAGTCAAATCCAGTCAAATAATTGGTACTCGTCGATCCGAGAAGTCGAGTTGGGTCACATTGTGCATACTTTGTGACTTGATAAAACAAACGTATCAAGTTATGAATATTTGTCGATCCGAGAAGCCGAATTGGGTCAAATGGAAGATTTGTTGATCCGAGAAGTCAATTGGGATCAAATACAAGCCTTATGATTCGATAAGTCGAATCGGGTAAAATTGTTGGTGGTTGTTGATCCGAGAAGTCAAATTGGGTCACATTGTGCGTACTTGGTGGCTTGATAAAATAAAAGGAACAAGTTATGGATACTAGTTGATCCGAGAAGTCGAATTGGGGCAAATGGAAGACTTGTTGATCCGAGAAGTCAATTGGGGTTAAATACAATCCTTAATGATTCGAGAAGTCGAATCGAGTTAAATAGTTGGTGGTTGTTAATCCGAGAAGTCGAATTGGGTCAGATTGTGCATACTTGGTGACATGATAAAACAAACGGATCAAGTTATGGATACTTGTTGGTCAGAGAAGCCAAATTGGGTCAAATGGAAGATTGGTTGATCTGAGAAGTAAATTGGGGTCAAATACAAACCTTAATGATTCGAGAAGTTGAATCAAATCAAATAGTTGGTGCTTGTTGATCCGAGAAGCCAAGTTGGGTCACATTGTGTGTACTTGGTGACTTGAAAAAACAAACGGAACAAGTTATGGATACTTGTTGATCCGAGAAACTGAATTGGGTCAAATGGAAGATTTGTTGATTAGAGAAGTCAATTTGGGTCAAATACAAGACTTAATCATTCGATAGGTCGAATCGGGTTAAATGATTGGTGGTTGTTGATCCGAGAAGCCGAATTGTGTCACATTGTGCGTACTTGGTGACTTGATAAAACAAAGGAACAAATTATGGATACTAGTTGATCCAAGAAGCCGAATTGGGCCAAATGGAAGACTTGTTGATTCGAGAAGTCAATTGGGGTTAAATACAATCCTTATTGATTCGAGAAGTCGAATTGAGTCAAATAGTTTGGGGTTTTTTATCCGAGAAGCCGAATTGGGTCACATTGTGCATACTTGGTGACATGATAAAACAAACGGATCAAGTTATGAATACTTGTTGATCCGAGAAGCCGAATTGGGTCAAATGGAAGACTTGTTGATCGAAGAAGTCAATTGGGGTCAAATACAAGCCTAATGATCCAGGAGTAAAATCCAGTCAAATAATTGGTACTCGTCGATCCGAGAAGCCGAGTTGGGTCACATTGTGCATACTTTGGGACTTGATAAAACAAACGGATCAAGTTATGAATACTTGTTGATCCGAGAAGCTGAATTGGGTCAAATGGAAGACTTGTTGATCGAAGAAGTCAATTGGGGTCAAATACAAGCCTAATGATTCAGGAGTAAAATCCAGTCAAATAATTGGTACTCGTCGATCCGAGAAGCCGAGTTGGGTCACATTGTGCATACTTTGGGACTTGATAAAACAAACGGATCAAGTTATGAATATTTGTTGATCCGAGAAGCCGAATTGGGTCAATTGGGGTCAAATGGAAGATTTGTTGATTCGAGAAGTCAATTGGGGTCAAATACAAGACTTAATGATTCGATAAGTCGAATCGGGTTAAATGATTGGTGGTTGTTGATCCGAGAAGCCAAATTGTGTCACATTGTGCGTACTTGGTGACTTGATAAAACAAAAGGAACAAATTATGGATACTAGTTGATCCAAGAAGCCGAATCGGGCCAAATGGAAGCCTTGTTGATTCGAGAAGTCAATTGGGGTTAAATACAATCCTTATTGATTCGAGAAGTCGAATCGAGTCAAATAGTTTGGGGTTTTTTATCCGAGAAGCCGAATTGGGTCATATTGTGCATACTTGGTTACATGATAAAACAAACGGATCAAGTTATGGATACTTGTTGATCCAAGAAGCCGAATTGGGTCAAATGGAAGACTTGTTGATCGAAGAAGTCAATTGGGGTCAAATACAAGCCTAATGATTCAGAAGTCAAATCCAGTCAAATAATTGGTACTCGTCGATCCGAGAAGCCGAGTTGGGTCACATTGTGCATACTTTGGGACTTGATAAAACAAACGGATCAAGTTATGAATACTTGTTGATCCGAGAAGCCGAATTGGGTCAAATGGAAGACTTGTTGATCGAAGAAGTCAATTGGGGTCAAATACAAGCCTAATGATTCAGGAGTAAAATCCAGTCAAATAATTGGTACTCGTCGATCCGAGAAGCCGAGTTGGGTCACATTGTGCATACTTTGGGACTTGATAAAACAAACGGATCAAGTTATGAATATTTGTCGATCCGAGAAGCCGAATTGGGTCAATTGGGTCAATTGGGGTCAAATGGAAGATTTGTTGATTCGAGAAGTCAATTGGGGTCAAATACAAGACTTAATGATTCGATAAGTCGAATCGGGTTAAATGATTGGTGGTTGTTGATCCGAGAAGCCAAATTGTGTCACATTGTGTGTACTTGGTGACTTGATAAAACAAAAGGAACAAATTATGGATACTAGTTGATCCAAGAAGCCGAATCGGGCCAAATGGAAGACTTGTGGATTCGAGAAGTCAATTGGGGTTAAATACAATCCTTATTGATTCGAGAAGTCGAATCGAGTCAAATAGTTTGGGGTTTTTTATCCGAGAAGCCGAATTGGGTCATATTGTGCATACTTGGTTACATGATAAAACAAACGGATCAAGTTATGGATACTTGTTGATCCAAGAAGCCGAATTGGGTCAAATGGAAGACTTGTTGATCGAAGAAGTCAATTGGGGTCAAATACAAGCCTAATGATTCAGAAGTCAAATCCAGTCAAATAATTGGTACTCGTCGATCCGAGAAGTCGAGTTGGGTCACATTGTGCATACTTTGTGACTTGATAAAACAAACGTATCAAGTTATGAATATTTGTCGATCCGAGAAGCCGAATTGGGTCAAATGGAAGATTTGTTGATCCGAGAAGTCAATTGGGATCAAATACAAGCCTTATGATTCGATAAGTCGAATCGGGTAAAATTGTTGGTGGTTGTTGATCCGAGAAGTCAAATTGGGTCACATTGTGCGTACTTGGTGGCTTGATAAAATAAAAGGAACAAGTTATGGATACTAGTTGATCCGAGAAGTCGAATTGGGGCAAATGGAAGACTTGTTGATCCGAGAAGTCAATTGGGGTTAAATACAATCCTTAATGATTCGAGAAGTCGAATCGAGTTAAATAGTTGGTGGTTGTTAATCCGAGAAGTCGAATTGGGTTAGATTGTGCATACTTGGTGACATGATAAAACAAACGGATCAAGTTATGGATACTTGTTGGTCAGAGAAGCCAAATTGGGTCAAATGGAAGATTGGTTGATCTGAGAAGTAAATTGGGGTCAAATACAAACCTTAATGATTCGAGAAGTTGAATCAAATCAAATAGTTGGTGCTTGTTGATCCGAGAAGCCAAGTTGGGTCACATTGTGTGTACTTGGTGACTTGAAAAAACAAACGGAACAAGTTATGGATACTTGTTGATCCGAGAAACTGAATTGGGTCAAATGGAAGATTTGTTGATTTGAGAAGTCAATTGGGGTCAAATACAAGACTTAATGATTCGATAGGTCGAATCGGGTTAAATGATTGGTGGTTGTTGATCCGAGAAGTCGAATTGTGTCACATTGTGCGTACTTGGTGACTTGATAAAACAAAGGAACAAATTATGGATACTAGTTGATCCAAGAAGCCGAATTGGGCCAAATGGAAGACTTGTTGATTCGAGAAGTCAATTGGGGTTAAATACAATCCTTATTGATTCGAGAAGTCGAATTGAGTCAAATAGTTTGGGGTTTTTTATCCGAGAAGCCGAATTGGGTCACATTGTGCATACTTGGTGACATGATAAAACAAACGGATCAAGTTATGAATACTTGTTGATCCGAGAAGCCGAATTGGGTCAAATGGAAGACTTGTTGATCGAAGAAGTCAATTGGGGTCAAATACAAGCCTAATGATTCAGGAGTAAAATCCAGTCAAATAATTGGTACTCGTCGATCCGAGAAGCCGAGTTGGGTCACATTGTGCATACTTTGGGACTTGATAAAACAAACGGATCAAGTTATGAATATTTGTTGATCCGAGAATCCGAATTGGGTCAAATGGAAGATTTGTTGATCCGAGAAGTCAATTGAGGTCAAATACAAGCCTTATGATTCGATAAGTCGAATCGGGTAAAATTGTTGGTGGTTGTTGATCCGAGAAGTCAAATTGGGTCACATTGTGCGTACTTGGTGGCTTGATAAAATAAAAGGAACAAGTTATGGATACTAGTTGATCCGAGAAGTCAAATTGGGGCAAATGGAAGACTTGTTGATCCGAGAAGTCAATTGGAGTTAAATACAATCCTTAATGATTCGAGAAGTCGAATCGAGTTAAATAGTTGGTGGTTGTTAATCCGAGAAGCCGAATTGGGTCAGATTGTGCATACTTGGTGACATGATAAAACAAACGAATCAAGTTATGGATACTTGTTGGCCAGAGAAGCCAAATTGGGTCAAATAGAAGATTGGTTGATCTGAGAAGTAAATTGGGGTCAAATACAAACCTTAATGATTCGAGAAGTTGAATCAAATCAAATAGTTGGTGCTTGTTGATTCGAGAAGCCAAGTTGGGTCACATTGTGTGTACTTGGTGACTTGATAAAACAAATGGATCTAGTTATGGATGCTTGTTGATCCGAGAAACTGAATTGGGTCAAATGGAAGATTTGTTGATTCGAGAAGTCAATTGTGGTCAAATACAAGACTTAATGATTCGATAAGTCGAATCGGGTTAAATGATTGGTGGTTGTTGATCCGAGAAGCCAAATTGTGTCACATTGTGCGTACTTGGTGACTTGATAAAACAAAAGGAACAAATTATGGATACTAGTTGATCCAAGAAGCCGAATCGGGCCAAATGGAAGACTTGTTGATTCGAGAAGTCAATTGGGGTTAAATACAATCCTTATTGATTCGAGAAGTCGAATCGAGTCAAATAGTTTGGGGTTTTTTATCCGAGAAGCCGAATTGGGTCATATTGTGCGTACTTGGTGACATGATAAAACAAACGGATCAAGTTATGGATACTTGTTGATCCGAGAAGCCGGATTGGGTCAAATGGAAGACTTGTTGATCGAAGAAGTCAATTGGGGTCAAATACAAGCCTAATGATTCAGAAGTCAAAACCAGCCAAATAATTGGTACTCGTCGATCCGAGAAGTCGAGTTGGGTGACATTGTGCATACTTTGTGACTTGATAAAACAAACGTATCAAGTTATGAATATTTGTTGATCCGAGAAGCCGAATTGGGTCAAATGGATGATTTGTTGATCCGAGAAGTAATTTGGGGTGAAATACAAGCCTTAATGATTCGATAAGTCGAATCGGGTAAAATTGTTGGTGGTTGTTGATCCGAGAAGTCAAATTGGGTCACATTGTGCGTACTTGGTGGCTTGATAAAACAAAAGGAACAAGTTATGTATACTACTTGATCCGAGAAGTCGAATTGGGCCAAATGGAAGACTTGTTGATCCGAGAAGTCAATTGGGGTCAAATACAATCCTTAATGATTCGAGAAGTCGAATCGAGTTAAATAGTTGGTGGTTGTTAATCCGAGAAGCCGAATTGGGTCAGATTGTGCGTACTTGGTGACTTGATAAAATAAACGGATCAAGTTATGGATACTTGTTGATTAGAGAAGCCGAATTGGGTCAAATGGAAGACTGGTTGATCTGAGAAGTAAATTGGGGTCAAATACAAACCTTAATGATTCGTGAAATTGAATCCAATCAAATAGTTGGTGCTTGTTGATCCGAGAAGCCAAGTTGGGTCACATTGTGCGTACTTGGTGACTTGATAAAACAAATGGGTCAAGTTATGGATGCTTGTTGATCCGAGAAACTGAATTGGGTCAAATGGAAGATTTGTTGATTCGAGATGTCAATTGGGGTCAAATACAAGACTTAATGATTCGATAAGTCGAATCGGGTTAAATGATTGGTGGTTGTTGATCCGAGAAGCCAAATTGTGTCACATTGTGCGTACTTGGTGACTTGATAAAACAAAAGGAACAAATTATGGATACTAGTTGATCCAAGAAGCCGAATCGGGCCAAATGGAAGACTTGTTGATTCGAGAAGTCAATTGGGGTTAAATACAATCCTTATTGATTCGAGAAGTCGAATCGAGTCAAATAGTTTGGGGTTTTTTATCCGAGAAGCCGAATTGGGTCATATTGTGCATACTTGGTGACATGATAAAACAAACGGATCAAGTTATGGATACTTGTTGATCCAAGAAGCCGAATTGGGTCAAATGGAAGACTTGTTGATCGAAGAAGTCAATTGGGGTCAAATACAAGCCTAATGATTCAGAAGTCAAATCCAGTCAAATAATTGGTACTCGTCGATCCGAGAAGTCGAGTTGGGTCACATTGTGCATACTTTGTGACTTGATAAAACAAACGTATCAAGTTATGAATATTTGTCGATCCGAGAAGCCGAATTGGGTCAAATGGAAGATTTGTTGATCCGAGAAGTCAATTGGGATCAAATACAAGCCTTATGATTCGATAAGTCGAATCGGGTAAAATTGTTGGTGGTTGTTGATCCGAGAAGTCAAATTGGGTCACATTGTGCGTACTTGGTGGCTTGATAAAATAAAAGGAACAAGTTATGGATACTAGTTGATCCGAGAAGTCGAATTGGGGCAAATGGAAGACTTGTTGATCCGAGAAGTCAATTGGGGTTAAATACAATCCTTAATGATTCGAGAAGTCGAATCGAGTTAAATAGTTGGTGGTTGTTAATCCGAGAAGTCGAATTAGGTCAGATTGTGCATACTTGGTGACATGATAAAACAAACGGATCAAGTTATGGATACTTGTTGGTCAGAGAAGCCCAATTGGGTCAAATGGAAGATTGGTTGATCTGAGAAGTAAATTGGGGTCAAATACAAACCTTAATGATTCGAGAAGTTGAATCAAATCAAATAGTTGGTGCTTGTTGATCCGAGAAGCCAAGTTGGGTCACATTGTGTGTACTTGGTGACTTGATAAAACAACCGGATCAAGTTATGGATACTTGTTGATCCGAGAAACTGAATTGGGTCAAATGGAAGATTTGTTGATTCGAGAAGTGAATTGGGGTCAAATACAAGACTTAATGATTCAATAAGCCGAATCGGGTTAAATGATTGGTGGTTGTTGATCCGAGAAGCCGAATTGTGTCACATTGTGCGTACTTGGTGACTTGATAAAACAAAAGGAACAAATTATGGATACTAGTTGATCCAAGAAGCCGAATTGGGCCAAATGGAAGACATGTTGATTCGACAAGTCAATTGGGGTTAACTACAATCCTTATTGATTCGAGAAGTCGAATCGAGTCAAATAGTTGGGGGTTTTTTATCCGAGAAGCCGAATTGGGTCACATTATGCGTACTTGGTGACTTGATAAAACAAACGGATGAAGTTATGGATACTTGTTGATCCGAGAAGCCGAATTGGGTCAAATGGAAGACTTGTTGATCGAAGAAGTCAATTGGGGTCAAATACAAGCCTAATGATTTGAGAAGTCAAATCCAGTCAAATAGCTGGTGCTCGTCGATCCGAGAAGCCGAGTTGGGTCACATTGTGCGTACTTGGTGACTTGATAAAACAAACGGATCAAGTTATGAATATTTGTCGATCCGAGAAGCCGAATTGGGTCAAATGGAAGATTTGTTGATCCGAGAAGTCAATTGGGATCAAATACAAGACTTATGATTCGATAAGTCGAATCAGGTAAAATTGTTGGTGGTTGTTGATCCGAGAAGTCAAATTGGGTCACATTGTGCGTACTTGGTGGCTTGATAAAATAAAAGGAACAAGTTATGGATACTAGTTGATCCGAGAAGTCGAATTGGGGCAAATGGAAGACTTGTTGATCCGAGAAGTCAATTGGGGTTAAATACAATCCTTAATGATTCGAGAAGTCGAATCGAGTTAAATAGTTGGTGGTTGTTAATCCGAGAAGCCGAATTGGGTCAGATTGTGCATACTTGGTGACATGATAAAACAAACGGATCAAGTTATGGATACTTGTTGGTCAGAGAAGCCAAATTGGGTCAAATGGAAGATTGGTTGATCTGAGAAGTAAATTGGGGTCAAATACAAACCTTAATGGTTCGAGAAGTTGAATCAAATCAAATAGTTGGTGCTTGTTGATCCGAGAAGCCAAGTTGGGTCACATTGTGTGTACTTGGTGACTTTATAAAACAACCGGATCAAGTTATGGATACTTGTTGATCCGAGAAACTGAATTGGGTTAAATGGAAGATTTGTTGATTCGAGAAGTGAATTGGGGTCAAATACAAGACATAATGATTCAATAAGCCGAATCGGGTTAAATGATTGGTGGTTGTTGATCCGAGAAGCCGAATTGTGTCACATTGTGCGTACTTGGTGACTTGATAAAACAAAAGGAACAAATTATGGATACTAGTTGATCCAAGAAGCCGAATTGGGCCAAATGGAAGACTTGTTGATTCGAGAAGTCAATTGGGGTTAACTACAATCCTTATTGATTCGAGAAGTCGAATCGAGTCAAATAGTTGGGGGTTTTTTATCCGAGAAGCCGAATTGGGTCACATTGTGCGTACTTGGTGACTTGATAAAACAAATGGATCAAGTTATGGATACTTGTTGATCCGAGAAGCCGAATTGGGTCAAATGGAAGACTTGTTGATCGAAGAAGTCAATTGGGGTCAAATACAAGCCTAATGATTTGAGAAGTCAAATCCAGTCAAATAGTTGGTGCTCGTCGATCCGAGAAGCCGAGTTGGGTCACATTGTGCGTACTTGGTGACTTGATAAAACAAACGGATCAAGTTATGAATATTTGTTGATCCGAGAAGCCGAATTGGGTCAAATGGAAGATTTGTTGATCCGAGAAGTCAATTGGGGTCAAATACAAGCCTTAATGATTCGATAAGTCGAATCGGGTAAAATGGTTGGTGGTTGTTGATCCGAGAAGTCAAATTGGGTCTCATTGTGCATACTTGGTGGCTTGATAAAACAAAAGGAACAAGTTATGGATACTAGTTGATCCGAGAAGTCGAATTGGGCCAAATGGAAGACTTGTTGATCCGAGAAGTCAATTGGGGTCAAATACAACCCTTAGTGATTCGAGAAGTCGAATCGAGTCAAATAGTTGGTGGTTGTTAATCCGAGAAGCCGAATTGGGTCAGATTGTGCGTACTTGGTGACATGATAAAACAAACGGATCAAGTTATGGATACTTGTTGATCAGAGAAGCCGAATTAGGTCAAATGGAAGACTGGTTGATCTGAGAAGTAAATTGCGGTCAAATACAAACCTTAATGATTCGAGAAGTTGAATCAAATCAAATAGTTGGTGCTTGTTGATCCGAGAAGCCAAGTTGGGTCACATTGTGCGTTCTTGGTGACTTGATAAAACAAACGGATCAAGTTATGGATACTTGTGGATTCGAGAAACTGAATTGGGTCAAATGGAAGATTTGTTGATTCGAGAAGTCAATTGGGGTCAAATACAAGACTTAATGATTCGATAAGTCGAATCGGGTTAAATGATTGGTGGTTGTTGATTCGAGAAGCCGAATTGTGTCACATTGTGTGTACTTGGTGACTTGATAAAACAAAAGGAACAAATTATGGATACTAGTTGATCCAAGAAGCCGAATTGGGCCAAATGGAAGACTTGTTGATTCGAGAAGTCAATTGGGGTTAAATACAATTTTTTTTATTCGAGAAGTCGAATCGAGTCAGATAGTTGGGGGTTTTTTTATCCGAGAAGCCGAATTGGGTCACATTGTGCGTACATGGTGACTTGATAAAACAAACGGATCAAGTTATGGATACTTGTTGATCCGAGAAGCCGAATTGGGTCAAATGAAGACTTGTTGATCGAAGAAGTCAATTGGGGTCAAATACAAGCCTAATGATTCTAGAAGTCAAATCCAGTCAAATCGTTGGTGCTCGTCGATTCGAGAAGCCGAGTTGGGTCACATTGTGCGTACCTTGGGACTTGATAAAACAAACGGATCAAGTTATGAATATTTGTCGATCTGGGAAGCCGAATTAGGTCAAATGGAAGATTTGTTGATCCGAGAAGTCAATTGGGGTCAAATACAAGCCTTAATGATTCGATAAGTCGAATCGGGTAAAATTGTTGGTGGTTGTTGATCCGAGAAGTCAAATTGGGTCACATTGTGCGTACTTGGTGGCTTGATAAAACAAAAGAAACAAGTTATGGATACTAGTTGATCCGAGAAGTCGAATTTGGTCAAATGGAAGATTTGTTGATCCGAGAAGTCAATTGGGGTCAAATACGATCCTTAATGATTCGAGAAGTCGAATCGAGTTAAATAGTTGGTGGTTGTTAATCCGAGAAGCCGAATTGGGTCAATTGGAAGACTGGTTGATCTGAGACGTAAAATGGGGTCAAATACAAACCTTAATGATTCGAGAAGTTGAATAAAATCAAGTAGTTGGTGCTTGTTGATCCGAGAAGCCAAGTTGGGTCACATTGTGCGTACTTGGTGACTTGAAAAAACAAACGGATCAAGTTATGGATACTTGATGATCCGAGAAACTGAATTGGGTCAAATGGAAGATTTGTTGATTCGAGAAGTCAATTTGGGTTAAATACAAGACTTAATGATTCGATAGGTCGAATCGGGTTAAATGATTGGTGGTTGTTGATCCGGGAAGCCGAATTGTGTCACATTGTGCGTACTTGGTGACTTGATAAAACAAAGGAACAAATTATGGATACTAGTTGATCCAAGAAGCCGAATTGGGCCAAATGGAAGACTTGTTGATTCGAGAAGTCAATTGGGGTTAAATACAATCCTTATTGATTCGAGAAGTCGAATCGAGTCAAATAGTTGGTGGTTGTTAATCCGAGAAGCCGAATTGGGTCAGATTGTGCGTACTTGGTGACATGATAAAACAAACGGGTCAAGTTATGGATACTTGTTGATCAGAGAAGCCGAATTAGGTCAAATGGAGGACTGGTTGATCTGAGAAGTAAATTGCGGTCAAATACAAACCTTAATGATTCGAGAAGTTGAATCAAATCAAATAGTTGGTGCTTGTTGATCCGAGAAGCCAAGTTGGGTCACATTGTGCGTTCTTGGTGACTTGATAAAACAAACGGATCAAGTTATGGATACTTGTGGATTCGAGAAACTGAATTGGGTCAAATGGAAGATTTGTTGATTCGAGAAGTCAATTGGGGTCAAATACAAGACTTAATGATTCGATAAGTCGAATCGGGTTAAATGATTGGTGGTTGTTGATCTGAGAAGCCGAATTGTGTCACATTGTGTGTACTTGGTGACTTGATAAAACAAAAGGAACAAATTATGGATACTAGTTGATCCAAGAAGCCGAATTGGGCCAAATGGAAGACTTGTTGATTCGAGAAGTCAATTGGGGTTAAATACAATTTTTTTTATTCGAGAAGTCGAATCGAGTCAAATAGTTGGGGGTTTTTTTATCCGAGAAGCCGAATTGGGTTACATTGTGCGTACATGGTGACTTGATAAAACAAACGGATCAAGTTATGGATACTTGTTGATCCGAGAAGCCGAATTGGGTCAAATGGAAGACTTGTTGATCGAAGAAGTCAATTGGGGTCAAATACAAGCCTAATGATTCTAGAAGTCAAATCCAGTCAAATCGTTGGTGCTCGTCGATTCGAGAAGCCGAGTTGGGTCACATTGTGCGTACCTTGTGACTTGATAAAACAAACGGATCAAGTTATGAATATTTGTCGATCCGAGAAGCCGAATTAGGTCAAATGGAAGATTTGTTGATCCGAGAAGTCAATTGGGGTCAAATACAAGCCTTAATGATTCGATAAGTCGAATCGGGTAAAATTGTTGGTGGTTGTTGATCCGAGAAGTCAAATTGGGTCACATTGTGCGTACTTGGTGGCTTGATAAAACAAAAGGAACAAGTTATGGATACTAGTTGATCCGAGAAGTCGAATTCGGCCAAATGGAAGATTTGTTGATCCGAGAAGTCAATTGGGGTCAAATACGATCCTTAATGATTCTAGAAGTCGAATCGAGTTAAATAGTTGGTGGTTGTTAATCCGAGAAGCCGAATTGGGTCAAATGGAAGACTGGTTGATCTGAGACATAAATTGGGGTCAAATACAAACCTTAATGATTCGAGAAGTTGAATAAAATCAAGTAGTTGGTGCTTGTTGATCCGAGAAGCCAAGTTAGGTCACATTGTGCGTACTTGGTGACTTGAAAAAACAAACAGATCAAGTTATGGATACTTGTTGATCCGAGAAACTGAATTGGGTCAAATGGAAGATTTGTTGATTCGAGAAGTCAATTTGGGTTAAATACAAGACTTAATGATTCGATAGGTCTAATCGGGTTAAATGATTGGTGGTTGTTGATCCGAGAAGCCGAATTGTGTCACATTGTGCGTACTTGGTGACTTGATAAAACAAGGGAACAAATTATGGATACTAGTTGATCCAAGAAGCCGAATTGGGCCAAATGGAAGACTTGTTTGATTCGAGAAGTCAATTGGGGTTAAATACAATCCTTATTGATTCGAGAAGTCGAATCGAGTCAAATAGTTTGGGGTTTTTTATCCGAGAAGCCGAATTGGGTCATATTGTGCGTACTTGGTGACATGATAAAACAAACGGATCAAGTTATGAATACTTGTTGATCCGAGAAGCCGAATTGGGTCAAATGGAAGACTTGTTGATCGAAGAAGTCAATTGGGGTCAAATACAAGCCTAATGATTCAGGAGTCAAATCCAGTCAAATAATTGGCATTCGTCGATCCGAGAAGTCGAGTTGGGTCACATTGTGCATACTTTGGGACTTGATAAAACAAACGGATCAAGTTATGAATATTTGTTGATCCGAGAAGCCGAATTGGGTCAGATGGAAGATTTGTTGATCCGAGAAGTCAATTGGGGTCAAATACAAGCCTTATGATTCGATAAGTCGAATCGGGTAAAATTGTTGGTGGTTGTTGATCCGAGAAGTCAAATTGGGTCACATTGTGCGTACTTGGTGGCTTGATAAAACAAAAGGAACAAGTTATGGATACTAGTTGATCCGAGAGGTCGAATTGGGGCAAATGGAAGACTTGTTGATCCGAGAAGTCAATTGGAGTTAAATACAATCCTTAATGATTCGAGAAGTCGAATCGAGTTAAATAGTCGGTGATTGTTAATCCGAGAAGCCGAATTGGGTGAGATTGTGCATACTTGGTGACATGATAAAACAAACGGATCAAGTTATGGATACTTGTTGGCCAGAGAAGCCAAATTGGGTCAAATAGAAGATTGGTTGATCTGAGAAGTAAATTGGGGTAAAATACAAACCTTAATGATTCGAGAAGTTGAATCAAATCAAATAGTTGGTGCTTGTTGATCCGAGAAGCCAAGTTGGGTCACATTGTGTGTACTTGGTGACTTGATAAAACAAATGGATCAAGTTATGGATGCTTGTTGATCCGAGAAACTGAATTGGGTCAAATGGAAGATTTGTTGATTCGAGAAGTCAATTGGGGTCAAATACAAGACTTAATGATTCGATAAGTCGAATCGGGTTAAATGATTGGTGGTTGTTGATCCGAGAGGCCAAGTTGTGCATACTTGGTGACTTGATAAAACAAAAGGAACAAATTATGGATACTAGTTGATCCAAGAAGCCGAATCGGGCCAAATGGAAGACTTGTTGATTCGAGAAGTCAATTGGGGTTAAATACAATCCTTATTGATTCGAGAAGTCGAATCGAGTCAAATAGTTTGGGGTTTTTTATCCGAGAAGCCGAATTGGGTCATATTGTGCGTACTTGGTGACATGATAAAACAAACGGATCAAGTTATGGATACTTGTTGATCCGAGAAGCCGAATTGGGTCAAATGGAAGACTTGTTGATCGAAGAAGTCAATTGGGGTCAAATACAAGCCTAATGATTCAGAAGTCAAATCCAGTCAAATAATTGGTACTCGTCGATGCGAGAAGTCGAGTTGGGTGACATTGTGCATACTTTGTGACTTGATAAAACAAACGTATCAAGTTATGAATATTTGTTGATCCGAGAAGCCGAATTGGGTCAAATGGATGATTTGTTGATCCGAGAAGTAATTTGGGGTCAAATACAAGCCTTAATGATTCGATAAGTCGAATCGGGTAAAATTGTTGGTGGTTGTTGATCCGAGAAGTCAAATTGGGTCACATTGTGCGTACTTGGTGGCTTGATAAAACAAAAGGAACAAGTTATGGATACTAGTTGATCCGAGAAGTCGAATTGGGCCAAATGGAAGACTTGTTGATCCGAGAAGTCAATTGGGGTCAAATACAATCCTTAATGATTCGAGAAGTCGAATCGAGTTAAATAGTTGGTGGTTGTTAATCCGAGAAGCCGAATTGGGTCAGATTGTGCGTACTTGGTGACTTGATAAAACAAACGGATCAAGTTATGGATACTTGTTGATTAGAGAAGCCGAATTGGGTCAAATGGAAGACTGGTTGGTCTGAGAAGTAAATTGGGGTCAAATACAAACCTTAATGATTCGAGAAGTTGAATCAAATCAAATAGTTGGTGCTTGTTGATCCGAGAAGCCAAGTTGGGTCACATTGTGCGTACTTGGTGACTTGATAAAACAAATGGATCAAGTTATGGATGCTTGTTGATCCGAGAAACTGAATTGGGTCAAATGGAAGATTTGTTGATTCGAGAAGTCAATTGGGATCAAATACAAGACTTAATGATTCGATAAGTCGAATCGGGTTAAATGATTGGTGGTTGTTGATCCGAGAAGCCAAATTGTGTCACATTGTGCGTACTTGGTGACTTGATAAAACAAAAGGAACAAATTATGGATACTTGTTGATCCAAGAAGCGGAATAGGGCCAAATGGAAGACTTGTTGATTCGAGAAGTCAATTGGGGTTAAATACAATCCTTATTGATTCGAGAAGTCGAATCGAGTCAAATAGTTTGGGGTTTTTTATCCGAGAAGCCGAATTGGGTCATATTGTGCGTACTTGGTGACATGATAAAACAAACGGATCAAGTTATGGATACTTGTTGATCAGAGAAACCGAATTGGGTCAAATGGAAGACTTGTTGATCGAAGAAGTCAATTGGGGTCAAATACAAGCCTAATGATTCAGAAGTCAAATCCAGTCAAATAATTGGTACTCGTCGATCCCAGAAGTCGAGTTGGGTCACATTGTGCATACTTTGTGACTTGATAAAACAAACGTATCAAGTTATGAATATTTGTCGATCCGAGAAGCCGAATTGGGTCAAATGGAAGATTTGTTGATCCGAGAAGTCAATTGGGATCAAATACAAGCCTTATGATTCGATAAGTCGAATCGGGTAAAATTGTTGGTGGTTGTTGATCCGAGAAGTCAAATTGGGTCACATTGTGCGTACTTGGTGGCTTGATAAAATAAAAGGAACAAGTTATGGATACTAGTTGATCCGAGAAGTCGAATTGGGGCAAATGGAAGACTTGTTGATCCGAGAAGTCAATTGGGGTTAAATACAATCCTTAATGATTCGAGAAGTCGAATCGAGTTAAATAGTTGGTGGTTGTTAATCCGAGAAGCCGAATTGGGTCAGATTGTGCATACTTGGTGACATGATAAAACAAACGGATCAAGTTATGGATACTTGTTGGTCAGAGTAGCCAAATTGGGTCAAATGGAAGATTGGTTGATCTGAGAAGTAAATTGGGGTCAAATACAAACCTTAATGATTCGAGAAGTTGAATCAAATCAAATAGTTGGTGCTTGTTGATCCGAGAAGCCAAGTTGGGTCACATTGTGTGTACTTGGTGACTTGATAAAACAACCGGATCAAGTTATGGATACTTGTTGATCCGAGAAACTGAATTGGGTCAAATGGAAGATTTGTTGATTCGAGAAGTGAATTGGGGTCAAATACAAGACTTAATGATTCAATAAGCCGAATCGGGTTAAATGATTGGTGGTTGTTGATCCGAGAAGCCGAATTGTGTCACATTGTGCGTACTTGGTGACTTGATAAAACAAAAGGTACAAATTATGGATACTAGTTGATCCAAGAAGCCGAATTGGGCCAAATGGAAGACTTGTTGATTCGAGAAGTCAATTGGGGTTAACTACAATCCTTATTGATTCGAGAAGTCTAATCGAGTCAAATAGGTAGGGGTTTTTTATCCGAGAAGCCGAATTAGGTCACATTGTGCGTACTTGGTGACTTGATAAAACAAACGGATCAAGTTATGGATATTTGTTGATCCGAGAAACCGAATTGGGTCAAATGGAAGACTTGTTGATCGAAGAAGTCAATTGGGGTCAAATACAAGCCTAATGATTTGAGAAGTCAAATCTAGTCAAATAGTTGGTGCTCGTCGATCCGAGAAGCCGAGTTGGGTCACATTGTGCGTACTTGGTGACTTGATAAAACAAACGGATCAAGTTATGAATATTTGTTGATCCGAGAAGCCGAATTGGGTCAAATGGAAGATTTGTTGATCCGAGAAGTCAATTGGGGTCAAATACAAGCCTTAATGATTCGATAAGTCGAATCGGGTAAAATGGTTGGTGGTTGTTGATCCGAGAAGTCAAATTGGGTCACATTGTGCGTACTTGGTGGCTTGATAAAACAAAAGGAACAAGTTATGGATACTAGTTGATCCGAGAAGTCGAATTGGGCCAAATGGAAGACTAGTTGATCCGAGAAGTCAATTAGGGTCAAATACAACCCTTAGTGATTCGAGAAGTCGAATCGAGTCAAATAGTTAGTGGTTGTTAATCCGAGAAGCCGAATTGGGTCAGATTGTGCGTACCTGGTGACATGATAAAACAAACGGATCAAGTTGTGGATACTTGTTGACCAGAGAAGCCGAATTAGGTCAAATGGAAGACTGGTTGATCTGAGAAGTAAATTGGGGTCAAATACAAACCTTAATGATTCGAGAAGTTGAATCAAATCAAATAGTTGGTGCTTGTTGATCCGAGAAGCCAAGTTGGGTCACATTGGGCGTACTTGGTGACTTGATAAAACAAACGGATCAAGTTATGAATATTTGTTGATCCGAGAAGCCGAATTGGGTCAAATGGAAGATTTGCTGATCCGAGAAGTCAATTGGGGTCAAATACAAGCCTTAATGATTGGATAAGTCGAATCAGATAAAATGGTTGGTGGTTGTTGATCCGAGAAGTCAAATTGTGTCACATTGTGCGCACTTGGTGGCTTGATAAAACAAAAGGAACAAGTTATGGATACTAGTTGATCCGAGAAGGCGAATTGGGCCAAATGGAAGACTTGTTGATCCGAGAAGTCAATTAGGGTCAAATACAACCCTTAGTGATTCGAGAAGTCGAATCGAGTCAAATAGTTGGTGGTTGTTAATCCGAGAAGCCGAATTGGGTCAGATTGTGCGTACTTGGTGACATGATAAAACAAACAAATCAAGATGTGCATACTTGTTGATCAGAGAAGCCGAATTAGGTCAAATGGAAGACTGGTTGATCTGAGAAGTAAATTGGGGTCAAATACAAACCTTAATGATTCGAGAAGTTGAATCAAATCAAATAGTTGGTGCTTGTTGATCCGAGAAGCCAAGTTGGGTCACATTGTGCGTACTTGGTGACTTGATAAAACAAACGGATCAAGTTATGGATACTTGTTGATTCGAGAAACTGTTTTGGGTCAATTGGAAGATTTGTTGATTCGAGAAGTCAATTGGGGTCAAATACAAGAGTTAATGATTCGATAAGTCGAATCGGATTAAATGATTGGTGGTTGTTGATCCGAGAAGCCGAATTGTGTCACATTATGCGTACTTGGTGACTTGATAAAACAAAAGGAACAAATTATGGATACTAGTTGATCCAAGAAGCCGAATTGGGCCAAAGGGAAGACTTGTTGATTCGAGAAGTCAATTAGGGTTAAATACAATCCTTATTGATTCGAGAAGTCGAATCGAGTCAAATAGTTGGGGGTTTTTTATTCGAAAAGCCGAATTGGGTCACATTGAGCGTACTTGGTGACTTGATAAAACAAACGGATCAAGTTATGGATATTTGTTGATCCGAGAAGTCAAATTGGGTCAAATGGAAGACTTGTTGATCGAAGAAGTCAATTGGGTTCAAATACAAGCCTAATGATTCGAGAAGTCAAATCCAGTCAAATAGTTGGTGCTCGTCGATCCGAGAAGCCGAGTTGGGTCACATTGTGCGTACTTGGTGACTTGATAAAACAAACGGATCAAGTTATGAATATTTGTTGATCCGAGAAGCCGAATTGGGTCAAATGGAAGATTTGTTGATCCGAGAAGTCAATTGGGGTCAAATAGAAGCCTTAGTGATTCGATAAGTCGAATCGGGTAAAATGGTTGGTGGTTGTTGATCCGAGAAGTCATATTGGGTCACATTGTGCATACTTGGTGGCTTGATAAAACAAAAGGAACAAGTTATGGATACTAGTTGATCCGAGAAGTCGATATGGGCCAGATGGAGGACTTGTTGATCCGAGAAGTCAATTGGGGTCAAATACAACCCTTAGTGATTCGAGAAGTCGAATCGAGTCAAATAGTTGGTGTTTGTTAATCCGAGAAGCCGAATTGGGTCAGATTGTGCGTACTTGGTGACATGATAAAACAAACGGATCAAGTTATGGATACTTGTTGATCAGAGAAGCCGAATTGGGTCAAATGGAAGACTGGTTGATCTGAGTAGTAAATTGAGGTCAAATACAAACCTTAAAGATTAGAGAAGTTGAATCAAATCAAATAGTTGGTGCTTGTTGATCCGAGAAGCCAAGTTGGGTCACATTGTGCGTACTTGGTGACTTGATAAAACAAACGGATCAAGTTATGGATAATTGTTGACCCGAGAAACTGAATTGGTCAAATGGAAGATTTGTTGATTCGACAAGTCAATTGGGGTCAAATACAAGACTTAATGATTCGATAAGTCGAATCGGGTTAAATGATCGGTGGTTGTTGATCCGAGAAGCCGAATTGTGTCAAATTGTGCGTACTTGGTGACTTGATAAAACAAAAGGAACAAATTATGGATACTAGTTGATCCAAGAAGCCGAATTGGGCCAAATGGAAGACTTGTAGATTCGAGAAGTCAATTGGGGTTAACTACAATCCTTATTGATTCGAGAAGTCGAATCGAGTCAAATAGTTGGGGGTTTTTGATCCGAGAAGTCGAATTGGGTCACATTGTGCGTACTTGGTGACTTGATAAAACAAACGGATCAAGTTATGGATACTTGTTGATCCGAGAAGCCGAATTGGGTCAAATGGAAGACTTGTTGATCGAAGAAGTCAATTGGGGTCAAATACAAGCCTAATGATTCGAGAAGTCAAATCTAGTCAAATAGTTGGTGCTCGTCGATCCGAGAAGCCGAGTTGGGTTACATTGTGCGTAGTTGGTGACTTGATAAAACAAACGGATCAAGTTATGGATATTTGTTGATCCGAGAAGCCGAATTGGGTCAAATGGAAGATTTGTTGATCCGAGAAGTTAATTGGGGTCAAATACAAGCCTTAATGATTCGATAAGTCGAATCGGGTAAAATGGTTGGTGGTTGTTGATCCGAGAAGTCAAATTGGGTCACATTGTGCGTACTTGGTGGCTTGATAAAACAAAAGGAACAAGTTATGGATACTAGTTGATCCGAGAAGTCGAATTGGGCCAAATGGAAGACTTGTTGATCCGAGAAGTCAATTAGGGTCAAATACAATCCTTAGTGATTCGAGAAGTCGAATCGAGTCAAATAGTTAGTGGTTGTTAATCCGAGAAGCCGAATTGGGTCAGATTGTGCGTACTTGGTGACATGATAAAACTAACGGATCAAGTTGTGGATACTTGTTGATCAGAGAAACCGAATTAGGTCAAATGGAAGACTGGTTGATCTGAGAAGTAAATTGGGGTCAAATACAAACCTTAATGATTCGAGAAGTTGAATCAAATCAAATAGTTGGTGCTTGTTGATTAGAGAAGCCAAGTTGGGTCACATTGTGCGTACTTGGTGACTTGATAAAACAAACACATCAAGTTATGAATATTTGTTGATCCGAGAAGCCGAATTGGGTCAAATGGAAGATTTGTTGATCTGAGAAGTCAATTGGGGTCAAATACAAGCCTTAATGATTGGATAAGTCGAATCAGGTAAAATGGTTGGTGGTTGTTGATCCGAGAAGTCAAATTGGGTCACATTGTGCGTACTTGGTGGCTTGATAAAACAAAAGGAACAAGTTATGGATACTAGTTGATCTGAGAAGTCGAATTGGGCCAAATGGAAGACTTGTTGATCCGAGAAGTCAATTAGGGTCAAATACAACCCTTAGTGATTCGAGAAGTCGAATCGAGTCAAATAGTTGGTGGTTGTTAATCCGAGAAGCCGAATTGGGTCAGATTGTGCGTACTTGGTGACATGATAAAACAAACGGATCAAGTTGTGGATACTTGTTGATCAGAGAAGCCGAATTAGGTCAAATGGAAGACTGGTTAATCTGAGAAGTAAATTGGGGTCAAATACAAACCTTAATGATTCGAGAAGTTGAATCAAATCAAATAGTTGGTGCTTGTTGATCCGAGAAGCCAAGTTGGGTCACATTGTGCGTACTTGGTGACTTGATAAAACAAACGGATAAAGTTATGGATACTTGTTGATTCGAGAAACTGTATTGGGTCAAATGGAAGATTTGTTGATTCGAGAAGTTAATTGGGGTCAAATAAAAGCCTTAATGATTCGATAAGTCGAATCGGGTAAAATGGTTGGTGGTTGTTGATCCGAGAAGTCAAATTGGGTCACATTGTGCGTACTTGGTGGCTTGATAAAACAAAAAAAACAAGTTATGGATATTAGTTGATCCGAGAAGTCGAATTGGGCCAAATGGAAGACTTGTTGATCCGAGAAGTCAATTAGGGTCAAATACAATCCTTAGTGATTCGAGAAGTCGAATCGAGTCAAATAGTTAGTGGTTGTTAATCCGAGAAGCCGAATTGGGTCAGATTGTGCGTACTTGGTGACATGATAAAACAAACAGATCAAGTTGTGGATACTTGTTGATCAGAGAAACCGAATTAGGTCAAATGGAAGACTGGTTGATCTGAGAAGTAAATTGGGGTCAAATACAAACCTTAATGATTCGAGAAGTTGAATCAAATCAAATAGTTGGTGCTTGTTGATCCGAGAAGCCAAGTTGGGTCACATTGTGCGTACTTGGTGACTTGATAAAACAAACACATCAAGTTATGAATATCTGTTGATCCGAGAAGCCGAATTGGGTCAAATTGAAGATTTGTTGATCCGAGAAGTCAATTGGGGTCAAATACAAGCCTTAATGATTGGATAAGTCGAATCAGGTAAAATGGTTGGTGGTTGTTGATCCGAGAAGTCAAATTGGGTCACATTGTGCGTACTTGGTGGCTTGATAAAACAAAAGGAACAAGTTATGGATACTAGTTGATCCGAGAAGTCGAATTGGGCCAAATGGAAGACTTGTTGATCCGAGAAGTCAATTAGGGTCAAATACAACCCTTAGTGATTCGAGAAGTCGAATCGAGTCAAATAGTCGGTGGTTGTTAATCCGAGAAGCCGAATTGGGTCAGATTGTGCGTACTTGGTGACATGATAAAACAAACGGATCAAGTTGTGGATACTTGTTGATCAGAGAAGCCGAATTAGGTCAAATGGAAGACTGGTTGATCTGAGAAGTAAATTGGGGTCAAATACAAACCTTAATGATTCGAGAAGTTGAATCAAATCAAATAGTTGGTGCTTGTTGATCCGAGAAGCCAAGTTGGGTCACATTGTGCGTACTTGGTGACTTGATAAACAAACGGATAAAGTTATGGATACTAGTTGATTCGAGAAACTGTATTGGGTCAAATGGAAGATTTGTTGATTCGAGAAGTGAATTGGGGTCAAATACAAGACTTAATGATTCGATAAGTCGAATCGGATTAAATGATTGGTGGTTGTTGATCCGAGAAGCCGAATTGTGTCACATTATGCGTACTTGGTGACTTGATAAAACAAAAGGAACAAATTATGGATACTAGTTGATCCAAGAAGCCGAATTGGGCCAAAGGGAAGACTTGTTGATTCGAGAAGTCAATTGGGGTTAAATACAATCCTTATTGATTCGAGAAGTCGAATCGAGTCAAATAGTTGGGGGTTTTTGATCCGAGAAGCCGAATTTGGTCACATTGTGCGTACTTGGTGAGTTGATAAAACAAACGGATCAAGTTATGGATATTTGTTGATCCGAGAAGTCGAATTGGGTCAAATGGAAGACTTGTTGATCGAAGAAGTCAATTGGGGTCAAATACAAGCCTAATGATTCGAGAAGTCAAATCCAGTCAAATAGTTGGTGCTCGTCGATCCGAGAAGCCGAGTTGGGTCACATTGTGCGTACATGGTGACTTGATAAAACAAACGGATCAAGTTATGAATATTTGTTGATCCGAGAAGCCGATTTGGGTCAAATGGAAGATTTATTGATCCGAGAAGTCAATTGGGGTCAAACACAAGCCTTAATGATTCGATAAGTCGAATCGGGTAAAATGGTTGGTGGTTGTTGATCCGAGAAGTCAAATTGGGTCACATTGTGCGTACTTGGTGGCTTGATAAAACAAAAGGAACAAGTTATGAATACTAGTTGATCCGAGAAGGCGATATGGGCCAAATGGAGGACTTGTTGACCCGAGAAGTCAATTGGGGACAAATACAACCCTTAGTGATTCGAGAAGTCGAATCGAGTCAAATAGTTGGTGGTTGTTAATCCGAGAAGCCGAATTGGGTCAGATTGTGCGTACTTGGGGACATGATAAAACAAACGGATCAAGTTATGGATACTTGTTGATCAGAGAAGCCGAATTGGGTCAAATGGAAGACTGGTTGATCTGAGAAGTAAATTGAGGTCAAATACAAACCTTAATGATTAGAGAAGTTGAATCAAATCAAATAGTTGGTGCTTGTTGATCCGAGAAGCCAAGTTGGGTCACATTGTGCGTACTTGGTGACTTGATAAAACAAACGGATCAAGTTATGGATACTTGTTGACCCGAGAAACAGAATTGGTCAAATGGAAGATTTGTTGATTCGAGAAGTCAATTGGGGTCAAATACAAGACTTAGTGATTCGATAAGTCGAATCGGGTTAAATGATTGGTGGTTGTTGATCCGAGAACCCGAATTGTGTCAAATTGTGCGTACTTGGTGACTTGATAAAACAAAAGGAACAAATTATGGATACTAGTTGATCCAAGAAGCCGAATTGGGCCAAATGGAAGACTTGTAGATTCGAGAAGTCAATTGGGGTTAACTACAATCCTTATTGATTCGAGAAGTCGAATCGAGTCAAATAGTTGGGAGTTTTTTATCCGAGAAGCCGAATTAGGTCACATTGTGCGTACTTGGTGACTTGATAAAACAAACAGATCAAGTTATGGATACTTGTTGATCCGAGAAGCCGAATTGGGTCAAATGGAAGACTTGTTGATCGAAGAAGTCAATTGGGGTCAAATACAAGCCTAATGATTTGAGAAGTCAAATCCAGTCAAATAGTTGGTGCTCGTCGATCCGAGAAGCCGAGTTGGGTCACATTGTGCGTACTTGGTGACTTGATAAAACAAACGGATCAAGTTATGAATATTTGTTGATCCGAGAAGCCGAATTGGGTCAAATGGAAGATTTGTTGATCCGAGAAGTCAATTGGGGTCAAATACAAGTCTTAATGATTCGATAAGTCGAATCGGGTAAAATGGTTGGTGGTTGTTGATCCGAGAAGTCAAATTGGGTCACATTGTGCGCACTTGGTGGCTTGATAAAACAAAAGGAACAAGTTATGGATACTAGTTGATCCGAGAAGTCGAATTGGGCCAAATGGAAGACTAGTTGATCCGAGAAGTCAATTAGGGTCAAATACAACCCTTAGTGATTCGAGAAGTCGAATCGAGTCAAATAGTTAGTGGTTGTTAATCCGAGAAGCCGAATTGGGTCAGATTGTGCGTACTTGGTGACATGATAAAACAAACGGATCAAGTTGTGGATACTTGTTGATCAGAGAAGCCGAATTAGGTCAAATGGAAGACTGGTTGATCTGAGAAGTAAATTGGGGTCAAATACAAACCTTAATGATTCGAGAAGTTGAATCAAATCAAATAGTTGGTGCTTGTTGATCCGAAAAGCCAAGTTGGGTCACATTGTGCGTACTTGGTGACTTGATAAAACAAACGGATCAAGTTATGGATACTTGTTGATTCGAGAAACTGTATTGGGTCAAATGGAAGATTTGTTGATTCGAGAAGTCAATTGGGGTCAAATACAAGACTTAATGATTCGATAAGTCGAATCGGATTAAATGATTGGTGGTTGTTGATCCGAGAAGCCGAATTGTGTCACATTATGCGTACTTGGTGACTTGATAAAACAAAAGGAACAAATTATGGATACTAGTTGATACAAGAAGCCGAATTGGGCCAAAGGGAAGACTTGTTGATTCGAGAAGTCAATTAGGGTTAAATACAATCCTTATTGATTCGAGAAGTCGAATCGAGTCAAATAGTTGGGGGTTTTTGATTCGAAAAGCCGAATTGGGTCACATTGTGCGTACTTGGTGACTTGATAAAACAAACACATCAAGTTATGAATATTTGTTTATCCGAGAAGCCGAATTGGGTCAAATGGAAGATTTGTTGATCTGAGAAGTCAATTGGGGTCAAATACAAGCCTCGATGATTGGATAAGTCGAATCAGGTAAAATGGTTGGTGGTTGTTGATCCGAGAAGTCAAATTGGGTCACATTGTGCGTACTTGGTGGCTTGATAAAACAAAAGGAACAAGTTATGGATACTAGTTGATCCGAGAAGTCGAATTGGGCCAAATGGAAGACTTGTTGATCCGAGAAGTCAATTAGGGTCAAATACAACCTTTAGTGATTCGAGAAGTCGAATCGAGTCAAATAGTTGGTGGTTGTTAATCCGAGAAGCCGAATTGGGTCAGATTGTGCGTACTTGGTGACATGATAAAAGAAACGGATCAAGTTGTGGATACTTGTTGATTAGAGAAGCCGAATTAGGTCAAATGGAAGACTGGTTGATCTGAGAAGTAAATTGGGGTCAAATACAAACCTTAATGATTCGAGAAGTTGAATCAAATCAAATAGTTGGTGCTTGTTGATCCGAGAAGCCAAGTTGGGTCACATTGTGCGTACTTGGTGACTTGATAAAACAAACGGATCAAGTTATGAATACTTGTTGATTCGGGAAACTGTATTGGGTCAAATGGAAGATTTGTTGATTCGAGAAGTGAAATGGGGTCAAATACAAGACTTAATGATTCGATAAGTCGAATCGGATTAAATGATTGGTGGTTGTTGATCCGAGAAGTCGAATTGTGTCACATTATGCGTACTTGGTGACTTGATAAAACAAAAGGAACAAATTATGGATACTAGTTGATCCAAGAAACCGAATTGGGCCAAAGGGAAGACTTGTTGATTCGAGAAGTCAATTGGGGTTAAATACAATCCTTATTGATTCGAGAAGTCGAATCGAGTCAAATAGTTGGGGGTTTTTGATCCGAGAAGCCGAATTGGGTCACATTGTGCGTACTTGGTGACTTGATAAAACAAACGGATCAAGTTATGGATATTTGTTGATCCGAGAAGTCGAATTGGGTCAAATGGAAGACTTGTTGATCGAAGAAGTCAATTGGGGTCAAATACAAGCCTAATGATTTGAGAAGTCAAATCCAGTCAAATAGTTGGTGCTCGTCGATCCGAGAAGCCGAGTTGGGTCACATTGTGCGTACTTGGTGACTTGATAAAACAAACGGATCAAGTTATGAATATTTGTTGATCCGAGAAGCCGAATTGGGTCAAATGGAAGATTTGTTGATCCGAGAAGTCAATTGGGGTCAAATACAAGTCTTAATGATTCGATAAGTCGAATCGGGTAAAATGGTTGGTGGTTGTTGATCCGAGAAGTCAAATTGGGTCACATTGTGCGCACTTGGTGGCTTGATAAAACAAAAGGAACAAGTTATGGATACTAGTTGATCCGAGAAGTCGAATTGGGCCAAATGGAAGACTAGTTGATCCGAGAAGTCAATTAGGGTCAAATACAACCCTTAGTGATTCGAGAAGTCGAATCGAGTCAAATAGTTAGTGGTTGTTTATCCGAGAAGCCGAATTGGGTCAGATTGTGCGTACTTGGTGACATGATAAAACAAACGGATCAAGTTGTGGATACTTGTTGACCAGAGAAGCCGAATTAGGTCAAATGGAAGACTGGTTGATCTGAGAAGTAAATTGGGGTCAAATACAAACCTTAATGATTCGAGAAGTTGAATCAAATCAAATAGTTGGTGCTTGTTGATCCGAAAAGCCAAGTTGGGTCACATTGTGCGTACTTGGTGACTTGATAAAACAAACGGATCAAGTTATGGATACTTGTTGATTCGAGAAACTGTATTGGGTCAAATGGAAGATTTGTTGATTCGAGAAGTCAATTGGGGTCAAATACAAGACTTAATGATTCGATAAGTCGAATCGGATTAAATGATTGGTGGTTGTTGATCCGAGAAGCCGAATTGTGTCACATTATGCGTACTTGGTGACTTGATAAAACAAAAGGAACAAATTATGGATACTAGTTGATACAAGAAGCCGAATTGGGCCAAAGGGAAGACTTGTTGATTCGAGAAGTCAATTAGGGTTAAATACAATCCTTATTGATTCGAGAAGTCGAATCGAGTCAAATAGTTGGGGGTTTTTGATTCGAAAAGCCGAATTGGGTCACATTGTGCGTACTTGGTGACTTGATAAAACAAACACATCAAGTTATGAATATTTGTTTATCCGAGAAGCCGAATTGGGTCAAATGGAAGATTTGTTGATCTGAGAAGTCAATTGGGGTCAAATAGAAGCCTTAATGATTGGATAAGTCGAATCAGGTAAAATGGTTGGTGGTTGTTGATCCGAGAAGTCAAATTGGGTCACATTGTGCGTACTTGGTGGCTTGATAAAACAAAAGGAACAAGTTATGGATACTAGTTGATCCGAGAAGTCGAATTGGGCCAAATGGAAGACTTGTTGATCCGAGAAGTCAATTAGGGTCAAATACAACCTTTAGTGATTCGAGAAGTCGAATCGAGTCAAATAGTTGGTGGTTGTTAATCCGAGAAGCCGAATTGGGTCAGATTGTGCGTACTTGGTGACATGATAAAACAAACGGATCAAGATGTGGATACTTGTTGATCAGAGAAGCCGAATTAGGTCAAATGGAAGACTGGTTGATCTGAGAAGTAAATTGGGGTCAAATACAAACCTTAATGATTCGAGAAGTTGAATCAAATCAAATAGTTGGTGCTTGTTGATCCGAAAAGCCAAGTTGGGTCACATTGTGCGTACTTGGTGACTTGATAAAACAAACGGATCAAGTTATGGATACTTGTTGATTCGAGAAACTGTATTGGGTCAAATGGAAGATTTGTTGATTCGAGAAGTCAATTGGGGTCAAATACAAGACTTAATGATTCGATAAGTCGAATCGGATTAAATGATTAGTGGTTGTTGATCCGAGAAGCTGAATTGTGTCACATTATGCGTACTTGGTGACTTGATAAAACAAAAGGAACAAATTATGGATACTAGTTGATACAAGAAGCCGAATTGGGCCAAAGGGAAGACTTGTTGATTCGAGAAGTCAATTAGGGTTAAGTACAATCCTTATTGATTCGAGAAGTCGAATCGAGTCAAATAGTTGGGGGTTTTTGATTCGAAAAGCCGAATTGGGTCACATTGTGCGTACTTGGTGACTTGATAAAACAAACACATCAAGTTATGAATATTTGTTGATCCGAGAAGCCGAATTGGGTCAAATGGAAGATTTGTTGATCTGAGAAGTCAATTGGGGTCAAATACAAGCCTCAATGATTGGATAAGTCGAATCAGGTAAAATGGTTGGTGGTTGTTGATCCGAGAAGTCAAATTGGGTCACATTGTGCGTACTTGGTGGCTTGATAAAACAAAAGGAACAAGTTATGGATACTAGTTGATCCGAGAAGTCGAATTGGGCCAAATGGAAGACTTGTTGATCCGAGAAGTCAATTAGGGTCAAATACAACCTTTAGTGATTCGAGAAGTCGAATCGAGTCAAATAGTTGGTGGTTGTTAATCCGAGAAGCCGAATTGGGTCAGATTGTGCGTACTTGGTGACATGATAAAACAAACGGATCAAGTTGTGGATACTTGTTGATTAGAGAAGCCGAATTAGGTCAAATGGAAGACTGGTTGATCTGAGAAGTAAATTGGGGTCAAATACAAACCTTAATGATTCGAGAAGTTGAATCAAATCAAATAGTTGGTGCTTGTTGATCCGAGAAGCCAAGTTGGGTCACATTGTGCGTACTTGGTGACTTGATAAAACAAACGGATCAAGTTATGGATACTTGTTGATTCGAGAAACTGTATTGGGTCAAATGGAAGATTTGTTGATTCGAGAAGTGAATTGGGGTCAAATACAAGACTTAATGATTCGATAAGTCGAATCGGATTAAATGATTGGTGGTTGTTGATCCGAGAAGTCGAATTGTGTCACATTATGCGTACTTGGTGACTTGATAAAACAAAAGGAACAAATTATGGATACTAGTTGATCCAAGAAACCGAATTGGGCCAAAGGGAAGACTTGTTGATTCGAGAAGTCAATTGGGGTTAAATACAATCCTTATTGATTCGAGAAGTCGAATCGAGTCAAATAGTTGGGGGTTTTTGATCCGAGAAGCCGAATTGGGTCACATTGTGCGTACTTGGTGACTTGATAAAACAAACGGATCAAGTTATGGATATTTGTTGATCCGAGAAGTCGAATTGGGTCAAATGGAAGACTTGTTGATCGAAGAAGTCAATTGGGGTCAAATACAAGCCTAATGATTCGAGAAGTCAAATCCAGTCAAATAGTTGGTGCTCGTCGATCCGAGAAGCCGAGATGGGTCACATTGTGCGTACTTGGTGACTTGATAAAACAAACACATCAAGTTATGAATATTTGTTGATCCGAGAAGCCGAATTGGGTCAAATGGAAGATTTATTGATCCGAGAAGTCAATTGGGGTCAAACACAAGCCTTAATGATTCGATAAGTCGAATCGGGTAAAATAGTTGGTGGTTGTTGATCCGAGAAGTCAAATTGGGTCACATTGTGCGTACTTGGTGGCTTGATAAAACAAAAGGAACAAGTTATGGATACTAGTTGATCCGAGAAGTCGATATGGGCCAAATGGAGGACTTGTTGACCCGAGAAGTCAATTGGGGACAAATACAACCCTTAGTGATTCGAGAAGTCGAATCGAGTCAAATAGTTGGTGGTTGTTAATCCGAGAAGCCGAATTGGGTCAGATTGTGCGTACTTGGTGACATGATAAAACAAACGGATCAAGTTATGGATACTTGTTGATCAGAGAAGCCGAATTGGGTCAAATGGAAGACTGGTTGATCTGAGAAGTAAATTGAGGTCAAATACAAACCTTAATGATTAGAGAAGTTGAATCAAATCAAATAGTTGGTGCTTGTTGATCCGAGAAGCCAAGTTGGGTCACATTGTGCGTACTTGGTGACTTGATAAAACAAACGGATCAAGTTATGGATACTTGTTGACCCGAGAAACTGAATTTGTCAAATGGAAGATTTGTTGATTCGAGAAGTCAATTGGGGTCAAATACAAGACTTAATGATTCGATAAGTCGAATCGGGTTAAATGATTGGTGGTTGTTGATCCGAGAACCCGAATTGTGTCAAATTGTGCGTACTTGGTGACTTGATAAAACGAAAGGAACAAATTATGGATACTAGTTGATCCAAGAAGTCGAATTGGGCCAAATGGAAGACTTGTAGATTCGAGAAGTCAATTGGGGTTAACTACAATCCTTATTGATTCGAGAAGTCAAATCGAGTCAAATAGTTGGGGGTTTTTTATCCGAGAAGCCGAATTAGGTCACATTGTGCGTACTTGGTGACTTGATAAAACAAACGGATCAAGTTATGGATACTTGTTGATCAGAGAAGCCGAATTGGGTCAAATGGAAGACTTGTTGATCGAAGAAGTCAATTGGGGTCAAATACAAGCCTAATGATTTGAGAAGTCAAATCCAGTCAAATAGTTGGTGCTCGTCGATCCGAGAAGCCGAGTTGGGTCACATTGTGCGTAGTTGGTGACTTGATAAAACAAACGGATCAAGTTATGAATATTTGTTGATCCGAGAAGCCGAATTGGGTCAAATGGAAGATTTGTTGATCCGAGAAGTCAATTGGGGTCAAATACAAGCCTTAATGATTCGATAAGTCGAATCGGGTAAAATGGTTGGTGGTTGTTGATCCGAGAAGTCAAATTGGGTCACATTGTGCGTACTTGGTGGCTTGATAAAACAAAAGGAACAAGTTATGGATACCAGTTGATCCGAGAAGTCGAATTGGGCCAAATGGAAGACTTGTTGATCCGAGAAGTCAATTAGAGTCAAATACAATCCTTAGTGATTCGAGAAATCGAATCGAGTCAAATAGTTAGTGGTTGTTAATCCGAGAAGCCGAATTGGGACAGATTGTGCGTACTTGGTGACATGATAAAACAAACGGATCAAGTTGTGGATACTTGTTGATCAGAGAAGCCGAATTAGGTCAAATGGAAGACTGGTTGATCTGAGAAGTAAATTGGGGTCAAATACAAACCTTAATGATTCGAGAAGTTGAATCAAATCAAATAGTTGGTGCTTGTTGATCCGAGAAGCCAAGTTGGGTCACATTGTGCGTACTTGGTGACTTGATAAAACAAACACATCAAGTTATGAATATTTGTTGATCCGAGAAGCCGAATTGGGTCAAATGGAAGATTTGTTGATCCGAGAAGTCAATTGGGGTGAAATACAAGCCTCAATGATTGGATAAGTCGAATCAGGTAAAATGGTTGGTGGTTGTTGATCCGAGAAGTCAAATTGGGTCACATTGTGCGTACTTGGTGGCTTGATAAAACAAAAGGAACAAGTTATGGATACTAGTTGATCCCTGAAGTCGAATTGGGCCAAATGGAAGACTTGTTGATCCGAGAAGTCAATTAGGGTCAAATACAACCTTTAGTGATTCGAGAAGTCGAATCGAGTCAAATAGTTGGTGGTTGTTAATCCGAGAAGCCGAATTGGGTCAGATTGTGCGTACTTGGTGACATGATAAAACAAACGGATCAAGTTGTGGATACTTGTTGATTAGAGAAGCCGAATTAGGTCAAATGGAAGACTGGTTGATCTGAGAAGTAAATTGGGGTCAAATACAAACCTTAATGATTCGAGAAGTTGAATCAAATCAAATAGTTGGTGCTTGTTGATCCGAGAAGCCAAGTTGGGTCACATTGTGCGTACTTGGTGACTTGATAAAACAAACGGATCAAGTTATGGATACTTGTTGATTCGAGAAACTGTATTGGGTCAAATGGAAGATTTGTTGATTCGAGAAGTGAATTGGGGTCAAATACAAGACTTAATGATTCGATAAGTCGAATCAGGTAAAATGGTTGGTGGTTGTTGATCCGAGAAGTCAAATTGGGTCACATTGTGCGTACTTGGTGGCTTGATAAAACAAAAGGAACAAGTTATGGATACTAGTTGATCCGAGAAGTCGAATTGGGCCAAATGGAAGACTTGTTGATCCGAGAAGTCAATTAGGGTCAAATACAACCTTTAGTGATTCGAGAATCGAATCGAGTCAAATAGTTGGGGGTTTTTGATCCGAGAAGCCGAATTGGGTCACATTGTACGTACTTGGTGACTTGATAAAACAAACGGATCAAGTTATGGATATTTGTTGATCCGAGAAGTCGAATTGGGTCAAATGGAAGACTTGTTGATCGAAGAAGTCAATTGGGGTCAAATACAAGCCTAATGATTCGAGAAGTCAAATCCAGTCTAATAGTTGGTGCTCGTCGATCCGAGAAGCCGAGTTGGGTCACATTGTGCGTACTTGGTGACTTGATAAAACAAACGGATCAAGTTATGAATATTTGTTGATCTGAGAAGCCGAATTGGGTCAAATGGAAGATTTATTGATCCGAGAAGTCAATTGGGGTCAAACACAAGCCTTAATGATTCGATAAGTCGAATCGGGTAAAATAGTTGGTGGTTGTTGATCCGAGAAGTCAAATTGGGTCACATTGTGCGTACTTGGTGGCTTGATAAAACAAAAGGAACAAGTTATGGATACTAGTTGATCCGAGAAGTCGATATGGGCCAAATGGAGGACTTGTTGACCCGAGAAGTCAATTGGGGACAAATACAACCCTTAGTGATTCGAGAAGTCGAATCGAGTCAAATAGTTGGTGGTTGTTAATCCGAGAAGCCGAATTGGGTCAGATTGTGCGTACTTGGTGACATGATAAAACAAACGGATCAAGTTATGGATACTTGTTGATCAGAGAAGCCGAATTGGGTCAAATGGAAGACTGGTTGATCTGAGAAGTAAATTGAGGTCAAATACAAACCTTAATGATTAGAGAAGTTGAATCAAATCAAATAGTTGGTGCTTGTTGATCCGAGAAGCCAAGTTGGGTCACATTGTGCGTACTTGGTGACTTGATAAAACAAACGGATCAAGTTATGGATACTTGTTGACCCGAGAAACTGAATTGGTCAAATGGAAGATTTGTTGATTCGAGAAGTCAATTGGGGTCAAATACAAGACTTAATGATTCGATAAGTCGAATCGGGTTAAATGATTGGTGGTTGTTGATCCGAGAACCCGAATTGTGTCAAATTGTGCGTACTTGGTGACTTGATAAAACAAAAGGAACAAATTATGGATACTAGTTGATCCAAGAAGCCGAATTGGGCCAAATGGAAGACTTGTAGATTCGAGAACTCAATTGGGGTTAACTACAATCCTTATTGATTCGAGAAGTCGAATCGAGTCAAATAGTTGGGGGTTTTTTATCCGAGAAGCCGAATTAGGTCACATTGTGCGTACTTGGTGACTTGATAAAACAAACGGATCAAGTTATGGATACTTGTTGATCAGAGAAGCCGAATTGGGTCAAATGGAAGACTTGTTGATCGAAGAAGTCAATTGGGGTCAAATACAAGCCTAATGATTTGAGAAGTCAAATCCAGTCAAATAATTGGTGCTCGTCGATCCGAGAAGCCGAGTTGGGTCACATTGTGCGTACTTGGTGACTTGATAAAACAAACGGATCAAGTTATGAATATTTGTTGATCCGAGAAGCCGAATTGGGTCAAATGGAAGATTTGTTGATCCGAGAAGTCAATTGGGGTCAAATACAAGCCTCAATGATTGGATAAGTCGAATCAGGTAAAATGGTTGGTGGTTGTTGATCCGAGAAGTCAAATTGGGTCACATTGTGCGTACTTGGTGGCTTGATAAAACAAAAGGAACAAGTTATGGATACTAGTTGATCCGAGAAGTCGAATTGGGCCAAATGGAAGACTTGTTGATCCGAGAAGTCAATTAGGGTCAAATACAACCTTTAGTGATTCGAGAAGTCGAATCGAGTCAAATAGTTGGTGGTTGTTAATCCGAGAAGCCGAATTGGGTCAGATTGTGCGTACTTGGTGACATGATAAAACAAACGGATCAAGTTGTGGATACTTGTTGATTAGAGAAGCCGAATTAGGTCAAATGGAAGACTGGTTGATCTGAGAAGTAAATTGGGGTCAAATACAAACCTTAATGATTCGAGAAGTTGAATCAAATCAAATAGTTGGTGCTTGTTGATCCGAGAAGCCAAGTTGGGTCACATTGTGCGTACTTGGTGACTTGATAAAACAAACGGATCAAGTTATGGATACTTGTTGATTCGAGAAACTGTATTGGGTCAAATGGAAGATTTGTTGATTCGAGAAGTGAATTGGGGTCAAATACAAGACTTAATGATTCGATAAGTCGAATCAGGTAAAATGGTTGGTGGTTGTTGATCCGAGAAGTCAAATTGGGTCACATTGTGCGTACTTGGTGGCTTGATAAAACAAAAGGAACAAGTTATGGATACTAGTTGATCCGAGAAGTCGAATTGGGCCAAATGGAAGACTTGTTGATCCGAGAAGTCAATTAGGGTCAAATACAACCTTTAGTGATTCGAGAAGTCGAATCGAGTCAAATAGTTGGGGGTTTTTCATCCGAGAAGCCGAATTGGGTCACATTGTGCGTACTTGGTGACTTGATAAAACAAACGGATCAAGTTATGGATATTTGTTGATCCGAGAAGTCGAATTGGGTCAAATGGAAGACTTGTTGATCGAAGAAGTCAATTGGGGTCAAATACAAGCCTAATGATTTGAGAAGTCAAATCCTGTCAAATAATTGGTGCTCGTCGATCCGAGAAGCCGAGTTGGGTCACATTGTGCGTACTTGGTGACTTGATAAAACAAACGGATCAAGTTATGAATATTTGTTGATCCGAGAAGCCGAATTGGGTCAAATGGAAGATTTGTTGATCCGAGAAGTCAATTGGGGTCAAATACAAGCCTCAATGATTGGATAAGTCGAATCAGGTAAAATGGTTGGTGGTTGTTGATCCGAGAAGTCAAATTGGGTCACATTGTGCGTACTTGGTGGCTTGATAAAACAAAAGGAACAAGTTATGGATACTAGTTGATCCGAGAAGTCGAATTGGGCCAAATGGAAGACTTGTTGATCCGAGAAGTCAATTAGGGTCAAATACAACCTTTAGTGATTCGAGAAGTCGAATCGAGTCAAATAGTTGGCGGTTGTTAATCCGAGAAGCCGAATTGGGTCAGATTGTGCGTACTTGGTGACATGATAAAACAAACGGATCAAGTTGTGGATACTTGTTGATTAGAGAAGCCGAATTAGGTCAAATGGAAGACTGGTTGATCTGAGAAGTAAATTGGGGTCAAATACAAACCTTAATGATTAGAGAAGTTGAATCAAATCAAATAGTTGGTGCTTGTTGATCCGAGAAGCCAAGTTGGGTCACATTGTGCGTACTTGGTGACTTGATAAAACAAACGGATCAAGTTATGGATAATTGTTGACCCGAGAAACTGAATTGGTCAAATGGAAGATTTGTTGATTCGACAAGTCAATTGGGGTCAAATACAAGACTTAATGATTCGATAAGTCGAATCGGGTTAAATGATTGGTGGTTGTTGATCCGAGAAGCCGAATTGTGTCAAATTGTGCGTACTTGGTGACTTGATAAAACAAAAGGAACAAATTATGGATACTAGTTGATCCAAGAAGCCGAATTGGGCCAAATGGAAGACTTGTAGATTCGAGAAGTCAATTGGGGTTAACTACAATCCTTATTGATTCGAGAAGTCGAATCGAGTCAAATAGTTGGGGGTTTTAGATCCGAGAAGTCGAATTGGGTCACATTGTGCGTACTTGGTGACTTGATAAAACAAACGGATCAAGTTATGGATACTTGTTGATCCGAGAAGCCGAATTGGGTCAAATGGAAGACTTGTTGGTCGAAGAAGTCAATTGGGGTCAAATACAAGCCTAATGATTCGAGAAGTCAAATCTAGTCAAATAGTTGGTGCTCGTCGATCCGAGAAGCCGAGTTGGGTCACATTGTGCGTAGTTGGTGACTTGATAAAACAAACGGATCAAGTTATGAATATTTGTTGATCCGAGAAGCAGAATTGGGTCAAATGGAAGATTTGTTGATCCGAGAAGTCAATTGGGGTCAAATACAAGCCTTAATGATTCGATAAGTCGAATCGGGTAAAATGGTTGGTGGTTGTTGATCCGAGAAGTCAAATTGGGTCACATTGTGCATACTTGGTGGCTTGATAAAACAAAAGGAACAAGTTATGGATACTAGTTGATCCGAGAAGTCGAATTGGGCCAAATGGAAGAGTTGTTGATCCGAGAAGTCAATTAGGGTCAAATACAATCCTTAGTGATTCGAGAAGTCGAATCGAGTCAAATAGTTAGTGGTTGTTAATCCGAAAAGCCGAATTGGGTCAGATTGTGCGTACTTGGTGACATGATAAAACAAACGGATCAAGTTGTGGATACTTGTTGATCAGAGAAGCCGAATTAGGTCAAATGGAAGACTGGTTGATCTGAGAAGTAAATTGGGGTCAAATACAAACCTTAATGATTCGAGAAGTTGAATCAAATCAAATAATTGGTGCTTGTTGATCCGAGAAGCCAAGTTGGGTCACATTGTGCGTACTTGGTGACTTGATAAAACAAACACATCAAGTTATGAATATTTGTTGATCCGAGAAGCCGAATTGGGTCAAATGGAAGATTTGTTGATCCGAGAAGTCAATTGGGGCCAAATACAAGCCTTAATGATTGGATAAGTCGAATAAGGTAAAATGGTTGGTGGTTGTTGATCCGAGAAGTCAAATTGGGTCACATTGTGCGTACTTGGTGGCTTGATAAAACAAAAGGAACAAGTTATGGATACTAGTTGATCCGAGAAGTCGAATTGGGCCAAATGGAAGACTTGTTGATCCGAGAAGTCAATTAGGGTCAAATACAACCCTTAGTGATTCGAGAAGTCGAATCGAGTCAAATAGTTGGTGGTTGTTAATCCGAGAAGCCGAATTGGGTCAGATTGTGCGTACTTGGTGACATGATAAAACAAACGGATCAAGTTGTGGATACTTGTTGATCAGAGAAGCCGAATTAGGTCAAATGGAAGACTGGTTGATCTGAGAAGTAAATTGGGGTCAAATACAAACCTTAATGATTTGAGAAGTTGAATCAAATCAAATAGTTGGTGCTTGTTGATCCGAGAAGCCAAGTTGGGTCACATTGTGCGTACTTGGTGACTTGATAAAACAAACGGATCAAGTTATGGATACTTGTTGACCCGAGAAACTGAATTGGTCAAATGGAAGATTTGTTGATTCGAGAAGTCAATTGGGGTCAAATACAAGACTTAATGATTCGATAAGTCGAATCGGGTTAAATGATTGGTGGTTGTTGATCCGAGAACCCGAATTGTGTCAAATTGTGCGTACTTGGTGACTTGATAAAACAAAAGGAACAAATTATGGATACTAGTTGATCCAAGAAGCCGAATTGGGCCAAATGGAAGACTTGTAGATTCGAGAAGTCAATTGGGGTTAACTACAATCCTTATTGATTCGAGAAGTCGAATCGAGTAAAATAGTTGGGGGTTTTTTATCCGAGAAGTCGAATTGGGTCACATTGTGCGTACTTGGTGACTTGATAAAACAAACGGATCAAGTTATGGATACTTGTTGATCTGAGAAGCCGAATTGGGTCAAATGGAAGACTTGTTGATCGAAGAAGTCAATTGGGGTCAAATACAAGCCTAATGATTCGAGAAGTCAAATCTAGTCAAATAGTTGGTGCTCGTCGATCCGAGAAGCCGAGTTGGGTCACATTGTGTGTACTTGGTGACTTGATAAAACAAACGGATCAAGTTATGAATATTTGTTGATACGAGAAGCCGAATGGGGTCAAATGGAAGATTTGTTGATCCGAGAAGTCAATTGGGGTCAAATACAAGCCTTAATGATTCGATAAGTCGAATCGGGTAAAATGGTTGGTGGTTGTTGATCCTAGAAGTCAAATTAGGTCACATTGTGCGTACTTGGTGTCTTGATAAAACAAAAGGAACAAGTTATGGATACTAGTTGATCCGAGAAGTCGAATTGGGCCAAATGGAAGACTTGTTGATCCGAGAAGTCTATTGGGGACAAATACAACCCCTAGTGATTCGAGAAGTCGAATCGAGTCAAATAGTTGGTGGTTGTTAATCCGAGAAGCCGAATTGGGTCAGATTGTGCGTACTTGGTGACAGGATAAAACAAACGGATCAAGTTATGGATACTTGTTGATCAGAGCAGCCGAATTGGGTCAAATGGAAGACTGGTTGATCTGAGAAGCAAATTGGGGTCAAATACAAACCTTAATGATTCGAGAAGTTGAATCAAATCAAATAGTTGGTGCTTGTTGATCCGAGAAGCCAAGTTGGGTCACATTGTGCGTACTTGGTGACTTGATAAAACAAACGGATCAAGTTATGGATACTTGTTGATTCGAGAAACTGTATTGGGTCAAATGGAAGATTTGTTGATTCGAGAACTCAATTGGGGTCAAATACAAGACTTAATGATTCGATAAGTCGAATCGGATTAAATGATTGGTGGTTGTTGATCCAAGAAGCCGAATTGTGTCACGTTGTGCGTACTTGGTGACTTGATAAAACAAAAGGAACAAATTATGGATACTAGTTGATCCAAGAGGCCGAATTGGGCCAAATGGAAGACTTGTTGATTCGAGAAGTCAATTGGGGTTAAATACAATCATTATTGATTCGAGAAGTCGAATCGAGTCAAATAGTTGGGGGTTTTTTATCCGAGAAGCCGAATTGTGTCACATTGTGCGTACTTGGTGACTTGATAAAACAAACGGATCAAGTTATGGATACTTGTTGACCCGAGAAGCCGAATTGGGTCAAATGGAAGACTTGTTGATTGAAGAAGTCAATTGGGGTCAAATACAAGCCTAATGATTCGAGAAGTCAAATCCAGTCAAATAGTTGGTGCTCGTCGATCCGAGAAGCCGAGTTGGGTCACATTGTGCGTACTTTGTGACTTGATAAAACAAACGGATCAAGTTATGAATATTTGTCGATCCGAGAAGCCGAATTGGGTCAAATGGAAGATTTGTTGATCCGAGAAGTCAATTGGGGTCAAATACAAGCCTTAATGATTCGATAAATCGAATCGGGTAAAATAGTTGGTGGTTGTTGATCCGAAAAGTCAAATTGGGTCACATTGTGCGTACTTGGTGGCTTGATAAAACAAAAGAAACAAGTTACGGATACTAGTTGATCCGAGAAGTCGAATTGGCCAAATGGAAGACTTGTTGATCCGAGAAGTCAATTGGGGTTAAATACAATCCTTAATGATTCGAGAAGTCGAATCGAGTTAAATAGTTGGTGGTTGTTAATCCGAGAAGCCAAATTGGGTCAGATTGTGCGTACTTGGTGACATAATAAAACAAACGGATCAAGTTATGGATGCTTGTTGATCAGAGAAGCCAAATTGGGTCAAATGGAAGATTGGTTGATCTGAGAAGTAAATTGGGGTCAAATACAAACCTTAATGACTCGATAAGTTGAATCAAATCAAATAGTTGGTGCTTGTTGATCCGAGAAGCCATGTTGGGTCACATTGTACGTGCTTGGTGACTTGATAAAACAAACGGATCAAGTTATGGATACTTGTTGACCCGAGAAACTGAATTGGTCAAATGGAAGATTTGTTGATTCGAAAAGTCAAATGGGGTCAAATACAAGACTTAATAATTCGATAAGTCGAATCGGGTTAAATGATTGGTGGTTGTTGATCCGAGAAGCCGAATTGTGTCAAATTGTGCGTACTTGGTGACTTGATAAAAAAAAGGAACAAATTATGGATACTGGTTGATCCAAGAAGCCGAATTGGGCCAAATGGAAGACTTGTAGATTCGAGAAGTCAATTGGGGTTAACTACAATCCTTATTGATTCGAGAAGTCGAATCGAGTAAAATAGTTGGGAGTTTTTGATCCGAGAAGTCGAATTGGGTCACATTGTGCGTACTTGGTGACTTAATAAAACAAACGGATCAAGTTATGGATACTTGTTGATCCGAGAAGCCGAATTGGGTCAAATGGAAGACTTGTTGATCGAAGAAGTCAATTGGGGTCAAATACAAGCCTAATGATTCGAGAAGTCAAATCCAGTCAAATAGTTGGTGCTCGTCGATCCGAGAAGCCGAGTTGGGTCACATTGTGCGTACTTGGTGACTTGATAAAACAAACGGATCAAGTTATGAATATTTGTTGATACGAGAAGCCGAATGGGGTCAAATGGAAGATTTGTTGATCCGAGAAGTCAATTGGGGTCAAATACAAGCCTTAATGATTCGATAAGTCGAATCGGGTAAAATGGTTGGTGGTTGTTGATCCGAGAAGTCAAATTGGGTCATATTATGCGTACTTGGTGGCTTGATAAAACAAAAGGAACAAGTTATGGATACTAATTGATCCGAGAAGTCGAATTGGGCCAAATGGAAGACTTGTTGATCCGAGAAGTCAATTGGGGTCAAATACAACCCTTAGTGATTCGAGAAGTCGAATCGAGTCAAATGGTTGGTGGTTGTTAATCCGAGAAGCCGAATTGGGTCAGATTGTGCGTACTTGGTGACATGATAAAATAAACGGATCAAGTTATGGATACTTGTTGATCAGAGAAACTGAATTGGGTCAAATGGAAGATTTGTTGATCTGAGAAATAAATTGGGGTCAAATACAAACCTTAATGATTCGAGAAGTTGAATCAAATCCAATAGTTGGTGCTTGTTGATCCGAGAAGCCATGTTGGGTCACATTGTGCGTACTTGGTGACTTGATAAAACAAACGGATCAAGTTATGGATACTTGTTGATTCGAGAAACTGAATTGGGTCAAAGGGAAGATTTGTTGATTCGAGAAGTCAATTGGGGTCAAATACAAGACTTAATGATTCTATAAGTCGAATCGGGTTAAATGATTGGTGGTTGTTGATCCGAGAAGCCGAATTGTGTCACATTGTGCGTACTTGGTGACTTGATAAAACAAAAGGAACAAATTATGGATACTAGTTGATCCAAGAAGCCGAATTGGGCCAAATGGAAGACTTGTTGATTCGAGAAGTCAATTGGGGTTAAATACAATCCTTATTGATTCGAGAAGTCGAATTGAGTCAAATAGTTGGGGGTTTTTTATCCGAGAAGTCGAATTGGGTCACATTGTGCGTACTTGGTGACTTGATAAAACAAACGGATCAAGTTATGCCTGCTTGTTGATCCGAGAAGCCGAATTGGGTCAAATGGAAGACTTGTTGATCGAAGAAGTCAATTGGGGTCAAATACAAGCCTAATGATTCGAGAAGTCAAATCCAGTCAAATAGTTGGTGCTCGTCGATCCGAGAAGCCGAGTTGGGTCACATTGTGCGTACTTTGTGACTTGATAAAACAAACGGATCAAGTTATGAATATTTGTCGATCCGAGAAGCCGAATTGGGTCAAATGGAAGATTTGTTGATCCGAGAAGTCAATTGGGGTCAAATACAAGCCTTAATGATTCGATAAATCGAATCGGGTAAAATAGTTGGTGGTTGTTGATCCGAAAAGTCAAATTGGGTCACATTGTGCGTACTTGGTGGCTTGATAAAACAAAAGAAACAAGTTACGGATACTAGTTGATCCGAGAAGTCGAATTGGCCAAATGGAAGACTTGTTGATCCGAGAAGTCAATTGGGGTTAAATACAATCCTTAATGATTCGAGAAGTCGAATCGAGTTAAATAGTTGGTGGTTGTTAATCCGAGAAGCCAAATTGGGTCTGATTGTGCGTACTTGGTGACATAATAAAACAAACGGATCAAGTTATGGATGCTTGTTGATCAGAGAAGCCAAATTGGGTCAAATGGAAGATTGGTTGATCTGAGAAGTAAATTGGGGTCAAATACAAACCTTAATGACTCGATAAGTTGAATCAAATCAAATAGTTGGTGCTTGTTGATCCGAGAAGCCATGTTGGGTCACATTGTGCGTGCTTGGTGACTTGATAAAACAAACGGATCAAGTTATGGATACTTGTTGACCCGAGAAACTGAATTGGTCAAATGGAAGATTTGTTGATTCGAAAAGTCAAATGGGGTCAAATACAAGACTTAATAATTCGATAAGTCGAATCGGGTTAAATGATTGGTGGTTGTTGATCCGAGAAGCCGAATTGTGTCAAATTGTGCGTACTTGGTGACTTGATAAAAAAAAGGAACAAATTATGGATACTGGTTGATCCAAGAAGCCGAATTGGGCCAAATGGAAGACTTGTAGATTCGAGAAGTCAATTGGGGTTAACTACAATCCTTATTGATTCGAGAAGTCGAATCGAGTAAAATAGTTGGGAGTTTTTGATCCGAGAAGTCGAATTGGGTCACATTGTGCGTACTTGGTGACTTAATAAAACAAACGGATCAAGTTATGGATACTTGTTGATCCGAGAAGCCGAATTGGGTCAAATGGAAGACTTGTTGATCGAAGAAGTCAATTGGGGTCAAATACAAGCCTAATGATTCGAGAAGTCAAATCCAGTCAAATAGTTGGTGCTCGTCGATCCGAGAAGCCGAGTTGGGTCACATTGTGCGTACTTGGTGACTTGATAAAACAAACGGATCAAGTTATGAATATTTGTTGATACGAGAAGCCGAATGGGGTCAAATGGAAGATTTGTTGATCCGAGAAGTCAATTGGGGTCAAATACAAGCCTTAATGATTCGATAAGTCGAATCGGGTAAAATGGTTGGTGGTTGTTGATCCGAGAAGTCAAATTGGGTCATATTATGCGTACTTGGTGGCTTGATAAAACAAAAGGAACAAGTTATGGATACTAATTGATCCGAGAAGTCGAATTGGGCCAAATGGAAGACTTGTTGATCCGAGAAGTCAATTGGGGTCAAATACAACCCTTAGTGATTCGAGAAGTCGAATCGAGTCAAATGGTTGGTGGTTGTTAATCCGAGAAGCCGAATTGGGTCAGATTGTGCGTACTTGGTGACATGATAAAATAAACGGATCAAGTTATGGATACTTGTTGATCAGAGAAACTGAATTGGGTCAAATGGAAGATTTGTTGATCTGAGAAATAAATTGGGGTCAAATACAAACCTTAATGATTCGAGAAGTTGAATCAAATCCAATAGTTGGTGCTTGTTGATCCGAGAAGCCATGTTGGGTCACATTGTGCGTACTTGGTGACTTGATAAAACAAACGGATCAAGTTATGGATACTTGTTGATTCGAGAAACTGAATTGGGTCAAAGGGAAGATTTGTTGATTCGAGAAGTCAATCGGGGTCAAATACAAGACTTAATGATTCTATAAGTCGAATCGGGTTAAATGATTGGTGGTTGTTGATCCGAGAAGCCGAATTGTGTCACATTGTGCGTACTTGGTGACTTGATAAAACAAAAGGAACAAATTATGGATACTAGTTGATCCAAGAAGCCGAATTGGGCCAAATGGAAGACTTGTTGATTCGAGAAGTCAATTGGGGTTAAATACAATCCTTATTGATTCGAGAAGTCGAATTGAGTCAAATAGTTGGGGGTTTTTTATACGAGAAGTCGAATTGGGTCACATTGTGCGTACTTGGTGACTTGATAAAACAAACGGATCAAGTTATGCCTGCTTGTTGATCCGAGAAGCCGAATTGGGTCAAATGGAAGACTTGTTGATCGAAGAAGTCAATTGGGGTCAAATACAAGCCTAATGATTCGAGAAGTCAAATCCAGTCAAATAGTTGGTGCTCGTCGATCCGAGAAGCCGAGTTGGGTCACATTGTGCGTACTTTGTGACTTGATAAAACAAACGGATCAAGTTATGAATATTTGTCGATCCGAGAAGCCGAATTGGGTCAAATGGAAGATTTGTTGATCCGAGAAGTCAATTGGGGTCAAATACAAGCCTTAATGATTCGATAAGTGGAATCGGGTAAAATAGTTGGTGGTTGTTGATCCGAAAAGTCAAATTGGGTCACATTGTGCGTACTTGGTGGCTTGATAAAACAAAAGGAACAAGTTACGGATACTAGTTGATCCGAGAAGTCGAATTTTCCAAATGGAAGACTTGTTGATCCAAGAAGTCAATTGGGGTTAAATACAATCCTTAATGATTCGAGACGTCGAATCGAGTTAAATAGTTGGTGGTTGTTAATCCGAGAAGCCAAATTGGGTCAGATTGTGCGTACTTGGTGACATAATATAACAAACGGATCAAGTTATGGATGCTTGTTGATCAGAGAAGCCAAATTGGGTCAAATGGAAGATTGGTTGATCTGAGAAGTAAATTGGGGTCAAATACAAACCTTAATGACTCGAGAAGTTGAATCAAATCAAATAGTTGGTGCTTGTTGATCCGAGAAGCCATGTTGGGTCACATTGTGCGTACTTGGTGACTTGATAAAACAAACGGATCAAGTTATGAATACTTGTTGATCCGAGAAACTGAATTGGGTCAAATGGAAGATTTGTTGATTCGAGAAGTTAATTGGGGTCAAATACAAGACTTAATGATTCGATAAGTCGAATCGGGTTAAATGATTGGTGGTTGTTGATCCGAGAAGCCGAATTGTGTCACATTGTGCGTACTTGGTGACTTGATAAAACAAAAGGAACAAATTATGGATACTAGTTGATCCAAGAAGCCGAATTGGGCCAAAGGGAAGACTTGTTGATTCGAGAAGTCAATTGGGGTTAAATACAATCCTTATTGATTCGAAAAGTCGAATCGAGTCAAGGAGTTGGGGGTTTTTGATCCGAGAAGCCGAATTGTGTCACATTGTGCGTACTTGGTGACTTGATAAAACAAACGGATCAAGTTATGGATATTTGTTGATCCGAGAAGCCGAATTGGGTCAAATGGAAGACTTGTTGATAGAAGAAGTCAATTGGGGTCAAATACAAGCGTAATCATTCGAGAAGTCAAATCCAGTCAAATAGTTGGTGCTCGTCGATCCGAGATGCCGAGTTGGGTCACATTGTGAGTACTTGGTGACTTGATAAAATAAACGGATCAAGTTATGAATATTTGTTGATCCGAGAAGCCGAATTGGGTCAAATGGAAGATTTGTTGATCCGAGAAGTCAATTGGGGTCAAATACAAGCCTTAATGATTCGATAAGTCGAATCGGGTAAAATGGTTGGTGGTTATTGATCCTAGAAGTCAAATTGGGTCACATTGTGCGTACTTGGTGTCTTGATAAAAGAAAAGGAACAAGTTATGGATACTAGTTGATCCGAGAAGTCGAATTGGGCCAAATGGAAGACTTGTTGATCCGAGAAGTCAATTGGGGACAAATACAACCCCTAGTGATTCGAGAAGTCGAATCGAGTCAAATAGTTGGTGGTTGTTAATCCGAGAAGCCGAATTGGGTCAGATTGTGCGTACTTGGTGACATGATAAAACAAACGGATCAAGTTATGGATACTTGTCGATCAGAGAAGCCGAATTGGGTCAAATGGAAGACTGGTTGATCTGAGAAGTAAATTGGGGTCAAATACAAACCTTAATGATTCGAGAAGTTGAATCAAATGAAATAGTTGGTGCTTGTGATCCGAGAAGCCAAGTTGGGTCACATTGTGCGTACTTGGTGACTTGATAAAACAAACGGATCAAGTTATGGATACTTGTTGATCCGAGAAACTGAATTGGGTCAAACGGAAGATTTGTTGATTCGAGAAGTCAATTGGGGTCAAATACAAGCCTTAATGATTCGATAAGTCGAATCGGGTAAAATGGTTGGTGGTTATTGATCCTAGAAGTCAAATTGGGTCACATTGTGCGTACTTGGTGTCTTGATAAAACAAAAGGAACAAGTTATGGATACTAGTTCATCCGAGAAGTCGAATTGGGCCAAATGGAAGACTTGTTGATCCGAGAAGTCAATTGGGGACAAATACAACCCCTAGTGATTCGAGAAGTCGAATCGAGTCAAATAGTTGGTGGTTGTTAATCCGAGAAGCCGAATTGGGTCAGATTGTGCGTACTTGGTGACATGATAAAACAAACGGATCAAGTTATGGATACTTGTCGATCAGAGAAGCCGAATTGGGTCAAATGGAAGACTGGTTGATCTGAGAAGTAAATTGGGGTCAAATACAATCCTTATTGATTCGAGAAGTCGAATCGAGTCAAATAGTTGGGGGTTTTTTATCCGAGAAGCCGAATTGGGTCACATTGTGCGTACTTGGTGACTTGATAAAACAAACGGATCAAGTTATGGATACTTGTTGATCCGAGAAGCCGAATTGGGTCAAATGGAAGACTTGTTGATCGAAGAAGTCAATTGGGGTCAAATACAAGCCTAATGATTCGAGAAGTCAAATCTAGTCAAATAGTTGGTGCTCGTCGATCCGAGAAGCCGAGTTGGGTCACATTGTGCGTACTTAGTGACTTGATAAAACAAACGGATCAAGTTTTGAATATTTGTCGATCCGAGAAGTCGAATTGGGTCAAATGGAAGATTTGTTGATCCGAGAAGTCAATTGGGGTCAAATACAAGCCTTAACGATTCGATAAGTCGAATCGGGTAAAATAGTTGGTGGTTGTTGATCCGAAAAGTTAAATTGGGTCACATTGTGCGTACTTGGTGGCTTGATAAAACAAAAGGAACAAGTTACGGATACTAGTTGATCCGAGAAGTCGAATTTGCCAAATGGAAGACTTGTTGATCCGAGAAGTCAATTGGGGTTAAATACAATCCTTAATGATTCGAGAAGTCGAATCGAGTCAAATAGTTGGGGGTTGTTAATCCGAGAAGCCAAATTGGGTCAAATTGTGCGTACTTGGTGACATAATAAAACAAACGGATCAAGTTATGGATACTTGTTGATCAGAGAAGCCAAATTGGGTCAAATGGAAGATTGGTTGATCTGAGAAGTAAATTGGGGTCAAATACAAACCTTAATGACTCGACAAGTTGAATCAAATCAAATAGTTGGTGCTTGTTGATCCGAGAAGCAATGTTGGGTCACATTGTAGGTACTTGGTGACTTGATAAAACAAACGGATCAAGTTATGGATACTTGTTGATCCGAGAAACTGAATTGGGTCAAATGGAAGATTTGTTGATTCGAGAAGTCAATTGGGGTCAAATACAAGACTTAATGATTCGATAAGTCGAATCGGATTAAATGATTGGTGGTTGTTGATCCGAGAAGCCGAATTGTGTCACATTGTGCGTACTTGGTGACTTGATAAAACAAAAGGAACAAATTATGGATACTAGTTGATCCAAGAAGCCGAATTGGGCCAAAGGGAAGACTTGTTGATTCGAGAAGTCAATTGGGGTTAAATACAATCCTTATTGATTCGAAAAGTCGAATCGAGTCAAATAGTTGGGGGTTTTTGATCCGAGAAGCCGAATTGTGTCACATTGTGCGTACTTGGTGACTTGATAAAACAAACGGATCAAGTTATGGATATTTGTTGATCCGAGAAGCCGAATTGGGTCAAATGGAAGACTTGTTGATCGATGAAGTCAATTGGGGTCAAATACAAGCCTAATGATTCGAGAAGTCAAATCCAGTCAAATAGTTGGTGCTCGTCGATCCGAGATGCCGAGTTGGGTCACATTGTGAGTACTTTGTGACTTGATAAAACAAACGGATCAAGTTATGAATATTTGTTGATCCGAGAAGCCGAATTGGGTCAAATGGAAGATTTGTTGATCCGAGAAGTCAATTGGGGTCAAATACAAGACTTAATGATTCGATAAGTCGAATCGGGTAAAATGGTTGGTGGTTGTTGATCCTAGAAGTCAAATTGGGTCACATTGTGCGTACTTGGTGTCTTGATAAAACAAAAGGAACAAGTTATGGATACTAGTTGATCCGAGAAGTCGAATTGGGCCAAATGGAAGACTTGTTGATCCGAGAAGTCAATTGGGGACAAATACAACTCCTAGTGATTCGAGAAGTCGAATCGAGTCAAATAGTTGGTGGTTGTTAATCCGAGAAGCCGAATTGCGTCAGATTGTGCGTACTTGGTGACATGATAAAACAAACGGATCATGTTATGGATACTTGTTGATCAGAGAACCCGAATTGGGTCAAATGGAAGACTGGTTGATCTGAGAAGTAAATTGGGGTCAAATACAAACCTTAATGATTCGAGAAGTTGAATCAAATCAAATAGTTGGTGCTTGTTGATCCGAGAAGTCAAGTTGGGTCACATTGTGCGTACTTGGTGACTTGATAAAACAAACGGATCAAGTTATGGATACTTGTTGATCCGAGAAACTGAATTGGGTCAAACGGAAGATTTGTTGATTCGAGAAGTCAATTGGGGTCAAATACAAAACTTAATGATTCGATAAGTCGAATCGGGTTAAATGATTGGTGGTTGTTGATCCAAGAAGCCGAATTGTGTCACATTGTGCGTACTTGGTGACTTGATAAAACAAAAGGAATAAATTATGGATACTAGTTGATCCAAGAAGCCGAATTGGGCCAAAGGGAAGACTTGTTGATTCGAGAAGTCAATTGGGGTTAAATACAATCCTTATTGATTCGAAAACTCGAATCGAGTCAAATAGTTGGGGGTTTTTGATCCGAGAAGCCGAATTGTGTCACATTGTGCGTACTTGGTGACTTGATAAAACAAACGGATCAAGTTATGGATATTTGTTGATCCGAGAAGCCGAATTGGGTCAAATGGAAGACTTGTTGATCGAAGAAGTCAATTGGGGTCAAATACAAGCCTAATGATTCGAGAAGTCAAATCCAGTCAAATAGTTGGTGCTCGTCGATCCGACATACCGAGTTGGGTCACATTGTGAGTACTTTGTGACTTGATAAAACAAACGGATCAAGTTATGAATATTTGTTGATCCGAGAAGCCGAATTGGGTCAAATGGAAGATTTGTTGATCCGAGAAGTCAATTGGGGTCAAATACAAGACTTAATGATTCGATCGGGTAAAATGGTTGGTGGTTGTTGATCCTAGAAGTCAAATTGGGTCACATTGTGCGTACTTGGTGTCTTGATAAAACAAAAGGAACAAGTTATGGATACTAGTTGATCCGAGAAGTCGAATTGGGCCAAATGGAAGACTTGTTGATCCGAGAAGTCAATTGGGGACAAATACAACCCCTAGTGATTCGAGAAGTCGAATCGAGTCAAATAGTTGGTGGTTGTTAATCCGAGAAGCCGAATTGCGTCAGATTGTGCGTACTTGGTGACATGATAAAACAAACGGATCAAGTTATGGATACTTGTTGATCAGAGAAGCCGAATTGGGTCAAATGGAAGACTAGTTGATCTGAGAAGTAAATTGGGGTCAAATACAAACCTTAATGATTCGAGAAGTTGAATCAAATCAAATAGTTGGTGCTTGTTGATCCGAGAAGTCAAGTTGGGTCACATTGTGCGTACTTGGTGACTTGATAAAACAAACGGATCAAGTTATGGATACTTGTTGATCCGAGAAACTGAATTGGATCAAACGGAAGATTTGTTGATTCGAGAAGTCAATTGGGGTCAAATACAAAACTTAATGATTCGATAAGTCGAATCGGGTTAAATGATTGGTGGTTGTTGATCCGAGATGCCGAATTGTGTCACATTGTGCGTACTTGGTGACTTGATAAAACAAAAGGAACAAATTATGGATACTAGTTGATCCAAGAAGCCGAATTGGGCCAAATGGAAGACTTGTTGATTCGAGAAGTCAATTGGGGTTAAATACAATCCTTATTGATTCGAGAAGTCGAATCGAGTCAAATAGTTGGGGGTTTTTTATCCGAGAAGCCGAATTGGGTCACATTGTGCGTACTTGGTGACTTGATAAAACAAACGGATCAAGTTATGGATACTTGTTGATCCGAGAAGCCGAATTGGGTCAAATAGAAGACTTGTTGATCGAAGAAGTCAATTGGGGTCAAATACAAGCCTAATGATTCGAGAAGTCAAATCCAGTCAAATAGTTGGTGCTCGTCGATCCGAGAAGCCGAGTTGGGTCACATTGTGCGTACTTGGTGACTTGATAAAATAAACGGATGAAGTTATGAATATTTGTTGATACGAGAAGCCGAATGGGGTCAAATGGAAGATTTGTTGATCCAAGAAGTCAATTGGGGTCAAATACAAGCCTTAATGATTCGATAAGTCGAATCGGGTAAAATGGTTGGTGGTTGTTGATCCGAGAAGTCAAATTGGGTCACATTGTGCGTACTTGGTGGCTTGGTAAAACAAAAGGAACAAGTTATGGATACTAGTTGATCCGAGAAGTCGAATTGGGCCAAATGGAAGACTTGCTGATCCGAGAAGTTAATTGGGGTCAAATTCAACCCTTAGTGATTCGAAAAGTCGAATCGAGTGAAATAGTTGGTGGTTGTTAATCCGAGAAGCCGAATTGGGTCAGATTGTGCGTACTTGGTGACATGATAAAACAAACGGATCAAGTTATGGATACTTGTTGATCAGAGAAGCCGAATTGGGTCAAATGGAAGACTGGTTGATCTGAGAAGTAAATTGGGGTCAAATTCAAACCTTAGTGATTCGAGAAGTTGAATCAAATCAAATAGTTGGTGCTTGTTGATCCGAGAAGCCAAGTTGGGTCACATTGTGCGTACTTGGTGACTTGATAAAACAAACGGATCAAGTTATGGTTACTTGTTGATCCGAGAAACTGAATTGGGTCAAATGGAAGATTTGTTGATTTGAGAAGTCAATTGGGGTCAAATACAAGACTTAATGATTTGATAAGTCGAATCGGATTAAATGATTGGTGGTTGTTGATCCGAGAAGCCGAATTGTGTCAAATTGTGCGTACATGGTGACTTGATAAAACAAAAGGAACAAATTATGGATACTAGTTGATCCAAGAAGCCGAATTGGGCCAAAGGGAAGACTTGTTGATTCGAGAAGTCAATTGGGGTTAAATACAATCCTTATTGATTCGAGAAGTCGAATCGAGTCAAAGAGTTGGGGGTTTTTGATCCGAGAAGCCGAATTGTGTCACATTGTGCGTACTTGGTGACTTGATAAAACAAACGGATCAAGTTATGGATATTTGTTGATCCGAGAAGCCGAATTGGGTCAAATGGAAGACTTGTTGATCGAAGAAGTCAATTGGGGTCAAATACAAGCCTAATGATTCGAGAAGTCAAATCCAGTCAAATAGTTGGTGCTCGTCGATCCGAGATGCCGAGTTGGGTCACATTGTGAGTACTTGGTGACTTGATAAAATAAACGGATCAAGTTATGAATATTTGTTGATCCGAGAAGCCGAATTGGGTCAAATGGAAGATTTGTTGATCCGAGAAGTCAATTGGGGTCAAATACAAGCCTTAATGATTCGATAAGTCGAATCGGGTAAAATGGTTGGTGGTTATTGATCCTAGAAGTCAAATTGGGTCACATTGTGCGTACTTGGTGTCTTGATAAAACAAAAGGAACAGGTTATGGATACTAGTTGATCCGAGAAGTCGAATTGGGCCAAATGGAAGACTTGTTGATCCGAGAAGTCAATTTGGGGACAAATACAACCCCTAGTGATTCGAGAAGTCGAATCGAGTCAAATAGTTGGTGGTTGTTAATCCGAGAAGCCGAATTGGGTCAGATTGTGCGTACTTGGTGACATGATAAAACAAACGGATCAAGTTATGGATACTTGTCGATCAGAGAAGCCGAATTGGGTCAAATGAAAGACTGGTTGATCTGAGAAGTAAATTGGGGTCAAATACAAACCTTAATGATTCGAGAAGTTGAATCAAATGAAATAGTTGGTGCTTGTGATCCGAGAAGCCAAGTTGGGTCACATTGTGTGTACTTGGTGACTTGATAAAACAAACGGATCAAGTTATGGATACTTGTTGATCCGAGAAACTGAATTGGATCAAACGGAAGATTTGTTGATTCGAGAAGTCAATTGGGGTCAAATACAAGACTTAATGATTCAATAAGTCGAATCGGGTTAAATGATTGGTGGTTGTTGATCCGAGAAGCCGAATTGTGTCACATTGTGCGTACTTGGTGACTTGATAAAACAAACGGATCAAGTTATGGATATTTGTTGATCCGAGAAGCCGAATTGGGTCAAATGGAAGACTTGTTGATCGAAGAAGTCAATTGGGGTCAAATACAAGCCTAATGATTCGAGAAGTCAAATCCAGTCAAATAGTTGGTGCTCGTCGATCCGAGATGCCGAGTTGGGTCACATTGTGAGTACTTGGTGACTTGATAAAACAAACGGATCAAGTTATGAATATTTGTTGATCCGAGAAGCCGAATTGGGTCAAATGGAAGATTTGTTGATCCGAGAAGTCAATTGGGGTCAAATACAAGCCTTAATGATTCAATAAGTCGAATCGGGTAAAATGGTTGGTGGTTGTTGATCCTAGAAGTCAAATTGGGTCACATTGTGCGTACTTGGTGTCTTGATAAAACAAAAGGACCAAGTTATGGATACTAGTTGATCCGAGAAGTCGAATTGGGCCAAATGGAAGACTTGTTGATCCAAGAAGTCAATTGGGGACAAATACAACCCCTAGTGATTCGAGAAGTCGAATCGAGTCAAATAGTTGGTGGTTGTTAATCCGAGAAGCCGAATTGGGTCAGATTGTGCGTACTTGGTGACATGATAAAACAAACGGATCAAGTTATGGATACTTGTTGATCAGAGAAACCGAATTGGGTCAAATGGAAGACTGGTTGATCTGAGAAGTAAATTGGGGTCAAATACAAACCTTAATGATTCGAGAAGTTGAATCAAATCAAATAGTTGGTGCTTGTTGATCCGAGAAGCCAAGTTAGGTCACATTGTGCGTACTTGGTGACTTGATAAAACAAACGGATCAAGTTATGGATACTAGTTGATCCGAGAAACTGAATTGGGTCAAACGGAAGATTTGTTGATTCGAGAAGTCAATTGGGGTCAAATACAAGACTTAATGATTCGATAAGTCGAATCGGGTTAAATGATTGGTGGTTGTTGATCCGAGAAGCCGAATTGTGTCACATTGTGCGTACTTGGTGACTTGATAAAACAAAAGGAACAAATTATGGATACTAGTTGATCCAAGAAGCCGAATTGGGCCAAATGGAAGACTTGTTGATTCGAGAAGTCAATTGGGGTTAAATACAATCCTTATTGATTCGAGAAGTCGAATCGAGTCAAATAGTTGGGGGTTTTTTATCCGAGAAGCCGAATTGGGTCACATTGTGCGTACTTGGTGACTTGATAAAACAAACGGATCAAGTTATGGATACTTGTTGATTCGAGAAGCCGAATTGGGTCAAATGGAAGACTTGTTGATCGAAGAAGTCAATTGGGGTCAAATACAAGCCTAATGATTCGAGAAGTCAAATCTAGTCAAATAGTTGGTGCTCGTCGATCCGAGAAGCCGAGTTGGGTCACATTGTGCGTACTTAGTGACTTGATAAAACAAACGGATCAAGTTTTGAATATTTGTCGATTCGAGAAGTCGAATTGGGTCAAATGGAAGATTTGTTGATCCGAGAAGTCAATTGGGGTCAAATACAAGCCTTAATGATTCGATAAGTCGAATCGGGTAAAATAGTTGGTGGTTGTTGATCCGAAAAGTCAAATTGGGTCACATTGTGCGTACTTGGTGGCTTGATAAAACAAAAGGAACAAGTTACGGATACTAGTTGATCCGAGAAGTCGAATTGGCCAAATGAAAGACTTGTTGATCCGAGAAGTCAATTGGGGTTAAATACAATCCTTAATGATTCGAGAAGTCGAATCGAGTTAAATAGTTGGGGGTTGTTAACCCGAGAAGCCAAATTGGGTCAGATTGTGCGTACTTGGTGACATAATAAAACAAACGGATCAAGTTATGGATACTTGTTGATCAGAGAAGCCAAATTGGGTCAAATGGAAGATTGGTTGATCTGAGAAGTAAATTGGGGTCAAATACAAACCTTAATGACTGGACAAGTTGAATCAAATCAAATAGTTGGTGCTTGTTGATCCGAGAAGCCATGTTGGGGCACATTGTAGGTACTTGGTGACTTGATAAAACAAACGGATCAAGTTATGGATACTTGTTGATCCGAGAAACTGAATTGGGTCAAATGGAAGATTTGTTGATTCGAGAAGTCAATTGGGGTCAAATACAAGACTTAATGATTCGATAAGTCGAATCGGATTAAATGATTGGTGGTTGTTGATCCGAGAAGCCGAATTGTGTCACATTGTGCGTACTTGGTGACTTGATAAAACAAAAGGAACAAATTATGGATACTAGTTGATCCAAGAAGCCGAATTGGGCCAAAGGGAAGACTTGTTGATTCGAGAAGTCAATTGGGGTTAAATACAATCCTTATTGATTCGAAAAGTCGAATCGAGTCAAATAGTTGGGGGTTTTTGATCCGAGAAGCCGAATTGTGTCACATTGTGCGTACTTGGTGACTTGATAAAACAAACGGATCAAGTTATGGATATTTGTTGATCCGAGAAACCGAATTGGGTCAAATGGAAGACTTGTTGATCGATGAAGTCAATTGGGGTCAAATACAAGCCTAATGATTCGAGAAGTCAAATCCAGTCAAATAGTTGGTGCTCGTCGATCCGAGATGCCGAGTTGGGTCACATTGTGAGTACTTGGTGACTTGATAAAACAAACGGATCAAGTTATGAATATTTGTTGATCCGAGAAGCCGAATTGGGTCAAATGGAAGATTTGTTGATCCGAGAAGTCAATTGGGGTCAAATACAAGCCTTAATGATTCAATAAGTCGAATCGGGTAAAATGGTTGGTGGTTGTTGATCCTAGAAGTCAAATTGGGTCACATTGTGCGTACTTGGTGTCTTGATAAAACAAAAGGACCAAGTTATGGATACTAGTTGATCCGAGAAGTCGAATTGGGCCAAATGGAAGACTTGTTGATCCAAGAAGTCAATTGGGGACAAATACAACCCCTAGTGATTCGAGAAGTCGAATCGAGTCAAATAGTTGGTGGTTGTTAATCCGAGAAGCCGAATTGGGTCAGATTGTGCGTACTTGGTGACATGATAAAACAAACGGATCAAGTTATGGATACTTGTTGATCAGAGAAGCCGAATTGGGTCAAATGGAAGACTGGTTGATCTGAGAAGTAAATTGGGGTCAAATACAAACCTTAATGATTCGAGAAGTTGAATCAAATCAAATAGTTGGTGCTTGTTGATCCGAGAAGCCAAGTTGGGTCACATTGTGCGTACTTGGTGACTTGATAAAACAAACGGATCAAGTTATGGATACTAGTTGATCCGAGAAACTGAATTGGGTCAAACGGAAGATTTGTTGATTCGAGAAGTCAATTGGGGTCAAATACAAGACTTAATGATTCGATAAGTCGAATCGGGTTAAATGATTGGTGGTTGTTGATCCGAGAAGCCGAATTGTGTCACATTGTGCGTACTTGGTGACTTGATAAAACAAAAGGAACAAATTATGGATACTAGTTGATCCAAGAAGCCGAATTGGGCCAAATGGAAGACTTGTTGATTCGAGAAGTCAATTGGGGTTAAATACAATCCTTATTGATTCGAGAAGTCGAATCGAGTCAAATAGTTGGGGGTTTTTTATCCGAGAAGCCGAATTGGGTCACATTGTGCGTACTTGGTGACTTGATAAAACAAACGGATCAAGTTATGGATACTTGTTGATCCGAGAAGCCGAATTGGGTCAAATGGAAGACTTGTTGATCGAAGAAGTCAATTGGGGTCAAATACAAGCCTAATGATTCGAGAAGTCAAATCTAGTCAAATAGTTGGTGCTCGTCGATCCGAGAAGCCGAGTTGGGTCACATTGTGCGTACTTAGTGACTTGATAAAACAAACGGATCAAGTTTTGAATATTTGTCGATTCGAGAAGTCGAATTGGGTCAAATGGAAGATTTGTTGATCCGAGAAGTCAATTGGGGTCAAATACAAGCCTTAATGATTCGATAAGTCGAATCGGGTAAAATAGTTGGTGGTTGTTGATCCGAAAAGTCAAATTGGGTCACATTGTGCGTACTTGGTGGCTTGATAAAACAAAAGGAACAAGTTACAGATACTAGTTGATCCGAGAAGTCGAATTGGCCAAATGGAAGACTTGTTGATCCGAGAAGTCAATTGGGGTTAAATACAATCCTTAATGATTCGAGAAGTCGAATCGAGTTAAATAGTTGGGGGTTGTTAATCCGAGAAGCCAAATTGGGTCAGATTGTGCGTACTTGGTGACATAATAAAACAAACGGATCAAGTTATGGATACTTGTTGATCAGAGAAGCCAAATTGGGTCAAATGGAAGATTGGTTGATCTGAGAAGTAAATTGGGGTCAAATACAAACCTTAATGACTGGACAAGTTGAATCAAATCAAATAGTTGGTGCTTGTTGATCCGAGAAGCCATGTTGGGTCACATTGTAGGTACTTGGTGACTTGATAAAACAAACGGATCAAGTTATGGATACTTGTTGATCCGAGAAACTGAATTGGGTCAAATGGAAGATTTGTTGATTCGAGAAGTCAATTGGGGTCAAATACAAGACTTAATGATTCGATAAGTCGAATCGGATTAAATGATTGGTGGTTGTTGATCCGAGAAGCCGAATTGTGTCACATTGTGCGTACTTGGTGACTTGATAAAACAAAAGGAACAAATTATGGATACTAGTTGATCCAAGAAGCCGAATTGGGCCAAAGGGAAGACTTGTTGATTCGAGAAGTCAATTGGGGTTAAATACAATCCTTATTGATTCGAAAAGTCGAATCGAGTCAAATAGTTGGGGGTTTTTGATCCGAGAAGCCGAATTGTGTCACATTGTGCGTACTTGGTGACTTGATAAAACAAACGGATCAAGTTATGGATATTTGTTGATCCGAGAAGCCGAATTGGGTAAAATGGAAGACTTGTTGATCGATGAAGTCAATTGGGGTCAAATACAAGCCTAATGATTCGAGAAGTCAAATCCAGTCAAATAGTTGGTGCTCGTCGATCCGAGATGCCGAGTTGGGTCACATTGTGAGTACTTGGTGACTTGATAAAACAAACGGATCAAGTTATGAATATTTATTGATCCGAGAAGCCGAATTGGGTCAAATGGAAGATTTGTTGATCCGAGAAGTCAATTGGGGTCAAATACAAGCCTTAATGATTCAATAAGTCGAATCGGGTAAAATGGTTGGTGGTTGTTGATCCTAGAAGTCAAATTGGGTCACATTGTGCGTACTTGGTGTCTTGATAAAACAAAAGGACCAAGTTATGGATACTAGTTGATCCGAGAAGTCGAATTGGGCCAAATGGAAGACTTGTTGATCCAAGAAGTCAATTGGGGACAAATACAACCCCTAGTGATTCGAGAAGTCGAATCGAGTCAAATAGTTGGTGGTTGTTAATCCGAGAAGCCGAATTGGGTCAGATTGTGCGTACTTGGTGACATGATAAAACAAACGGATCAAGTTATGGATACTTGTTGATCAGAGAAGCCGAATTGGGTCAAATGGAAGACTGGTTGATCTGAGAAGTAAATTGGGGTCAAATACAAACCTTAATGATTCGAGAAGTTGAATCAAATCAAATAGTTGGTGCTTGTTGATCCGAGAAGCCAAGTTGGGTCACATTGTGCGTACTTGGTGACTTGATAAAACAAACGGATCAAGTTATGGATACTAGTTGATCCGAGAAACTGAATTGGGTCAAACGGAAGATTTGTTGATTCGAGAAGTCAATTGGGGTCAAATACAAGACTTAATGATTCGATAAGTCGAATCGGGTTAAATGATTGGTGGTTGTTGATCCGAGAAGCCGAATTGTGTCACATTGTGCGTACTTGGTGACTTGATAAAACAAAAGGAACAAATTATGGATACTAGTTGATCCAAGAAGCCGAATTGGGCCAAATGGAAGACTTGTTGATTCGAGAAGTCAATTGGGGTTAAATACAATCCTTATTGATTCGAGAAGTCGAATCGAGTCAAATAGTTGGGGGTTTTTTATCCGAGAAGCCGAATTGGGTCACATTGTGCGTACTTGGTGACTTGATAAAACAAACGGATCAAGTTATGGATACTTGTTGATCCGAGAAGCCGAATTGGGTCAAATGGAAGACTTGTTGATCGAAGAAGTCAATTGGGGTCAAATACAAGCCTAATGATTCGAGAAGTCAAATCTAGTCAAATAGTTGGTGCTCGTCGATCCGAGAAGCCGAGTTGGGTCACATTGTGCGTACTTAGTGACTTGATAAAACAAACGGATCAAGTTTTGAATATTTGTCGATTCGAGAAGTCGAATTGGGTCAAATGGAAGATTTGTTGATCCGAGAAGTCAATTGGGGTCAAATACAAGCCTTAATGATTCGATAAGTCGAATCGGGTAAAATAGTTGGTGGTTGTTGATCCGAAAAGTCAAATTGGGTCACATTGTGCGTACTTGGTGGCTTGATAAAACAAAAGGAACAAGTTACAGATACTAGTTGATCCGAGAAGTCGAATTGGCCAAATGGAAGACTTGTTGATCCGAGAAGTCAATTGGGGTTAAATACAATCCTTAATGATTCGAGAAGTCGAATCGAGTTAAATAGTTGGGGGTTGTTAATCCGAGAAGCCAAATTGGGTCAGATTGTGCGTACTTGGTGACATAATAAAACAAACGGATCAAGTTATGGATACTTGTTGATCAGAGAAGCCAAATTGGGTCAAATGGAAGATTGGTTGATCTGAGAAGTAAATTGGGGTCAAATACAAACCTTAATGACTGGACAAGTTGAATCAAATCAAATAGTTGGTGCTTGTTGATCCGAGAAGCCATGTTGGGTCACATTGTAGGTACTTGGTGACTTGATAAAACAAACGGATCAAGTTATGGATACTTGTTGATCCGAGAAACTGAATTGGGTCAAATGGAAGATTTGTTGATTCGAGAAGTCAATTGGGGTCAAATACAAGACTTAATGATTCGATAAGTCGAATCGGATTAAATGATTGGTGGTTGTTGATCCGAGAAGCCGAATTGTGTCACATTGTGCGTACTTGGTGACTTGATAAAACAAAAGGAACAAATTATGGATACTAGTTGATCCAAGAAGCCGAATTGGGCCAAAGGGAAGACTTGTTGATTCAAGAAGTCAATTGGGGTTAAATACAATCCTTATTGATTCGAAAAGTCGAATCGAGTCAAATAGTTGGGGGTTTTTGATCCGAGAAGCCGAATTGTGTCACATTGTGCGTACTTGGTGACTTGATAAAACAAACGGATCAAGTTATGGATATTTGTTGATCCGAGAAGCCGAATTGGGTCAAATGGAAGACTTGTTGATCGATGAAGTCAATTGGGGTCAAATACAAGCCTAATGATTCGAGAAGTCAAATCCAGTCAAATAGTTGGTGCTCGTCGATCCGAGATGCCGAGTTGGGTCACATTGTGAGTACTTGGTGACTTGATAAAACAAACGGATCAAGTTATGAATATTTATTGATCCGAGAAGCCGAATTGGGTCAAATGGAAGATTTGTTGATCCGAGAAGTCAATTGGGGTCAAATACAAGCCTTAATGATTCAATAAGTCGAATCGGGTAAAATGGTTGGTGGTTGTTGATCCTAGAAGTCAAATTGGGTCACATTGTGCGTACTTGGTGTCTTGATAAAACAAAAGGACCAAGTTATGGATACTAGTTGATCCGAGAAGTCGAATTGGGCCAAATGGAAGACTTGTTGATCCAAGAAGTCAATTGGGGACAAATACAACCCCTAGTGATTCGAGAAGTCGAATCGAGTCAAATAGTTGGTGGTTGTTAATCCGAGAAGCCGAATTGGGTCAGATTGTGCGTACTTGGTGACATGATAAAACAAACGGATCAAGTTATGGATACTTGTTGATCAGAGAAGCCGAATTGGGTCAAATGGAAGACTGGTTGATCTGAGAAGTAAATTGGGGTCAAATACAAACCTTAATGATTCGAGAAGTTGAATCAAATCAAATAGTTGGTGCTTGTTGATCCGAGAAGCCAAGTTGGGTCACATTGTGCGTACTTGGTGACTTGATAAAACAAACGGATCAAGTTATGGATACTAGTTGATCCGAGAAACTGAATTGGGTCAAACGGAAGATTTGTTGATTCGAGAAGTCAATTGGGGTCAAATACAAGACTTAATGATTCGATAAGTCGAATCGGGTTAAATGATTGGTGGTTGTTGATCCGAGAAGCCGAATTGTGTCACATTGTGCGTACTTGGTGACTTGATAAAACAAAAGGAACAAATTATGGATACTAGTTGATCCAAGAAGCCGAATTGGGCCAAATGGAAGACTTGTTGATTCGAGAAGTCAATTGGGGTTAAATACAATCCTTATTGATTCGAGAAGTCGAATCGAGTCAAATAGTTGGGGGTTTTTTATCCGAGAAGCCGAATTGGGTCACATTGTGCGTACTTGGTGACTTGATAAAACAAACGGATCAAGTTATGGATACTTGTTGATCCGAGAAGCCGAATTGGGTCAAATGGAAGACTTGTTGATCGAAGAAGTCAATTGGGGTCAAATACAAGCCTAATGATTCGAGAAGTCAAATCTAGTCAAATAGTTGGTGCTCGTCGATCCGAGAAGCCGAGTTGGGTCACATTGTGCGTACTTAGTGACTTGATAAAACAAACGGATCAAGTTTTGAATATTTGTCGATCCGAGAAGTCGAATTGGGTCAAATGGAAGATTTGTTGATCCGAGAAGTCAATTGGGGTCAAATACAAGCCTTAATGATTCGATAAGTCGAATCGGGTAAAATAGTTGGTGGTTGTTGATCCGAAAAGTCAAATTGGGTCACATTGTGCGTACTTGGTGGCTTGATAAAACAAAAGGAACAAGTTACGGATACTAGTTGATCCGAGAAGTCGAATTGGCCAAATGGAAGACTTGTTGATCCGAGAAGTCAATTGGGGTTAAATACAATCCTTAATGATTCGAGAAGTCGAATCGAGTTAAATAGTTGGGGGTTGTTAATCCGAGAAGCCAAATTGGGTCAGATTGTGCGTACTTGGTGACATAATAAAACAAACGGATCAAGTTATGGATACTTGTTGATCAGAGAAGCCAAATTGGGTCAGATTGGTTGATCTGAGAAGTAAATTGGGGTCAAATACAAACCTTAATGACTCGACAAGTTGAATCAAATCAAATAGTTGGTGCTTGTTGATCCGAGAAGCCATGTTGGGTCACATTGTAGGTACTTGGTGACTTGATAAAACAAACGGATCAAGTTATGGATACTTGTTGATCCGAGAAACTGAATTGGGTCAAATGGAAGATTTGTTGATTCGAGAAGTCAATTGGGGTCAAATACAAGACTTAATGATTTGATAAGTCGAATCGGATTAAATGATTGGTGGTTGTTGATCCGAGAAGCCGAATTGTGTCACATTGTGCGTACTTGGTGACTTGATAAAACAAAAGGAACAAATTATGGATACTAGTTGATCCAAGAAGCCGAATTGGGCCAAAGGGAAGACTTGTTGATTCGAGAAGTCAATTGGGGTTAAATACAATCCTTATTGATTCGAAAAGTCGAATCGAGTCAAATAGTTGGGGGTTTTTGATCCGAGAAGCCGAATTCTGTCACATTGTGCGTACTTGGTGACTTGATAAAACAAACGGATCAAGTTATGGATATTTGTTGATCCGAGAAGCCGAATTGGGTCAAATGGAAGACTTGTTGATCGAAGAAGTCAATTGGGGTCAAATACAAGCCTAATCATTCGAGAAGTCAAATCCAGTCAAATAGTTGGTGCTCGTCGATCCGAGATGCCGAGTTGGGTCACATTGTGAGTACTTTGTGACTTGATAAAACAAACGGATCAAGTTATGAATATTTGTTGATCCGAGAAGCCGAATTGGGTCAAATGGAAGATTTGTTGATCCGAGAAGTCAATTGGGGTCAAATACAAGACTTAATGATTCGATAAGTCGAATCGGGTAAAATGGTTGGTGGTTGTTGATCCTAGAAGTCAAATTGGGTCACATTGTGCGTACTTGGTGTCTTGATAAAACAAAAGGAACAAGTTATGGATACTAGTTGATCCGAGAAGTCGAATTGGGCCAAATGGAAGACTTGTTGATCCGAGAAGTCAATTGGGGACAAATACAACCCCTAGTGATTCGAGAAGTCGAATCGAGTCAAATAGTTGGTGGTTGTTAATCCGAGAAGCCGAATTGCGTCAGATTGTGCGTACTTGGTGACATGATAAAACAAACGGATCAAGTTATGGATACTTGTTGATCAGAGAAGCCGAATTGGGTCAAATGGAAGACTGGTTGATCTGAGAAGTAAATTGGGGTCAAATACAAACCTTAATGATTCGAGAAGTTGAATCAAATCAAATAGTTGGTGCTTGTTGATCCGAGAAGTCAAGTTGGGTCACATTATGCGTACTTGGTGACTTGATAAAACAAACGGATCAAGTTATGGATACTTGTTGATCCGAGAAACTGAATTGGGTCAAACGGAAGATTTGTTGATTCGAGAAGTCAATTGGGGTCAAATACAAAACTTAATGATTCGATAAGTCGAATCGGGTTAAATGATTGGTGGTTGTTGATCCGAGAAGCCGAATTGTGTCACATTGTGCGTACTTGGTGACTTGATAAAACAAAAGGAACAAATTATGGATACTAGTTGATCCAAGAAGCCGAATTGGGCCAAAGGGAAGACTTGTTGATTCGAGAAGTCAATTGGGGTTAAATACAATCCTTATTGATTCGAAAAGTCGAATCGAGTCAAATAGTTGGGGGTTTTTGATCCGATAAGCCGAATTGTGTCACATTGTGCGTACTTGGTGACTTGATAAAATAAACGGATCAAGTTATGGATATTTGTTGATCCGAGAAGCCGAATTGGGTCAAATGGAAGACTTGTTGATCGAAGAAGTCAATTGGGGTCAAATACAAGCCTAATGATTCGAGAAGTCAAATCTAGTCAAATAGTTGGTGCTCGTCGATCCGAGAAGCCGAGTTGGGTCACATTGTGCGTACTTAGTGACTTGATAAAACAAACGGATCAAGTTTTGAATATTTGTCGATCCGAGAAGTCGAATTGGGTCAAATGGAAGATTTGTTGATCCGAGAAGTCAATTGGGGTCAAATACAAGCCTTAATGATTCGATAAGTCGAATCGGGTAAAATAGTTGGTGGTTGTTGATCCGAAAAGTCAAATTGGGTCACATTGTGCGTACTTGGTGGCTTGATAAAACAAAAGGAACAAGTTACGGATACTAGTTGATCCGAGAAGTCGAATTGGCCAAATGGAAGACTTGTTGATCCGAGAAGTCAATTGGGGTTAAATACAATCCTTAATGATTCGAGAAGTCGAATCGAGTTAAATAGTTGGGGGTTGTTAATCCGAGAAGCCAAATTGGGTCAGATTGTGCGTACTTGGTGACATAATAAAACAAACGGATCAAGTTATGGATACTTGTTGATCAGAGAAGCCAAATTGGGTCAGATTGGTTGATCTGAGAAGTAAATTGGGGTCAAATACAAACCTTAATGACTCGACAAGTTGAATCAAATCAAATAGTTGGTGCTTGTTGATCCGAGAAGCCATGTTGGGTCACATTGTAGGTACTTGGTGACTTGATAAAACAAACGGATCAAGTTATGGATACTTGTTGATCCGAGAAACTGAATTGGGTCAAATGGAAGATTTGTTGATTCGAGAAGTCAATTGGGGTCAAATACAAGACTTAATGATTTGATAAGTCGAATCGGATTAAATGATTGGTGGTTGTTGATCCGAGAAGCCGAATTGTGTCACATTGTGCGTACTTGGTGACTTGATAAAACAAAAGGAACAAATTATGGATACTAGTTGATCCAAGAAGCCGAATTGGGCCAAAGGGAAGACTTGTTGATTCGAGAAGTCAATTGGGGTTAAATACAATCCTTATTGATTCGAAAAGTCGAATCGAGTCAAATAGTTGGGGGTTTTTGATCCGAGAAGCCGAATTCTGTCACATTGTGCGTACTTGGTGACTTGATAAAACAAACGGATCAAGTTATGGATATTTGTTGATCCGAGAAGCCGAATTGGGTCAAATGGAAGACTTGTTGATCGAAGAAGTCAATTGGGGTCAAATACAAGCCTAATCATTCGAGAAGTCAAATCCAGTCAAATAGTTGGTGCTCGTCGATCCGAGATGCCGAGTTGGGTCACATTGTGAGTACTTTGTGACTTGATAAAACAAACGGATCAAGTTATGAATATTTGTTGATCCGAGAAGCCGAATTGGGTCAAATGGAAGATTTGTTGATCCGAGAAGTCAATTGGGGTCAAATACAAGACTTAATGATTCGATAAGTCGAATCGGGTAAAATGGTTGGTGGTTGTTGATCCTAGAAGTCAAATTGGGTCACATTGTGCGTACTTGGTGTCTTGATAAAACAAAAGGAACAAGTTATGGATACTAGTTGATCCGAGAAGTCGAATTGGGCCAAATGGAAGACTTGTTGATCCGAGAAGTCAATTGGGGACAAATACAACCCCTAGTGATTCGAGAAGTCGAATCGAGTCAAATAGTTGGTGGTTGTTAATCCGAGAAGCCGAATTGCGTCAGATTGTGCGTACTTGGTGACATGATAAAACAAACGGATCAAGTTATGGATACTTGTTGATCAGAGAAGCCGAATTGGGTCAAATGGAAGACTGGTTGATCTGAGAAGTAAATTGGGGTCAAATACAAACCTTAATGATTCGAGAAGTTGAATCAAATCAAATAGTTGGTGCTTGTTGATCCGAGAAGTCAAGTTGGGTCACATTATGCGTACTTGGTGACTTGATAAAACAAACGGATCAAGTTATGGATACTTGTTGATCCGAGAAACTGAATTGGGTCAAACGGAAGATTTGTTGATTCGAGAAGTCAATTGGGGTCAAATACAAAACTTAATGATTCGATAAGTCGAATCGGGTTAAATGATTGGTGGTTGTTGATCCGAGAAGCCGAATTGTGTCACATTGTGCGTACTTGGTGACTTGATAAAACAAAAGGAACAAATTATGGATACTAGTTGATCCAAGAAGCCGAATTGGGCCAAAGGGAAGACTTGTTGATTCGAGAAGTCAATTGGGGTTAAATACAATCCTTATTGATTCGAAAAGTCGAATCGAGTCAAATAGTTGGGGGTTTTTGATCCGATAAGCCGAATTGTGTCACATTGTGCGTACTTGGTGACTTGATAAAATAAACGGATCAAGTTATGGATATTTGTTGATCCGAGAAGCCGAATTGGGTCAAATGGAAGACTTGTTGATCGAAGAAGTCAATTGGGGTCAAATACAAGCCTAATGATTCGAGAAGTCAAATCCAGTCAAATAGTTGGTGCTCGTCGATCCGAGATGCCGAGTTGGGTCACATTGTGAGTACTTTGTGACTTGATAAAATAAACGGATCAAGTTATGAATATTTGTTGATTCGAGAAGCCGAATTGGGTCAAATGGAAGATTTGTTGATCCGAGAAGTCAATTGGGGTCAAATACAAGACTTAATGATTCGATAAGTCGAATCGGGTAAAATGGTTGGTGGTTGTTGATCCTAGAAGTCAAATTGGGTCACATTGTGCGTACTTGGTGTCTTGATAAAACAAAAGGAACAAGTTATGGATACTAGTTGATCCGAGAAGTCGAATTGGGCCAAATGGAAGACTTATTGATCCGAGAAGTCAATTGGGGACAAATACAACCCCTAGTGATTCGAGAAGTCGAATCGAGTCAAATAGTTGGTGGTTGTTAATCCGAGAAGCCGAATTGCGTCAGATTGTGCGTACTTGGTGACATGATAAAACAAACGGATCAAGTTATGGTTACTTGTTGATCAGAGAAGCCGAATTGTGTCAAATGGAAGACTGGTTGATCTGAGAAGTAAATTGGGGTCAAATACAAACCTTAATGATTCGAGAAGTTGAATCAAATCAAATAGTTGGTGCTTGTTGATCCGAGAAGTCAAGTTGAGACACATTGTGCGTACTTGGTGACTTGATAAAACAAACGGATCAAGTTATGGATACTTGTTGATCCGAGAAACTGAATTGGATCAAACGGAAGATTTGTTGATTCGAGAAGTCAATTGGGGTCAAATACAAAACTTAATGATTCGATAAGTCGAATCGGGTTAAATGATTGGTGGTTGTTGATCCGAGATGCCGAATTGTGTCACATTGTGCGTACTTGGTGACTTGATAAAACAAAAGGAACAAATTATGGATACTAGTTGATCCAAGAAGCCGAATTGGGCCAAATGGAAGACTTGTTGATTCGAGAAGTCAATTGGGGTTAAATACAATCCTTATTGATTCGAGAAGTCGAATCGAGTCAAATAGTTGGGGGTTTTTTATCCGAGAAGCCGAATTGGGTCACATTGTGCGTACTTGGTGACTTGATAAAACAAACGGATCAAGTTATGGATACTTGTTGATCCGAGAAGCCGAATTGGGTCAAATGGAAGACTTGTTGATCGAAGAAGTCAATTGGGGTCAAATACAAGCCTAATGATTCGAGAAGTCAAATCCAGTCAAATAGTTGGTGCTCGTCGATCCGAGAAGCCGAGTTGGGTCACATTGTGCGTACTTGGTGACTTGATAAAATAAACGGATCAAGTTATGAATATTTGATGATACGAGAAGCCGAATGGGGTCAAATGGAAGATTTGTTGATCTAAGAAGTCAATTGGGGTCAAATACAAGCCTTAATGATTCGATAAGTCGAATCGGGTAAAATGGTTGGTGGTTGTTGATCCGAGAAGTCAAATTGGGTCACATTGTGCGTACTTGGTAGCTTGGTAAAACAAAAGGAACAACTTATGGATACTAGTTGATCCGAGAAGTCGAATTGAGCCAAATGGAAGACTTGTTGGTCCGAGAAGTTAATTGGGGTCAAATTCAACCCTTAGTGATTCGAAAAGTCGAATCGAGTGAAATAGTTGGTGGTTGTTAATCCAAGAAGCCGAATTGGGTCAGATTGTGCGTACTTGGTGACATGATAAAACAAACGGATCAAGTTATGGATACTTGTTGATCAGAGAAGCCGAATTGGGTCAAATGGAAGACTGGTTGATCTGAGAAGTAAATTGGGGTCAAATACAAACCTTAGTGATTCGAGAAGTTGAATCAAATCAAATAGTTGGTGCTTGTTGATCCGAGAAGCCAAGTTGGGTCACATTGTGCGTACTTGGTGACTTGATAAAACAAACGGATCAAGTTATGGATACTTGTTGATCCGAGAAACTGAATTGGGTCAAATGGAAGATTTGTTGATTCGAGAAGTCAATTGGGGTCAAATACAAGACTTAATGATTAGATAAGTCTAATCGGATTAAATGATTGGTGGTTGTTGATCCGAGAAGCCGAATTGTGTCAAATTGTGCGTACTTGGTGACTTGATAAAACAAAAGGAACAAATTATGGATACTAGTTGATCCAAGAAGCCGAATTGGGCCAAAGGGAAGACTTGTTGATTCGAGAAGTCAATTGGGGTTAAATACAATCCTTATTGATTCGAGAAGTCGAATCGAGTCAAATAGTTGGGGGGTTTTTGATCCGAGAAGCAGAATTGCGTCACATTATGCGTACTTGGTGACTTGATAAAACAAACGGATCAAGTTATGGATATTTGTTGATCCGAGAAGCCGAATTGGGTCAAATGGAAGACTTGTTGATTGAAGAAGTCAATTGGGGTCAAATACAAGCCTAATGATTCGAGAAGTCAAATCCAGTCAAATAGTTGGTGCTCGTCGATCCGAGAAGCCGAGTTGGGTCACATTGTGCGTACTTGGTGACTTGATAAAATAAACGGATCAAGTTATGAATATTTGATGATACGAGAAGCCGAATGGGGTCAAATGGAAGATTTGTTGATCTAAGAAGTCAATTGGGGTCAAATACAAGCCTTAATGATTCGATAAGTCGAATCGGGTAAAATGGTTGGTGGTTGTTGATCCGAGAAGTCAAATTGGGTCACATTGTGCGTACTTGGTAGCTTGGTAAAACAAAAGGAACAACTTATGGATACTAGTTGATCCGAGAAGTCGAATTGAGCCAAATGGAAGACTTGTTGGTCCGAGAAGTTAATTGGGGTCAAATTCAACCCTTAGTGATTCGAAAAGTCGAATCGAGTGAAATAGTTGGTGGTTGTTAATCCAAGAAGCCGAATTGGGTCAGATTGTGCGTACTTGGTGACATGATAAAACAAACGGATCAAGTTATGGATACTTGTTGATCAGAGAAGCCGAATTGGGTCAAATGGAAGACTGGTTGATCTGAGAAGTAAATTGGGGTCAAATACAAACCTTAGTGATTCGAGAAGTTGAATCAAATCAAATAGTTGGTGCTTGTTGAACCGAGAAGCCAAGTTGGGTCACATTGTGCGTACTTGGTGACTTGATAAAACAAACGGATCAAGTTATGGATACTTGTTGATCCGAGAAACTGAATTGGGTCAAATGAAAGATTTGTTGATTCGAGAAGTCAATTGGGGTCAAATACAAGACTTAATGATTAGATAAGTCTAATCGGATTAAATGATTGGTGGTTGTTGATCCGAGAAGCCGAATTGTGTCAAATTGTGCGTACTTGGTGACTTGATAAAACAAAAGGAACAAATTATGGATACTAGTTGATCCAAGAAGCCGAATTGGGCCAAAGGGAAGACTTGTTGATTCGAGAAGTCAATTGGGGTTAAATACAATCCTTATTGATTCGAGAAGTCGAATCGAGTCAAATAGTTGGGGGGTTTTTGATCCGAGAAGCAGAATTGCGTCACATTATGCGTACTTGGTGACTTGATAAAACAAACGGATCAAGTTATGGATATTTGTTGATCCGAGAAGCCGAATTGGGTCAAATGGAAGACTTGTTGATTGAAGAAGTCAATTGGGGTCAAATACAAGCCTAATGATTCGAGAAGTCAAATCCAGTCAAATAGTTGGTGCTCGTCGATCCGAGAAGCCGAGTTGGGTCACATTGTGAGTATTGGGTGACTTGATAAAACAAATGGATCAAGTTATGAATATTTGTTGATCCGAGAAGCCGAATTGGGTCAAATGGAAGATTTGTTGATCCGAGAAGTCAATTGGGGTCAAATACAAGCCTTAATGATTCGATAAGTCGAATCGGGTAAAATGGTTGGTGGTTGTTGATCCTAGAAGTCAAATTGGGTCACATTGTGCGTACTTGGTGTCCTTATAAAACAAAAGGAACAAGTTATGGATACTAGTTGATCCGAGATGTCGAATTGGGCCAAATGGAAGACTCGTTGATCCGAGAAGTTAATTGGGGTCAAATTCAACCCTTAGTGATTCGAAAAGTCGAATCGAGTCAAATAGTTGGTGGTTGTTAATCCGAGAAGCCGAATTGGGTCAGATTGTGCGTACTTGGTGACATGATAAAACAAACGGATCAAGTTATGGATACTTGTTGATCAGAGAAGCCGAATTGGGTCAAATGGAAGACTGGTTGATCTGAGAAGTAAATTGGGGTCAAATACAAACCTTAGTGATTCGAGAAGTTGAATCAAATCAAATAGTTGGTGCTTGTTGATCCGAGAAGCCATGTTGGGTCACATTGTGCGTACTTGGTGACTTGATAAAACAAACGGATCAAGTTATGGATACTTGTTGATCCGAGAAACTGAATTGGGTCAAATGGAAGATTTGTTGATTCGAGAAGTCAATTGGGGTCAAATACAAGACTTAATGATTAGATAAGTCGAATCAGATTAAATGATTGGTGGTTGTTGATCCGAGAAGCCGAATTGTGTCAAATTGTGCGTACTTGCTGACTTGATAAAACAAAAGGAACAAAAAATTATGGATACTAGTTGATCCAAGAAGCCGAATTGGGCCAAAGGGAAGACTTGTTGATTCGACAAGTCAATTGGGGTTAAATACAATCCTTATTGATTCGAGAAGTCGAATCGAGTCAAATAGTTGGGGGGTTTTTGATCCGAGAAGCTGAATTGCGTCACATTATGCGTACTTGGTGACTTGATAAAACAAACGGATCAAGTTATGGATATTTGTTGATCCGAGAAGCCGAATTGGGTCAAATGGAAGACTTGTTGATCGAAGAAGTCAATTGGGGCCAAATACAAGCCTAATGATTCGAGAAGTCAAATCCAGTCAAATAGTTGGTGCTCGTCGATCCGAGAAGCCGAGTTGGGTCACATTGTGAGTACTGGGTGACTTGATAAAACAAACGGATCAAGTTATGAATATTTGTTGATCCGAGAAGCCGAATTGGGTCAAATGGAAGATTTGTTGATCCGAGAAGTCAATTGGGGTCAAATACAAGCCTTAATGATTCGATAAGTCGAATCGGGTAAAATGGTTGGTGGTTGTTGATCCTAGAAGTCAAATTGGGTCACATTGTGCGTACTTGGTGTCCTTATAAAACAAAAGGAACAAGTTATGGATACTAGTTGATCCGAGATGTCGAATTGGGCCAAATGGAAGACTTGTTGATCCGAGAAGTCTATTGGGGACAAATACAACCCCTAGTGATTCGAGAAGTCGAATCGAGTTAAATAGTTGGTGGTTGTTAATCCGAGAAGCCGAATTGGGTCAGATTGTGCGTACTTGGTGACATGATAAAACAAACGGATCAAGTTATGGATACTTGTTGATCAGAGAAGCCGAATTGGGTCAAATGGAAGACTTGTTGATCGAAGAAGTCAATTGGGGCCAAATACAAGCCTAATGATTCGAGAAGTCAAATCCAGTCAAATAGTTGGTGCTCGTCGATCCGAGAAGCCGAGTTGGGTCACATTGTGCGTATTTGGTGACTTGATAAAACAAACCGATCAAGTTATGAATATTTGTTGATCCGAGAAGCCGAATTGGGTCAAATGGATGATTTGTTGATCCGATAAGTCAATTGGGGTCAAATACAAGGCTTATTGATTCGATAAGTCGGATCGGGTAAAATGGTTGGTGGTTGTTGATCCGAGAAGTCAAATCGGGTCACATTGTGCGTACTTGGTGGCTTGGTAAAATAAAAGGAACAAGTTATGGATACCAGTTGATCCGGGATGTCGAATTGGGCCAAATGGAAGACTTGTTGATCCGAGAAGTCAATTGGGGTCAAATTCAACCCTTAGTGATTCGAGAAGTCGAATCGAGTCAAATAGTTGGTGGTTGTTAATCCGTGAAGCCGAATTGGGTCAGATTGTGCGTACTTGGTGACATGATAAAACAAACGGATGAAGTTATGGATACTTGTTGATCAGAGAAGCCGAATTGGGTCAAATGGAAGACTGGTTGATCTAAGAAGTAAATTGGGGTCAAATACAAACCTTAGTGATTCGAGAAGTTGAATCAAATCAAATAGTTGGTGCTTGTTGATCGAGAAGCTAAGTTGGGTCACATTGTGCATACTTGGTGACTTGATAAAATAAACGGATCAAGTTATGGATACTTGTTGATCCGAGAAACTGAATTGGTTCAAATGGAAGATTTGTTGATTCGTGAAGTCAATTGGGGTCAAATACAAGACTTAATGATTAGATAAGTCGAATCGGATTAAATGATTGGTGGTTGTTGATCCGAGAATCCGAATTGTTTCAAATTGTGCGTACTTGGTGACTTGATAAAACAAAAGGAACAAATTATGGATACTAGTTGATCCAAGAAGCCGAATTGGGCCAAAGGGAAGACTTGTTGATTCGAGAAGTCAATTGGGGTTAAATACAATCCTTATTGATTCGAGAAGTCGAATCGAGTCAAATAGTTGGGGGGTTTTTGATCCGAGAAGCTGAATTGTGTCACATTATGCGTACATGGTGACTTGATAAAACAAACGGATCAAGTTATGGATATTTGTTGATCCGAGAAGTCGAATTGGGTCAAATGGAAGACTTGTTGATCGAAGAAGTCAATTGGGGTCAAATACAAGCCTAATGATTCGAGAAGTCAAATCCAGTCAAATAGTTGGTGCTCGTCGATCCGAGAAGCCGAGTTGGGTCACATTGTGAGTACTTGGTGACTTGATAAAACAAACGGATGAAGTTATGAATATTTGTTGATCCGAGAAGCCGAATTGGGTCAAATGGAAGATTTGTTGATCCGAGAAGTCAATTGGGGTCAAATACAAGCCTTAATGTTTCGATAAGTCGAATCGGGCAAAATGGTTGGTGGTTGTTGATCCTAGAAGTCAAATTGGGTCACATTGTGCGTAGTTGGTGTCTTGATAAAACAAAAGGAACAAGTTATGGATACTAGTTGATCCGAGAAGTCGAATTGGGCCAAATGGAAGACTTGTTGATCCGAGAAGTCTATTGGGGACAAATACAACCCCTAGTGATTCGAGAAGTCGAATCGAGTCAAATAGTTGGTGGTTGTTAATCCGAGAAGCCGAATTGGGTCAGATTGTGCGTACTTGGTGACAGGATAAAACAAACGGATCAAGTTATGGATACTTGTTGATCAGACAAGCCGAATTGGGTCAAATGGAAGACTGGTTGATCTGAGAAGCAAATTGGGGTTAAATACAAACCTTAATGATTCGAGAAGTTGAATCAAATCAAATAGTTGGTGCATGTTGATCCGAGAAGCCAAGTTGGGTCACATTGTGCGTACTTCGTGACTTGATAAAACAAACGGATCAAGTTATGGATACTTGTTGATCCGAGAAACTGAATTGGGTCAAACGGAAGATTTGCTGATTCGAGAAGTCAATTGGGGTCAAATACAAGACTTAATGATTCGATAAGTCGAATCGGGTAAAATGATTGGTGGTTGTTGATCCGAGAAGCCGAATTGGGTCACATTGTGCGTACTTGGTGACTTGATAAAACAAAAGGAACAAATTATGGATACTAGTTGATCCAAGAAGCAGAATTGGGCCAAATGGAAGACTTGTTGATTCGAGAAGTCAATTGGGGTTAAATACAATCCTTATTGATTCGAGAAGTCGAATCGAGTCAAATAGTTGGGGGGGTTTTTGATCCGAGAAGCTGAATTGTGTCACATTATGCGTACTTGGTGACTTGATAAAACAAACGGATCAAGTTATGGATATTTGTTGATCCGAGAAGCCGAATTGGGTCAAATGGAAGACTTGTTGATCGAAGAAGTCAATTGGGGTCAAATACAAGCCTAATGATTCGAGAAGTCAAATCCAGTCAAATAGTTGGTGCTCGTCGATCCGAGAAGCCGAGTTGGGTCACATTGTGCGTACTTGGTGACTAAATAAAACAAACGGATCAAGTTATGAATATTTGTTGATCCGAGAAGCCGAATGGGGTCAAATGGAAGATTTATTGATCCGAGAAGTCAATTGGGGTCAAATACAAGCCTTAATGATTCGATAAGTCGAATCGGGTAAAATGGTTGGTGGTTGTTGATCCGAGAAGTCAAATTGAGTCACATTGTGCATATTTGGTGTGTTGATAAAACAAAAGGGACAAGTTATGGATACTAGTTGATCCGATAAGTCGAATTGGGCCAAATGGAAGACTTGTTGATCCGAGAAGTCAATTAGGGTCAAATACAACCCTTAGTGATTCGAGAAGTCGAATCGAGTCAAATAGTTGGTGGTTGTTAATCCGAGAAGCCGAATTGGGTCAGATTGTGCGTACTTGGTGACATGATAAAACAAACGGATCAAGTTATGGATACTTGTTGATCAGAGAAGCCGAATTGGGTCAAATGGAAGACTTGTTGATCGAAGAAGTCAATTGGGGCCAAATACAAGCCTAATGATTCGAGAAGTCAAATCCAGTCAAATAGTTGGTGCTCGTCGATCCGAGAAGCCGAGTTGGGTCACATTGTGCGTATTTGGTGACTTGATAAAACAAACCGATCAAGTTATGAATATTTGTTGATCCGAGAAGCCGAATTGGGTCAAATGGATGATTTGTTGATCCGATAAGTCAATTGGGGTCAAATACAAGGCTTAATGATTCGATAAGTCGGATCGGGTAAAATGGTTGGTGGTTGTTGATCCGAGAAGTCAAATCGGGTCACATTGTGCGTACTTGGTGGCTTGGTAAAATAAAAGGAACAAGTTATGGATACCAGTTGATCCGGGATGTCGAATTGGGCCAAATGGAAGACTTGTTGATCCGAGAAGTCAATTGGGGTCAAATTCAACCCTTAGTGATTCGAGAAGTCGAATCGAGTCAAATAGTTGGTGGTTGTTAATCCGAGAAGCCGAATTGGGTCAGATTGTGCGTACTTGGTGACATGATAAAACAAACGGATGAAGTTATGGATACTTGTTGATCAGAGAAGCCGAATTGGGTCAAATGGAAGACTGGTTGATCTAAGAAGTAAATTGGGGTCAAATACAAACCTTAGTGATTCGAGAAGTTGAATCAAATCAAATAGTTGGTGCTTGTTGATCGAGAAGCTAAGTTGGGTCACATTGTGCATACTTGGTGACTTGATAAAATAAACGGATCAAGTTATGGATACTTGTTGATCCGAGAAACTGAATTGGTTCAAATGGAAGATTTGTTGATTCGTGAAGTCAATTGGGGTCAAATACAAGACTTAATGATTAGATAAGTCGAATCGGATTAAATGATTGGTGGTTGTTGATCCGAGAAGCCGAATTGTTTCAAATTGTGCGTACTTGGTGACTTGATAAAACAAAAGGAACAAATTATGGATACTAGTTGATCCAAGAAGCCGAATTGGGCCAAAGGGAAGACTTGTTGATTCGAGAAGTCAATTGGGGTTAAATACAATCCTTATTGATTCGAGAAGTCGAATCGAGTCAAATAGTTGGGGGGTTTTTGATCCGATAAGCTGAATTGTGTCACATTATGCGTACATGGTGACTTGATAAAACAAACGGATCAAGTTATGGATATTTGTTGATCCGAGAAGTCGAATTGGGTCAAATGGAAGACTTGTTGATCGAAGAAGTCAATTGGGGTCAAATACAAGCCTAATGATTCGAGAAGTCAAATCCAGTCAAATAGTTGGTGCTCGTCGATCCGAGAAGCCGAGTTGGGTCACATTGTGAGTACTTGGTGACTTGATAAAACAAACGGTTGAAGTTATGAATATTTGTTGATCCGAGAAGCCGAATTGGGTCAAATGGAAGATTTGTTGATCCGAGAAGTCAATTGGGGTCAAATACAAGCCTTAATGTTTCGATAAGTCGAATCGGGCAAAATGGTTGGTGGTTGTTGATCCTAGAAGTCAAATTGGGTCACATTGTGCGTAGTTGGTGTCTTGATAAAACAAAAGGAACAAGTTATGGATACTAGTTGATCCGAGAAGTCGAATTGGGCCAAATGGAAGACTTGTTGATCCGAGAAGTCTATTGGGGACAAATACAACCCCTAGTGATTCGAGAAGTCGAATCGAGTCAAATAGTTGGTGGTTGTTAATCCGAGAAGCCGAATTGGGTCAGATTGTGCGTACTTGGTGACAGGATAAAACAAACGGATCAAGTTATGGATACTTGTTGATCAGACAAGCCGAATTGGGTCAAATGGAAGACTGGTTGATCTGAGAAGCAAATTGGGGTTAAATACAAACCTTAATGATTCGAGAAGTTGAATCAAATCAATAGTTGGTGCATGTTGATCCGAGAAGCCAAGTTGGGTCACATTGTGCGTACTTGGTGACTTGATAAAACAAACGGATCAAGTTATGGATACTTGTTGATCCGAGAAACTGAATTGGGTCAAACGGAAGATTTGCTGATTCGAGAAGTCAATTGGGGTCAAATACAAGACTTAATGATTCGATAAGTCGAATCGGGTAAAATGATTGGTGGTTGTTGATCCGAGAAGCCGAATTGTGTCACATTGTGCGTACTTGGTGACTTGATAAAACAAAAGGAACAAATTATGGATACTAGTTGATCCAAGAAGCCGAATTGGGCCAAATGGAAGACTTGTTGATTCGAGAAGTCAATTGGGGTTAAATACAATCCTTATTGATTCGAGAAGTCGAATCGAGTCAAATAGTTGGGGGGGTTTTTGATCCGAGGAGCTGAATTGTGTCACATTATGCGTACTTGGTGACTTGATAAAACAAACGGATCAAGTTATGGATATTTGTTGATCCGAGAAGCCGAATTGGGTCAAATGGAAGACTTGTTGATCGAAGAAGTCAATTGGGGTCAAATACAAGCCTAATGATTCGAGAAGTCAAATCCAGTCAAATAGTTGGTGCTCGTCGATCCGAGAAGCCGAGTTGGGTCACATTGTGCGTACTTGGTGACTAAATAAAACAAACGGATCAAGTTATGAATATTTGTTGATCCGAGAAGCCGAATGGGGTCAAATGGAAGATTTATTGATCCGAGAAGTCAATTGGGGTCAAATACAAGCCTTAATGATTCGATAAGTCGAATCGGGTAAAATGGTTGGTGGTTGTTGATCCGAGAAGTCAAATTGAGTCACATTGTGCATATTTGGTGTGTTGATAAAACAAAAGGGACAAGTTATGGATACTAGTTGATCCGATAAGTCGAATTGGGCCAAATGGAAGACTTGTTGATCCGAGAAGTCAATTAGGGTCAAATACAACCCTTAGTGATTCGAGACGTCGAATCGAGTCAAATAGTTGGTGGTTGTTAATCCGAGAAGCCGAATTGGGTCAGATTGTGCGTACTTGGTGACATGATAAAACAAACGGATCAAGTTATGGATACTTGTTGATCAGAGAAGCCGAATTGGGTCAAATGGAAGACTTGTTGATCGAAGAAGTCAATTGGGGCCAAATACAAGCCTAATGATTCGAGAAGTCAAATCCAGTCAAATAGTTGGTGCTCGTCGATCCGAGAAGCCGAGTTGGGTCACATTGTGCGTATTTGGTGACTTGATAAAACAAACCGATCAAGTTATGAATATTTGTTGATCCGAGAAGCCGAATTGGGCCAAATGGATGATTTGTTGATCCGATAAGTCAATTGGAGTCAAATACAAGGCTTAATGATTCGATAAGTCGGATCGGGTAAAATGGTTGGTGGTTGTTGATCCGAGAAGTCAAATCGGGTCACATTGTGCGTACTTGGTGGCTTGGTAAAATAAAAGGAACAAGTTATGGATACCAGTTGATCCGGGATGTCGAATTGGGCCAAATGGAAGACTTGTTGATTCGAGAAGTCAATTGGGGTCAAATTCAACCCTTAGTGATTCGAGAAGTCGAATCGAGTCAAATAGTTGGTGGTTGTTAATCCGAGAAGCCGAATTGGGTCAGATTGTGCGTACTTGGTGACATGATAAAACAAACGGATGAAGTTATGGATACTTGTTGATCAGAGAAGCCGAATTGGGTCAAATGGAAGACTGGTTGATCTAAGAAGTAAATTGGGGTCAAATACAAACCTTAGTGATTCGAGAAGTTGAATCAAATCAAATAGTTGGTGCTTGTTGATCGAGAAGCTAAGTTGGGTCACATTGTGCATACTTGGTGACTTGATAAAATAAACGGATCAAGTTATGGATACTTGTTGATCCGAGAAACTGAATTGGTTCAAATGGAAGATTTGTTGATTCGTGAAGTCAATTGGGGTCAAATACAAGACTTAATGATTAGATAAGTCGAATCGGATTAAATGATTGGTGGTTGTTGATCCGAGAAGCCGAATTGTTTCAAATTGTGCGTACTTGGTGACTTGATAAAACAAAAGGAACAAATTATGGATACTAGTTGATCCAAGAAGCCGAATTGGGCCAAAGGGAAGACTTGTTGATTCGAGAAGTCAATTGGGGTTAAATACAATCCTTATTGATTCGAGAAGTCGAATCGAGTCAAATAGTTGGGGGGTTTTTGATCCGATAAGCTGAATTGTGTCACATTATGCGTACATGGTGACTTGATAAAACAAACGGATCAAGTTATGGATATTTGTTGATCCGAGAAGTCGAATTGGGTCAAATGGAAGACTTGTTGATCGAAGAAGTCAATTGGGGTCAAATACAAGCCTAATGATTCGAGAAGTCAAATCCAGTCAAATAGTTGGTGCTCGTCGATCCGAGAAGCCGAGTTGGGTCACATTGTGAGTACTTGGTGACTTGATAAAACAAACGGATGAAGTTATGAATATTTGTTGATCCGAGAAGCCGAATTGGGTCAAATGGAAGATTTGTTGATCCGAGAAGTCAATTGGGGTCAAATACAAGCCTTAATGTTTCGATAAGTCGAATCGGGCAAAATGGTTGGTGGTTGTTGATCCTAGAAGTCAAATTGGGTCACATTGTGCGTAGTTGGTGTCTTGATAAAACAAAAGGAACAAGTTATGGATACTAGTTGATCCGAGAAGTCGAATTGGGCCAAATGGAAGACTTGTTGATCCGAGAAGTCTATTGGGGACAAATACAACCCCTAGTGATTCGAGAAGTCGAATCGAGTCAAATAGTTGGTGGTTGTTAATCCGAGAAGCCGAATTGGGTCAGATTGTGCGTACTTGGTGACAGGATAAAACAAACAGATCAAGTTATGGATACTTGTTGATCAGACAAGCCGAATTGGGTCAAATGGAAGACTGGTTGATCTGAGAAGCAAATTGGGGTTAAATACAAACCTTAATGATTCGAGAAGTTGAATCAAATCAAATAGTTGGTGCATGTTGATCCGAGAAGCCAAGTTGGGTCACATTGTGCGTACTTGGTGACTTGATAAAACAAACGGATCAAGTTATGGATACTTATTGATCCGAGAAACTGAATTGGGTCAAACGGAAGATTTGCTGATTCGAGAAGTCAATTGGGGTCAAATACAAGACTTAATGATTCGATAAGTCGAATCGGGTAAAATGATTGGTGGTTGTTGATCCGAGAAGCCGAATTGTGTCACATTGTGCGTACTTGGTGACTTGATAAAACAAAAGGAACAAATTATGGATACTAGTTGATCCAAGAAGCCGAATTGGGCCAAATGGAAGACTTGTTGATTCGAGAAGTCAATTGGGGTTAAATACAATCCTTATTGATTCGAGAAGTCGAATCGAGTCAAATAGTTGGGGGGGTTTTTGATCCGAGAAGCTGAATTGTGTCACATTATGCGTACTTGGTGACTTGATAAAACAAACGGATCAAGTTATGGATATTTGTTGATCCGAGAAGCCGAATTGGGTCAAATGGAAGACTTGTTGATCGAAGAAGTCAATTGGGGTCAAATACAAGTCTAATGATTCGAGAAGTCAAATCCAGTCAAATAGTTGGTGCTCGTCGATCCGAGAAGCCGAGTTGGGTCACATTGTGCGTACTTGGTGACTAAATAAAACAAACGGATCAAGTTATGAATATTTGTTGATCCGAGAAGCCGAATGGGGTCAAATGGAAGATTTATTGATCCGAGAAGTCAATTGGGGTCAAATACAAGCTTTAATGATTCGATAAGTCGAATCGGGTAAAATGGTTGGTGGTTGTTGATCCGAGAAGTCAAATTGAGTCACATTGTGCATATTTGGTGTGTTGATAAAACAAAAGGAACAAGTTATGGATACTAGTTGATCCGATAAGTCGAATTGGGCCAAATGGAAGACTTGTTGATCCGAGAAGTTAATTAGGGTCAAATACAACCCTTAGTGATTCGAGAAGTCGAATCGAGTCAAATAGTTGGTGGTTGTTAATCCGAGAAGCCGAATTGGGTCAGATTGTGCGTACTTGGTGACATGATAAAACAAACGGATCAAGTTATGGATACTTGTTGATCAGAGAAGCCGAATTGGGTCAAATGGAAGACTGGTTGATCTAAGAAGTAAATTGGGGTCAAATACAAACCTTAGTGATTCGAGAAGTTGAATCAAATCAAATAGTTGGTGCTTGTTGATCGAGAAGCTAAGTTGGGTCACATTGTGCATACTTGGTGACTTGATAAAACAAACGGATCAAGTTATGGATACTTGTTGATCCGAGAAACTGAATTGGTTCAAATGGAAGATTTGTTGATTCGTGAAGTCAATTGGGGTCAAATACAAGACTTAATGATTAGATAAGTCGAATCGGATTAAATGATTGGTGGTTGTTGATCCGAGAAGCAGAATTGTTTCAAATTGTGCGTACTTGGTGACTTGATAAAACAAAAGGAACAAATTATGGATACTAGTTGATCCAAGAAGCCGAATTGGGCCAAAGGGAAGACTTGTTGATTCGAGAAATCAATTGGGCTTAAATACAATCCTTATTGATTCGAGAAGTCGAATCGAGTCAAATAGTTGGGGGTTTTTGATCCGAGAAGCTGAATTGTGTCACATTATGCGTACTTGGTGATTTGATAAAGCAAACGGATCAAGTTATGGATATTTGTTGATCCGAGAAGTCGAATTGGGTCAAATGGAAGACTTGTTGATCGAAGAAGTCAATTGGGGTCAAATACAAGCCTAATGATTCGAGAAGTCATATCCAGTCAAATAGTTGGTGCTCGTCGATCCGAGAAGCCGAGTTGGGTCACATTGTGAGTACTTGGTGACTTGATAAAATAAACGGATCAAGTAATGAATATTTATTGATCCGAGAAGCCGAATTGGGTCAAATGGAAGATTTGTTGATCCCAGAAGTCAATTGGGGTCAAATACAAGCCTTAATGTTTCGATAAGTCGAATCGGGCAAAATGGTTGGTGGTTGTTGATCCTAGAAGTCAAATTGGGTCACATTGTGCGTACTTTGTGTCTTGATAAAACAAATGGAACAAGTTATGGATACTAGTTGATCCGAGAAGTCGAATTGGGCCAAATGGAAGACTTGTTGATCCGAGAAGTCTATTGGGGACAAATACAACCCCTAGTGATTCGAGAAGTCGAATCGAGTCAAATAGTTGGTGGTTGTTAATCCGAGAAGCCGAATTGGGTCAGATTGTGCGTACTTGGTGACAGGATAAAACAAACGGATCAAGTTATGGATACTTGTTGATCAGACAAGCCGAATTGGGTCAAATGGAAGACTGGTTGATCTGAGAAGCAAATTGGGGTTAAATACAAACCTTAATGATTCGAGAAGTTGAATCAAATCAAATAGTTGGTGCATGTTGATCCGAGAAGCCAAGTTGGGCCACATTGTGCGTACTTGGTGACTTGATAAAACAAACGGATCAAGTTATTGATACTTGTTGATCCGAGAAACTGAATTGGGTCAAACGGAAGATTTGCTGATTCGAGAAGTCAATTGGGGTCAAATACAAGACTTAATGATTCGATAAGTCGAATCGGGTAAAATGATTGGTGGTTGTTGATCCGAGAAGCCGAATTGTGTCACATTGTGCGTACTTGGTGACTTGATAAAACAAAAGGAACAAATTATGGATACTAGTTGATCCAAGAAGCCGAATTGGGCCAAATGGAAGACTTGTTGATTCGAGAAGTCAATTGGGGTTAAATACAATCCTTATTGATTCGAGAAGTCGAATCGAGTCAAATAGTTGGGGGGTTTTTGATCCGAGAAGCTGATTTGTATCACATTATGCGTACTTGTTGACTTGATAAAACAAACGGATCAAGTTATGGATATTTGTTGATCCGAGAAGCCGAATTGGGTTAAATGGAAGACTTGTTGATCGAAGAAGTCAATTGGGGTCAAATACAAGCCTAATGATTCGAGAAGTCAAATCCAGTCAAATAGTTGGTGCTCGTCGATCCGAGAAGCCGAGTTGGGTCACATTGTGCGTACTTGGTGACTAAATAAACAAACGGATCAAGTTATGAATATTTGTTGATCCGAGAAGCCGAATGGGGTCAAATGGAAGATTTATTGATCCGAGAAGTCAATTGGGGTCAAATACAAGCCTTAATGATTCGATAAGTCGAATCGGGTAAAATGGTTGGTGGTTGTTGATCCGAGAAGTCAAATTGAGTCACATTGTGCATATTTGGTGTGTTGATAAAACAAAAGGAACAAGTTATGGATACTAGTTGAACCGAGAAGTCGAATTGGGCCAAATGGAAGACTTGTTGATCCGAGAAGTCAATTGGGGTCAAATACAACCCTTAGTGATTCGAGAAGTCGAATCGAGTCAAATAGTTGGTGGTTGTTAATCCGAGAAGCCGAATTGGGTCAGATTATGCGTACTTGGTGACATGATAAAACAAACAGATCAAGTTATGGATACTTGTTGATCGGAGAAGCCGAATTGGGTCAAATGGAAGACTGGTTGATCTGAGAAGTAAATTGGGGTCAAATACAAACCTTAGTGATTCGAGAAGTTGAATCAAATCTAATAGTTGGTGCTTGTTGATCCGAGAAGCCAAGTTGGGTCACATTGTGCGTACTTAGTGACTTGATAAAATAAACGGATCAAGTTATGGATACTTGTTGATCCGAGAAACTGAATTGGGTCAAATGTAAATGATTGGTGGTTGTTGATCAGAGAAGCCGAATTGTGTCAAATTGTGCGTAGGTGAATTGATAAAACAAAAGGAACAAATTATGGATACTAGTTGATCCAAGAAGCCGAATTGGGCCAAATGGAAGACTTGTTGATTCGAGAAGTCAATTGGGGTTAAATACAATCCTTATTGATTCGATAAGTCGAATCGAGTCAAATAGTTGGGGGTTTTTGATCCGAGAAGCCGAATTGGGTCACATTGTGCGTACTTGGTGACTTGATAAAACAAACGGATCAAGTTATGGATACTTGTTGATCCGAGAAGCAGAATTGGGTCAAAAGGAAGACTTGTTGTTCGAAGAAGTCAATTGGGGTCAAATACAAGCCCAATGATTCGAGAAGTCAAATCCAGTCAAATAGTTGGTGCTCGTCGATCCGAGAAGCCGTGGGTCACATTGTGCGTACTTTGTGACTTGATAAAACAAACGGATCAAGTTATGAATATTTGTCGATCCGAGAAGCCGAATTGGGTCAAATGGAAGATTTGTTGATCCGAGAAGTCAATTGGGGTCAAATACAAGCCTTAATGATTCGGTAAGTCGAATCGGGTAAAATGGTTGGTGGTTGTTGATTCGAGAAGTCAAATTGGGTCACATTGTGCATACTTGGTGGGTTGATAAAACAAAAGGAACAAGTTATGGATACTAGTTGATCCGAGAAGTCGAATTGGGCCAAATGGAAGACTTGTTGATCCGAGAAGTCAATTGGGGTCAAATACAAGCCTTAATGATTCGATAAGTCGAATCGGGTTAAATGATTGGTAGTTGTTGATCCGAGAAGCCGAATTGTGTCACATTGTGCGTCTTTGGTGACTTGATAAAACAAAAGGAACAAATTATGGATACTAGTTGATCCAAGAAGCCGAATTGGGCCAAATGGAAGACTTGTTGATTCGAGAAGTCAATTGGGGTTAAATACAATCCTTATTGATTCAATAAGTCGAATCGAGTCAAATAGTTGGGGGTTTTTGATCCGAGAAGCCGAATTGGGTCACATTGTGCGTACTTGGTGACTTGATAAAATAAACGGATCAAGTTATGGATACTTGTTGATCCGAGAAGCCGAATTGGGTCAAATGGAAGACTTGTTGATCGAAGAAGTCAATTGGGGTCAAATACAAGCCTAATGATTCGAGAAGTCAAATCCAATCAAATAGTTGGTGCTCGTCGATCCGACAAGCCAAGTTGGGTCACATTGTGCGTACTTGGTGACTTGATAAAATAAACGGATCAAGTTATGAATATTTGTTGATCCGAGAAGCCGAATTGGGTTAAATGGAAGATTTGTTGATCCGATAAGTCAATTGGGCTCAAATACAAGCCTTAATGATTCGATAAGTCGAATCGGGTAAAATGGTTGGTGGTTGTTGATCCGAGAAGTCAAATTGGGTCACATTGTGCGTACTTGGTGGCTTGATAAAACAAAAGGAACAAGTTATGGATACTAGTTGATCCGAGAAGTCAAATTGGGCCAAATGGAAGACTTGTTGATCCGAGAAGTCAATTGGGGTCAAATACAACCCTTAGTGATTCGAGAAGTCGAATCGAGTCAAATAGTTGGTGGTTGTTAATCCGAGAATCCGAAATGGGTCAGATTGTGCGTAATTGGTGACATTATAAAACAAACGGATCAAGTTATGGATACTTGTTGATCAGAGAAGCCGAATTGGGTCAAATGGAAGACTGGTTGATCTGAGAAGTAAATTGGGGTCAAATACAAACCTTAGTGATTCGAGAAGTTGAATCAAATCAAATAGTTGGTGCTTGTTGATCCGAGAAGCCAAGTTGGGTCACATTGTGCGTACTTGGTGACTTGATAAAATAAATGGATCAAGTTATGGATACTTGTTGATCTGAGAAACTGAATTAGGTCAAATGGAAGATTTTTTTATTCGAGAAGTCAATTGGGGTCAAATACAAGACTTAATGATTCAATAAGTCGAATCGGGTTAAATGATTGGTGGTTGTTGATCCGAGAAGCCGAATTGTGTCACATTGTGCGTACTTGGTGACTCGATAAAACAAAAGGAACAAATTATGGATACTAGTTGATCCAAGAAGTCGAATTGGGCCAAATGGAAGACTTGTTGATTCGAGAAGTCAATTGGGGTTAAATACAATCCTTATTGATTCGAGAAGTCGAATCGAGTCAAATAGTCGGGGGGTTTTTGATTTGAGAAGCCGAATTGGGTCACATTGTGCATACTTGGTGACTTGATAAAGCAAACGGATCAAGTTATGGATACTTGTTGATCCGAGAAGCCGAATTGGGTCAAATGGAAGACTTGTTGATCGAAGAAGTCAATTGGGGTCAAATACAAGCCTAATGATTCGAGAAGTCAAATCCAGTCAAATAGTTGGTGCTCGTCGATCCGAGAAGCCGAGTTGGGACACATTGTGCGTACTTGGTGACTTGATAAAACAAACGGATCATGTTATGAATATTTGTTGATCCGAGAAGCCGAATTGGGTCAAATGGAAGATGTGTTGATCCGATAAGTTAATTGGGGTCAAATACAAGGCTTAATGATTCGATAAGTCGAATCGGGTAAAATGGTTGGTGGTTGTTGATCGGAGAAGTCAAATTGGGTCACATTGTGCGTACTTGGTGGCTTGATAAAACAAAAGGAAAGAGTTATGGATACTAGTTGATCCGAGAAGTCGAATTGGACCAAATGGAAGACTTGTTGATCCGAGAAGTCAATTGGGGTCAAATACAACCCTTAGTGATTCGAGAAGTCGAATCGAGTCAAATAGTTGGTGGTTGTTAATCCAAGAAGCCGAATTGGGTCAGATTATGCGTACTTGGTGACATGATAAAACAAACAGATCAAGTTATGGATACTTGTTGATCGGAGAAGCCGAATTGGGTCAAATGGAAGACTGGTTGATCTGAGAAGTAAATTGGGGTCAAATACAAACCTTAGTGATTCGAGAAGTTGAATCAAATCTAATAGTTGGTGCTTGTTGATCCGAGAAGCCAAGTTGGGTCACATTGTGCGTACTTAGTGACTTGATAAAATAAACGGATCAAGTTATGGATACTTGTTGATCCGAGAAACTGAATTGGGTCAAATGTAAATGATTGGTGGTTGTTGATCAGAGAAGCCGAATTGTGTCAAATTGTGCGTAGGTGAATTGATAAAACAAAAGGAACAAATTATGGATACTAGTTGATCCAAGAAGCCGAATTGGGCCAAATGGAAGACTTGTAGATTCGAGAAGTCAATTGGGGTTAACTACAATCCTTATTGTTTCGAGAAGTCGAATCGAGTCAAATAGTTGGGGGTTTTTGATCCGAGAAGTCGAATTGGGTCACATTGTGCGTACTTGGTGACTTGATAAAATAAACGGATCAAGTTATGGATACTTGTTGATCCAATATGCCGAATTGGGTCAAATGGAAGACTTGTTGATCGAAAAAGTCAAATGGGGTCAAATACAAGCCTAATGATTCGAGAAGTCAAATCCAATCAAATAGTTGGTGCTCGTCGATCCGAGAAGCCGAGTTGGGTCACATTGTGAGTACTTGGTGACTTGATAAAACAAACGGATGAAGTTATGAATATTTGTTGATCCGAGAAGCCGAATTGGGTTAAATGGAAGATTTGTTGATCCGAGAAGTCAATTGGGGTCAAATACAAGCCTTAATGTTTCGATAAGTCGAATCGGGCAAAATGGTTGGTGGTTGTTGATCCTAGAAGTCAAATTGGGTCACATTGTGCGTAGTTGGTGTCTTGATAAAACAAAAGGAACAAGTTATGGATACTAGTTGATCCGAGAAGTCGAATTGGGCCAAATGGAAGACTTGTTGATCTGAGAAGTCTATTGGGGACAAATACAACCCCTAGTGATTCGAGAAGTCGAATCGAGTCAAATAGTTGGTGGTTGTTAATCCGAGAAGCCGAATTGGGTCAGATTGTGCGTACTTGGTGACAGGATAAAACAAACGGATCAAGTTATGGATACTTGTTGATCAGACAAGCCGAATTGGGTCAAATGGAAGACTGGTTGATCTGAGAAGCAAATTGGGGTTAAATACAAACCTTAATGATTCGAGAAGTTGAATCAAATCAAATAGTTGGTGCATGTTGATCCGAGAAGCCAAGTTGGGTCACATTGTGCGTACTTGGTGACTTGATAAAACAAACGGATCAAGTTATGGATACTTGTTGATCCGAGAAACTGAATTGGGTCAAACGGAAGATTTGCTGATTCGAGAAGTCAATTGGGGTCAAATACAAGACTTAATGATTCGATAAGTCGAATCGGGTAAAATGATTGGTGGTTGTTGATCCGAGAAGCCGAATTGTGTCACATTGTGCGTACTTGGTGACTTGATAAAACAAAAGGAACAAATTATGGATACTAGTTGATCCAAGAAGCCGAATTGGGCCAAATAGAAGACTTGTTGATTCGAGAAGTCAATTGGGGTTAAATACAATCCTTATTGATTCGAGAAGTCGAATCGAGTCAAATAGTTGGGGGGGTTTTTGATCCGAGAAGCTGAATTGTGTCACATTATGCGTACTTGGTGACTTGATAAAACAAACGGATCAAGTTATGGATATTTGTTGATCCGAGAAGCCGAATTGGGTCAAATGGAAGACTTGTTGATCGAAGAAGTCAATTGGGGTCAAATACAAGCCTAATGATTCGAGAAGTCAAATCCAGTCAAATAGTTGGTGCTCGTCGATCCGAGAAGCCGAGTTGGGTCACATTGTGCGTACTTGGTGACTAAATAAAACAAACGGATCAAGTTATGAATATTTGTTGATCCGAGAAGCCGAATGGGGTCAAATGGAAGATTTATTGATCCGAGAAGTCAATTGGGGTCAAATACAAGCCTTAATGATTCGATAAGTCGAATCGGGTAAAATGGTTGGTGGTTGTTGATCCGAGAAGTCAAATTGAGTCACATTGTGCATATTTGGTGTGTTGATAAAACAAAAGGGACAAGTTATGGATACTAGTTGATCCGATAAGTCGAATTGGGCCAAATGGAAGACTTGTTGATCCGAGAAGTCAATTAGGGTCAAATACAACCCTTAGTGATTCGAGAAGTCAAATCGAGTCAAATAGTTGGTGGTTGTTAATCCGAGAAGCCGAATTGGGTCAGATTGTGCGTACTTGGTGACATGATAAAACAAACGGATCAAGTTATGGATACTTGTTGATCAGAGAAGCCGAATTGGGTCAAATGGAAGACTTGTTGATCGAAGAAGTCAATTGGGGCCAAATACAAGCCTAATGATTCGAGAAGTCAAATCCAGTCAAATAGTTGGTGCTCGTCGATCCGAGAAGCCGAGTTGGGTCACATTGTGCGTATTTGGTGACTTGATAAAACAAACCGATCAAGTTATGAATATTTGTTGATCCGAGAAGCCGAATTGGGTCAAATGGATGATTTGTTGATCCGATAAGTCAATTGGGGTCAAATACAAGGCTTAATGATTCGATAAGTCGGATCGGGTAAAATGGTTGGTGGTTGTTGATCCGAGAAGTCAAATCGGGTCACATTGTGCGTACTTGGTGGCTTGGTAAAATAAAAGGAACAAGTTATGGATACCAGTTGATCCGGGATGTCGAATTGGGCCAAATGGAAGACTTGTTGATCCGAGAAGTCAATTGGGGTCAAATTCAACCCTTAGTGATTCGAGAAGTCGAATCGAGTCAAATAGTTGGTGGTTGTTACTCCGAGAAGCCGAATTGGGTCAGATTGTGCGTACTTGGTGACATGATAAAACAAACGGATGAAGTTATGGATACTTGTTGATCAGAGAAGCCGAATTGGGTCAAATGGAAGACTGGTTGATCTAAGAAGTAAATTGGGGTCAAATACAAACCTTAGTGATTCGAGAAGTTGAATCAAATCAAATAGTTGGTGCTTGTTGATCGAGAAGCTATGTTGGGTCACATTGTGCATACTTGGTGACTTGATAAAATAAACGGATCAAGTTATGGATACTTGTTGATCCGAGAAACTGAATTGGTTCAAATGGAAGATTTGTTGATTCGTGAAGTCAATTGGGGTCAAATACAAGACTTAATGATTAGATAAGTCGAATCGGATTAAATGATTGGTGGTTGTTGATCCGAGAAGCCGAATTGTTTCAAATTGTGCGTACTTGGTGACTTGATAAAACAAAAGGAACAAATTATGGATACTAGTTGATCCAAGAAGCCGAATTGGGCCAAAGGGAAGACTTGTTGATTCGAGAAGTCAATTGGGGTTAAATACAATCCTTATTGATTCGAGAAGTCGAATCGAGTCAAATAGTTGGGGGGTTTTTGATCCGAGAAGCTGAATTGTGTCACATTATGCGTACATGGTGACTTGATAAAACAAACGGATCAAGTTATGGATATTTGTTGATCCGAGAAGTCGAATTGGGTCAAATGGAAGACTTGTTGATCGAAGAAGTCAATTGGGGTCAAATACAAGCCTAATGATTCGAGAAGTCAAATCCAGTCAAATAGTTGGTGCTCGTCGATCCGAGAAGCCGAGTTGGGTCACATTGTGAGTACTTGGTGACTTGATAAAACAAACGGATGAAGTTATGAATATTTGTTGATCCGAGAAGCCGAATTGGGTCAAATGGAAGATTTGTTGATCCGAGAAGTCAATTGGGGTCAAATACAAGCCTTAATGTTTCGATAAGTCGAATCGGGCAAAATGGTTGGTGGTTGTTGATCCAAGAAGTCAAATTGGGTCACATTGTGCGTAGTTGGTGTCTTGATAAAACAAAAGGAGCAAGTTATGGATACTAGTTGATCCGAGAAGTCGAATTGGGCCAAATGGAAGACTTGTTGATCCGAGAAGTCTATTGGGGACAAATACAACCCCTAGTGATTCGAGAAGTCGAATCGAGTCAAATAGTTGGTGGTTGTTAATCCGAGAAGCCGAATTGGGTCAGATTGTGCGTACTTGGTGACAGGATAAAACAAACGGATCAAGTTATGGATACTTGTTGATCAGACAAGCCGAATTGGGTCAAATGGAAGACTGGTTGATCTGAGAAGCAAATTGGGGTTAAATACAAACCTTAATGATTCGAGAAGTTGAATCAAATCAAATAGTTGGTGCATGTTGATCCGAGAAGCCAAGTTGGGTCACATTGTGCGTACTTGGTGACTTGATAAAACAAACGGATCAAGTTATGGATACTTGTTGATCCGAGAAACTGAATTGGGTCAAACGGAAGATTTGCTGATTCGAGAAGTCAATTGGGGTCAAATACAAGACTTAATGATTCGATAAGTCGAATCGGGTAAAATGATTGGTGGTTGTTGATCCGAGAAGCCGAATTGTGTCACATTGTGCGTACTTGGTGACTTGATAAAACAAAAGGAACAAATTATGGATACTAGTTGATCCAAGAAGCCGAATTGGGCCAAATGGAAGACTTGTTGATTCGAGAAGTCAATTGGGGATAAATACAATCCTTATTGATTCGAGAAGTCGAATCGAGTCAAATAGTTGGGGGGGTTTTTGATCCGAGAAGCTGAATTGTGTCACATTATGCGTACTTGGTGACTTGATAAAACAAACGGATCAAGTTATGGATATTTGTTGATCCGAGAAGCCGAATTGGGTCAAATGGAAGACTTGTTGATCGAAGAAGTCAATTGGGGTCAAATACAAGCCTAGTGATTCGAGAAGTCAAATCCAGTCAAATAGTTGGTGCTCGTCGATCCGAGAAGCCGAGTTGGGTCACATTGTGCGTACTTGGTGACTAAATAAAACAAACGGATCAAGTTATGAATATTTGTTGATCCGAGAAGCCGAATGGGGTCAAATGGAAGATTTATTGATCCGAGAAGTCAATTGGGGTCAAATACAAGCCTTAATGATTCGATAAGTCGAATCGGGTAAAATGGTTGGTGGTTGTTGATCCGAGAAGTCAAATTGAGTCACATTGTGCATATTTGGTGTGTTGATAAAACAAAAGGAACAAGTTATGGATACTAGTTGATCCGATAAGTCGAATTGGGCCAAATGGAAGACTTGTTGATCCGAGAAGTCAATTAGGGTCAAATACAACCCTTAGTGATTCGAGAAGTCGAATCGAGTCAAATAGTTGGTGGTTGTTAATCCGAGAAGCCGAATTGGGTCAGATTGTGCGTACTTGGTGACATGATAAAACAAACGGATCAAGTTATGGATACTTGTTGATCAGAGAAGCCGAATTGGGTCAAATGGAAGACTGGTTGATCTAAGAAGTAAATTGGGGTCAAATACAAACCTTAGTGATTCGAGAAGTTGAATCAAATCAAATAGTTGGTGCTTGTTGATCGAGAAGCTAAGTTGGGTCACATTGTGCATACTTGGTGACTTGATAAAACAAACGGATCAAGTTATGGATACTTGTTGATCCGAGAAACTGAATTGGTTCAAATGGAAGATTTGTTGATTCGTGAAGTCAATTGGGGTCAAATACAAGACTTAATGATTAGATAAGTCGAATCGGATTAAATGATTGGTGGTTGTTGATCCGAGAAGCAGAATTGTTTCAAATTGTGCGTACTTGGTGACTTGATAAAACAAAAGGAACAAATTATGGATACTAGTTGATCCAAGAAGCCGAATTGGGCCAAAGGGAAGACTTGTTGATTCGAGAAATCAATTGGGCTTAAATACAATTCTTATTGATTCGAGAAGTCGAATCGAGTCAAATAGTTGGGGGTTTTTGATCCGAGAAGCTGAATTGTGTCACATTATGCGTACTTGGTGACTTGATAAAGCAAACGGATCAAGTTATGGATATTTGTTGATCCGAGAAGTCGAATTGGGTCAAATGGAAGACTTGTTGATCGAAGAAGTCAATTGGGGTCAAATACAAGCCTAATGATTCGAGAAGTCAAATCCAGTCAAATAGTTGGTGCTCGTCGATCCGAGAAGCCGAGTTGGGTCACATTGTGAGTACTTGGTGACTTGATAAAATAAACGGATCAAGTAATGGATACTTGTTGATCAGACAAGCCGAATTGGGTCAAATGGAAGACTGGTTGATCTGAGAAGCAAATTGGGGTTAAATACAAACCTCAATGATTCGAGAAGTTGAATCAAATCAAATAGTTGGTGCATGTTGATCCGAGAAGCCAAGTTGGGTCACATTGTGCGTACTTGGTGACTTGATAAAACAAACGGATCAAGTTATTGATACTTGTTGATCCGAGAAACTGAATTGGGTCAAACGGAAGATTTGCTGATTCGAGAAGTCAATTGGGGTCAAATACAAGACTTAATGATTCGATAAGTCGAATCGGGTAAAATGATTGGTGGTTGTTGATCCGAGAAGCCGAATTGTGTCACATTGTGCGTACTTGGTGACTTGATAAAACAAAAGGAACAAATTATGGATACTAGTTGATCCAAGAAGCCGAATTGGGCCAAATGGAAGACTTGTTGATTCGAGAAGTCAATTGGGGTTAAATACAATCCTTATTGATTCGAGAAGTCGAATCGAGTCAAATAGTTGGGGGGTTTTTGATCCGAGAAGCTGAATTGTATCACATTATGCGTACTTGTTGACTTGATAAAACAAACGGATCAAGTTATGGATATTTGTTGATCCGAGAAGCCGAATTGGGTTAAATGGAAGACTTGTTGATCGAAGAAGTCAATTGGGGTCAAATACAAGCCTAATGATTCGAGAAGTCAAATCCAGTCAAATAGTTGGTGCTCGTCGATCCGAGAAGCCGAGTTGGGTCACATTGTGCGTACTTGGTGACTAAATAAACAAACGGATCAAGTTATGAATATTTGTTGATCCGAGAAGCCGAATGGGGTCAAATGGAAGATTTATTGATCCGAGAAGTCAATTGGGGTCAAATACAAGCCTTAATGATTCGATAAGTCGAATCGGGTAAAATGGTTGGTGGTTGTTGATCCGAGAAGTCAAATTGAGTCACATTGTGCATATTTGGTGTGTTGATAAAACAAAAGGAACAAGTTATGGATACTAGTTGAACCGAGAAGTCGAATTGGGCCAAAAGGAAGACTTGTTGATCCGAGAAGTCAATTGGGGTCAAATACAACCCTTAGTGATTCGAGAAGTCGAATCGAGTCAAATAGTTGGTGGTTGTTAATCCGAGAAGCCGAATTGGGTCAGATTATGCGTACTTGGTGACATGATAAAACAAACAGATCAGGTTATGGATACTTGTTGATCGGAGAAGCCGAATTGGGTCAAATGGAAGACTGGTTGATCTGAGAAGTAAATTGGGGTCAAATACAAACCTTAGTGATTCGAGAAGTTGAATCAAATCTAATAGTTGGTGCTTGTTGATCCGAGAAGCCAAGTTGGGTCACATTGTGCGTACTTAGTGACTTGATAAAATAAACGGATCAAGTTATGGATACTTGTTGATCCGAGAAACTGAATTGGGTCAAATGTAAATGATTGGTGGTTGTTGATCAGAGAAGCCGAATTGTGTCAAATTGTGCGTAGGTGAATTGATAAAACAAAAGGAACAAATTATGGATACTAGTTGATCCAAGAAGCCGAATTGGGCCAAATGGAAGACTTGTTGATTCGAGAAGTCAATTGGGGTTAAATACAATCCTTATTGATTCGATAAGTCGAATCGAGTCAAATAGTTGGGGGTTTTTTATCCGAGAAGCCGAATTGGGTCACATTGTGCGTACTTGGTGACTTGATAAAACAAACGGATCAAGTTATGGATACTTGTTGATCCGAGAAGCAGAATTGGGTCAAAAGGAAGACTTGTTGTTCGAAGAAGTCAATTGGGGTCAAATACAAGCCCAATGATTCGAGAAGTCAAATCCAGTCAAATAGTTGGTGCTCGTCAATCCGAGAAGCCGTGGGTCACATTGTGCGTACTTTGTGACTTGATAAAACAAACGGATCAAGTTATGAATATTTGTCGATCCGAGAAGCCGAATTGGGTCAAATGGAAGATTTGTTGATCCGAGAAGTCAATTGGGGTCAAATACAAGCCTTAATGATTCGGTAAGTCGAATCGGGTAAAATGGTTGGTGGTTGTTGATTCGAGAAGTCAAATTGGGTCACATTGTGCATACTTGGTGGGTTGATAAAACAAAAGGAACAAGTTATGGATACTAGTTGATCCGAGAAGTCGAATTGGGCCAAATGGAAGACTTGTTGATCCGAGAAGTCAATTGGGGTCAAATACAAGCCTTAATGATTCGATAAGTCAAATCGGGTTAAGTGATTGGTAGTTGTTGATCCGAGAAGCCGAATTGTGTCACATTGTGCGTCTTTGGTGACTTGATAAAACAAAAGGAACAAATTATGGATACTAGTTGATCCAAGAAGCCGAATTGGGCCAAATGGAAGACTTGTTGATTCGAGAAGTCAATTGGGGTTAAATACAATCCTTATTGATTCGATAAGTCGAATCGAGTCAAATAGTTGGGGGTTTTTGATCCGAGAAGCCGAATTGGGTCACATTGTGCGTACTTGGTGACTTGATAAAACAAACGGATCAAGTTATGGATACTTGTTGATCCGAGAAGCCGAATTGGGTCAAATGGAAGACTTGTTGATCGAAGAAGTCAATTGGGGTCAAATACAAGCCTAATGATTCGAGAAGTCAAATCCAATCAAATAGTTGGTGCTCGTCGATCCGAGAAGCCAAGTTGGGTCACATTGTGCGTACTTGGTGACTTGATAAAATAAACGGATCAAGTTATGAATATTTGTTGATCCGAGAAGCCGAATTGGGTTAAATGGAAGATTTGTTGATCCGATAAGTCAATTGGGCTCAAATACAAGCCTTAATGATTCGATAAGTCGAATCGGGTAAAATGGTTGGTGGTTGTTGATCCGAGAAGTCAAATTGGGTCAGATTGTGCGTACTTGGTGGCTTGATAAAACAAAAGGAACAAGTTATGGATACTAGTTGATCCGAGAAGTCAAATTGGGCCAAATGGAAGACTTGTTGATCCGAGAAGTCAATTGGGGTCAAATACAACCCTTAGTGATTCGAGAAGTCGAATCGAGTCAAATAGTTGGTGGTTGTTAATCCGAGAATCCGAAATGGGTCAGATTGTGCGTAATTGGTGACATTATAAAACAAATGGATCAAGTTATGGATACTTGTTGATCAGAGAAGCCGAATTGGGTCAAATGGAAGACTGGTTGATCTGAGAAGTAAATTGGGGTCAAATACAAACCTTAGTGATTCGAGAAGTTGAATCAAATCAAATAGTTGGTGCTTGTTGATCCGAGAAGCCAAGTTGGGTCACATTGTGCGTACTTGGTGACTTGATAAAATAAATGGATCAAGTTATGGATACTTGTTGATCTGAGAAACTGAATTAGGTCAAATGGAAGATTTTTTTATTCGAGAAGTCAATTGGGGTCAAATACAAGACTTAATGATTCAATAAGTCGAATCGGGTTAAATGATTGGTGGTTGTTGATCCGAGAAGCCGAATTGTGTCACATTGTGCGTACTTGGTGACTCGATAAAACAAAAGGAACAAATTATGGATACTAGTTGATCCAAGAAGTCGAATTGGGCCAAACGGAAGACTTGTTGATTCGAGAAGTCAATTGGGGTTAAATACAATCCTTATTGATTCGAGAAGTCGAATCGAGTCAAATAGTCGGGGGGTTTTTGATTTGAGAAGCCGAATTAGGTCACATTGTGCATACTTGGTGACTTGATAATGCAAACGGATCAAGTTATGGATACTTGTTGATCCGAGAAGCCGAATTGGGTCAAATGGAAGACTTGTTGATCGAAGAAGTCAATTGGGGTCAAATACAAGCCTAATGATTCAAGAAGTCAAATCCAGTCAAATAGTTGGTGCTCGTCGATCCGAGAAGCCGAGTTGGGACACATTGTGCGTACTTGGTGACTTGATAAAACAAACGGATCATGTTATGAATATTTGTTGATCCGAGAAGCCGAATTGGGTCAAATGGAAGATGTGTTGATCCGATAAGTTAATTGGGGTCAAATACAAGGCTTAATGATTCGATAAGTCGAATCGGGTAAAATGGTTGGTGGTTGTTGATCGGAGAAGTCAAATTGGGTCACATTGTGCGTACTTGGTGGCTTGATAAAACAAAAGGAACAAGTTATGGATACTAGTTGATCCGAGAAGTCGAATTGGGCCAAATGGAAGACTTGTTGATCCGAGAAGTCAATTGGGGTCAAATACAACCCTTAGTGATTCGAGAAGTCGAATCGAGTCAAATAGTTGGTGGTTGTTAATCCGAGAAGCCGAATTGGGTCAGATTATGCGTACTTGGTGACATGATAAAACAAACAGATCAAGTTATGGATACTTGTTGATCGGAGAAGCCGAATTGGGTCAAATGGAAGACTGGTTGATCTGAGAAGTAAATTGGGGTCAAATACAAACCTTAGTGATTCGAGAAGTTGAATCAAATCTAATAGTTGGTGCTTGTTGATCCGAGAAGCCAAGTTGGGTCACATTGTGCGTACTTAGTGACTTGATAAAATAAACGGATCAAGTTATGGATACTTGTTGATCCGAGAAACTGAATTGGGTCAAATGTAAATGATTGGTTGTTGTTGATCAGAGAAGCCGAATTGTGTCAAATTGTGCGTAGGTGAATTGATAAAACAAAAGGAACAAATTATGGATACTAGTTGATCCAAGAAGCCGAATTGGGCCAAATGGAAGACTTGTAGATTCGAGAAGTCAATTGGGGTTAACTACAATCCTTATTGATTCGAGAAGTCGAATCGAGTCAAATAGTTGGGGGTTTTTGATCCGAGAAGTCGAATTGGGTCACATTGTGCGTACTTGGTGACTTGATAAAATAAACGGATCAAGTTATGGATACTTGTTGATCCAATATGCCGAATTGGGTCAAATGGAAGACTTGTTGATCGAAAAAGTCAAATGGGGTCAAATACAAGCCTAATGATTCGAGAAGTCAAATCCAATCAAATAGTTGGTGCTCGTCGATCCGAGAAGCCAAGTAGGGTCACATTGTGCGTGCTTGGTGACTTGATAAAATAAACGGATCAAGTTATGAATATTTGTTGATCCGAGAAGCCGAATTGGGTTAAATGGAAGATTTTTTGATCCGATAAGTCAATTGGGCTCAAATACAAGCCCTAATGATTCGATAAGTCGAATCGGGTAAAATGGTTGGTGGTTGTTGATCCGAGAAGTCAAATTGGGTCACATTGTGCGTACTTGGTGGCTTGATAAAACAAAAGGAACAAGTTATGGATACTAGTTGATCCGAGAAGTCGAATTGGGCCAAATGGAAGACTTGTTGATCCAAGAAGTCAATTGGGGTCAAATACAACCCTTAGTGATTCGAGAAGTCGAATCGAGTCAAATAGTTGGTTGTTGTTAATCCGAGAAGCCGAATTGGGTCAGATTATGCGTACTTGGTGACATGATAAAACAAACGGATCAAGTTATGGATACTTGTTGATCAGAGAAGCCGAATTGGGTCAAATGGAAGACTGGTTGATCTGAGAAGTAAATTGGGGTCAAATACAAACCTCAATGATTCGAGAAGTTGAATCAAATCAAATAGTTGGCGCATGTTGATCCGAGAAGCCAAGTTGGGTCACATTGTGCGTACTTGGTGACTTGATAAAACAAACGGATCAAGTTATTGATACTTGTTGATCCGAGAAACTGAATTGGGTCAAACGGAAGATTTGCTGATTCGAGAAGTCAATTGGGGTCAAATACAAGACTTAATGTTAGACAAATCAACTCCCAAACGCACAACACCAAGAATCTGGAATGAGTTCGAAGACAATCAGTTTGAAAAAACACACAACAGTTCGGCCAGAGTTGTGGCCGAAGAGTACTTTGCGCAGAACTGAAAATAAAATGAATCACACAATCGTTTTACGTGGTTCGTTCAAGATGAACTACATCCACGGAGGCCAGGCACACCTCAATTCACTAAGATAATCAGTCAATTACAGAAATCACACTCAGAAATGAATATGCCCAATTCTAGAACAAATTAGGGCAGAAATACTATCACTCTCAAATTCTCTCTGTAATCTAAGAAAACTGGAAATTGCTCGACGTAGTGTTGTTCTTCAAGAAGAGAGCGTTCCAATGATATAGGTCTTGTAGCTCGAATGTAACTACCCAGGAAGTTCTAACTGATTGAAGACGACTGCTGCTACCGGACAAATGTGACGGTTTATTCCGTCACAAAGCTGAAACCACCTCGTCACAACTGACGGTTATGCTCAACAACCCCGAACCCGGTTTTCCTGTACAGACTTGCTTCTTCACGTTAAAACCGGTTTATCCAACCGGTTCTTTACCCCCTGATCCCGGTTCCACATTCTAGACACATCCTATTTCAAAATATAGCTCACTTGATGATATTGAACACTGCCTCACAAATCTCCACCTCAATGAATCAAGTACACCTGTTTTCTGCCTCATCACTGCACTTCAGTTATTGCTCTTCATGACACTGCTCAAGCTGCAGCAAGCTCGAGCAATGCTCCACTTTGTTACCAGGTACACCCTTTGTATGAAAATCAGCAGGATTATGCAAAGTATGCACCTTCTTCACCTCCACAGACCCAAAATCTATGACATCTCTAGCAAAATGTAACCTCACATCAATGTGTTTTGACCTTTCATGAAATGCTTGATGTTTCACAAGGTGTAATGCACTTTGATTATCACAGTAGATTACTACACACTTCTGCTTGATGTCCAAGTCTCTTAACACCCCTTTCAACCAGATTGACTCCTTGATAGCTTCAGTTAAAGAGATATATTCTGCTTCTGTAGTTGATAGTGCCACAACAGATTGTTGTGCACTCCTCCAGCTAATGGCTGTCCCATATAAGGTAAACACAAATCCAGAAATTGACTTCCTTGTGTCCACGTTTGCTGCAAAGTCAGAATCAGCAAACCCCTCCAATGCAACAGTACCCCCATCTGCTTTCTTCTCAAATTTCAGTGACAGGTTCACTGATCCTTTTAGATACCTCATCACATGTTTCAAGGCTTCCCAGTGTTCAGCTCCTGGATTTGACATGAATCTACTTACCAAAGATACAGCATATGCCAAATCAGGCCTGCTGCAGATCATTCCATACATAAGACTTCCAACCCCACTTGCATATGGGATATTGCTCATCTGTATAATCTCCTCTTCAGTATTTGGACATTGATCTTTGGAAAGTTTCTTCTGTAAGTTGACTGGAGTAGAGAGGGGTTTAGCTTCATGCATATGAAACCTCTCCAACACTTTCTGAAGGTATTGTCTCTGAGATAACCACAGCACTCCAGCTTCTCTGTCTCTTAGAATGTTCATTCCCAATATCTTCTTTGCCTCTCCATGGTCCTTCATGTCAAACTCAGCATTAAGTCTATCCTTCAACCATTGTACTCTCTCCTTGTTTCTGCTAGCAATTAGCATGTCATCCACATACAATAGAAGAAAAACTTTATCTTGCTTTGAAACTTTGTTGAAGTAAACACAACTGTCATAAAGGCTTCTCACAAAACCAGCACTGATCATGAAGTCATTGAACCTCTTGTTCCATTGTCTAGGACTTTGTTTAAGTCCATATAGTGACTTCTTTAACAAACACACTTTGTCTTCTTTCCCAGGAATGACAAAGCCTTCTGGCTGTTTCATATAGATTTCCTCATTGAGTTCTCCATGTAAGAATGCTATCTTTACATCCAGTTGTTGTAGTTCCATGTCCTCCTGTGTGACTTTTGATAGAAGCAATCTGATTGAGCAATGCTTTACCACAGGGGAGAAGACCTCATTGTAATCAATTCCTTCTCTTTGTGTAAAGCCCCTGGCTACCAACCTTGCTTTAAACCTCACCTGTTTGGACCCTGCAGTTTCTAGTTTCTTCTTGTATATCCACTTGGAGCTCACAAGTTTCTGACCTTTTGGTTTCTCCACCAGTATCCAGGTCTTATTCTTTTCCAGAGACTCCATTTCTTCAGTCATTGCCTGTATCCAGTGTTCACCTTCCTCACAATCTAATGCTTCTTGAAAGCTGCTAGGCTCTTGTGATTCCAGGTCTTCAGCAACACTTAAGGCATAATATACACTCCCTGCTTGGCCATAGAAATCAGGTCTGTTGATTTGTCTTCTAGGCCTATCCCTTCCAATGCTGTATTCCCTGATATTTTGAGCTGGTCCAGTTTGTGTTTCTTCTTCAGATGATGAATCACTGTCTTGTACTTCTGTGTGTGGTTGAGGTGTGTGATTGTCCTCTGCAGGTTGCTCCACCTGAATTGATATCTCCTCTGCTTCTTTTGCAGCATCAAATTCTTCCTTAGAGCCTGTAGAAGTATAGGCCATCACATTCTCATTAAACTTCACATCTCTACTTGTGATTATCTTCTGATTTCCTTGTTCCAGGCACCACAATCTGTAACCCTTAATCCCATCCGGATATCCAAGAAACACACATCTGAGAGCCCTTGCATCTAATTTGTCTTGCTTGATGTGGGCATAAGCAAGACACCCAAACACCCTTAATCCTTCATAACTTGGTTTCTGTCCACTCCACACCTCTTCAGGTGTTTTGAACCCAATCACTGATGAGGGTGATCTGTTAATAAGATAGCATGCTGTAGCAATAGTTTCTCCCCAAAACACCTTTGGCAACCCAGCATCCAACAGCATACACCTTACTCTTTCAAGAAGAGTCCTGTTAAACCTTTCTGCAACTCCATTCTGTTGAGGATTCATTGGCATAGTCCTGTGTCTCTTGATTCCTCTTTCTTCACAGAAGTTTGTAAACTCTGTAGAGAGGTACTCCAGTCCATTATCAGTCCTCAAGTGCTTCAGCTTCTTCCCTTTGACATTTTCCAGTTGGATCAACCATGTTTTGAACTTATGAAAGGCATCACTCTTGTTCTTCAGCAACATGATCCATACCTTTCTGCTGTAGTCATCAATCAAGGACATGAAATATCTGGCACCACCATGAGATTCTGTTCTGGCAGGACCCCATATGTCAGAGTGAACATAATCTAATGGTTCTTGAGTTGTATGAACTCCCTTTCCATAGGGCAGCTTCTTGGACTTGCCCAGGGCACACTGATCACAGAACTCCAGTTCTTGATTTCCCAGCTTTCCAATAACTCCACTCCTTTCCAATTCTTTCAGTCCCTTTACTCCTATGTGCCCAAGTCTCTTATGCCATTTAGCAATCTCAGAGTTGTTCAAGACCACATCTACACTTCCAACAATAGGTGAACCAATCAGGATAAATAGTCCATTATGCTGTCTTCCTTTTATCACCATTTTTCCATGTTTTGTGATATGCAAGAATCCCTCTACTGAGCTAAACTGACATCCACTGGTTACCAATGAACCAAGAGATAGAAGATTCCTTTTAAGGCCAGGAACATACCTAACATTTGAGATGATTCTGATCACTCCATCAAACATTCGTATGATCACTGATCCAACTCCTTTGACCTTACATGATTGGTCATTCCCCAGGAGAACATTTCCACCATCTTCTTTCTTCAGTTCATTAAACCATGACTGATGAGGACACATATGAAAAGAACACCCTGTGTCCAGGACCCATTCCTTCACCATTCTTGAATCAGTAACATTTAACACTTCTGGAGGGTCTTGTTGATGATCAATGGCAGCAGCTTCTGCCCCTTGACTTCCAGCTTTCTTAATCTTCTTAGGATAATCCTTCTTCAGGTGACCTGGTTGTTTACACTTGAAGCATTTCCTCTTTTCAACCCAGTCATTCCCCTTCTTAGGATTTGAATCCCCTGACTTTGGATCCTTAGCATTCTGACCCTTCTTGCCTTGCCACGGTTTCTTGAATTTAACATTCAAACCTTCTCCAGATTGCACCATGCCTTTGTCTCCTTGAGTCTGGAAGCATTTTGATCTCAGAGCCTTCACTATTCCATCATAGGACAGCTGCTCATCCCTCCCATACATCAAGGCATCCTTAAAGCTTTCCATGGATTTTGGAAGAATATTTAATACCATCAATGCCTTGTCATCCTCCTCCAGCTTCACATCCAGATCTTCCAATTCTTCAATCATCTTAATGAACTCATCAAGTTGATCAGATATTACCTTGTCTTCTGTGATTTTGAAGGCTAACATCTTCTGCTTCAGGCAGTTTGTTAGATACTGACTTGGATTGATACAGTTCTTCCAATCTCCTCCATGCTTCTAAGGAACTCTTGCATCTTGAAACCTCCCTCAACGGTTTATCACCTAAGCACAAGAAGATAAGACTTAGGGCCTTCTTATCCACTGCTGCAAACTTAGGTTTCTCAGTTTCTTCCCATGATTCCAGAGGTAACAATGCAAGATCAAGGCCATTGTGAACCAGGACTGCATTCATCTTGATCTTCCACAATGTGAAGTCATTTCTTCCAGTAAACTTCTCAAAATCCATCTTCATACCAGCCATTCCTCCTCTTCTTTGACTTGTGCGAGTTGTTTCCCACAGACGGCGCCACTTGTTAGACAAATTAACTCCCAAACACACAACACCAAGAATCTGGAATGAGTTCGAAGACAATCAGTTTGAAAAAACACACAACAGTTCGGCCAGAGTTGTGGCCGAAGAGTACTTTGCGCAGAACTGAAAATAAAATGAATCACACAATCATTTTACGTGGTTCGTTCAAGATGAACTACATCCACGGAGGCCAGGCACACCTCAATTCACTAAGATAATCAGTCAATTACAGAAATCACACTCAGAAATGAATATGCCCAATTCTGGAACAAATTAGGGCAGAAATACTATCACTCTCAAATTCTCTCTGTAATCTAAGAAAACTGGAAATTGCTCGACGTAGTGTTGTTCTTCAAGAAGAGAGCGTTCCAATGATATAGGTCTTGTAGCTCGAATGTAACTACCCAGGAAGTTCTAACTGATTGAAGACGACTGCTGCTACCGGACAAATGTGACGGTTTATTCCGTCACAAAGCTGAAACCACCTCGTCACAACTGACGGTTATGCTCAACAACCCCGAACCCGGTTTTCCTGTACAGACTTGCTTCTTCACGTTAAAACCCGGTTTATCCAACCGGTTCTTTACCCCCTGATCCCGGTTCCACATTCTAGACACATCCTATTTCAAAATATAGCTCACTTGATGATATTGAACACTGCCTCACACTTAATGATTCGATAAGTCGAATCGGGTAAAATGATTGGTGGTTGTTGATCCGAGAAGCCGAATTGTGTCACATTGTGCGTACTTGGTGACTTGATAAAACAAAAGGAACAAATTATGGATACTAGTTGATCCAAGAAGCCGAATTGGGCCAAATGGAAGACTTGTTGATTCGAGAAGTCAATTGGGGTTAAATACAATCCTTATTGATTCGAGAAGTCGAATCGAGTCAAATAGTTGGGGGGTTTTTTATCCGAGAAGCTGAATTGTATCACATTATGCGTACTTGGTGACTTGATAAAACAAACGGATCAAGTTATGGATATTTGTTGATCCGAGAAGCCGAATTGGGTTAAATGGAAGACTTGTTGATCGAAGAAGTCAATTGGGGTCAAATACAAGCCTAATGATTCGAGAAGTCAAATCCAGTCAAATAGTTGGTGCTCGTCGATCCGAGAAGCCGAGTTGGGTCACATTGTGCGTACTTGGTGACTAAATAAAACAAACGGATCAAGTTATGAATATTTGTTGATCCGAGAAGCCGAATGGGGTCAAATGGAAGATTTATTGATCCGAGAAGTCAATTGGGGTCAAATACAAGCCTTAATGATTCGATAAGTCGAATCGGGTAAAATGGTTGGTGGTTGTTGATCCGAGAAGTCAAATTGAGTCACATTGTGCATATTTGGTGTGTTGATAAAACAAAAGGAACAAGTTATGGATACTAGTTGATCCGATAAGTCGAATTGGGCCAAATGGAAGACTTGTTGATCCGAGAAGTCAATTAGGGTCAAATACAACCTTTAGTGATTCGAGAAGTCGAATCGAGTCAAATAGTTGATGGTTGTTAATCCGAGAAGCCGAATTGGGTCAGATTGTGCGTACTTGGTGACATGATAAAGCAAACGGATCAAGTTATGGATACTTGTTGATCAGAGAAGCCGAATTGTGTCAAATGGAAGACTGGTTGATCTGAGAAGTAAATTGGGGTCAAATACAAACCTTAATGATTCGAGAAGTTGAATAAAATCAAATAGTTGGTGCTTGTTGATCCGAGAAGCCAAGTTGGGTCACATTGTGCGTACTTGGTGACTTGATAAAACAAACGGATCAGGTTATGGATACTCATTGATCCGAGAAACAGAATTAGGTCAAATGGAAGATTTGTTGATTCGAGAAGTTAATTGGGGTCAAATACAAGACTTAATGATTCGATAAGTCAAATCTGGGTAAATGATTGGTGGTTGTTGATCCGAGAAGCCGAATTGTGTCACATTGTGCGCACTTGGTGACTTGATACAACAAAATGAACAAATTATGGATACTAGTTGATCCAAGAAGCCGAATTGGGCCAAATGGAAGGCTTGTTGATTCGAGAAGTCAATTGAGGTTAAATACAATCCTTATTGATTCGAGAAGTCGAATCGAGTCAAATAGTTGGGGGTTTTTGATCCGAGAAGCCGAATTGGGTCACATTGTGCGTACTTGGTGACTTTATAAGACAAACGGATCAAGTTATGGATACTTGTTGATCCGAGAAGCCGAATTGGGTCAAATGGAAGACTTGTTGATCGAAGAAGTCAATTGGGGTCAAATACAAGCCTAATGATTCGAGAAGTCAAATCCAAAAAAATAGTTGGTGCTCGTCGATCCGAGAAGCCGAGTTGGGTCACATTGTGCGTACTTGGTGACTTGATAAAATAAACCGATCAAGTTATGAATATTTGTTGATCCGAGAAGCTGAATTGGGTCAAAGGGAAGATTTGTTGATCCGATAAGTCAATTGGGGTCAAATACAAGGCTTAATGATTCGATAAGTCGGATCGGGTAAAATGGTTGGTGGTTGTTGATCCGAGAAGTCAAATCGGGTCACATTGTGCGTACTTGGTGGCTTGGTAAAATAAAAGGAACAAGTTATGGATACCAGTTGATCCAATAAGTCGAATTGGGTCAAATGGAAGACTTGTTGATCCGAGAAGTCGAATCGAGTCAAATAGTTGGTGGTTGTTAATCCGAGAAGCCGAATTGGGTCAGATTGTGTGTACTTGGTGACATGATAAAACAAACGGATCAAGTTATGGATACTTGTTGATCAGAGAAGCCGAATTGGGTCAAATGGAAGACTGGTTGATCTAAGAAGTAAATTGGGGTCAAATACAAACCTTAGTGATTCGAGAAGTTGAATCAAATCAAATATTTGGTGCTTGTTGATCGAGAAGCCAAGTTGGGTCACATTGTGCGTACTTGGTGACTTGATAAAACAAACGGATCAAGTTATGGATACTTGTTGATCCGAGAAACTGAATTGGGTCAAATGGAAGATTTGTTGATTTGAGAAGTCAATTGGGGTCAAATACAAGACTTAATGATTCGATAAGTCGAATCGGGTTAAATGATTGGTGGTTGTTGATTCGAGAAGCCGAATTGTGTCAAATTGTGCGTACTTGGTGACTTGATAAAACAAAAGGAACAAATTATGGATACTAGTTGATCCAAGAAGCCGAATTTGGCCAAATGGAAGACTTGTAGATTTGAGAAGTCAATTGGGGTTAACTACAATCCTTATTGATTCGAGAAGTTGAATCGAGTCAAATATTGAGGGTTTTTTATCCGAGAAGTCGAATTGGGTCACATTGTGCGTACTTGGTGACTTGATAAAACAAACGGATCAAGTTATGGATACTTGTTGATCCGAGAAGCTGAATTGGGTCAAATGGAAGACTTGTTGATTGAAGAAGTCAATTGCGGTCAAATACAAGCCTAATGATTCGAGAAGTCAAATCCAGTCAAATAGTTGGTGCTCGTCGATCCGAGAAGCCGAGTTGGGTCACATTGTGCGTACTTGGTGACTTGATAAAACAAACGGATCATGTTATGAATATTTGTTGATCCGAGAAGCCGAATGGGGTCAAATGGAAGATTTGTTGATCCGAGAAGTCAATTGGGGTCAAATACAAGCCTTAATGATTCGATAAGTCGAATCGGGTAAAATGGTTGGTGGTTGTTGATCCGAGAAGTCAAATTGAGTCACATTGTGCATACTTGGTGTCTTGATAAAACAAAAGGAACAAGTTATGGATACTAGTTGATCCGAGAAGTCGAATTGGGCCAAATGGAAGACTTGTTGATCCAAGAAGTCAATTGGGGACAAATACAACCCCTAGTGATTCGAGAAGTCGAATCGAGTCAAATAGTTGGTGGTTGTTAATCCGAGAAGCCGAATTGGGTCAGATTGTGCGTACTTGGTGACATGATAAAACAAACGGATCAAGTTGAGAAGCCGAATTGGGTCAAATGGAAGACTGGTTGATCTGAGAAGTAAATTGGGGTCAAATACAAACCTTAATGATTCGAGAAGTTGAATCAAATCAAATAGTTGGTGCTTGTTGATCCGAGAAGCCAAGTTGGGTCACATTGTGCGTACTTGGTGACTTGATAAAACAAACGGATCAAGTTATGGATACTAGTTGATCCGAGAAGCCGAATTGGGTCAAATGGAAGACTTGTTGATCGAAGAAGTCAATTGGGGTCAAATACAAGCCTAATGATTCGAGAAGTCAAATCCAGTCAAATAGTTGGTGCTCGTCGATCCGAGAAGCCGTGGGTCACATTGTGCGTACTTTGTGACTTGATAAAACAAACGGATCAAGTTATGAATATTTGTCGATCCGAGAAGCCGAATTGGGTCAAATGGAAGATTTGTTGATCCGAGAAGTCAATTGAGGTTAAATACAAGCCTTAATGATTCGATAAGTCGAATCGGGTAAAATAGTTTGTGCTTGTTGATCCGAGAAGCCAAGTTGGGTCACATTATGCGTACTTGATTACTTGATAAAACAAACGGATCAAGTTATGGATACTAGTTGATCTGAGAAGTCGAATTGGGCCAAATGGAAGACTTCTTGATCCGAGAAGTCAATTGGGGTCAAATACAAGACTTAATGATTCGATAAGTCGAATCGGGTTAAATGATTGGTGGTTGTTGATCCGAGAAGCCGAATTGTGTCATATTGTGCGTACTTGGTGACTTGATAAAACAAAAGGAACAAATTATGGATACTAGTTGATCCAACAAGCCGAATTGGGTCACATTGTGCGTACTTGGTGACTTGATAAAACAAACGGATCAAGTTATAGATACTTGTTGATCCAAGAAGCCGAATTGGGTAAAATGGAAGACTTGTTGATCGAAGAAGTCAATTGGGGTCAAATACAAGCCTAATGATTCGAGAAGTCAAATCCAATCAAATAGTTGGTGCTCGTCGATCCGAGAAGCCAAGTTGGGTCACATTGTGCGTACTTGGTGACTTGATAAAATAAAAGGATCAAGTTATGAATATTTGTTTATCCGAGAAGCCGAATTGGGTTAAATAGAATATTTGTTGATCCGATAAGTCAATTGGGCTCAAATACAAGCCTTAATGATTCGATAAGTCGAATCGGGTAAAATGGTTGGTGGTTGTTGATCCGAGAAGTCAAATTGGGTCACATTGTGCGTACTTGGTGGCTTGATAAAACAAAAGGAACAAGTTATGGATACTAGTTGATCAGAGAAGTCGAATTGGGCCAAGTGGAAGACTTGTTGATCCGAGAAGTCAATTGGGGTCAAATACAACCCTTAGTGATTCGAGAAGTCGAATCGAGTCAAATAGTTAGTGGTTGTTAATCCGAGAAGCCGAATTGGGACAGATTGTGCGTACTTGGTGACATGATAAAACAAACGGATCAATTTATGGATGCTTGTTGATCAGAGAAGCCGAATTGGGTCAAATGGAAGACTGGTTGATCTGAGAAATAAATTGGGGTCAAATACAAACCTTAGTGATTCGAGAAGTTGAATCAAATCAAATAGTTGGTGCTTGTTGATCCGAGAAGCCAGGTTGGGTCACATTGTGCGTACTTGGTGACTTGATAAAATAAACGGATCAAGTTATGGATACTTGTTGATCTGATAAACTGAATTAGGTCAAATGGAAGATTTTTTTATTCGAGAAGTCAATTGGGGTCAAATACAAGACTAAATGATTCGATAAGTCGAATCGGGTTAAATGATTGGTGGTTGTTGATCCGAGAAGCCGAATTATGTCACATTGTGCGTACTTGGTGACTTGATAAAACAAAAGGAACAAATTATGGATACTAGCTGATCCAAGAAGCCGAATTGGGCCAAATGGAAGACTTGTTGATTCGAGAAGTCAATTGGGGTTAAATACAATCCTTATTGATTCGAGAAGTCGAATCGAGTCAAATAGTTGGGTGTTTTTTATCCGAGAAGCCGAATTGGGTCACATTGTGCGTACTTGGTGACTTGATAAAACAAACGGATCAAGTTATGGATACTTGTTGATCCGAGAAGCAGAATTGGGTCAAATGGAAGACTTGTTGTTCGAAGAAGTCAATTGGGGTCAAATACAAGCCCAATGATTCGAGAAGTCAAATCCAGTCAAATAGTTGGTGCTCGTCGATCCGAGAAGCCGTGCGTCACATTGTGCGTACTTTGTGACTTGATAAAACAAACGGATCAAGTTATGAATATTTGTCGATCCGAGAAGCCGAATTGGGTCAAATGGAAGATTTGCGGATCCGAGAAGTCAATTGGGGTCAAATACAAGCCTTAATGATTCGATAAGTCGAATCGGGTAAAATGGTTGGTGGTTGTTGATTCGAGAAGTCAAATTGGGTCACATTGTGCATACTTGGTGGGTTGATAAAACAAAAGGAACAAGTTATGGATACTAGTTGATCCGAGAAGTCGAATTGGGCCAAATGGAAGACTTGTTGATCAAATACAAGCCTTAATGATTCGATAAGTCGAATCGGGTTAAATGATTGGTGGTTGTTGAACCGAGAAGCCGAATTGTGTCACATTGTGCGTACTTGGTGACTTTATAAAACAAAAGGAACAAATTATGGATACTAGTTGATCCAAGAAGCCGAATTGGGTCAAATGGAAGACTTGTTGATTCGAGAAGTCAATTGGGGTTAAATACAATCCTTATTGATTCGATAAGTCGAATCGAGTCAAATAGTTGGGGGTTTTTGATCCGAGAAGCCGAATTGGGTAACATTGTGCGTACTTGGTGACTTGATAAAACAAACGGATCAAGTTATGGATACTTGTTGATCCGAGAAGCAGAATTGGGTCAAATGGAAGACTTGTTGTTCGAAGAAGTCAATTGGGGTCAAATACAAGCCCAATGATTCGAGAAGTCAAATCCAGTCAAATAGTTGGTGCTCGTCGATCCGAGAAGCCGTGGGTCACATTGTGCGTACTTTGTGACTTTATAAAACAAACGGATCAAGTTATGAATATTTGTCGATCCGAGAAGCCGAATTGGGTCAAATGAAAGATTTGTTGATCCGAGAAGTAAATTGGGGTCAAATACAAGCTTTAATGATTCGATAAGTCGAATCGGGTAAAATGGTTGGTGGTTGTTGATTCGAGAAGCCGAATTGGGTCACATTGTGCATACTTGGTGGGTTGATAAAACAAAAGGAACAAGTTATGGATACTAGTTGATCCGAGAAGTCGAATTGGGCCAAATAGAAGACTTGTTGATCCGAGAAGTCAATTGGGGTCAAATACAAGCCTTAATGATTCGATAAGTCGAATCGGGTTAAATGATTGGTGGTTGTTGATCCGAGAAGCCGAATTGTGTCACATTGTGCGTACTTGGTGACTTGATAAAACAAAAGGAACAAATTATGGATACTAGTTGATCCAACAAGCCGAATTGGGTCACATTGTGCGTACTTGGTGGCTTGATAAAACAAAAGGAACAACTTATGGATACTAGTTGATCCGAGAAGTCGAATTGGGCCAAATGGAAGACTTGTTGATCCGAGAAGTCAATTGGGGTCAAATACAACCCTTAGTGATTCGAGAAGTCGAATCGAGTCAAATAGTTGGTGGTTGTTAATCCGAGAATCCGAAATGGGTCAGATTTTGCGTAATTGGTGACATTATAAAACAAACGGATCAAGTTATGGATACTTGTTGATCAGAGAAGCCGAATTGGGTCAAATGGAAGACTGGTTGATCTGAGAAGTAAATTGGGGTCAAATACAAACCTTAGTGATTCGAGAAGTTGAATCAAATCAAATAGTTGGTGCTTGTTGATCCGAGAAGCCAAGTTGGGTCACATTGTGCGTACTTGGTGACTTGATAAAATAAATGGATCAAGTTATGGATACTTGTTGATCTGACAAACTGAATTAGGTCAAATGGAAGATTTTTTTATTCGAGAAGTCAATTGGGGTCAAATACAAGACTTAATGATTCAATAAGTCGAATCGGGTTAAATGATTGGTGGTTGTTGATCCGAGAAGCCGAATTGTGTCATATTGTGCGTACTTGGTAACTCGATAAAACAAAAGGAACAAATTATGGATACTAGTTGATCCAAGAAGTCGAATTGGGCCAAATGGAAGACTTGTTGATTCGAGAAGTCAATTGGGGTTAAATACAATCCTTATTTATTCGAGAAGTCGAATCGAGTCAAATAGTCGGGGGGTTTTTGATCCGAGAAGCCGAATTGGGTCACATTGTGCATACTTGGTGACTTGATAAAGCAAACGGCTCAAGTTATGGATACTTGTTGATCCGAGAAGCCGAATTGGGTCAAATGGAAGACTTGTTGATCGAAGAAGTCAATTGGGGTCAAATACAAGCCTAATGATTCGAGAAGTCAAATCCAGTCAAATAGTTGGTGCTCGTCGATCCGAGAAGCCGAGTTGGGACACATTGTGCGTACTTGGTGACTTGATAAAACAAACGGATCATGTTATGAATATTTGTTGATCCGAGAAGCCGAATTGGATCAAATGGAAGATGTGTTGATCCGATAAGTTAATTGGGGTCAAATACAAGGCTTAATGATTCGATAAGTCGAATCGGGTAAAATGGTTGGTGGTTGTTGATCGGAGAAGTCAAATTGGGTCACATTGTGCGTACTTGGTGGCTTGATAAAACAAAAGGAACAAGTTATAGATACTAGTTGATCCGAGAAGTCGAATTGGGCCAAATGGAAGACTTGTTGATCCGAGAAGTCAATTGGGGTCAAATACAACCCTTAGTGATTCGAGAAGTCGAATCGAGTCAAATAGTTGGTGGTTGTTAATCCGAGAAGCCGAATTGGGTCAGATTATGCGTACTTGGTGACATGATAAAACAAACAGATCAAGTTATGGATACTTGTTGATCGGAGAAGCCGAATTGGGTCAAATGGAAGACTGGTTGATCTGAGAAGTAAATTGGGGTCAAATACAAACCTTAGTGATTCGAGAAGTTGAATCAAATCTAATAGTTGGTGCTTGTTGATCCGAGAAGCCAAGTTGGGTCACATTGTGCGTACTTAGTGACTTGATAAAATAAACGGATCAAGTTATGGATACTTGTTGATCCGAGAAACTGAATTGGGTCAAATGTAAATGATTGGTGGTTGTTGATCAGAGAAGCCGAATTGTGTCAAATTGTGCGTAGGTGAATTGATAAAACAAAAGGAACAAATTATGGATACTAGTTGATCCAAGAAGCCGAATTGGGCCAAATGGAAGACTTGTTGATTCGAGAAGTCAATTGGGGTTAAATACAATCCTTATTGATTCGATAAGTCGAATCGAGTCAAATAGTTGGGGGTTTTTTATCCGAGAAGCCGAATTGGGTCACATTGTGCGTACTTGGTGACTTCATAAAACAAACGGATCAAGTTATGGATACTTGTTGATCCGAGAAGCAGAATTGGGTCAAAAGGAAGACTTGTTGTTCGAAGAAGTCAATTGGGGTCAAATACAAGCCCAATGATTCGAGAAATCAAATCCAGTCAAATAGTTGGTGCTCGTCGATCCGAGAAGCCGTGGGTCACATTGTGCGTACTTTGTGACTTGATAAAACAAACGGATCAAGTTATGAATATTTGTCGATCCGAGAAGCCGAATTGGGTAATTTGGAAGATTTGTTGATCCGAGAAGTCAATTGGGGTCAAATACAAGCCTTAATGATTCGGTAAGTCGAAGCGGGTAAAATGGTAGGTGGTTGTTGATTCGAGAAGTCAAATTGGGTCACATTGTGCATACTTGGTGGGTTGATAAAACAAAAGGAACAAGTTATGGATACTAGTTGATCCGAGAAGTCGAATTGGGCCAAATGGAAGACTTGTTGATCCGAGAAGTCAATTGGGGTCAAATACAAGCCTTAATGATTCGATAAGTCGAATCGGGTTAAATGATTGGTAGTTGTTGATCCGAGAAGCCGAATTGTGTCACATTGTGCGTCTTTGGTGACTTGATAAAACAAAAGGAACAAATTATGGATACTAGTTGATCCAAGAAGCCGAATTGGGCCAAATGGAAGACTTGTTGATTCGAGAAGTCAATTGGGGTTAAATACAATCCTTATTGATTCGATAAGTCGAATCGAGTCAAATAGTTGGGGGTTTTTGATCCGAGAAGCCGAATTGGGTCACATTGTGCGTACTTGGTGACTTGATAAAACAAACGGATCAAGTTATGGATACTTGTTGATCCGAGAAGCCGAATTGGGTCAAATGGAAGACTTGTTGATCGAAGAAGTCAATTGGGGTCAAATACAAGCCTAATGATTCGAGAAGTCAAATCCAATCAAATAGTTGGTGCTCGTCGATCCGAGAAGCCAAGTTGGGTCACATTGTGCGTACTTGGTGACTTGATAAAATAAACGGATCAAGTTATGAATATTTGTTGATCCGAGAAGCCGAATTGGGTTAAATGGAAGATTTGTTGATCCGATAAGTCAATTGGGCTCAAATACAAGCCTTAATGATTCGATAAGTCGAATCGGGTAAAATGGTTGGTGGTTGTTGATCCGAGAAGTCAAATTGGGTCACATTGTGCGTACTTGGTGGCTTGATAAAACAAAAGGAACAAGTTATGGATAGTAGTTGATCCGAGAAGTCGAATTGGGCCAAATGGAAGACTTGTTGATCCGAGAAGTCAATTGGGGTCAAATACAACCCTTAGTGATTCGAGAAGTCGAATCGAGTCAAATAGTTGGTGGTTGTTAATCCGAGAATCCGAAATGGGTCAGATTGTGCGTAATTGGTGACATTATAAAACAAACGGATCAAGTTATGGATACTTGTTGATCAGAGAAGCCGAATTGGGTCAAATGGAAGACTGGTTGATCTGAGAAGTAAATTGGGGTCAAATACAAACCTTAGTGATTCGAGAAGTTGAATCAAATCAAATAGTTGGTGCTTGTTGATCCGAGAAGCCAAGTTGGGTCACATTGTGCGTACTTGGTGACTTGATAAAATAAACGGATCAAGTTATGGATACTTGTTGATCTGAGAAACTGAATTGGGTCAAATGGAAGATTTTTTTATTCGAGAAGTCAATTGGGGTCAAATACAAGACTTAATGATTCAATAAGTCGAATCGGGTTAAATGATTGGTGGTTGTTGATCCGAGAAGCCGAATTGTGTCACATTGTGCGTACTTGGTGACTCGATAAAACAAAAGGAACAAATTATGGATACTAGTTGATCCAAGAAGTCGAATTGGGCCAAATGGAAGACTTGTTGATTCGAGAAGTCAATTGGGGTTAAATACAATTCTTATCGATTCGAGAAGTCGAATCGAGTCAAATAGTCGGGGGGTTTTTGATCCGAGAAGCCGAATTGGGTCACATTGTGCATACTTGGTGACTTGATAAAGCAAACGGATCAAGTTATGGATACTTGTTGATCCGAGAAGCCGAATTGGGTCAAATGGAAGACTTGTTGATCGAAGAAGTCAATTGGGGTCAAATACAAGCCTAATGATTCGAGAAGTCAAATCCAGTCAAATAGTTGGTGCTCGTCGATCCGAGAAGCCGAGTTGGGACACATTGTGCGTACTTGGTGACTTGATAAAACAAACGGATCATGTTATGAATATTTGTTGATCCGAGAAGCCGAATTGGATCAAATGGAAGATGTGTTGATCCGATAAGTTAATTGGGGTCAAATACAAGGCTTAATGATTCGATAAGTCGAATCGGGTAAAATGGTTGGTGGTTGTTGATCGGAGAAGTCAAATTGGGTCACATTGTGCGTACTTGGTGGCTTGATAAAACAAAAGGAACAAGTTATAGATACTAGTTGATCCGAGAAGTCGAATTGGGCCAAATGGAAGACTTGTTGATCCGAGAAGTCAATTGGGGTCAAATACAACCCTTAGTGATTCGAGAAGTCGAATCGAGTCAAATAGTTGGTGGTTGTTAATCCGAGAAGCCGAATTGGGTCAGATTATGCGTACTTGGTGACATGATAAAACAAACAGATCAAGTTATGGATACTTGTTGATCGGAGAAGCCGAATTGGGTCAAATGGAAGACTGGTTGATCTGAGAAGTAAATTGGGGTCAAATACAAACCTTAGTGATTCGAGAAGTTGAATCAAATCTAATAGTTGGTGCTTGTTGATCCGAGAAGCCAAGTTGGGTCACATTGTGCGTACTTAGTGACTTGATAAAATAAACGGATCAAGTTATGGATACTTGTTGATCCGAGAAACTGAATTGGGTCAAATGTAAATGATTGGTGGTTGTTGATCAGAGAAGCCGAATTGTGTCAAATTGTGCGTAGGTGAATTGATAAAACAAAAGGAACAAATTATGGATACTAGTTGATCCAAGAAGCCGAATTGGGCCAAATGGAAGACTTGTTGATTCGAGAAGTCAATTGGGGTTAAATACAATCCTTATTGATTCGATAAGTCGAATCGAGTCAAATAGTTGGGGGTTTTTGATCCGAGAAGCCGAATTGGGTCACATTGTGCGTACTTGGTGACTTGATAAAACAAACGGATCAAGTTATGGATACTTGTTGATCCGAGAAGCAGAATTGGGTCAAAAGGAAGACTTGTTGTTCGAAGAAGTCAATTGGGGTCAAATACAAGCCCAATGATTCGAGAAATCAAATCCAGTCAAATAGTTGGTGCTCGTCGATCCGAGAAGCCGTGGGTCACATTGTGCGTACTTTGTGACTTGATAAAACAAACGGATCAAGTTATGAATATTTGTCGATCCGAGAAGCCGAATTGGGTCAAATGGAAGATTTGTTGATCCGAGAAGTCAATTGGGGTCAAATACAAGCCTTAATGATTCGGTAAGTCGAAGCGGGTAAAATGGTAGGTGGTTGTTGATTCGAGAAGTCAAATTGGGTCACATTGTGCATACTTGGTGGGTTGATAAAACAAAAGGAACAAGTTATGGATACTAGTTGATCCGAGAAGTCGAATTGGGCCAAATGGAAGACTTGTTGATCCGAGAAGTCAATTGGGGTCAAATACAAGCCTTAATGATTCGATAAGTCGAATCGGGTTAAATGATTGGTAGTTGTTGATCCGAGAAGCCGAATTGTGTCACATTGTGCGTCTTTGGTGACTTGATAAAACAAAAGGAACAAATTATGGATACTAGTTGATCCAAGAAGCCGAATTGGGCCAAATGGAAGACTTGTTGATTCGAGAAGTCAATTGGGGTTAAATACAATCCTTATTGATTCGATAAGTCGAATCGAGTCAAATAGTTGGGGGTTTTTGATCCGAGAAGCCGAATTGGGTCACATTGTGCGTACTTGGTGACTTGATAAAACAAACGGATCAAGTTATGGATACTTGTTGATCCGAGAAGCCGAATTGGGTCAAATGGAAGACTTGTTGATCGAAGAAGTCAATTGGGGTCAAATACAAGCCTAATGATTCGAGAAGTCAAATCCAATCAAATAGTTGGTGCTCGTCGATCCGAGAAGCCAAGTTGGGTCACATTGTGCGTACTTGGTGACTTGATAAAATAAACGGATCAAGTTATGAATATTTGTTGATCCGAGAAGCCGAATTGGGTTAAATGGAAGATTTGTTGATCCGATAAGTCAATTGGGCTCAAATACAAGCCTTAATGATTCGATAAGTCGAATCGGGTAAAATGGTTGGTGGTTGTTGATCCGAGAAGTCAAATTGGGTCACATTGTGCGTACTTGGTGGCTTGATAAAACAAAAGGAACAAGTTATGGATAGTAGTTGATCCGAGAAGTCGAATTGGGCCAAATGGAAGACTTGTTGATCCGAGAAGTCAATTGGGGTCAAATACAACCCTTAGTGATTCGAGAAGTCGAATCGAGTCAAATAGTTGGTGGTTGTTAATCCGAGAATCCGAAATGGGTCAGATTGTGCGTAATTGGTGACATTATAAAACAAACGGATCAAGTTATGGATACTTGTTGATCAGAGAAGCCGAATTGGGTCAAATGGAAGACTGGTTGATCTGAGAAGTAAATTGGGGTCAAATACAAACCTTAGTGATTCGAGAAGTTGAATCAAATCAAATAGTTGGTGCTTGTTGATCCGAGAAGCCAAGTTGGGTCACATTGTGCGTACTTGGTGACTTGATAAAATAAACGGATCAAGTTATGGATACTTGTTGATCTGAGAAACTGAATTGGGTCAAATGGAAGATTTTTTTATTCGAGAAGTCAATTGGGGTCAAATACAAGACTTAATGATTCAATAAGTCGAATCGGGTTAAATGATTGGTGGTTGTTGATCCGAGAAGCCGAATTGTGTCACATTGTGCGTACTTGGTGACTCGATAAAACAAAAGGAACAAATTATGGATACTAGTTGATCCAAGAAGTCGAATTGGGCCAAATGGAAGACTTGTTGATTCGAGAAGTCAATTGGGGTTAAATACAATTCTTATCGATTCGAGAAGTCGAATCGAGTCAAATAGTCGGGGGGTTTTTGATCCGAGAAGCCGAATTGGGTCACATTGTGCATACTTGGTGACTTGATAAAGCAAACGGATCAAGTTATGGATACTTGTTGATCCGAGAAGCCGAATTGGGTCAAATGGAAGACTTGTTGATCGAAGAAGTCAATTGGGGTCAAATACAAGCCTAATGATTCGAGAAGTCAAATCCAGTCAAATAGTTGGTGCTCGTCGATCCGAGAAGCCGAGTTGGGACACATTGTGCGTACTTGGTGACTTGATAAAACAAACGGATCATGTTATGAATATTTGTTGATCCGAGAAGCCGAATTGGGTCAAATGGAAGATGTGTTGATCCGATAAGTTAATTGGGGTCAAATACAAGGCTTAATGATTCGATAAGTAGAATCGGGTAAAATGGTTGGTGGTTGTTGATCGGAGAAGTCAAATTGGGTCACATTGTGCGTACTTGGTGGCTTGATAAAACAAAAGGAACAAGTTATGGATACTAGTTGATCCGAGAAGTCGAATTGGGCCAAATGGAAGACTTGTTGATCCGAGAAGTCAATTGGGGTCAAATACAACCCTTAGTGATTCGAGAAGTCGAATCGAGTCAAATAGTTGGTGGTTGTTAATCCGAGAAGCCGAATTGGGTCAGATTATGCGTACTTGGTGACATGATAAAACAAACAGATCAAGTTATGGATACTTGTTGATCGGAGAAGCCGAATTGGGTCAAATGGAAGACTGGTTGATCTGAGAAGTAAATTGGGGTCAAATACAAACCTTAGTGATTCGAGAAGTTGAATCAAATCTAATAGTTGGTGCTTGTTGATCCGAGAAGCCAAGTTGGGTCACATTGTGCGTACTTAGTGACTTGATAAAATAAACGGATCAAGTTATGGATACTTGTTGATCCGAGAAACTGAATTGGGTCAAATGTAAATGATTGGTGGTTGTTGATCAGAGAAGCCGAATTGTGTCAAATTGTGCGTAGGTGAATTGATAAAACAAAAGGAACAAATTATGGATACTAGTTGATCCAAGAAGCCGAATTGGGCCAAATGGAAGACTTGTAGATTCGAGAAGTCAATTGGGGTTAACTACAATCCTTATTGATTCGAGAAGTCGAATCGAGTCAAATAGTTGGGGGTTTTTGATCCGAGAAGTCGAATTGGGTCACATTGTGCGTACTTGGTGACTTGATAAAATAAACGGATCAAGTTATGGATACTTGTTGATCCAATATGCCGAATTGGGTCAAATGGAAGACTTGTTGATCGAAAAAGTCAAATGGGGTCAAATACAAGCCTAATGATTCGAGAAGTCAAATCCAATCAAATAGTTGGTGCTCGTCGATCCGAGAAGCCAAGTAGGGTCACATTGTGCGTACTTGGTGACTTGATAAAATAAACGGATCAAAGTTATGAATATTTGTTGATCCGAGAAGCCGAATTGGGTTAAATGGAAGATTTTTTGATCCGATAAGTCAATTGGGCTCAAATACAAGCCCTAATGATTCGATAAGTCGAATCGGGTAAAATTGTTGGTGGTTGTTGATCCGAGAAGTCAAATTGGGTCACATTGTGCGTACTTGGTGGCTTGATAAAACAAAAGGAACAAGTTATGGATACTAGTTGATCCGAGAAGTCGAATTGGGCCAAATGGAAGACTTGTTGATCCGAGAAGTCAATTGGGGTCAAATACAACCCTTAGTGATTCGAGAAGTCGAATCGAGTCAAATAGTTGGTGGTTGTTAATCCGAGAATCCGAAATGGGTCAGATTGTGCGTAATTGGTGACATTATAAAACAAACGGATCAAGTTATGGATACTTGTTGATCAGAGAAGCCGAATTGGGTCAAATGGAAGACTAGTTGATCTGAGAAGTAAATTGGGGTCAAATACAAACCTTAGTGATTCGAGAAGTTGAATCAAATCAAATAGTTGGTGCTTGTTGATCCGAGAAGCCAAGTTGGGTCACATTGTGCGTACTTGGTGACTTGATAAAATAAACGGATCAAGTTATGGATACTTGTTGATCTGAGAAACTGAATTGGGTCAAATGGAAGATTTTTTTATTCGAGAAGTCAATTGGGGTCAAATACAAGACTTAATGATTCAATAAGTCGAATTGGGTTAAATGATTGGTGGTTGTTGATCCGAGAAGCCGAATTGTGTCACATTGTGCGTACTTGGTTACTCGATAAAACAAAAGGAACAAATTATGGATACTAGTTGATCCAAGAAGTCGAATTGGGCCAAATGGAAGACTTGTTGATTCGAGAAGTCAATTGGGGTTAAATACAATCCTTATTGATTCGAGAAGTCGAATCGAGTCAAATAGTCGGGGGGTTTTTTATCCGAGAAGCCGAATTGGGTCACATTGTGCATACTTGGTGACTTGATAAAGCAAACGGATCAAGTTATGGATACTTGTTGATCCGAGAAGCCGAATTGGGTCAAATGGAAGACTTGTTGATCGAAGAAGTCAATTGGGGTCAAATACAAGCCTAATGATTCGAGAAGTCAAATCCAGTCAAATAGTTGGTGCTCGTCGATCCGAGAAGCCGAGTTGGGACACATTGTGCGTACTTGGTGACTTGATAAAACAAACGGATCATGTTATGAATATTTGTTGATCCGAGAAGCCGAATTGGGTCAAATGGAAGATGTGTTGATCCGATAAGTTAATTGGGGTCAAATACAAGGCTTAATGATTCGATAAGTCGAATCGGGTAAAATGGTTGGTGGTTGTTGATCGGAGAAGTCAAATTGGGTCACATTGTGCGTACTTGGTGGCTTGATAAAACAAAAGGAACAAGTTATGGATACTAGTTGATCCGAGAAGTCGAATTGGGCCAAATGGAAGACTTGTTGATCCGAGAAGTCAATTGGGGTCAAATACAACCCTTAGTGATTCGAGAAGTCGAATCGAGTCAAATAGTTGGTGGTTGTTAATCCGAGAAGCCGAATTGGGTCAGATTATGCGTACTTGGTGACATGATAAAACAAACAGATCAAGTTATGGATACTTGTTGATCGGAGAAGCCGAATTGGGTCAAATGGAAGACTGGTTGATCTGAGAAGTAAATTGGGGTCAAATACAAACCTTAGTGATTCGAGAAGTTGAATCAAATCTAATAGTTGGTGCTTGTTGATCCGAGAAGCCAAGTTGGGTCACATTGTGCGTACTTAGTGACTTGATAAAATAAACGGATCAAGTTATGGATACTTGTTGATCCGAGAAACTGAATTGGGTCAAATGTAAATGATTGGTGGTTGTTGATCAGAGAAGCCGAATTGTGTCAAATTGTGCGTAGGTGAATTGATAAAACAAAAGGAACAAATTATGGATACTAGTTGATCCAAGAAGCCGAATTGGGCCAAATGGAAGACTTGTAGATTCGAGAAGTCAATTGGGGTTAACTACAATCCTTATTGATTCGAGAAGTCGAATCGAGTCAAATAGTTGGGGGTTTTTGATCCGAGAAGTCGAATTGGGTCACATTGTGCGTACTTGGTGACTTGATAAAATAAACGGATCAAGTTATGGATACTTGTTGATCCAATATGCCGAATTGGGTCAAATGGAAGACTTGTTGATCGAAAAAGTCAAATGGGGTCAAATACAAGCCTAATGATTCGAGAAGTCAAATCCAATCAAATAGTTGGTGCTCGTCGATCCGAGAAGCCAAGTAGGGTCACATTGTGCGTACTTGGTGACTTGATAAAATAAACGGATCAAAGTTATGAATATTTGTTGATCCGAGAAGCCGAATTGGGTTAAATGGAAGATTTTTTGATCCGATAAGTCAATTGGGCTCAAATACAAGCCCTAATGATTCGATAAGTCGAATCGGGTAAAATTGTTGGTGGTTGTTGATCCGAGAAGTCAAATTGGGTCACATTGTGCGTACTTGGTGGCTTGATAAAACAAAAGGAACAAGTTATGGATACTAGTTGATCCGAGAAGTCGAATTGGGCCAAATGGAAGACTTGTTGATCCGAGAAGTCAATTGGGGTCAAATACAACCCTTAGTGATTCGAGAAGTCGAATCGAGTCAAATAGTTGGTGGTTGTTAATCCGAGAATCCGAAATGGGTCAGATTGTGCGTAATTGGTGACATTATAAAACAAACGGATCAAGTTATGGATACTTGTTGATCAGAGAAGCCGAATTGGGTCAAATGGAAGACTAGTTGATCTGAGAAGTAAATTGGGGTCAAATACAAACCTTAGTGATTCGAGAAGTTGAATCAAATCAAATAGTTGGTGCTTGTTGATCCGAGAAGCCAAGTTGGGTCACATTGTGCGTACTTGGTGACTTGATAAAATAAACGGATCAAGTTATGGATACTTGTTGATCTGAGAAACTGAATTGGGTCAAATGGAAGATTTTTTTATTCGAGAAGTCAATTGGGGTCAAATACAAGACTTAATGATTCAATAAGTCGAATTGGGTTAAATGATTGGTGGTTGTTGATCCGAGAAGCCGAATTGTGTCACATTGTGCTTACTTGGTTACTCGATAAAACAAAAGGAACAAATTATGGATACTAGTTGATCCAAGAAGTCGAATTGGGCCAAATGGAAGACTTGTTGATTCGAGAAGTCAATTGGGGTTAAATACAATCCTTATTGATTCGAGAAGTCGAATCGAGTCAAATAGTCGGGGGGTTTTTTATCCGAGAAGCCGAATTGGGTCACATTGTGCATACTTGGTGACTTGATAAAGCAAACGGATCAAGTTATGGATACTTGTTGATCCGAGAAGCCGAATTGGGTCAAATGGAAGACTTGTTGATCGAAGAAGTCAATTGGGGTCAAATACAAGCCTAATGATTCGAGAAGTCAAATCCAGTCAAATAGTTGGTGCTCGTCGATCCGAGAAGCCGAGTTGGGACACATTGTGCGTACTTGGTGACTTGATAAAACAAACGGATCATGTTATGAATATTTGTTGATCCGAGAAGCCGAATTGGGTCAAATGGAAGATGTGTTGATCCGATAAGTTAATTGGGGTCAAATACAAGGCTTAATGATTCGATAAGTCGAATCGGGTAAAATGGTTGGTGGTTGTTGATCGGAGAAGTCAAATTGGGTCACATTGTGCGTACTTGGTGGCTTGATAAAACAAAAGGAACAAGTTATGGATACTAGTTGATCCGAGAAGTCGAATTGGGCAAAATGGAAGACTTGTTGATCCGAGAAGTCAATTGGGGTCAAATACAACCCTTAGTGATTCGAGAAGTCGAATCGAGTCAAATAGTTGGTGGTTGTTAATCCGAGAAGCCGAATTGGGTCAGATTATGCGTACTTGGTGACATGATAAAACAAACAGATCAAGTTATGGATACTTGTTGATCGGAGAAGCCGAATTGGGTCAAATGGAAGACTGGTTGATCTGAGAAGTAAATTGGGGTCAAATACAAACCTTAGTGATTCGAGAAGTTGAATCAAATCTAATAGTTGGTGCTTGTTGATCCGAGAAGCCAAGTTGGGTCACATTGTGCGTACTTAGTGACTTGATAAAATAAACGGATCAAGTTATGGATACTTGTTGATCCGAGAAACTGAATTGGGTCAAATGTAAATGATTGGTGGTTGTTGATCAGAGAAGCCGAATTGTGTCAAATTGTGCGTAGGTGAATTGATAAAACAAAAGGAACAAATTATGGATACTAGTTGATCCAAGAAGCCGAATTGGGCCAAATGGAAGACTTGTAGATTCGAGAAGTCAATTGGGGTTAACTACAATCCTATTGATTCGAGAAGTCGAATCGAGTCAAATAGTTGGGGGTTTTTGATCCGAGAAGTCGAATTGGGTCACATTGTGCGTACTTGGTGACTTGATAAAATAAACGGATCAAGTTATGGATACTTGTTGATCCAATATGCCGAATTAGGTCAAATGGAAGACTTGTTGATCGAAAAAGTCTAATGGGGTCAAATACAAGCCTAATGATTCGAGAAGTCAAATCCTATCAAATAGTTGGTGCTCGTCGATCCGAGAAGCCAAGTAGGGTCACATTGTGCGTACTTGATGACTTGATAAAATAAACGGATCAAAGTTATGAATATTTGTTGATCCGAGAAGCCGAATTGGGTTAAATGGAAGATTTTTTGATCCGATAAGTCAATTGGGCTCAAATACAAGCCCTAATGATTCGATAAGTCGAATCGGGTAAAATTGTTGGTGATTGTTGATCCGAGAAGTCAAATTGGGTCACATTGTGCGTACTTGGTGGCTTGATAAAACAAAAGGAACAAGTTATGGATACTAGTTGATCCGAGAAGTCGAATTGGGCCAAATGGAAGACTTGTTGATCCAAGAAGTCAATTGGGGTCAAATACAACCCTTAGTGATTCGAGAAGTCGAATCGAGTCAAATAGTTGGTTGTTGTTAATCCGAGAAGCCGAATTGGGTCAGATTATGCGTACTTGGTGACATGATAAAACAAACGGATCAAGTTATGGATACTTGTTGATCAGAGAAGCCGAATTGGGTCAAATGGAAGACTGGTTGATCTGAGAAGTAAATTGGGGTCAAATACAAACCTTAGTGATTCGAGAAGTTGAATCAAATCTAATAGTTGGTGCTTGTTGATCCGAGAAGCCAAGTTGGGTCACATTGTGCGTACTTGGTGACTTGATAAAACAAACGGATCAAGTTATGGATACTTGTTGATCCGTGAAACTGAATTGTGTCAAATGTAAATGATTGGTGGTTGTTGATCAGAGAAGCTGAATTGTGTCAAATTGTGCGTAGGTGAATTGATAAAACAAAAGGAACAAATTATGGATACTAGTTGATCCAAGAAGCCGAATTGGGCCAAATGGAAGACTTGTAGATTCGAGAAGTCAATTGGGTTAACTACAATCCTTATTGATTCGAGAAATCGAATCGAGTCAAATAGTTGGGGGTTTTTGATCCGAGAAGTCGAATTGGGTCACATTGTGCATACTTGGTGACTTGATAAAATAAACGGATCAAGTTATGGATACTTGTTGATCCAATATGCCGAATTGGGTCAAATGGAAGACTTGTTGATCGAAAAAGTCAATTGGGGTCAAATACAAGTCTAATGATTCGAGAAGTAAAATCCAGTCAAATAGTTGGTGCTTGTCGATCCGAGAAGCCGAGTTGGGTCACATTGTGCGTACTTAATGACATGATAAAACAAACGGATCAAGTTATGGATACTTGTTGATTAGAGAAGCCGAATTGGGTTAAATGGAAGACTGGTTGATCTGAGAAGTAAATTGGGGTCAAATACAAACCTTAATGATTCGAGAAGTTGAATCAAATCAAATAGTTGGTGCTTGTTGATCCGAGAAGCCAAGTTGGGTCACATTGTGCGTACTTGGTAACTTGATAAAGCAAACGGATCAAGTTATGGATACTTGTTGATCCGAGAAACTGAATTGGGTCAAATGGAAGATTTGTTGATTCGAGAAGTCAATTGGGGTCAAATACAAGACTTAATGATTCGATAAGTCGAATCATGTTAAATGATTGGTGGTTGTTGATCCGAGAAGCCGAATTGTGTCACATTGTGCGTACTTGGTGACTTGATAAAACAAAAGGAACAAATTATGGATACTAGTTGATCCAAGAAGCCGAATTGGGACAAATGGAAGACTTGTTGATTCGAGAAGTCAATTGGGGTTAAATACAATCCTTATTGATTCGAGAAGTCGAATCGAGTCAAATAGTTGGGGGTTTTTTATCCGAGAAGCCGAATTGGGTCACATTGTGCGTACTTGGTGACTTGATAAAATAAACGGATCAAGTTATGGATACTTGTTGATCTGAGAAGCCGAATTGGGTCAAATGGAAGACTTGTTGATCGAAGAAGTCAATTGGGGTCAAATACAAGCCTAATGATTCGAGAAGTCAAATCCAGTCAAATATTTGTTGCTCGTCGATGCGAGAAGCCGAGTTGGGTCACATTGTGCGTACTTGGTGACTTGATAAAACAAACGGATCAAGTTATGAATATTTGTTGATCCGAGAAGCCGAATTGGGTCAAATGGAAGATTTGTTGATCCGAGAAGTCAATTGGGGTCAAATACAAGCCTTAATGATTCGATAAGTCGAATCGGGTAAAATGGTTGGTGGTTGTTGATTCGAGAAGTCAAATTGGGTCACATTGTGCATACTTACTGGGTTGATAAAACAAAAGGAACAAGTTATGGATACTAGTTGATCCGAGAAGTCGAATTGGGCCAAATGGAAGACTTGTTGATCCGAGAATTCAATTGGGGTCAAATACAACCCTTAGTGATTCGAGAAGTCGAATCGAGTCAAATAATTGGTTGTTGTTAATCCGAGAAGCCGAATTGGGTCAGATTATGCGTACTTGGTGACATGATAAAACAAACGGATCAAGTTATGGATACTTGTTGATCAGAGAAGCCGAATTGGGTCAAATGGAAGACTGGTTGATCTGAGAAGTAAATTGGGGTCAAATACAAACCTTAGTGATTCGAGAAGTTGAATCAAATCTAATAGTTGGTGCTTGTTGATCCGAGAAGCCAAGTTGGGTCACATTGTGCGTACTAGGTGACTTGATAAAACAAACGGATCAAGTTATGGATACATGTTGATCCGAGAAACTGAATTGGGTCAAATGTAAATGATTGGTGGTTGTTGATCAGAGAAGCCGAATTGTGTCAAATTGTGCGTACTTGGTGGTTTGATAAAACAAAAGGAACAAAATATGGATACTAGTTGATCCAAGAAGCCGAATTGGGCCAAATGGAAGACTTGTAGATTTGAGAAATCAATTGGGGTTAACTACAATCATTATTGATTCGAGAAGTCGAATCGTGTCAAATAGTTGGGGGTTTTTGATCCGAGAAGTCTAATTGGGTCACATTGTGCGTACTTGGTGACTTGATAAAATAAACGGATCAAGTTATGGATACTTATTGATCCAATATGCCGAATTGGGTCAAATGGAAGACTTGTTGATCGAAAAAGTCAATTGGGGTCAAATACAATCCTAATGATTCGAGAAGTCAAATCCAGTCAAATAGTTGGTGCTTGTCGATCCGAGAAGCCGAGTTGGGTCACATTGTGCGTACTTGGTGACATGATAAAACAAACGGATCAAGTTATGGATACTTGTTGATCAGAGAAGCCGAATTGGGTCAAATGGAAGACTGGTTGATCTGAGAAGTAAATTGGGGTCAAATACAAACCTTAATGATTCGAGAAGTCGAATCAAATCAAATAGTTGGTGCTTGTTGATCCGAGAAGCCAAGTTGGGTCACATTGTGCGTACTTGGTGACTTGATAAAACAAAAGGAACAAATTATGGATACTAGTTGATCCAAGAAGCCGAATTGGGACAAATGGAAGGCTTGTTGATTCGAGAAGTCAATTGGGGTTAAATACAATCCTTATTGATTTGAGAAGTCGAATCGAGTCAAATAGTTGGGGGTTTTTTTATCCGAGAAGCCGAATTGGGTCACATTGTGCGTACTTGGTGACTTGATAAAACAAACGGATCATGTTATGTATACTTGTTGATCCGAGAAGCCGAATTGGGTCAAATTGAAGACTTGTTGATCAAAGAAGTCAATTGGGGTCAAATACAAGTCTAATGATTCGAGAAGTCAAATCCAGTCAAATATTTGGTGCTCGTCGATGCGAGAAGCCGAGTTGCGTCACATTGTGCGTACTTGGTGACTTGATAAAAGAAACGGATCAAGTTATGAATATTTGTTGATCCGAGAAGCCGAATTGGGTCAAATGGCAGATTTGTTGATCCGAGAAGTCAATTGGGGTCAAATACAAGCCTTAATGATTCGATAAGTCGAATCGGGTAAAATGGTTGGTGGTTGTTGATTCGAGAAGTCAAATTGGGTCACATTGTGCATACTTGGTGGGTTGATAAAACAAAAGGAACATGTTATGGATACTAGTTGATCCGAGAAGTCGAATTCGGCCAAATGGAAGACTTGTTGATCCGAGAAGTCAATTGGGGTCAAATACAACCCTTAGTGATTCGAGAAGTCGAATCGAGTCAAATAGTTGGTGGTTGTTAATCCGAGAAGCCGAATTGGGTCAGATTGTGCGTACTTGGTGACATGATAAAACAAACGGATCAAGTTATGGATACTTGTTGATCAGAGAAGCCGAATTGGGTCAAATGGAAGACTGGTTGATCTGAGAAGTAAATTGGGGTCAAATACAAACCTTAATGATTCGAGAAGTTGAATCAAATAAAATAGTTGGTGCTTGTTGATCCGAGAAGCCAAGTTGGGTCACATTGTGCGTGCTTGGTGACTTGATAAAATAAACGGATCAAGTTATGGATACTTGTTGATCCGAGAAACTGAATTGGGTTAAATGGAAAAATGCTGATTCGAGAAGTGAATTGGGGTCAAATACAAGACTTAATGATTCGATAAGTCGAATCGGGTTAAATGATTGGTGGTTGTTGTTAGTGAATTCAATTCCTAAACACACAGCTAAACAGAATCTGGAATTCGCACAAAGACCAATCTGAAAAACACACACTCAGTTCGGCCAGAGTTGTGACCGAACACGACTTGCGCAGAACAGGAAATATAAATGAATCACACACAACTTTTACGTGGTTCGTTCAAGATGAACTACATCCACGGAGGCAAGGCACACCCCAATCCACTAAGAAATCCAACCAATTACAGAGAATACACTCAAGAAACAAAACGCCCAATTCTGGAACAAATTAGGGCAGAAAATGTTCTCTCTCAAAATACTCTCTCTATTCTAAGAACCAAGGAAATTGCTCGACGTAGTGTTGTTCTCCTTGATGAGAGCTTTACAATGATATATGAATTGGAGCTCGAATGTAACCGTACAAAAAGTTCTAACTGAATCAAGTTGAGCTCAGCTACCGGACAAAAGTGACGGTTTTCTTCGTCACAAACTCTGAAACAAACTCGTCACAATCAACGGTTATTCTCAACTGCCATGAACCCGGCTCATTCTGACCAGCTTAGCTTCTTGATGCTCAAACCCGGTTCAAACCTCCGGTTCTTCACTTCCTGATCCCGGTTCCACATTCCCAACACACCATATTACAAAGTATAGCTCACTTGATGAGATTAAACACCACCTCACAAATCTCCACCTCAATGAATCAAGTGTACCTCTTCCTGCCGCACCACTGCCTTTCTGTTTAATACTCTTCATGACATTGCTCAAGCTGCAGCAAGCTCGAACAATGCTCCACTTTGTTCCCAGGTACACCCTTGGTAAGTTTTTTATTTCAATCTATCCAGAACTTACCTCTAAAAACACCCCTTTTTATATAAATTAAAACAGTTATCATATGAATTGCCAAAGGTACCCTTCTTCCTCGTCCTCCCTCCATACTTTCCATCCTTCCTCATCTCTTCCGACATGTTTCTCCGAATTCTTACTTCACAAAAAAAAACCCCTAAAACCCAAACTTGTTCGGGAAACCAGTGGCGAACAACAGTATTGTAGTTCGATAATAACGGCCGAACACAGTTTTGTTGTTCGCCAATATCAGCCGAAAGAGAACTCGACTCCAGGTGTTCGAAACTTTCAGTCGAATGCGCTGCAATTTTTGCGTTGAGAGTCTTGAGACTGCGATAAAGGGTTGGGGGTTATTTTGGACGTTCAATTAATCTCTAAAACCAAAAAATGTATTTAGAGGATGTTTGCAAATCGTGGGGTTGTTTGCAATTGTTTTTCTCAACTTTTCTGCTTCTAATTTAAAAAAGTTATTTCGGAATGTTCGAAAAAATAACTTTAACATAAGTGATTTTGGATTAAAAGTTAAAAGTAGAAAATAGTTATGCAAATAAATATTCTCTCCGTCTTGAATGAACTTGCACTTATACACCTTAAAAAAGAAAGTTATAACACAATCTCCACCTTCAATCGACCTTTGAAAAGTTAACAAAATCCCAAAAAATAATTTTTTCTTAATATGTGGAACTCTCTGCAAGTTCATTTAGGATGGAGGGAGTAAAAATTTTCTTTCCCACTCCTAAGCTAAAAGCTGCTTAAGTATCAAACACTTTAGTTTTTACAATGTTCAAAATTACTTTTATTTCAAACACTATGGGGGTATTTGCATTTGTTTTATAATAAGTGATTTTTACCTTGTAACTTAAAAAAGTTATTTTGTAGTGTTTGCAAAACCAACTTCTACTTTAAAAGAAGTGATTTTAATGTAAAAGTTAAAAATAGAAATTTAATGTTTTTTTCTACTCAATGACAATTCTGTAAATAATATGATATTTTTAAAAGACATAAGTGATTTTATAGCAAACACTTTAACTTCTACTTTTATTGAAAATCATTTTTTTTTCAAACACTACTAACTTTTTATATAAGTAATTTTTATAAAATCTCTAATTTTAATCACTCTTTCAAAGGCAAAAGCAATCGCAAACTATCTATTTTTTTATTTTAGGAATTTTAATACAATCTCTACTTTTAGGATGCTTTTGGAAAATTGATTAAGATTAGAGATTCTAAAAATCATTTATGTAAAAAGTAGGTAGCGTTTGAAAAAAAAAATGATTTCTAATAAAAGTAGAAGTTTGGTTGTTTAGCATAAAATCACTTATGTCTTTCAAAAAGTATCATATTACTTACAAAATTGCCATTGATTAGAGAAAAACATTAAAATTTTGCTTTTAACTTTTACATTGGAATCACTTTTTCTAAAGCAGAAGTTGGCTTTGCAAATACTACAAAATAACTTTTCTCAAGTTATAAGAGGGATGTTAAACGGGCTAGCCCTAGCGGTTTTCGGGCTAATTCGGGCCACGATTTAGTAGGGCCATTTTTAACGGGCTGAGATATGGTGAACCTAACCCTAACCCTAACCCTATCGGTTTTCGGGCTAACCGGGCCACTATCGGGTTACGAGTTGCAATTTTGAAAGTATAAATTTAAATCAAAACTCATACAAATATACTTAAATAATATTTAAATTTATCAATTAATGATATAAAAGAAAAAAAAATTAACAAATTAAATTTTAATCATAGAAGCACTGAAGAGAATCAGAAAGTATAAGCACACACATTTGCATCATCTAAACAAATTATACAAGAAAATGTTAGTTAAAACTAATTTAAACATACAAAAAGGGCACACATAACATAAAAGCAACTTCTGTAATAAGCATCATAAACATCATTGTATAAGTCAAATATTAGTTAATGCTATAAGAATTCATTGTATAAAGCTACTGAATATAGATACCAAAATATTATCTCTAAGTATCATTGTCTTCAACTTGAACCATATTAGATGAATGACTTATATATTATGTATTTAAAGAAATAGAAGGATTCTCGAAGAAGTGATACATAAAATTGAAAAATCGCAAAAAAATAAAAATAGTTATGTTTCGGGCCAGCCCGGATAAACCGGCGGGCTAACCCTGATAAACTGCGGACCTAGCGGTCCGGGCCAAAAAACCTGGATGTTTAAACGGGGCTACAAAATGGGGGCCCTAACCCTGACCTTTTTTCGATTAAACGGGGCAGCCCTACAGGTTTCGGGCCATTATAACACCCTAACTGAAAATCACTTAAAAAAAAACAAATGCAAACACCACCTTAATCACTTATGTTAGGAACCGAACCGTGGTCGGGTTCGAGTTTGGCTCAGAATTTCCTTGAGCCCGTTTCCAATCGATATGATGACAGCCGCGAATTGAACACCCAATAGGAGATACCCTCACATAGAAGACACTCAACTTAAACCCCGGTAACACCCCACACACTTCTCTCACACTCAACCCACCTTTAATCTCACAAAGAGAACCGGGAAGAAGGAGACGAAGAAGGGTAAGGTTTGGTGGCAGAATCCCTCACACACTAAGTGTATCTCTCTTCTATTTTCTGCACACATCTCACAAAGAGAAGAGCTCAATTCTTATAGAGAATAATGGAGCGGAAATTGAGAAGGAGGAGTGAAAGCATTCCGTAAATCAAAGAGTCACAAAATTGGGGGGGAGGGGGGGGGGGAGGAATGAATCTGGTGGGGATATGAAAGGATGGAGCTGCCAATTAGGTTTGGGTTGGGTATAAATGGGATGGCCCAAAATTGGGTCTAAAACCCAACAAATCTCCACCTTGGGCCCAATTCACACATGCTATCGATCGATCACGGAAACGGAGAAATCATCATCGCCAAACTCCTGCATACTAAGTACAGGAGATAACAAGCACAAAGCAAGTTATTTTTCACCAAGGAAAAGACACACAGTCAACGATACAAAGTCGAATATGACACAAAGTCAAATGCACAAAGCATAAAGCAGAGACAAAGTCAAATGTAATGCACAAAGCATACGGTAGACACAAAGTCAAGCATAATAAAAACATAAACACAAGATCTAATCATTAGGATCTAAGTTCAAAGTTCTCATGCATGAATGAAATTTTTCAACAGATAAACACTTAGTTCCCATATCAGCAGGGTTAAATTAAGATGGAATTTTCTCAAGGCACACAATTTCCTTCTCAACTATATCACGAATAAAGTGAAATCTAACATCGATATGCTTAGTTCTGTCATGAAATACAGGGTTTTTACACAACTGAATACCAAACTGACTATCAGAATATACTACTACTTAATCGTCTAGAAAACCAATTTTAGACAATAAACCCTTCAACCAGACGGCCTCTTTCAAGGCTTCAGTGATAGCAATATATTCTGATTCAGTAGTCGACAATGCAGCTGTAACTGAGATTTCCAACTTATGCAAGAGCAACACAAAGTGAACACATAGGGTGGACTTTCTATTATCTCTGTCATTCGAATAATTGGAGTCAACATAGCCAATCAAATTCACACCTCTAGTAGATTTAGCAAATTTTAGGCTAACATTAAAAGACCCTCTAAGGTACCTGAGTAACCCTTTCACTGCATCCCAATGGAGCATACCGGGGTTAGACATATACCTACTCAAACAACTGACAGTGTATGTAATGTCTGGTCTAGTGCTAATCATCAAATACATAACAAAGCCTATTGCACTGGAGTAAGCCACCTTAGCCATATCAGCAATTTCAGAATCAGTTTTTGGGGACTGATCCTTACTTAACACACAGTGAGCAGCAAGAGGCACAGAAGCAGGTTTAGCATTAGACATAGCATATTTACTCAAAATCTTCTCCACATAGGAAATTTGATTCAAAAGTAAAGTTCGATTCTTCCTATCTCTTTCTATGTTCATCCCTAGGATTCTTTTAGCATCACCAAGATCCAAGATACTTGATTTCAAAATTATCACCAAGGCACTTTTGAACATATTCAATCTACTTCAGACAAGGACTCACCAAGAGCATATCATCAACATAGATAAGCAAGAAGATAGGTATAGATGCATTTTCTTTAAAGTACAAACAATGATCATAAAGATTTTTCTTAAACTTAAAAGACATCATGCATTTATCAAATTTCTTATTCCACTGTCTTGGTGATTATTTCACCCATACAAAGATTTATTCAACAAGCATAAATGATCAGATTTTTTTGGATCAACAAAATCATCAGGGTGTCTCATGTATATCTTTTTGTCAAGGTCACCATGCAAGAAAGCAGTTTTAACATCCAACTGTTTCAATTTCCAATCAAAATGAGCAACTAATGCAAGCATAATGCGCACAGTGACAAACTTAATTACAGGAGTAAAGATTTTCGTGTAATCTATCCCCTCTTTTTGAGTAAAACCCTTAGCCACAAGTCTAGCTTTAAATCTAACTCTCTCACCCTCATCCTTGATTTTATAAAGCCACTTACAGTCCACAACAGAACAATGTTCAGGTTTGGACACAAGGGTCCAGGTTTGGTTAACATGCAAAGAGTTCATTTCTTCTTTCATAGCATTTAACCATTCTTTAGAGTTTTCAGATTTTAAAGCTTCCTTATATGTCTTAGGTTCACAACCATCAACAGATTCAAATACACTGAAAGCATGAGTATCAACATGGAAAGTCATCAAATTTAGCAGGTGGCCTAATGTTTCTCCTAGGTCTGTCCCTAGCAAGTTGGTAATCAACATTATCAGGCACATCTTCCACATTCTCATTTTCATCAGGTAATTCAACATTTGGTTCATGCACATCAGAATCAGATGAATCTGATTGCTCCACCTCAGAAGGAGCAATGTCAGGTACAGGCAAAACCACAGAAGCAGATACACATGGAAAGTCAAATTCGTTGAACACGACATCTCTACTTATTACCACTTTAAAACCAGTTTCATCTTTAAGCCAAAGCCTATAACTCTTCACACCATCAAGGTATCCTAGAAAAACATATTTCCTAGACCTAGGTTCAAGTTTATCACCTTTTTGATGAGCAAAAGCAGCACAACCAAATGTTCGCAAATTAGAAAATTCAATTGATTTTCCAGACTAAACAGATTGAGGACACTTACCATCTAAAGGCACAGAGGGGGACCTATTAATTAGATAGGCAGCAGTACAACTGCTTCACCCCAGAACTCTTTTGATCCAGAGGAAGCTAACAAGCTCCTCACCCTTTCAAGTAGAGTTCGGTTCATCCTTTCAGCCACACCGTTTTGCTGAGGTGTGTAGGGAACCGTTTTATGCCTTCAAATACCAGATTTTACACATAACTCATTCAACAAATTATTGCAAAATTCTAGGCCATTATCAGTCCTGAGATTTCTAATCTTTCTTCCTGTTTGATTTTCAATTAAAACTTTCCAATTTTTAAAATTCTCATAGACATCAGATTTGTGTTTTAACAGCAAAACCCACACTTTAGAGAAATCATCAACAATCGAAAGAAAATACATCTTTCCGCCATGTGTGGGAACACTGACAGGTCCCCACTCATCAGCATGCAAATAATCAAGTATGCCAGTGCATTTAGACCTATTGGGAGCGGGGGAAGCTGGGAAGCTTAATCTATGATGTTTTCCTTTCACACAAGATTCACAAAAGGGCATGCAAGAAAGCTTATCATTACCAAATGAACCAGCCTTATGCAAAATTTTCAACCCTTTACTACTCATGTGACCAAGTCTACGGTGCCACAGATCAGTTTTGTCCTCCTTGACAACATTCACAGAACAAGGCATAGACTTAGCAATGTAAGCATACAAATTTTTCGTTTTTCAGCTTTTAAGACCACTAATGATCCCCTCGTGATTTTCATCATGCCCCTTCCCCATTTTCCTTCTAACCCATCGTCCTCTAATGCAGCACATGAAATCAGATTATTGCACAGTTCAGGCACTTATCCAACATTTTTAAGTGTCAGACCAAAACCCGATTCACATACCAAAGAAATGTCCCCAATCCCAATGATTTTGCATTTTTTCTCATTATCCAAAGACACAAACCCATTACTGAATTCTCTATATGAGCAAAACAAATCTTTAAATGGTGACATGTGGAAAGTATAACCAGAATCAATAAGCCATTCATTTTCACACAAAGTGTCAGAATGCACAGAATTCACAAAAGACACATCACATGACTCGGTTACCATAAAGACATCCCTAGTTTTCTCATCTCCAGAAGCCATATTAGCCTGTTCTTTTTGTTTCTTAGGACACACTTTGACAAAATGACCAGTTTCACCACCGTTATCGCATTTTTTTAGGTCTGGGCCTAGATTTAGACCTACTGCGATTTTCTTTCTTTTTTCTATCATGGTTATTCTGGTTATTGTTTGGTTGACTATTTCTGTTTTTATCCCTCCCTCTCACATACATAACCTCACCATGATTTTTCTTACCCGGATTAGCTCTTAAATCCATCTCCTTGCGAATCAGCAGGGTTATGCAATGTGTGTACCTTCTTCACTTCCACAGAACCAGAATCAATGATATCTCTAGCAAAATGTAACCTAACATCAATGTGTTTTGACCTTTCATGAAATGCTTGGTGTTTCACAAGGTGTAAAGCACTTTGATTATCACAGTATATTGTCACACACTTCTGCTTGATATCCAAATCTCTCAAAATCCCTTTCAGCCAGATTGCCTCTTTGATAGCTTCAGTTAAGGAGATATATTCTGCTTCTGTTGTTGACAGTGCTACAACTGATTGTTGTACACTTCTCCAGCTGATGGCTGTTCCAAATAAGGTAAACACGAATCCAGAAATCGATTTCCTTGTGTCTATGTTTGCTGCAAAATCAGAATCAGCAAACCCCTCCAATGCAACAGTACTTCCATCCACTTTCTTTTCAAATTTCAGTGACAAGTTCACTGATCCTTTCAAATACCTCATCACATGTTTCAAAGCTTCCCAATGCTCACCTCCTGGATTTGACATGAACCTGCTTACTAAAGACATATGCCAAGTCAGGCCTGCTACAAATCATTCCATACATGAGACTTCCAACTCCACTTGCATAAGGGATATTGCTCATATGTATGATTTCCTCTTCAGTCTTTGGGCATTGTTCTTTGGAGAGTTTCTTCTGTAGATTAACTGGAGTGGAGAGAGGTTTGGCTTCATGCATATGAAACCTCTCCAACACTTTCTGTAGATTTGCCTCTGAGATAACCAAAGCACTCCAGCTTCTATGTTTCTTAGAATGTTCATGCCCAAAATCTTCTTGGCTTCTCCCAGATCTTTCATGTCAAATTCAGTATTAAGTCTATCCTTCAACCATTGTACCCTCTTCTTGTTTCTGCTGGCAATTAGCATATCATCCACATACAATAGAAGGAAGACTTTATCATGCTTTGATCCTTTGTTGAAGTAAACACAACTATCATAAACACTTCTTACAAAGCCAACACTGATCATGAAGTCATTGAACCTCTTATTCCACTGTCTTGGACTTTGTTTGAGTCCATATAGTGACTTCTTCAGCAAACAAACTTTGTCTTCTTTTTCAGGAACAACAAAGCCTTCTGGCTGTTTCATATATATCTTCTCATTGAGTTCTCCATGTAAGAATGCTGTCTTTACATCCAGTTGTTGTAATTCCATGTCCTCTTGTGTGACTTTTGATAAAAGCAACCTGATTGAGCAATGCTTTACCACTGGAGAGAAAACTTCATTAAAATCAATTTCTTCTCTTTGTGTAAAGCTCCTAGCCACCAATCTTGCTTTAAACCTCACCTGTTTGGATCCTGCTGTCTCTAGTTTCTTCTTGTATATCCATTTAGAGCTTACAAGTTTCTGACCTTTTGGTTTATCCACCAATATCCAGGTCTCATTCTTTTCCAGGGACTCCATCTCTTCAATCATTGCCTGTATCCAGTGTTCACCTTCTTCACAGTCTAGTGCTTCTTTAAAATTACTAGGCTCTTGTGATTCCAGGTCTTCAGCAACACTCAAGGCATAGTAAACACTCCCTGCTTGACCATAGAAATCAGGTTTGTTGATTGTTCTTCTAGGCTTGTCCCTTCCAATGCTGTATTCTCTGACATTTTTTGAAGGTCCAGTTTGTTCTTCTTCTTCAGATGATGAATCACTATCTTGTAGATTTTCTTGTGGTTGAGGTGTGTGATTATCTTCAGCAGGATGCCCCACCTGAATCGATATCTCCTCTGTCTCTTTAGCACCATCAAATTCTTCCTTAGAGCCTGTAGAAGTGTAAGCCATCACATTCTCATTAAACTTTACATCTCTACTTGTGATTATCTTCTGATTTCCCTTCTCTAAGCACCACAATCTGTAGCCCTTTATTCCATCCGGATATCCAAGAAATACACATCTTAGAGCCCTTGCATCTAGCTTGTCTTGCTTGACATGGACAAAAGCAAGACACCCAAACACCCTTAACCCTTCATAACTTGGTTTCTGTCCACTCCACACCTCTTCAGGTGTTTTGAACCCAATCACTGATGAGGGTGACCTGTTAATGAGATAACATGCTGTAGTAATGGTTTCTCCCCAAAATACCTTTGGCAACCCAGCATCCAACAGCATACACCTCACCCTTTCAAGAAGGGTCCTGTTAAGCCTCTCAGCAACTCCATTATGTTGAGGATTCATTGGTACAGTCCTGTGTCTCTTGATTCCTCTTTCTTCACAGAAGTTTGTAAACTCAGTAGATAGATATTCCAGTCCATTCTCAGTCCTAAGGTGCTTCAGCTTCTTCCCTTTGACATTTTCCAGTTGAATCAACCATGTTTTGAACTTATGAAAAGCATCACTCTTATTCTTCATCAACATGATCCACACCTTTCTACTGTAATCATCAATCAAGGACATGAAATACCTTGCACCACCATGAGACTCTGTCCTTGCAGGACCCCATATGTCAGAGTGAACATAATCTAATGGCTCTTGAGTTGTGTGAACACCCTTTCCATAGGGCAGCTTCTTGGATTTACCCAAAGCACACTGATCACAGAACTCCAGATCTTGATTTCCCATGTTTCTAATTACTCCACTTCTTGACAGTTCCTTCAACCCTTTCTCTCCTATGTGTCCAAGTCTCTTGTGCCATTTAACAAGCTCAGAACTGCTCAAGACCATATCCACACTCCCAACAACAGGTGAACCAATCAAGATAAACAACCCATTATGCTGTCTACCTTTTATCACCATTTTTCCATGTTTTGTGATATGCAAGAATCCATCTACTGAGCTAAATTGACACCCACTAGTTACTAAAGAACCAAGAGATAGAAGATTTCTTTTAAGGCCAGGAACATATCTTACATTTGAGATGACTCTAACCACACCATCAAACATCCTTATGCTCACTGATCCAACTCCTTGGACCTTGCATGATTGGTCATTTCCCAGGAGAACATTTCCACCATCTTCTCTCTTCAGTTCATCAAACCATGACTGGTGTGGACACATGTGAAAGGAACAACCGGTGTCCAAGACCCATTCCTTTACCATTCTTGATTCAGTAACATTTAGTACCTCTGGATGGTCTTCTTGATGATCAATGGCAGCAGATTCTGCCCCTTGATTTCCACCTTTCTTATTTCTTTTAGGACAATCCTTCTTCAAGTGACCAGGCTGCTTGCACTTGAAGCATTTCCTCTTCTCAACCCATTCATTTCCCTTCTTTGGATTAGAGTCTCCTGCCTTTGGATCCTTAGCATTCTGTCCCTTCTTGCCTTGCCAAGGTTTCTTGAATTTGACATTCAAACCTTCTCCAGATTGCACCATGCCTTTATCCCCTTGAGTCTGGAAGCATTTAGACCTCAGAGCCTTCACTATTCCATCATAAGATAGCTGCTCATCTCTCCCATACATCAAGGCATCCTTAAAGCTTTCCATGGATTTTGGAAGGATGTTTAACACCATCAATGCCTTGTCATCCTCCTCCAATTTCACATCCGGGTCTTCCAATTCTTCAATCATCTTAATGAACTCATCAAGTTGATCAGAAATTACCTTATCTTCAGTGATCTTGAAGGCCAACATCTTCTGCTTCAAGAACAGCTTGTTGGAAACTGACTTTGATTGATACAGATCTTCCAATCTCCTCCATGCTTCTGAGGAACTCTTGCATCTTGAAACCTCCCTCAACGGTTTATCACCTAAACACAGAAAGATAAGACTTAGGGCCTTCTTATCCACTGATGCAAACTTGGGTTTCTCAGTTTCTTCCCATGAATCCAGAGGTATCAATGCAAGATCAAGGCCATTGTGAACCAATACTGCATTCATCTTGATCTTCCACAGTGTGAAATCATTTCTCCCTGTGAACTTCTCAAAATCCATCTTCATACCAGCCATTCCTTCTCTTCTTCAAGCTGTGAGAGTTGGTTTCCCACAGACGGCGCCACTTGTTAGTGAATTCAACTCCTAAACACACAGCTAAACAGAATCTGGAATTCGCACAAAGACCAATCTGAAAAACACACACTCAGTTCGGCCAGAGTTGTGACCGAACACGACATGCGCAGAACAGGAAATATAAATGAATCACACACAACTTTTACGTGGTTCGTTCAAGATGAACTACATCCACGGAGGCAAGGCACACCCCAATCCACTAAGTAATCCAACCAATTACAGAGAATACACTCAAGAAACAAAACGCCCAATTCTGGAACAAATTAGGGCAGAAAACGTTCTCTCTCAAAATACTCTCTCTAATCTAAGAACATGGGAAATTGCTCGACGTAGTGTTGTTCTCCTTGATGAGAGCTTTACAATGATATATGAATTGGAGCTCGAATGTAACCGTACAAAAAGTTCTAACAGAATCAAGTTGAGCTCAGCTACCGGACAAAAGTGACGGTTTTCTTCGTCACAAACTCTGAAACAAACTCGTCACAATCAACGGTTATTCTCAACTGCCATGAACCCGGCTCATTCTGACCAGCTTAGCTTCTTGATGCTCAAACCCGGTTCAAACCTCCGGTTCTTCACTTCCTGATCCCGGTTCCACGTTCCCAACACACCATATTACAAACTATAGCTCACTTGATGAGATTGAACACCACCTCACAAATCTCCACCTCAATGAATCAAGTGTACCTCTTCCTGCCGCACCACTGCCTTTCTGTTTAATACTCTTCATGACATTGCTCAAGCTGCAGCAAGCTCGAACAATGCTCCACTTTGTTCCCAGGTACACCCTTGGTAAGAAAATCAGCAAGGTTATGCAATGTTTGTACCTTCTTCACTTCCACAGAACCAGAATCAATGATATCTCTAGCAAAATGTAACCTAACATCAATGTGTTTTGACCTTTCATGAAATGCTTGGTGTTTCACAAGGTGTAAAGCACTTTGATTATCACAGTATATTGTCACACACTTCTGCTTGATATCCAAATCTCTCAAAATCCCTTTCAGCCAGATTGCCTCTTTGATAGCTTCAGTTAAGGAGATATATTCTGCTTCTGTTGTTGACAGTGCTACAACTGATTGTTGTACACTTCTCCAGCTGATGGCTGTTCCAAATAAGGTAAACACGAATCCAGAAATAGATTTCCTTGTGTCTATGTTTGTTGCAAAATCAGAATCAGCAAACCCCTCCAATGCAACAGTACTTCCATCCACTTTCTTTTCAAATTTCAGTGACAAGTTCACTGATCCTTTCAAATACCTCATCACATGTTTCAAAGCTTCCCAATGCTCACCTCCTGGATTTGACATGAACATGCTTACTAAAGACACAGCATATGCCAAGTCAGGCCTGCTACAAATCATTCCATACATGAGACTTCCAACTCCACTTGCATCAGGGATATTGCTCATATGTATGATTTCCTCTTCAGTCTTTGGGCATTGTTCTTTGGAGAGTTTCTTCTGTAGATTAACTGGAGTGGAGAGAGGTTTGACTTCATGCATATGAAACCTCTCCAACACTTTCTGTAGATATTGCCTCTGAGATAACCAAAGCACTCCAGCTTCTATGTTTCTTAGAATGTTCATGCCCAAAATCTTCTTGGCTTCTCCCAGATCTTTCATGTCAAATTCAGTATTAAGTCTATCCTTCAACCATTGTACCCTCTTCTTGTTTCTGCTGGCAATTAGCATATCATCCACATACAATAGAAGGAAGACTTTATCTTGCTTTGATCCTTTGTTGAAGTAAACACAACTATCATAAAGACTTCTTACAAAGCCAACACTGATCATGAAGTCATTGAACCTCTTATTCCACTGTCTTGGACTTTGTTTGAGTCCATATAGTGACTTCTTCAGCAAACAAACTTTGTCTTCTTTTTCAGGAACAACAAAGCCTTCTGGCTGTTTCATATATATCTTCTCATTGAGTTCTCCATGTAAGAATGCTGTCTTTACATCCAGTTGTTGTAATTCCATGTCCTCTTGTGTGACTTTTGATAAAAGCAACCTGATTGAGCAATGCTTTACCACTGGAGAGAAAACTTCATTAAAATCAATTCCTTCTCTTTGTGTAAAGCCCCTAGCCACCAATCTTGCTTTAAACCTCACCTGTTTGGATCCTGCTGTCTCTAGTTTCTTCTTGTATATCCATTTAGAGCTTACAAGTTTCTGACCTTTTGGTTTATCCACCAATATCCAGGTCTCATTCTTTTCCAGGGACTCCATCTCTTCAATCATTGCCTGTATTCAGTGTTCACCTTCTTCACAGTCTAGTGCTTCTTTAAAACTACTAGGCTCTTGTGATTCCAGGTCTTCAGCAACACTCAAGGCATAGTAAACACTCCCTGCTTGACCATAGAAATCAGGTTTGTTGATTGTTCTTCTAGGCCTGTCCCTTCCAATGCTGTATTCTCTGACATTTTTTGAAGGTCCAGTTTGTTCTTCTTCTTCAGATGATGAATCACTATCTTGTAGATTTTCTTGTGGTTGAGGTGTGTGATTATCTTCAGCAGGATGCTCCACCTGAATTGATATCTCCTCTGTCTCTTTAGCACCATCAAATTCTTCCTTAGAGCCTGTAGAAGTGTAAGCCATCACATTCTCATTAAACTTTACATCTCTACTTGTGATTATCTTCTGATTTCCCTTCTCTAAGCACCACAATCTGTAGCCCTTTATTCCATCCGGATATCCAAGAAATACACATCTTAGAGCCCTTGCATCTAGCTTGTCTTGCTTGACATGGACAAAAGCAAGACACCCAAACACCCTTAACCCTTCATAACTTGGTTTCTGTCCACTCCACACCTCTTCAGGTGTTTTGAACCCAATCACTGATGAGGGTGACCTGTTAATGAGATAACATGCTGTAGCAATGGTTTCTCCCCAAAATACCTTTGGCAACCTAGCATCCAGCAGCATACACCTCACCCTTTCAAGAAGAGTCCTGTTAAGTCTCTCAGCAACTCCATTCTGTTGAGGATTCATTGGTACAGTCCTGTGTCTCTTGATTCCTCTTTCTTCACAGAAGTTTGTAAACTCAGTAGATAGATATTCCAGTCCATTCTCAGTCCTAAGGTGCTTCAGCTTCTTCCCTTTGACATTTTCCAGTTGAATCAACCATGTTTTGAACTTATGAAAAGCATCACTCTTATTCTTCATCAACATGATCCACACCTTTCTACTGTAATCATCAATCAAGGACATGAAATACCTTGCACCACCATGAGACTCTGTCCTTGCAGGACCCCATATGTCAGAGTGAACATAATCTAATGGCTCTTGAGTTGTGTGAACACCCTTTCCATAGGGCAGCTTCTTGGATTTACCCAAAGCACACTGATCACAGAACTCCAGATCTTGATTTCCCATGTTTCTAATTACTCCACTTCTTGACAGTTCCTTCAACCCTTTCTCTCCTATGTGTCCAAGTCTCTTGTGCCATTTAACAAGCTCAGAACTGCTCAAGACCATATCCACACTCCCAACAACAGGTGAACCAATCAAGATAAACAACCCATTATGCTGTCTACCTTTTATCACCATTTTTCCATGTTTTGTGATATGCAAGAATCCATCTACTGAGCTAAATTGACACCCACTAGTTACTAAAGAACCAAGAGATAGAAGATTTCTTTTAAGGCCAGGAACATATCTTACATTTGAGATGACTCTAACCACACCATCAAACATCCTTATGCTCACTGATCCAACTCCTTGGACCTTGCATGATTGGTCATTTCCCAGGAGAACATTTCCACCATCTTCTCTCTTCAGTTCATCAAACCATGACTGGTGTGGACACATGTGAAAGGAACAACCGGTGTCTAAGACCCATTCCTTTACCATTCTTGATTCAGTAACATTTAGTACCTCTGGATGGTCTTCTTGATGATCAATGGCAGCAGATTCTGCCCCTTGATTTCCGCCTTTCTTATTTCTTTTAGGACAATCCTTCTTCAAGTGACCAGGCTGCTTGCACTTGAAGCATTTCATCTTCTCAACCCATTCATTTCCCTTCTTTGGATTAGAGTCTCCTGCCTTTGGATCCTTAGCATTCTGTCCCTTCTTGCCTTGCCAAGGTTTCTTGAATTTGACATTCAAACCTTCTCCAGATTGCACCATGCCTTTATCCCCTTGAGTCTGGAAGCATTTAGACCTCAGAGCCTTCACTATTCCGTCATAAGATAGCTGCTCATCTCTCCCATACATCAAGGCATCCTTAAAGCTTTCCATGGATTTTGGAAGGATGTTTAACACCATCAATGCCTTGTCATCCTCCTCCAATTTCACATCCAGGTCTTCCAATTCTTCAATCATCTTAATGAACTCATCAAGTTGATCAGAAATTACCTTATCTTCAGTGATCTTGAAGGCCAACATCTTCTGCTTCAAGAACAGCTTGTTGGAAACTGACTTTGATTGATACAGATCTTCCAATCTCCTCCATGCTTCTGAGGAACTCTTGCATCTTGAAACCTCCCTCAACGGTTTATCACCTAAACACAGAAAGATAAGACTTAGGGCCTTCTTATCCACTGATGCAAACTTGGGTTTCTCAGTTTCTTCCCGTGAATCCAGAGGTATCAATGCAAGATCAAGGCCATTGTGAACCAATACTGCATTCATCTTGATCTTCCACAGTGTGAAATCATTTCTCCCTGTGAACTTCTCAAAATCCATCTTCATACCAGCCATTCCTTCTCTTCTTCAAGCTGTGAGAGTTGGTTTCCCACAGACGGCGCCACTTGTTAGTGAATTCAACTCCTAAACACACAGCTAAACAGAATCTGGAATTCGCACAAAGACCAATCTGAAAAACACACACTCAGTTCGGCCAGAGTTGTGACCGAACACGACTTGCGCAGAACAGGAAATATAAATGAATCACACACAACTTTTACGTGGTTCGTTCAAGATGAACTACATCCACGGAGGCAAGGCACACCCCAATCCACTAAGAAATCCAACCAATTACAGAGAATACACTCAAGAAACAAAACGCCCAATTCTGGAACAAATTAGGGCAGAAAACGTTCTCTCTCAAAATACTCTCTCTAATCTAAGAACATGGGAAATTGCTCGATGTAGTGTTGTTCTCCTTGATGAGAGCTTTACAATGATATATGAATTGGAGCTCGAATGTAACCGTACAAAAAGTTCTAACTGAATCAAGTTGAGCTCAGCTACCGGACAAAAGTGACGATTTTCTTCGTCACAAACTCTGAAACAAACTCGTCACAATCAACGGTTATTCTCAACTGCCATGAACCCGGCTCATTCTGACCAGCTTAGCTTCTTGATGCTCAAACCCGGTTCAAACCTCCGGTTCTTCACTTCCTGATCCCGGTTCCACATTCCCAACACACCATATTACAAAGTATAGCTCACTTGATGAGATTGAACACCACCTCACAAATCTCCACCTCAATGAATCCAGTGTACCTCTTCCTGCCGCACCACTGCCTTTCTGTTTAATACTCTTCATGACATTGCTCAAGGTGCAGCAAGCTCGAACAATGCTCCAGTTTGTTCCCAGGTACACCCTTGGTAAGAAAATCAGCAAGGTTATGCAATGTGTGTACCTTCTTCACTTCCACAGAACCAGAATCAATGATATCTCTAGCAAAATGTAACCTAACATCAATGTGTTTTGACCTTTCATGAAATGCTTGGTGTTTCACAAGGTGTAAAGCACTTTGATTATCACAGTATATTGTCACACACTTCTGCTTGATATCCAAATCTCTCAAAATCCCTTTCAGCCAGATTGCCTCTTTGATAGCTTCAGTTAAGGAGATATACTCTGCTTCTGTTGTTGACAGTGCTACAACTGATTGTTGTACACTTCTCCAGCTGATGGCTGTTCCAAATAAGGTAAACACGAATCCAGAAATAGATTTCCTTGTGTCTATGTTTGCTGCAAAATCAGAATCAGCAAACCCCTCCAATGCAACAGTACTTCCATCCACTTTCTTTTCAAATTTCAGTGACAAGTTCACTGATCCTTTCAAATACCTCATCACATGTTTCAAAGCTTCCCAATGCTCACCTCCTGGATTTGACATGAACCTGCTTACTAAAGACACAGCATATGCCAAGTCAGGCCTGCTACAAATCATTCCATACATGAGACTTCCAACTCCACTTGCATAAGGGATATTGCTCATATGTATGATTTCCTCTTCAGTCTTTGGGCATTGTTCTTTGGAGAGTTTCTTCTGTAGATTAACTGGAGTGGAGAGAGGTTTGGCTTCATGCATATGAAACCTCTCCAACACTTTTTGTAGATATTGCCTCTGAGATAACCAAAGCACTCCAGCTTCTCTGTTTCTTAGAATGTTCATGCCCAAAATCTTCTTGGCTTCTCCCAGATCTTTCATGTCAAATTCAGTATTAAGTCTATCCTTCAACCATTGTACCCTCTTCTTGTTTCTGCTGGCACTTAGCATATCATCCACATACAATAGAAGGAAGACTTTATCTTACTTTGATCCTTTGTTGAAGTAAACACAACTATCATAAAGACTTCTTACAAAGCCAACACTGATCATGAAGTCATTGAACCTCTTATTCCACTGTCTTGGACTTTGTTTGAGTCCATATAGTGACTTCTTCAGCAAACAAACTTTGTCTTCTTTTTCAGGAACAACAAAGCCTTCTGGCTGTTTCATATATATCTTCTCATTGAGTTCTCCATGTAAAAATGCTGTCTTTACATCCAGTTGTTGTAATTCCATGTCCTCTTGTGTGACTTTTGATAAAAGCAACCTGATTGAGCAATGCTTTACCACTGGAGAGAAAACTTCATTAAAATCAATTCCTTCTCTTTGTGTAAAGCCCCTAGCCACCAATCTTACTTTAAATGATTGGCAGTTGTTAATCCGAGAAGCCGAATTGTGTCACATTGTGCGTACTTGGTGACTTGATAAAACAGAAGGAACAAATTATGGATACTAGTTGATCCAAGAAGCCGAATTGGGCCAAATGGAAGACTTGTAGATTTGAGAAGTCAATTGGGGTTAACTACAATCCTTATTGATTCGAGAAGTCGAATCGAGTCAAATAGTTGGGCGTTTTTTATCCGAGAAGTCGAATTGGGTCACATTATGCGTACTTGGTGACTTGGTAAAACAAACGGATCAAGTTATGGATACTTGTTGATCCAATAAGCCGAATTGGGTCAAATGGAAGACTTGTTGATCGAAAAAGTCAATTAGGGTCAAATACAAGCCTAATGATTCGAGAAGTCAAATCCAGTCAAATAGTTGGTGCTTGTCGATCCGAGAAGCCGAGTTGGGTCACATTGTGCGTACTTGGTGACTTGATAAAATAAACGGATGAAGTTATGAATATTTCTTGATCCGAGAAGCCGAATTGGGTCACATTGTGCGTACTTGGTGGCTTGATAAAACAAAAGGAGCAAGTTAAGAATACTAGTTGATATGAGAAGTCGAATTGGGCCAACTGGAAGACTTGTTGATCCGAGAAGTCAATTGGAGTCAAATACAACCCTTAGTGATTCGAGAAGTCGAATCGAGTCAAATAGTTGGTGGTTCTTAATCCGAGAAGCCGAATTGGGTCAGATTGTGCGTACTTGGTGACATGATAAAACAAACGGATCAAGTTATGGATACTTGTTGATCAGAGAAGCCGAATTAGGTCAAATGGAAGACTGGTTGATCTGAGAAGTAAATTGGGGTCAAATACAAACCTTAATGATTCGAGAAGTTGAATCAAATCAAATAGTTGGAGCTTGTTGATCCGAGAAGCCAAGTTGGGTCACATTGTGCGTACTTGGTGACTTGATAAAACAAACGGATCAAGTTATGGATACTTGTTGATCCGAGAAACTGAATTGGGTCAAATGGAAGATTTGTTGATCCGAGAAGTCAATTGGGGTCAAATACAAGACTTAATGATTCGATAAGACGAATCGGGTTAAATGATTGGTGGTTGTTGATCCGAGAAGCCGAATTGTGTCACATTATGCGTACTTGGTGACTTGATAAAACAAAAGGAACAAATTATGGATACTAGTTGATCCAAGAAGCCGAATTGGGCCAAATGGAAGACTTGTTGATTCGAGAAGTCAGTTGGGGTTAAATACAATCCTTATTGATTCGAGAAGTTGAATCGAGTCAAATAGTTGGGGGTTTTTTTATCCGAGAAGCCGAATTGGGTCACATTGTGCGTACTTGGTGACTTGATAAAACAAACGGATCAAGTTATGGATACTTATTGACCCGAGAAGCCGAATTGGGTCAAATGGAAGACTTGTTGATCGAAGAAGTCAATTGGGGTCAAATACAAGCCTAATGATTCGAGAAGTCAAATCCAGTCAAATAGTTGGTGCTCGTCGATCCGAGAAGCCGAGTTGGGACACATTGTGCGTACTTGGTGACTTGATAAAATAAACGGATCAAGTTATGAATATTTGTTGAGCCGAGAAGCCGAATTGGGTCAAATGGAAGATTTGTTGATCCGATAAGTCAATTGGGGTCAAATACAAGCCTTAATGATTCGATAAGTCGAATCGGGTAAAATGGTTGGTGGTTGTTGATCCGAGAAGTCAAATTGGGTCACATTGTGCGTACTTGGTGGCTTGATAAAATAAAAGGAACAAGTTATGGATACTAGTTGATCCGAGAAGTCGAATTGGGCCAAATGGAAGACTTGTTGATTCGAGAAGTTAATTGTGGTTAAATACAATCCTTATTGATTCGAGAAGTCGAATCGTGTCAAATAGTTGGGGGTTTTTGATCCGAGAAGCCGAATTGGGTCACATTGTGCGTACTTGGTGACTTGATAAAACAAACGGATCAAGTTATGGATTCTTGTTTATCCGAGAAGCCGAATTGGGTCAAATGGAAGACTTGTTGATCGAAGAAGTCAATTGGGGCCAAATACAAGCCTAATGATTCGAGAAGTCAAATCCAGTCAAATAGTTGGTGCTCGTCGATCCGAGAAGCCGAGTTGGGTCACATTGTGCGCACTTGGTGACTTGATAAAATAAACAGATCAAGTTATGAATATTTGTTGATCCGAGAAGCCGAATTGGGTCATATGGAAGATTTGTTGATCCGAGAAATCAATTGGGGTCAAATACAAGCCTTAATGATTCGATAAGTCGAATCGGGTAAAATGGTTGGTGGTTGTTGATCCGAGAAGTCAAATTGGGTCACATTGTGCGTACTTGGTGGCTTTATAAGACAAAAGGAACAAGTTATGGATACTAGTTGATCCGAGAAGTCGAATTGGGCCAAATGGAAGACTTGTTGATCCGAGAAGTCAATTGGGGTCAAATACAATCCTTAATGATTCGAGAAGTCGAATCGAGTCCAATAGTTGGTGGTTGTTAATCCGAGAAGCCGAATTGGGTCAGAATGTGCGTACTGGGTGACTTGATAAAACTAACGGATCAAGTTATGGATACTTGTTGATCCGAGAAGCCGAATTGGATCAAATGGAAGACTTGTGGATCAGAGAAGTCAATTGGGGTCAAATACAAGCCTTAATGATTCGAGAAGTCGAACCGAGTCAAATAGTTGGTGCTTGTTGATCCGAGAAGCCGAGTTGGGTCACATTATGCGTACTTGGTGACTTGAGAAAACAAACGGATCAAGTTATGGATACTTGTTGATCCGAGAAGCCGAATTGGGTCAAATGGAAGACTTCTTGATCGAAGAAGTCAATTGGGGTCAAATACAAGCCTAATGATTCGAGAAGTCAAATCCAGTCAAATAGTTGGTGCTTGTCGATCCGAGAAGCCGAGTTGGGTCACATTGTGTGTACTTGGTGACTTGATAAAATAGACGGATCAAGTTATGAATATTTGTTGATCCGAGAAGCCGAATTGGGTCACATTGTGCGTACTTGGTGGCTTAATAAAACAAAAGGAACAAGTTACAGATACTAGTTGATCTGAGAAGTCGAATCTGACCAAATGGAAGACTTGTTGATCCGAGAAGTCAATTAGGGTCAAATACAACCCTTAGTGATTCGAGAAGTCGAATCGAGTCAAATAGTTTGTGGTTGTTAATCCGAGAAGCCGAATTGGGTCAGAATATGCGTACTTGGTGACATGATAAAACAAACGGATCAAGTTATGGATACTTGTTGATCAGAGAAGCCGAATTGGGTCAAATGGAAGACGTGTTGATCTGAGAAGGAAATTGGGGTCAAATACAAACCTTAATGATTCGAGAAGTTGAATCAAATCAAATAGTTGGTGCTTGTTGATCCGAGAAGCCAAGTTAGGTCACATTGTGCGTACTTGGTGACTTGATAAAACAAACGGATCAAGTTATGGATACTTGTTCATCCGAGAAACTGAATTGGGTCAAATGGAAGATTTGTTGATCCGAGAAGTCAATTGGGGTCAAATACAAGACTTAATAATTCGATAAGTCGAATCAGGTTAAATGATTGGTGGTTGTTGATCCGAGAAGCCGAATTGTGTCACATTATGCGTACTTGGTGACTTGATAAAACAAAAGGAACAAATTATGGATACTAGTTGATCCAAGAAGCCGAATTGGGCCAAATGGAAGACTTGTTGATTCGGGAAGTCAATTGGGGTTAAATAAAATCCTTATTGATTCGAGAAGTCGAATCGAGTCAAATAGTTGGGGGTTTTTGATCCGAGAAGCCGAATTGGGTCACATTGTGCGTACTTGGTGACTTGATAAAACAAACGGATCAAGTTATGGATACTTGTTGATCCGAGAAGCCGAATTGGGTCAAATGGAAGACTTGTTGATCGAAGAAGTCAATTGGGGTCAAATACAAGCCTAATGATTCGAGAAGTCGAATCCAGTCAAATAGTTGGTGCTCGTCGATCCGAGAAGCCGAGTTGGGACACATTGTGCGTACTTGGTGACTTGATAAAATAAACGGATCAAGTTATGAATATTTGTTGAGCCGAGAAGCCGAATTGGGTCAAATGGAAGATTTGTTGATCCGATAAGTTAATTGGGGTCAAATACAAGCCTTAATGATTCGATAAGTCGAATCGGGTAAAATGGTTGGTGGTTGTTGATCCGAGAAGTCAAATTGGGTCACATTGTGCGTACTTGGTGGCTTTATAAAACAAAAGGAACAAGTTATGGATACTAGTTGATCCGAGAATTCGAATTAGGCCAAATGGAACACTTGTTGATCCGAGAAGTCAATTGGGGTCAAATACAATCCTTAATGATTCGAGAAGTCGAATCGAGTCCAATAGTTGGTGGTTGTTAATCCGAGAAGTCGAATTGGGTCAGATTGTGCGTACTGGGTGACTTGATAAAACTAACGGATCAAGTTATGGATACTTGTTGATCCGAGAAACCGAATTGGATCAAATGGAAGACTTGTTGATCCGAGAAGTCAATTGGGGTCAAATACAAGCCTTAATGATTCGAGAAGTCGAATCGAGTTAAATAGTTGGTGCTTGTTGATCCGAGAAGCCGAGTTGGGTCACATTGTGCGTACTTGGTGACATGAGAAAACAAACGGATCAAGTTATGGATACTAGTTGATCCGAGAAGCCGAATTGGGCCAAATGGAAGACTTGTTGATTCGAGAAGTCAATTGGGGTTAAATACAATCCTTAATGATTCGAGAAGTCGAATCGAGTCAAATAGTTGGGGGCTGTTGATCCCGAGGAGCCGAATTGGGTCACATTGTGCGTACTTGGTGATGTGATAAAACAAACGGATCAAGTTATGGATACTTGTAGATCTGAGAAGCCGAATCGGGTCAAATGGAAGACTTGTTGATCCGAGAAGTCAATTGGGCTCAAATACAGGCCTTATGATTCGAGAAGTCAAATCGAGTTAAATAGTTGGTGCTTGTCGATCCGAGATACCGAGTTGGGTCACATTGTGCGTACTTGGTGACTGGATAAAACAAACAGATCAAGTTTTGAATTTTTGTTGATCCGAGAATCCGAATTGGGTCACATTGTGCGTACTTGGTGGCTTGATAAAACAAAAGGAACAAGTTATGGATACTAGTTGATGTGAGAAGTCGAATTGGGCCAAATAGAAGACTTGTTGATCCAAGAAGTCAATTGGGGTCAAATACAACCCTTAGTGATTCGAGAAGTCGAATAGAGTCAAATTGTTGGTGGTTGTTAATCCGAGAAGCCGAATTAGGTCAGATTGTGCGTACTAGGTGACATGATAAAACTAACGGATCAAGTTATGGATACTTGTTGATCAGAGACGTCGAATTGGGTCAAATGGAAGACTGGTTGATCTGAGAAGTAAATTGGGGTCAAATACAAACCTTAATGATTCGAGAAGTTGAATCAAATCAAATAGTAGGTGCTTGTTGATCCGAGAAGCCAAGTAGGGTCACATTGTGCGTACTAGGTGACTTGAGAAAACAAACGGATCAAGTTATGGATACTTGTTGATCCGAGAAACTGAATTGGGTCAAAAGGAAGATTTGTTGATCCGAGAAGTCAATTGGGGTCAAATACAAGACTTAATGATTCGATAAGTCGAATCGGGATAAATGATTGGTGGTTGTTGATCCGAGAAGCCGAATTGTATCACATTGTGCGTACTTGGTGACTTGATAAAACAAAAGGAACAAATTAGGGATACTAGTTGATCCGAGAAGCCGAATAGGGCCAAATGGAAGACTTGTTGATTCGAGAAGTTAATTTGGGCTAATACAATCGTTAATGATTCGAGAAGTCGAATCGAGTCAAATAGTTGGGGGCTGTTGATCCGAGGAGCCAAATTGGGTCACATTGTGCGTACTTGGTGATATGATATAACAAACGGATCAAGTTATGGATACTTGTTGATCCGAGAAGTCGAATCGGGTCAAATGGAAGACTTGTTGATCCGAGAAGTCAATTGGGTTCAAATACAGGCCTTATGATTCGAGAAGTCTAATCGAGTCAAATAGTTGGTGCTTGTCGATCCGAGAAGCCCAGTTGGGTCACATTGTGCGTACTTGGTGACTTGATAAAACAAATGGATCAAGTTATGGATACTTGTTGATCCGAGAATCTGAATTGGGTCAAATGGAAGATTTGTTGATCCGAGAAGTCAATTGGGGTCAAATACAAGACTTAATAATTCGATAAGTCGAATCGGGTTAAATGATTGGTGGTTGTTGATCCGAGAAGCCGAATTATGTCATATTGTGTGTACTTGGTGACTTGATAAAACAAACAGAAAAAATTATGGATACTAGTTGATCCGAGAAGCCGAATTGGGCCAAACGGAAGACTTGTTGATTCGAGAAGTCAATTGGGGTTAAATACAATCCTTATTGATTCGAGAAGTCGAATCGAGTCAAATAGTTTGGGGTTTTTGATCCGAGAAGCCAAATTGGGTCACATTGTGCGTACTTGGTGACTTGATAAAACAAACGGATCAAGTTATGGATACTTGTTGATCCGAGAAGCCGAATTGGGTTAAATGGAAGACTTATTGATCGAAAAAGTCAATTGGGGTCAAATACAAGCCTAATGATTCGAGATGTCAAATCCAGTCAAATAGTTGGTGCTCGTCGATCCGAGAAGCCGAGTTGGGTCACATTGTGCGCACTTGGTGACTTGATAAAATAAACGGATCAAGTTATGAATATTTGTTGATCCGAGAGGCCGAATTGGTTCAAATGGAAAATTTGTTGATCCGAGAAGTCAATTGGGGTCAAATACAAGCGTTAATGATTCAATAAGTCGAATCGGGTAAAACGGTTGGTGGTTGTTGATCCGAGAAGCCAAATTGGGTCACATTGTGCATACTTGGTGGCTTGATAAAACAAAAGGAACAAGTTATCATACTAGTTGATCCGAGAATTCGAATTAGGCCAAATGGAACACTTGTTGATCCGAGAAGTCAATTGGGGTCAAATACAATCCTTAATGATTCGAGAAGTCGAATCGAGTCCAATAGTTGGTGGTTGTTAATCCGAGAAGTCGAATTGGGTCAGATTGTGCGTACTGGGTGACTTGATAAAACTAACGGATCAAGTTATGGATGCTTGTTGATCCGAGAAGCCGAATTGGATCAAATGGAAGACTTGTTGATCCGAGAAGTCAATTGGGGTCAAATACAAGCCTTAATGATTCGAGAAGTCGAATCGAGTTAAATAGTTGGTGCTTGTTGATCCGAGAAGCCGAGTTGGGTCACATTGTGCGTACTTGGTGACTTGAGAAAACAAACAGATCAAGTTATGGATACTTGTTGATCCGAGAAGCCGAATTGGGTCAAATGGAAGATTTGTTGATTCGAGAAGTCAATTGCAGTCAAATACAAGCCTTAATGATTCAAGAAGTCTAATCGAGTCAAATAGTTGGCGCTTGTGGATCCGAGAAGTCGAGTTGGGTCACATTGTGCGTACTTGGTGACTTGATAAAATAAACGGATCAAGTTATGGATACTTGTTGATCCGAGAAGCCGAATTGGGTCAAATGGAAGATTTGTTGATCCGAGAAGTCAATTGGGGCCAATTACACGTCATAATGATTCGATAAGTCGAATCGGGTTAAATGGTTGATGGTTGATGATCCGAGAAGCCGAATTGGGTCACATTGGGCGTACTTGGTGACTTGATAAACAACAGGGACAAATTATGGATACTAGTTGATCCGAGAAGCCGAATTGGGCCAAATGGAAGACTTGTTGATTCGAGAAGTCAATTGGGGTTAAATACAATCCTTAATGATTCGAGAAGTCGAATCGAGTCAAATAGTTGGGGGCTGTTGATCCCGAGGAGCCGAATTGGGTCACATTGTGCGTACTTGGTGATGTGATAAAACAAACGGATCAAATTATGGATACTTGTAGATCCGAGAAGCCGAATCGGGTCAAATGGAAGACTTGTTGATCCGAGAAGTCAATTGGGCTCAAATACAGGCCTTATGATTCGAGAAGTCAAATCGAGTTAAATAGTTGGTGCTTGTCGATCCGAGATACCGAGTTGGGTCACATTGTGCGTACTTGGTGACTGGATAAAACAAACGGATCAAATTTTGAATTTTTGTTGATCCGAGAATCCGAATTGGGTCACATTGTGCGTACTTGGTGGCTTGATAAAACAAAAGGAACAAGTTATGGATACTAGTTGATGTGAGAAGTCGAATTGGGCCAAATAGAAGACTTGTTGATCCGAGAAGTCAATTGGGGTCAAATACAACCCTTAGTGATTCGAGAAGTCGAATAGAGTCAAATTGTTGGTGGTTGTTAATCCGAGAAGCCGAATTAGGTCAGATTGTGCGTACTAGGTGACATGATAAAACTAACGGATCAAGTTATGGATACTTGTTGATCAGAGACGTCGAATTGGGTCAAATGGAAGACTGGTTGATCTGAGAAGTAAATTGGGGTCAAATACAAACCTTAATGATTCGAGAAGTTGAATCAAATCAAATAGTAGGTGCTTGTTGATCGGAGAAGCCAAGTAGGGTCACATTGTGCGTACTAGGTGACTTGAGAAAACAAACGGATCAAGTTATGGATACTTGTTGATCCGAGAAACTGAATTGGGTCAAAAGGAAGATTTGTTGATCCGAGAAGTCAATTGGGGTCAAATACAAGACTTAATGATTCGATAAGTCGAATCGGGATAAATGATTGGTGGTTGTTGATCCGAGAAGCCAAATTGTATCACATTGTGCGTACTTGGTGACTTGATAAAACAAAAGGAACAAATTAGGGATACTAGTTGATCCGAGAAGCCGAATAGGGCCAAATGGAAGACTTGTTGATTCGAGAAGTTAATTTGGGCTAATACAATCGTTAATGATTCGAGAAGTCGAATCGAGTCAAATAGTTGGGGGCTGTTGATCCGAGGAGCCAAATTGGGTCACATTGTGCGTACTTGGTGATATGATATAACAAACGGATCAAGTTATGGATACTTGTTGATCCGAGAAGTCGAATCGGGTCAAATGGAAGACTTGTTGATCCGAGAAGTCAATTGGGTTCAAATACAGGCCTTATGATTTGAGAAGTCTAATCGAGTCAAATAGTTGGTGCTTGTCGATCCGAGAAGCCCAGTTGGGTCACATTGTGCGTACTTGGTGACTTGATAAAACAAATGGATCAAGTTATGGATACTTGTTGATCCGAGAATCTGAATTGGGTCAAATGGAAGATTTGTTGATCCGAGAAGTCAATTGGGGTCAAATACAAGACTTAATAATTCGATAAGTCGAATCGGGTTAAATGATTGGTGGTTGTTGATCCGAGAAGCCGAATTGTGTCATATTGTGTGTACTTGGTGACTTGATAAAACAAACAGAAAAAATTATGGATACTAGTTGATCCGAGAAGCCGAATTGGGCCAAACGGAAGACTTGTTGATTCGAGAAGTCAATTGGGGTTAAATACAATCCTTATTGATTCGAGAAGTCGAATCGAGTCAAATAGTTTGGGGTTTTTTATCCGAGAAGCCAAATTGGGTCACATTGTGCGTACTTGGTGACTTGATAAAACAAACGGATCAAGTTATGGATACTTGTTGATCCGAGAAGCCGAATTGGGTTAAATGGAAGACTTATTGATCGAAAAAGTCAATTGGGGTCAAATACAAGCCTAATGATTCGAGATGTCAAATCCAGTCAAATAGTTGGTGCTCGTTGATCCGAGAAGCCGAGTTGGGTCACATTGTGCGCACTTGGTGACTTGATAAAATAAACGGATCAAGTTATGAATATTTGTTGATCCGAGAGGCCGAATTGGTTCAAATGGAAAATTTGTTGATCCGAGAAGTCAATTGGGGTCAAATACAAGCGTTAATGATTCAATAAGTCGAATCGGGTAAAACGGTTGGTGGTTGTTGATCCGAGAAGCCAAATTGGGTCACATTGTGCATACTTGGTGGCTTGATAAAACAAAAGGAACAAGTTATGATACTAGTTGATCCGAGAATTCGAATTAGGCCAAATGGAACACTTGTTGATCCGAGAAGTCAATTGGGGTCAAATACAATCCTTAATGATTCGAGAAGTCGAATCGAGTCCAATAGTTGGTGGTTGTTAATCCGAGAAGTCGAATTGGGTCAGATTGTGCGTACTGGGTGACTTGATAAAACTAACGGATCAAGTTATGGATACTTGTTGATCCGAGAAGCCGAATTGGATCAAATGGAAGACTTGTTGATCCGAGAAGTCAATTGGGGTCAAATACAAGCCTTAATGATTCGAGAAGTCGAATCGAGTTAAATAGTTGGTGCTTGTTGATCCGAGAAGCCGAGTTGGGTCACATTGTGCGTACTTGGTGACTTGAGAAAACAAACAGATCAAGTTATGGATACTTGTTGATCCGAGAAGCCGAATTGGGTCAAATGGAAGATTTGTTGATTCGAGAAGTCAATTGCAGTCAAATACAAGCCTTAATGATTCGAGAAGTCTAATCGAGTCAAATAGTTGGCGCTTGTGGATCCGAGAAGTCGAGTTGGGTCACATTGTGCGTACTTGGTGACTTGATAAAATAAACGGATCAAGTTATGGATACTTGTTGATCCGAGAAGCCGAATTGGGTCAAATGGAAGATTTGTTGATCCGAGAAGTCAATTGGGGCCAATTACACGTCATAATGATTCGAAAAGTCGAATCGGGTTAAATGGTTGATGATTGTTGATCCGAGAAGCCGAATTGGGTCACATTGGGCGTACATGGTGACTTGATAAACAAAAGGAACAAATTATGGATACTAGTTGATCCGAGAAGCCGAATTGGGCCAAATGGAAGACTTGCTGATTCGAGAAGTCAATTGGGGTTAAATACAATCCTTAATGATTCGAGAAGTCGAATCGAGTCAAATAGTTGGGGGCTGTTGATCCCGAGGAGCCGAATTGGGTCACATTGTGCGTACTTGGTGATGTGATAAAACAAACGGATCAAGTTATGGATACTTGTAGATCCGAGAAGCCGAATCGGGTCAAATGGAAGACTTGTTGATCCGAGAAGTCAATTGGGCTCAAATACAGGCCTTATGATTCGAGAAGTCAAATCGAGTTAAATAGTTGGTGCTTGTCGATCCGAGATACCGAATTGGGTCACATTGTGCGTACTTGGTGACTGGATAAAACAAACGGATCAAGTTATGAATTTTTGCTGATCCGAGAATCCGAATTAGGTCACATTGTGTGTACTTGGTGGCTTGATAAAACAAAAGGAACAAGTTATGGATACTAGTTGATGTGAGAAGTCGAATTGGGCCAAATAGAAGACTTGTTGATCCGAGAAGTCAATTGGGGTCAAATACAACCCATAGTGATTCGAGAAGTCGAATAGAGTCAAATAGTTGGTGGTTGTTAATCCGAGAAGCCGAATTAGGTCAGATTGTGCGTACTAGGTGACATGATAAAACTAACGGATCAAGTTATGGATACTTGTTGATCAGAGACGCCGAATTGGGTCAAATGGAAGACTGGTTGATCTGAGAAGTAAATTGTGGTCAAATACAAACCTTAATGATTCGAGAAGTTGAATCAAATCAAATAGTTGGTGCTTGTTGATCCGAGAAGCCAAGTAGGGTCACATTGTGCGTACTAGGTGACTTGAGAAAACAAACGGATCAAGTTATGGATACTTGTTGATCCGAGAAACTGAATTGGGTCAAATGGAAGATTTGTTGATCCGAGAAGTCAATTGGGGTCAAATACAAGACTTAATGATTCGATAAGTCGAATCGGGATAAATGATTGGTGGTTGTTGATCCGAGAAGCCGAATTGTATCACATTGTGCGTACTTGGTGACTTGATAAAACAAAAGGAACAAATTATGGATAGTAGTTGATCCGAGAAGCCGGATTGGGCCAAATGGAAGACTTGTTGATTCGAGAAGTCAATTGGGGTTAAATACAATCCTTATTGATTCGAGAAGTCGAATCGAGTCAAATAGTTTGGGGTTTTTGATCCGAGAAGCCGAATTGGGTCACATTGTGCGTACTTGATGACTTGATAAAACAAACGGATCAAGTTATGGATACTTGTTGATCCGAGAAGCCGAATTGGGTTAAATGGAAGACTTATTGATCGAAGAAGTCAATTGGGGTCAAATACAAGCCTAATGATTCGAGATGTCAAATCCAGTCAAATAGTTGGTGCTCGTCGATCCGAGAAGCCGAGTTGGGTCACATTGTGCGCACTTGGTGACTTGATAAAATAAATGGATCAAGTTATGAATATTTGTTGATCCGAGAAGCTGAATTGGGTCAAATGGAAGATTTGTTGATCCGAGAAATCAATTGGGGTCAAATACAAGCCTTAATGATTCGATAAGTCGAATCGAGTAAAATGGTTGGTGGTTTTTGATCCGAGAAGTCAAATTGGGTCACATTGTGCGTACTTGGTGGCTTGATAAAACAAAAGGAACATGTTATGGATACTAGTTGATCCGAGAGGTCGAATTGGGCCAAATGGAAGACTTGTTGATTCGAGAAGTCAATTGGGGTTAAATACAATCCTTATTGATTCGAGAAGTCGAATCGAGTCAAATAGTTGGGGGTTTTTGAACCGAGAAGCCGAATTGGGTCAAATTGTGCGTACTTCGTGACTTGATAAAACAAACGGATCATGTTATGGATACTTGTTGATCCGAGAAGCCGAATTGGGTCAAATGGAAGACTTGTTGATCGAAGAAGTCAATTGGGGTCAAATACAAGCCCAATGATTCGAGAAGTCAAATCCAGTCAAATAGTTGGTGCTCATCGATCCGAGAAGCCGAGTTAGGTCATATTGTGCATACTTGGTGACTTGATCAAACAAACGGATCAAGTTATGAATATTTGTTGATCCGAGAAGCCGAATTGGTTCAAATGGAAAATTTGTTGATCCGAGAAGTCAATTGGGGTCAAATACAAGCGTTAATGATTCAATAAGTCGAATCGGGTAAAACGGTTGGTGGTTGTTGATCCGAGAAGCCAAATTGGGTCACATTGTGCGTACTTGGTGGCTTGATAAAATAAAAGGAACAAGTTATGATACTAGTTGATCCGAGAATTCGAATTAGGCCAAATGGAACACTTGTTGATCCGAGAAGTCCATTGGGGTGAAATACAATCCTTAATGATTCGAGAAGTCGAATCGAGTCCAATAGTTGGTGGTTGTTAATCCGAGAAGTCGAATTGGGTCAGATTGTGCGTACTGGGTGACTTGATAAAACTATCGGATCAAGTTATGGATACTTGTTGATCCGAGAAGCCGAATTGGATCAAATGGAAGACTTGTTGATCCGAGAAGTCAATTGGGGTCAAATACAAGCCTTAATGATTCGAGAAGTCGAATCGAGTTAAATAGTTGGTGCTTGTTGATCCGAGAAGCCGAGTTGGGTCACATTGTGCGTACTTGGTGACTTGAGAAAACAAACGGATCAAGTTATGGATACTTGTTGATCCGAGAAGCCGAATTGGGTCAAATGGAAGATTTGTTGATTCGAGAAGTCAATTGCAGTCAAATACACGCCTTAATGATTCGAGAAGTCAAATCGAGTCAAATAGTTAGCGCTTGTGGATCCAAGAAGTCGAGTTGGGTCCTATTGTGTGTACTTGGTGACTTGATAAAATAAACGGATCAAGTTATGGATGCTTGTTGATCCGAGAAGCCGAATTGGGTCAAATGGAAGATTTGTTTATCCGAGAAGTCAATTGGGGCCAATTATACCTCATAATGATTCGATAAGTCGAATCGGGTTAAATGGTTGATGGTTGTTGATCCGAGAAGCCGAATTGGGTCACATTGGGCGCACTTGGTGACTTGATAAACAAAAGGAACAAATTATGGATACTAGTTGATCCGAGAAGCCGAATTGGGCCAAATGGAAGACTTGTTGATTCGAGAAGTCAATTGGGGTTAAATACAATCCTTAATGATTCGAGAAGTCGAATCGAGTCAAATAGTTGGGGGCTGTTGATCCCGAGGAGCCGAATTGGGTCACATTGTGCGTACTTGGTGATGTGATAAAACAAACGGATCAAGTTATGGATACTTGTAGATCCGAGAAGCCGAATCGGGTCAAATGGAAGACTTGTTGATCCGAGAAGTCAATTGGGCTCAAATACAGGCCTTATGATTCGAGAAGTCAAATCGAGTTAAATAGTTGGTGCTTGTCGATCCGAGATACCGAGTTGGGTCACATTGTGCGTACTTGGTGACTGGATAAAATAAACGGATCAAGTTATGAATTTTTGTTGATCCGAGAATCCGAATTGGGTCACATTGTGCGTACTTGGTGGCTTGATAAAACAAAAGGAACAAGTTATGGATACTAGTTGATGTGAGAAGTCGAATTGGGCCAAATAGAAGACTTGTTGATCCGAGAAGTCAATTAGGGTCAAATACAACCCTTAGTGATTCGAGAAGTCGAATCGAGTCAAATAGTTGGTGGTTGTTAATCCGAGAAGCCGAATTAGGTCAGATTGTGCGTACTTGGTGACATGATAAAACTAACGGATCAAGTTATGGATACTTGTTGATCAGAGACGCCGAATTGGGTCAAATGGAAGACTGGTTGATCTAAGAAGTAAATTGGGGTCAAATACAAACTTTAATGATTCGAGAAGTTGAATCAAATCAAATAGTTGGTGCTTGTTGATCCGAGAAGCCAAGTAGGGTCACATTGTGCGTACTAGGTGACTTGAGAAAACAAACGGATCAAGTTATGGATACTTGTTGATCCGAGAAACTGAATTGGGTCAAATGGAAGATTTGTTGATCCGAGAAGTCAATTGGGGTTAAATACAAGACTTAATGATTCGATAAGTCGAATCGGGATAAATGATTGGTGGTTGTTGATCCGAGAAGCCGAATTGTATCACATTGTGCGTACTTGGTGACTTGATAAAACAAGAGGAACAAATTAGGGATACTAGTTGATCCGAGAAGCCGAATTGGGCGAAATGGAAGACTTGTTGATTCGAGAAGTCAATTTGGGTTAATACAATCGTTAATGATTCGAGAAGTCGAATCGAGTCAAATAGTTGGAGGCTGTTGATCCGAGAAGCCAAATTGGGTCACATTGTGCGTACTTGGTGACTTGATAAAACAAATGGATCAAGTTATGGATACTTGTTGATCCGAGAAACCGAACAAGGTTAAATTGAAGACTTGATGATCGAAGAAGTCAATTGGGGTCAAATACAAGCCTAATGATTCGAGAAGTCAAATCCAGTCAAATAGTTGGTGCACGTCGATCCGAGAAGCCGAGTTGGGTCACATTGTGCGTACTTGGTGACTTGATAAAACAAAAAGATCAAGTTATGAATATTTGTTGATCCGAGAAGCCGAATTGGGTCAAATGGAAGATTTGTTGATCCGAGAAGTCAATTGGGGTCAAATACAAACCTTAATGATTTGATAAGTCGAATCGGGTAAAATGGTTGGTGCTTGTTGATCCGAGAAGCCAAGTTGGGTCACATTGTGCGTACTTGGTGACTTGATAAAACAAACAGATCAAGTTATGGATACTTGTTGATCCGAGAAGCCGAATTGGGTCAAATGGAAGATTTGTTGATTCTAGAAATCAATAGGTGTCAAATACAAGACTTAATGATTCGATAAGTCGAATCGAGTTAAATGATTGGTGGTTGTTGATCCGAGAAGCCGAATTGTGTCACATTGTGCGTACTTGGTGACTTGATAAAACAAAACGAACAAATTATGGATATTAGTTGATCTAAGAAGCCGAATTGGGCCAAATGGAAGACTTGTTGATTCGAGAAGTCAATTGGGGTTAAATACAATCCTTATTGATTCGAGAAGTCAAATCGAGTCAAATAGTTGGGTGTTTTTGATCCGAGAAGTCGAATTGGGTCACATTGTGCGCACTTGGTGACTTGATAAAACAAACGGATCAAGTTATGGATACTTGTTGATCCGAGAAGCCGAATTGTGTCAAATGGAAGACTTATTGATCGAATAAGTCAATTGGGGTCAAATACAAGCCTAATGATTTGAGATGTCAAATTTAGTCAAATAGTTGGTGCTCGTCGATCCGAGAAGGCGAGTTGGGTCACATTGTGCGCACTTGGTGACTTGATAAAATAAACGGATCAAGTTATGAATATTTGTTGATCCGAGAAGCCGAATTGGGTCAAATGGAAGATTTGTTGATCCGAGAAATCAATTGGGGTCAAATACAAGCCTTAATGATTCGATAAGTCGAATCGGGTAAAATGGTTGGTGGTTTTTGATCCGAGAAGTCAAATTGGGTCACATTGTGCGTACTTGGTGGCTTGATAAAACAAAAGGAACAAGTTATGGATACTAGTTGATCCGAGAAGTCGAATTGGGCCAAATGGAAGACTTGTTGATTCGAGAAGTCAATTGGGGTTATATACAATCCTTATTGATTCGAGAAGTCGAATCGAGTCAAATAGTTGGGGGTTTTTTATCCGAGAAGCCGAATTGGGTCACATTGTGCGTACTTGGTGACTTGATAAAACAAACGGATTAAGTTATGGATTCTTGTTTATCCGAGAAGCCGAATTGGGTCAAATGGAAGACTTGTTGATCGAAGAAGTCAATTGGGGCCAAATACAAGACTAATGATTCGAGAAGTCAAATCCAGTCAAATAGTTGGTGCTCGTCGATCCGAGAAGCCGAGTTGGGTCACATTGTGCGCACTTGGTGACTTGATAAAATAAACGGATCAAGTTATGAATATTTGTTGATCCGAGAAGCCGAATTGGGTCAAATGGAAGATTTGTTGACCCGAGAAATCAATTGGGGTCAAATACAAGCCTTAATGATTCACTAAGTCGAATCGGGTAAAATGGTTGGTGGTTGTTGATCCGAGAAGTCAAATTGGGTCACATTGTGCGTACTTGGTGGCTTGATAAAACAAAAGGAACAAGTTATGGATACTAGTTGATCCGAGAAGTCGAATTGGGCCAAATGGAAGACTTGTTGATCCGAGAAGTCAATTGGGGTCAAATACAAGCCTTAATGATTCGAGAAGTCGAATCGAGTCCAATAGTTGGTGGTTGTTAGTCCGAGAAGCCGAATTGGGTCAGATTGTGCGTGCTGGGTGACTTGATAAAACTAACGGATCAAGTTATGGATACTTGTTGATCCGAGAAGTCGAATTGGATCAAATGGAAGACTTGTTGATCTGAGAACTCAATTGGGGTCAAATACAAGCCTTAATGATTCGAGAAGTCGAATCGAGTCAAATAGTTGGTGCTTGTTGATCCGAGAAGCCGAGTTGGGTCACATTGTGCGTACTTGGTGACTTGAGAAAACAAACAGATCAAGTTATGGATACTTGTTGATCCGAGAAGCCGAATTGGGTCAAATGGAAGATTTGTTGATTCGAGAAGTCAATTGCAGTCAAATACAAGCCTTAATGATTCGAGAAGTCGAATCGAGTCAAATAGTTGGCGCTTGTGGATCCGAGAAGCCGAGTTGGGTCACATTGTGCGTACTTGGTGACTTGATAAAACAAACGGATCAAGTTATGGATACTTGTTGATCCGAAAAGCCGGATTGGGTCAAATGGAAGATTTGTTGATCCGAGAAGTCAACTGGGGTCAATTACACGTGATAATGATTCGATAAGTCGAATCGGGTTAAATGGTTGATGGTTGTTGATCCTAGAAGCCGAATTGGGTCACATTGTGCGTACTTGGTGACTTGATAAAACAACAGGAACAAATTATGGATACTAGTTGATCCGAGAAGCCAAATTGGGTCACATTGTGCGTACTTGGTGACTTGATAAAACAAATGGATCAAGTTATGGATACTTGTTGATCCGAGAAACCGAACAAGGTCAAATTGAAGACTTGATGATCGAAGAAGTCAATTGGGGTCAAATACAAGCCTAATGATTCGAGAAGTCAAATCCAGTCAAATAGTTGGTGCACGTCGATCCGAGAAGCCGAGTTGGGTCACATTGTGCGTACTTGGTGACTTGATAAAACAAAAAGATCAAGTTATGAATATTTGTTGATCCGAGAAGCCGAATTGGGTCAAATGGAAGATTTGTTGATCCGAGAAGTCAATTGGGGTCAAATACAAACCTTAATGATTTGATAAGTCGAATCGGGTAAAATGGTTGGTGCTTGTTGATCCGAGAAGCCAAGTTGGGTCACATTGTGCGTACTTGGTGACTTGATAAAACAAACAGATCAAGTTATGGATACTTGTTGATCCGAGAAGCCGAATTGGGTCAAATGGAAGATTTGTTGATTCTAGAAATCAATAGGGGTCAAATACAAGACTTAATGATTCGATAAGTCGAATCGAGTTAAATGATTGGTGGTTGTTGATCCGAGAAGCCGAATTGTGTCACATTGTGCGTACTTGGTGTGACTTGATAAAACAAAACGAACAAATTATGGATATTAGTTGATCTAAGAAGCCGAATTGGGCCAAATGGAAGACTTGTTGATTCGAGAAGTCAATTGGGGTTAAATACAATCCTTATTGATTCGAGAAGTCAAATCGAGTCAAATAGTTGGGTGTTTTTGATCCGAGAAGTCGAATTGGGTCACATTGTGCGCACTTGGTGACTTGATAAAACAAACGGATCAAGTTATGGATACTTGTTGATCCGAGAAGCCGAATTGTGTCAAATGGAAGACTTATTGATCGAATAAGTCAATTGGGGTCAAATACAAGCCTAATGATTTGAGATGTCAAATTTAGTCAAATAGTTGGTGCTCGTCGATCCGAGAAGGCGAGTTGGGTCACATTGTGCGCACTTGGTGACTTGATAAAATAAACGGATCAAGTTACGAATATTTGTTGATCCGAGAAGCCGAATTGGGTCAAATGGAAGATTTGTTGATCCGAGAAATCAATTGGGGTCAAATACAAGCCTTAATGATTCGATAAGTCGAATCGGGTAAAATGGTTGGTGGTTTTTGATCCGAGAAGTCAAATTGGGTCACATTGTGCGTACTTGGTGGCTTGATAAAACAAAAGGAACAAGTTATGGATACTAGTTGATCCGAGAAGTCGAATTGGGCCAAATGGAAGACTTGTTGATTCGAGAAGTCAATTGGGGTTATATACAATCCTTATTGATTCGAGAAGTCGAATCGAGTCAAATAGTTGGGGGTTTTTTATCCGAGAAGCCGAATTGGGTCACATTGTGCGTACTTGGTGACTTGATAAAACAAACGGATTAAGTTATGGATTCTTGTTTATCCGAGAAGCCGAATTGGGTCAAATGGAAGACTTGTTGATCGAAGAAGTCAATTGGGGCCAAATACAAGACTAATGATTCGAGAAGTCAAATCCAGTCAAATAGTTGGTGCTCGTCGATCCGAGAAGCCGAGTTGGGTCACATTGTGCGCACTTGGTGACTTGATAAAATAAACGGATCAAGTTATGAATATTTGTTGATCCGAGAAGCCGAATTGGGTCAAATGGAAGATTTGTTGACCCGAGAAATCAATTGGGGTCAAATACAAGCCTTAATGATTCACTAAGTCGAATCGGGTAAAATGGTTGGTGGTTGTTGATCCGAGAAGTCAAATTGGGTCACATTGTGCGTACTTGGTGGCTTGATAAAACAAAAGGAACAAGTTATGGATACTAGTTGATCCGAGAAGTCGAATTGGGCCAAATGGAAGACTTGTTGATCCGAGAAGTCAATTGGGGTCAAATACAAGCCTTAATGATTCGAGAAGTCGAATCGAGTCCAATAGTTGGTGGTTGTTAGTCCGAGAAGCCGAATTGGGTCAGATTGTGCGTGCTGGGTGACTTGATAAAACTAACGGATCAAGTTATGGATACTTGTTGATCCGAGAAGTCGAATTGGATCAAATGGAAGACTTGTTGATCTGAGAACTCAATTGGGGTCAAATACAAGCCTTAATGATTCGAGAAGTCGAATCGAGTCAAATAGTTGGTGCTTGTTGATCCGAGAAGCCGAGTTGGGTCACATTGTGCGTACTTGGTGACTTGAGAAAACAAACAGATCAAGTTATGGATACTTGTTGATCCGAGAAGCCGAATTGGGTCAAATGGAAGATTTGTTGATTCGAGAAGTCAATTGCAGTCAAATACAAGCCTTAATGATTCGAGAAGTCGAATCGAGTCAAATAGTTGGCGCTTGTGGATCCGAGAAGCCGAGTTGGGTCACATTGTGCGTACTTGGTGACTTGATAAAACAAACGGATCAAGTTATGGATACTTGTTGATCCGAAAAGCCGGATTGGGTCAAATGGAAGATTTGTTGATCCGAGAAGTCAACTGGGGTCAATTACACGTGATAATGATTCGATAAGTCGAATCGGGTTAAATGGTTGATGGTTGTTGATCCTAGAAGCCGAATTGGGTCACATTGTGCGTACTTGGTGACTTGATAAAACAACAGGAACAAATTATGGATACTAGTTGATCCGAGAAGCCAAATTGGGTCACATTGTGCGTACTTGGTGACTTGATAAAACAAATGGATCAAGTTATGGATACTTGTTGATCCGAGAAACCGAACAAGGTCAAATTGAAGACTTGATGATCGAAGAAGTCAATTGGGGTCAAATACAAACCTAATGATTCGAGAAGTCAAATCCAGTCAAATAGTTGGTGCACGTCGATCCGAGAAGCCGAGTTGGGTCACATTGTGCGTACTTGGTGACTTGATAAAACAAAAAGATCAAGTTATGAATATTTGTTGATCCGAGAAGCCGAATTAGGTCAAATGGAAGATTTGTTGATCCGAGAAGTCAATTGGGGTCAAATACAAACCTTAATGATTTGATAAGTCGAATCGGGTAAAATGGTTGGTGCTTGTTGATCCGAGAAGCCAAGTTGGGTCACATTGTGCGTACTTGGTGACTTGATAAAACAAACAGATCAAGTTATGGATACTTGTTGATCCGAGAAGCCGAATTGGGTCAAATGGAAGATTTGTTGATTCTAGAAATCAATAGGGGTCAAATACAAGACTTAATGATTCGATAGGTCGAATCGAGTTAAATGATTGGTGGTTGTTGATCCGAGAAGCCGAATTGTGTCACATTGTGCGTACTTGGTGACTTGATAAAACAAAACGAACAAATTATGGATATTAGTTGATCTAAGAAGCCGAATTGGGCCAAATGGAAGACTTGTTGATTCGAGAAGTCAATTGGGGTTAAATACAATCCTTATTGATTCGAGAAGTCAAATCGAGTCAAATAGTTGGGTGTTTTTGATCCGAGAAGTCGAATTGGGTCACATTGTGCGCACTTGGTGACTTGATAAAACAAACGGATCAAGTTATGGATACTTGTTGATCCGAGAAGCCGAATTGTGTCAAATGGAAGACTTATTGATCGAATAAGTCAATTGGGGTCAAATACAAGCCTAATGATTTGAGATGTCAAATTTAGTCAAATAGTTGGTGCTCGTCGATCCGAGAAGGCGAGTTGGGTCACATTGTGCGCACTTGGTGACTTGATAAAATAAACGGATCAAGTTATGAATATTTGTTGATCCGAGAAGCCGAATTGGGTCAAATGGAAGATTTGTTGATCCGAGAAATCAATTGGGGTCAAATACAAGCCTTAATGATTCGATAAGTCGAATCGGGTAAAATGGTTGGTGGTTTTTGATCCGAGAAGTCAAATTGGGTCACATTGTGCGTACTTGGTGGCTTGATAAAACAAAAGGAACAAGTTATGGATACTAGTTGATCCGAGAAGTCGAATTGGGCCAAATGGAAGACTTGTTGATTCGAGAAGTCAATTGGGGTTATATACAATCCTTATTGATTCGAGAAGTCGAATCGAGTCAAATAGTTGGGGGTTTTTTATCCGAGAAGCCGAATTGGGTCACATTGTGCGTACTTGGTGACTTGATAAAACAAACGGATTAAGTTATGGATTCTTGTTTATCCGAGAAGCCGAATTGGGTCAAATGGAAGACTTGTTGATCGAAGAAGTTAATTGGGGCCAAATACAAGACTAATGATTCGAGAAGTCAAATCCAGTCAAATAGTTGGTGCTCGTCGATCCGAGAAGCCGAGTTGGGTCACATTGTGCGCACTTGGTGACTTGATAAAATAAACGGATCAAGTTATGAATATTTGTTGATCCGAGAAGCCGAATTGGGTCAAATGGAAGATTTGTTGACCCGAGAAATCAATTGGGGTCAAATACAAGCCTTAATGATTCACTAAGTCGAATCGGGTAAAATGGTTGGTGGTTGTTGATCCGAGAAGTCAAATTGGGTCACATTGTGCGTACTTGGTGGCTTGATAAAACAAAAGGAACAAGTTATGGATACTAGTTGATCCGAGAAGTCGAATTGGGCCAAATGGAAGACTTGTTGATCCGAGAAGTCAATTGGGGTCAAATACAAGCCTTAATGATTCGAGAAGTCGAATCGAGTCCAATAGTTGGTGGTTGTTAGTCCGAGAAGCCGAATTGGGTCAGATTGTGCGTGCTGGGTGACTTGATAAAACTAACGGATCAAGTTATGGATACTTGTTGATCCGAGAAGTCGAATTGGATCAAATGGAAGACTTGTTGATCTGAGAACTCAATTGGGGTCAAATACAAGCCTTAATGATTCGAGAAGTCGAATCGAGTCAAATAGTTGGTGCTTGTTGATCCGAGAAGCCGAGTTGGGTCACATTGTGCGTACTTGGTGACTTGAGAAAACAAACAGATCAAGTTATGGATACTTGTTGATCCGAGAAGCCGAATTGGGTCAAATGGAAGATTTGTTGATTCGAGAAGTCAATTGCAGTCAAATACAAGCCTTAATGATTCGAGAAGTCGAATCGAGTCAAATAGTTGGCGCTTGTGGATCCGAGAAGCCGAGTTGGGTCACATTGTGCGTACTTGGTGACTTGATAAAACAAACGGATCAAGTTATGGATACTTGTTGATCCGAAAAGCCGGATTGGGTCAAATGGAAGATTTGTTGATCCGAGAAGTCAACTGGGGTCAATTACACGTGATAATGATTCGATAAGTCGAATCGGGTTAAATGGTTGATGGTTGTTGATCCTAGAAGCCGAATTGGGTCACATTGTGCGTACTTGGTGACTTGATAAAACAACAGGAACAAATTATGGATACTAGTTGATCCGAGAAGCCAAATTGGGTCACATTGTGCGTACTTGGTGACTTGATAAAACAAATGGATCAAGTTATGGATACTTGTTGATCCGAGAAACCGAACAAGGTCAAATTGAAGACTTGATGATCGAAGAAGTCAATTGGGGTCAAATACAAGCCTAATGATTCGAGAAGTCAAATCCAGTCAAATAGTTGGTGCACGTCGATCCGAGAAGCCGAGTTGGGTCACATTGTGCGTACTTGGTGACTTGATAAAACAAAAAGATCAAGTTATGGATACTTGTTGATCCGAGAAGCCGAATTGGGTCAAATGGAAGATTTGTTGACCCGAGAAATCAATTGGGGTCAAATACAAGCCTTAATGATTCACTAAGTCGAATCGGGTAAAATGGTTGGTGGTTGTTGATCCGAGAAGTCAAATTGGGTCACATTGTGCGTACTTGGTGGCTTGATAAAACAAAAGGAACAAGTTATGGATACTAGTTGATCCGAGAAGTCGAATTGGGCCAAATGGAAGACTTGTTGATCCGAGAAGTCAATTGGGGTCAAATACAAGCCTTAATGATTCGAGAAGTCGAATCGAGTCCAATAGTTGGTGGTTGTTAGTCCGAGAAGCCGAATTGGGTCAGATTGTGCGTGCTGGGTGACTTGATAAAACTAACGGATCAAGTTATGGATACTTGTTGATCCGAGAAGTCGAATTGGATCAAATGGAAGACTTGTTGATCTGAGAACTCAATTGGGGTCAAATACAAGCCTTAATGATTCGAGAAGTCGAATCGAGTCAAATAGTTGGTGCTTGTTGATCCGAGAAGCCGAGTTGGGTCACATTGTGCGTACTTGGTGACTTGAGAAAACAAACAGATCAAGTTATGGATACTTGTTGATCCGAGAAGCCGAATTGGGTCAAATGGAAGATTTGTTGATTCGAGAAGTCAATTGCAGTCAAATACAAGCCTTAATGATTCGAGAAGTCGAATCGAGTCAAATAGTTGGCGCTTGTGGATCCGAGAAGCCGAGTTGGGTCACATTGTGCGTACTTGGTGACTTGATAAAACAAACGGATCAAGTTATGGATACTTGTTGATCCGAAAAGCCGGATTGGGTGAAATGGAAGATTTGTTGATCCGAGAAGTCAACTGGGGTCAATTACACGTCATAATGATTCGATAAGTCGAATCGGGTTAAATGGTTGATGGTTGTTGATCCTAGAAGCCGAATTGGGTCACATTGTGCGTACTTGGTGACTTGATAAAACAACAGGAACAAATTATGGATACTAGTTGATCCGAGAAGCCGAATTGGGCCAAATGGAAGACTTGTTGATCCGAGAAGTCAATTGGGTTCAAATACAGGCCTTATGATTCGAGAAGTCAAATCGAGTCAAATAGTTGGTGCTTGTCTATCCGAGAAGCCGAGTTGGGTCACATTGTGCGTACTTGGTGACTTGATAAAACAAACGGATCAAGTTATGAATTTTTTTTTTTTATCCGAGAATCCGAATTGGGTCACATTGTGCGTACTTGGTGGCTTGATAAAAGAAAAGGAACAAGTCATGGATACTAGTTGATCTGAGAAGTCGAATTGGGCCAAATGGAAGATTTGTTGATCCGAGAAGTCAATTGGGGTCAAATACAACTCTTAGTGATTCGAGAAGTCAAATCGATCCAAATAGTTGGTGGTTGTTAATCCGAGAAGCCGAATTGGGTCAGATTGTGCGTACTTGGTGACATGATAAAACAAACGGATCAAGTTATGGATACTTGTTGATCAGAGAAGCCAAATTGGGTCAAATGGAAGACTGGTTGATCTGAGAAGTAAATTGGGGTCAAATACAAACCTTAATGATTCGAGAAGTTGAATCAAATCAAATAGTTGGTGCTTGTTGATCCGAGAAGCCAAGTTGGGTCACATTGTGCGTACTTGGTGACTTGATAAAACAAGCGGATCAAGTTATGGATACTTGTTAATCCGAGAAACTGAATTGGGTCAAATGGATGATTTGTTGATTCGAGAAGTCAATTGGGGTCAAATACAAGACTTAATGATTCGATAAGTCGAATCGGGTTAAATGATTGGTGGTTGTTGATCCGAGAAGCCGAATTGTGTCACATTGTGCGTACTAGGTGACTTGATAAAACAAAAGGAACAAATTATGGATACTAGTAGATCCAAGAAGCCGAATTGGGCAAAATGGAAGACTTGTAGATTTGAGAAGTCAATGAGGGTTAACTACAATCCTTATTGATTCGAGAAGTCGAATCGAGTCAAATAGTTGGGGGTTTTTTATCCGAGAAGTCGAATTGGGTCACATTGTGCGTACTTGGTGACTTTATAAAATAAACGGATCAAGTTATGGATACTTGTTGATCCAATAAGCCGAATTGGGTCAAATGGAAGGCTTGTTGATCGAAAAAGTCAATTGGGGTCAAATACAAGCCTAATGATTCGAGAAGTCAAATATTTGGTGCTTGTCGATCCGAGAAGCCGAGTTGGGTCACATTGTGCGTACTTGGTGACTTGATAAAATAAACGGATCAAGTTATGAACATTTGTTGATCCGAGAAGTCGAATTGGGTCACATTGTGCGTACTTGGTGGCTTGATAAAACAAAAGGAGCAAGTTATGAATACTAGTTGATATGAGAAGTCGAATTGGGCCAAATGGAAGACTTGTTGATCCAAGAAGTCAATTGGGGTCAAATACAACCCTTAGTGATTCGAGAAGTCGAATCGAGTCTAATACTTGGTCGTTGTTAATTCGAGAAGCCGAATTGGGTCAGATTGTGCGTACTTGGAGGCATGATAAAACAAACGGATCAAGTTTTGGATACTTGTTGATCAGAGAAGTCGAATTGGGTCAAATGGAAGACTGGTTGATCTGAGAACTAAATTAGGGTCAAATACAAACCTTAATGATTCGAGAAGTTGAATCAAATCAAATAGTTGGTGCTTGTTGATCCGAGAAGCCAAGTTAGGTCACATTGTGCGTACTTGGTGACTTGATAAAACAAACGGATCATGTTATGGATACTTGTTGATCCGAGAAGCCGAATTGGGTCAAATGGAAGATTTGTTGATTCGAGAAATCAATTGGGGTCAAATACAAGACTTAATGATTCGATAAGTCGAATCGAGTTAAATGATTGGTGGTTGTTGATCCGAGAAGCCGAATTGTGTCACATTGTGCGTACTTGGTGACTTGATAAAACAAAAGGAACAAATTAAGGATATTAGTTGATCTAAGAAGCCGAATTGGGCCAAATGGAAGACTTGTTGATTCGAGAAGTCAATTGGGGTTAAATACAATCGTTATTGATTCGAGAAGTCGAATCGAGTCAAATAGTTGGGGGTTTTTTATCCGAGAAGCCAAATTGGGTCACATTGTGCGTACTTGGTGACTTGATAAAACAAACGGATTAAGTTATGGATTCTTGTTTATCCGAGAAGCCGAATTGGGTCAAATGGAAGACTTGTTGATCGAAGAAGTCAATTGGGGCCAAATACAAGACTAATGATTCGAGAAGTCAAATCCAGTCAAATAGTTGGTGCTCGTCGATCCGAGAAGCCGAGTTGGGTCACATTGTGCGCACTTGGTGACTTGATAAAATAAACGGATCAAGTTATGAATATTTGTTGATCCGAGAAGCCGAATTGGGTCAAATGGAAGATTTGTTGATCCGAGAAATCAATTGGGGTCAAATACAAGCCTTAATGATTCGAGAAGTCGAATCGAGTCCAATAGTTGGTGGTTGTTAATCCGAGAAGCCGAATTGGGTCAGATTGTGCGTACTGGGTGACTTGATAAAACTAACGGATCAAGTTATGGATACTTGTTGATCCGAGAAGTCGAATTGGATCAAATGGAAGACTTGTTGATCTGAGAACTCAATTGGGGTCAAATACAAGCCTTAATGATTCGAGAAGTCGAATCGAGTCAAATAGTTGGTGCTTGTTGATCCGAGAAGCCGAGTTGGGTCACATTGTGCGTACTTGGTGACTTGAGAAAACAAACAGATCAAGTTATGGATACTTGTTGATCCGAGAAGCCGAATTGGGTCAAATAGAAGATTTGTTGATTCGAGAAGTCAATTGCAGTCAAATACAAGCCTTAATGATTCGAGAAGTCGAATCGAGTCAAATTGTTGGCGCTTGTGGATCCGAGAAGCCGAGTTGGGTCACATTGTGCGTACTTGGTGACTTGATAAAACAAACGGATCAAGTTATTGATACTTGTTGATCCGAAAAGCCGGATTGGGTCAAATGGAAGATTTGTTGATCCGAGAAGTCAACTGGGGTCAATTACACGTCATAATGATTCGATAAGTCGAATCGGGTTAAATGGTTGATGGTTGTTGATCCGAGAAGCCGAATTGGGTCACATTGTGCGTACTTGGTGACTTGATAAAACAAAAGGAACAAATTATGAATACTAGTTGATCCGAGAAGCCGAATTGGGCCAAATGGAAGACTTGTTGATCCGAGAAGTCAATTGGGTTCAAATACAGGCCTTATGATTCGAGAAGTCAAATCGAGTCAAATAGTTGGTGCTTGTCTATCCGAGAAGCTGAGTTGGGTCACATTGTGCGTACTTGGTGACTTGATAAAATAAACGGATCAAGTTATGAATTTTTTTTTTTTTATCCGAGAATCCGAATTGGGTCACATTGTGCGTACTTGGTGGCTTGATAAAAGAAAAGGAACAAGTCATGGATACTAGTTGATCTGAGAAGTCGAATTGGGCCAAATGGAAGATTTGTTGATCCGAGAAGTCAATTGGGGTCAAATACAACTCTTAGTGATTCGAGAAGTCAAATCGATTCAAATAGTTGGTGTTTGTTAATCCGAGAAGCCGAATTGGGTCAGATTGTGCGTACTTGGTGACATGATAAAACAAACGGATCAAGTTATGGATACTTGTTGATCAGAGAAGCCAAATTGGGTCAAATGGAAGACTGGTTGATCTGAGAAGTAAATTGGGGTCAAATACAAACCTTAATGATTCGAGAAGTTGAATCAAATCAAATAATTGATGTTTGTTGATCCGAGAAGCCAAGTTGGGTCACATTGTGCGTAGTTGGTGACTTGATAAAACAAACGGATCAAGTTATGGATACTTGTTGATCCGAGAAACTGAATTGGGTCAAATGGATGATTTGTTGATTCGAGAAGTCAATTGGGGTCAAATACAAGACTTAATGATTCGATAAGTCGAATCGGGTTAAATGATTTGTGGTTGTTGATCCGAGAAGCCGAATTGTGTCACATTGTGCGTACTAGGTGACTTGATAAAACAAAAGGAACAAATTAGGGATAATAGTAGATCCAAGAAGCCGAATTGGGCCAAATGGAAGACTTGTAGATTTGAGAAGTCAATGAGGGTTAACTACAATCCTTATTGATTCGAGAAGTCGAATCGAGTCAAATAGTTGGGGGTTTTTTATCCGAGAAGTCGAATTGGGTCACATTGTGCGTACTTGGTGACTTTATAAAACAAACGGATCAAGTTATGGATACTTGTTGATCCAATAAGCCGAATTGGGTCAAATGGAAGACTTGTTGATCGAAAAAGTCAATTGGGGTCAAATACAAGCCTAATGATTCGAGAAGTCAAATCCAGTCAAATAGTTGGTGCTTGTCGATCCGAGAAGCCGAGTTGGGTCACATTGTGCGTACTTGGTGACTTGATAAAATAAACGGATCAAGTTATGAACATTTGTTGATCCGAGAAGTCGAATTGGGTCACATTGTGCGTACTTGGTGGCTTGATAAAACAAAAGGAGCAAGTTATGAATACTAGTTGATATGAGAAGTCGAATTGGGCCAAATGGAAGACTTGTTGATCCAAGAAGTCAATTGGGGTCAAATACAACCCTTAGTGATTCGAGAAGTCGAATCGAGTCTAATAGTTGGTCGTTGTTAATTCGAGAAGCCGATTTGGGTCAGATTGTGCGTACTTGGAGGCATGATAAAACAAACGGATCAAGTTTTGGATACTTGTTGATCAGAGAAGTCGAATTGGGTCAAATGGAAGACTGGTTGATCTGAGAACTAAATTAGGGTCAAATACAAACCTTAATGATTTGAGAAGTTGAATCAAATCAAATAGTTGGTGCTTGTTGATCCGAGAAGCCAAGTTAGGTTACATTGTGCGTACTTGGTGACTTGATAAAACAAACGGATCATGTTATGGATACTTGTTGATCCAAGAAGCCGAATTGGGTCAAATGGAAGATTTGTTGATTCGAGAAATCAATTGGGGTCAAATACAAGACTTAATGATTCGATAAGTCGAATCGAGTTAAATGATTGGTGGTTGTTGATCCGAGAAGCCGAATTGTGTCACATTGTGCGTACTTGGTGACTTGATAAAACAAAAGGAACAAATTAAGGATATTAGTTGATCTAAGAAGCCGAATTGGGCCAAATGGAAGACTTGTTGATTCGAGAAGTCAATTGGGGTTAAATACAATCCTTATTGATTCGATAAGTCGAATCGAGTCAAATAGTTGGGGGTTTTTTGATCCGAGAAGCCGAATTGGGTCACATTGTGCGTACTTGGTGACTTGATAAAACAAACGGATCAAGTTATGGATACTTGTTGATCCGAGAAGCCGAATTGGGTCAAATGGAAGACTTATTGATCGAAGAAGTCAATTGGGGTCAAATACAAGCCTTAATGATTCGATAAGTCGAATCGGGTAAAATGGTTGGTGGTTTTTTATCCGAGAAGTCAAATTGGGTCACGTTGTGCGTACTTGGTGGCTTGATAAAACAAAAGGAACATGTTATTGATACTAGTTGATCCAAGAAGTCGAATTGGGCCAAATGGAAGACTTGTTGATTCGAGAAGTCAATTGGGGTTAAATACAATCCTTATTGATTCGAGAAGTCGAAACGAGTCAAATAGTTGGGGGTTTTTGATCCGAGACGCCGAATTGGGTCACATTGTGCGTACTTGGTGACTTGATAAAACAAACGGATTTAGTTATGGATTCTTGTTTATCCGAGAAGCCGAATTGGGTCAAATGGAAGACTTGTTGATCGAAGAAGTCAATTGGGACCAAATACAAGACTAATGATTCGAGAAGTCAAATCCAGTCAAATAGTTGGTGCTCGTCGATCCGAGAAGCCGAGTTGGGTCACATTGTGCGCACTTGGTGACTTGATAAAATAAACGGATCAAGTTATGAATATTTGTTGATCCGAGAAGCCAAATTGGGTCAAATGGAAGATTTGTTGATCCGAGAAATCAATTGGGGTCAAATACAAGCCTTAATGATTCGATAAGTCGAATCGGGTAAAATGGGTGGTGGTTGTTGATCCGAGAAGTCAAATTGGGTCACATTGTGCGTACTTGGTGGCTTGATAAAACAAAAGGAACAAGTTATGGATACTAGTTGATCCCAGAAGTCGAATTGGGCCAAATGGAAGACTTGTTGATCCGAGAAGTCAATTGGGGTCAAATACAATCCTTAATGATTCGAGAAGTCGAATCGAGTCCAATAGTTGGTGGTTGTTAATCCGAGAAGCCGAATTGGGTCAGATTGTGCGTACTGGGTGACTTGATAAAACTAACGGATCAAGTTATGGATATTTGTTGATCCGAGAAGTCGAATTGGATCAAATGGAAGACTTGTTGATCCGAGAAGTCAATTGGGGTCAAATACAAGCCTTAATGATTCGAGAAGTCGAATCGAGTCAAATAGTTGGTGCTAGTTGATCCGAGAAGCCGAGTTGGGTCACATTGTGCGTACTTGGTGACTTGAGAAAACAAACAGATCAAGTTATGGATACTTGTTGATCCGAGAAGCCGAATTGGGTCAAATGGAAGATTTGTTGATTCGAGAAGTCAATTGCATTCAAATACAAGCCTTAATGATTCGAGAAGTCGAATCGAGTCAAATAGTTGGCGCTTGTGGATCCGAGAAGCCGAGTTGGGTCACATTGTGCGTACTTGGTACTTGATAAAACAAACGGATCAAGTTATGGATACTTGTTGATCCGAAAAGCCGGATTGGGTCAAATGGAAGATTTGTTGATCCGAGAAGTCAACTGGGGTCAATTACACGTCATAATGATTCGATAAGTCGAATCGGGTTAAATGGTTGATGGTTGTTGATCCGAGAAGCCGAATTGGGTCACATTGTGCGTACTTGGTGACTTGATAAAACAAAAGGAACAAATTATGAATACTAGTTGATCCGAGAAGCCGAATTGGGCCAAATGGAAGACTTGTTGATCCGAGAAGTCAATTGGGTTCAAATACAGGCCTTATGATTCGAGAAGTCAAATCGAGTCAAATAGTTGGTGCTTGTCTATCCGAGAAGCTGAGTTGGGTCACATTGTGCGTACTTGGTGACTTGATAAAATAAACGGATCAAGTTATGAATTTTTTTTTTTTTATCCGAGAATCCGAATTGGGTCACATTGTGCGTACTTGGTGGCTTGATAAAAGAAAAGGAACAAGTCATGGATACTAGTTGATCTGAGAAGTCGAATTGGGCCAAATGGAAGATTTGTTGATCCGAGAAGTCAATTGGGGTCAAATACAACTCTTAGTGATTCAAGAAGTCAAATCGATTCAAATAGTTGGTGTTTGTTAATCCGAGAAGCCGAATTGGGTCAGATTGTGCGTACTTGGTGACATGATAAAACAAACGGATCAAGTTATGGATACTTGTTGATCAGAGAAGCCAAATTGGGTCAAATGGAAGACTGGTTGATCTGAGAAGTAAATTGGGGTCAAATACAAACCTTAATGATTCGAGAAGTTGAATCAAATCAAATAATTGATGTTTGTTGATCCGAGAAGCCAAGTTGGGTCACATTGTGCGTAGTTGGTGACTTGATAAAACAAACGGATCAAGTTATGGATACTTGTTGATCCGAGAAACTGAATTGGGTCAAATGGATGATTTGTTGATTCGAGAAGTCAATTGGGGTCAAATACAAGACTTAATGATTCGATAAGTCGAATCGGGTTAAATGATTTGTGGTTGTTGATCCGAGAAGCCGAATTGTGTCACATTGTGCGTACTAGGTGACTTGATAAAACAAAAGGAACAAATTAGGGATAATAGTAGATCCAAGAAGCCGAATTGGGCCAAATGGAAGACTTGTAGATTTGAGAAGTCAATGAGGGTTAACTACAATCCTTATTGATTCGAGAAGTCGAATCGAGTCAAATAGTTGGGGGTTTTTTATCCGAGAAGTCGAATTGGGTCACATTGTGCGTACTTGGTGACTTTATAAAACAAACGGATCAAGTTATGGATACTTGTTGATCCAATAAGCCGAATTGGGTCAAATGGAAGACTTGTTGATCGAAAAAGTCAATTGGGGTCAAATACAAGCCTAATGATTCGAGAAGTCAAATCCAGTCAAATAGTTGGTGCTTGTCGATCCGAGAAGCCGAGTTGGGTCACATTGTGCGTACTTGGTGACTTGATAAAATAAACGGATCAAGTTATGAACATTTGTTGATCCGAGAAGTCGAATTGGGTCACATTGTGCGTACTTGGTGGCTTGATAAAACAAAAGGAGCAAGTTATGAATACTAGTTGATATGAGAAGTCGAATTGGGCCAAATGGAAGACTTGTTGATCCAAGAAGTCAATTGGGGTCAAATACAACCCTTAGTGATTCGAGAAGTCGAATCGAGTCTAATAGTTGGTCGTTGTTAATTCGAGAAGCCGATTTGGGTCAGATTGTGCGTACTTGGAGGCATGATAAAACAAACGGATCAAGTTTTGGATACTTGTTGATCAGAGAAGTCGAATTGGGTCAAATGGAAGACTGGTTGATCTGAGAACTAAATTAGGGTCAAATACAAACCTTAATGATTTGAGAAGTTGAATCAAATCAAATAGTTGGTGCTTGTTGATCCGAGAAGCCAAGTTAGGTTACATTGTGCGTACTTGGTGACTTGATAAAACAAACGGATCATGTTATGGATACTTGTTGATCCAAGAAGCCGAATTGGGTCAAATGGAAGATTTGTTGATTTGAGAAATCAATTGGGGTCAAATACAAGACTTAATGATTCGATAAGTCGAATCGAGTTAAATGATTGGTGGTTGTTGATCCGAGAAGCCGAATTGTGTCACATTGTGCGTACTTGGTGACTTGATAAAACAAAAGGAACAAATTAAGGATATTAGTTGATCTAAGAAGCCGAATTGGGCCAAATGGAAGACTTGTTGATTCGAGAAGTCAATTGGGGTTAAATACAATCCTTATTGATTCGATAAGTCGAATCGAGTCAAATAGTTGGGGGTTTTTTGATCCGAGAAGCCGAATTGGGTCACATTGTGCGTACTTGGTGACTTGATAAAACAAACGGATCAAGTTATGGATACTTGTTGATCCGAGAAGCCGAATTGGGTCAAATGGAAGACTTATTGATCGAAGAAGTCAATTGGGGTCAAATACAAGCCTTAATGATTCGATAAGTCGAATCGGGTAAAATGGTTGGTGGTTTTTTATCCGAGAAGTCAAATTGGGTCACGTTGTGCGTACTTGGTGGCTTGATAAAACAAAAGGAACATGTTATTGATACTAGTTGATCCAAGAAGTCGAATTGGGCCAAATGGAAGACTTGTTGATTCGAGAAGTCAATTGGGGTTAAATACAATCCTTATTGATTCGAGAAGTCGAAACGAGTCAAATAGTTGGGGGTTTTTGATCCGAGACGCCGAATTGGGTCACATTGTGCGTACTTGGTGACTTGATAAAACAAACGGATTTAGTTATGGATTCTTGTTTATCCGAGAAGCCGAATTGGGTCAAATGGAAGACTTGTTGATCGAAGAAGTCAATTGGGACCAAATACAAGACTAATGATTCGAGAAGTCAAATCCAGTCAAATAGTTGGTGCTCGTCGATCCGAGAAGCCGAGTTGGGTCACATTGTGCGCACTTGGTGACTTGATAAAATAAACGGATCAAGTTATGAATATTTGTTGATCCGAGAAGCCAAATTGGGTCAAATGGAAGATTTGTTGATCCGAGAAATCAATTGGGGTCAAATACAAGCCTTAATGATTCGATAAGTCGAATCGGGTAAAATGGGTGGTGGTTGTTGATCCGAGAAGTCAAATTGGGTCACATTGTGCGTACTTGGTGGCTTGATAAAACAAAAGGAACAAGTTATGGATACTAGTTGATCCCAGAAGTCGAATTGGGCCAAATGGAAGACTTGTTGATCCGAGAAGTCAATTGGGGTCAAATACAATCCTTAATGATTCGAGAAGTCGAATCGAGTCCAATAGTTGGTGGTTGTTAATCCGAGAAGCCGAATTGGGTCAGATTGTGCGTACTGGGTGACTTGATAAAACTAACGGATCAAGTTATGGATATTTGTTGATCCGAGAAGTCGAATTGGATCAAATGGAAGACTTGTTGATCCGAGAAGTCAATTGGGGTCAAATACAAGCCTTAATGATTCGAGAAGTCGAATCGAGTCAAATAGTTGGTGCTAGTTGATCCGAGAAGCCGAGTTGGGTCACATTGTGCGTACTTGGTGACTTGAGAAAACAAACAGATCAAGTTATGGATACTTGTTGATCCGAGAAGCCGAATTGGGTCAAATGGAAGATTTGTTGATTCGAGAAGTCAATTGCATTCAAATACAAGCCTTAATGATTCGAGAAGTCGAATCGAGTCAAATAGTTGGCGCTTGTGGATCCGAGAAGCCGAGTTGGGTCACATTGTGCGTACTTGGTACTTGATAAAACAAACGGATCAAGTTATGGATACTTGTTGATCCGAAAAGCCGGATTGGGTCAAATGGAAGATTTGTTGATCCGAGAAGTCAACTGGGGTCAATTACACGTCATAATGATTCGATAAGTCGAATCGGGTTAAATGGTTGATGGTTGTTGATCCGAGAAGCCGAATTGGGTCACATTGTGCGTACTTGGTGACTTGATAAAACAAAAGGAACAAATTATGGATACTAGTTGATCCGAGAAGCCGAATCGGGCCAAATGGAAGACTTGTTGATCCGAGAAGTCAATTGGGTTCAAATACAGGCCTTATGATTCGAGAAGTCAAATCGAGTCAAATAGTTGGTGCTTGTCTATCCGAGAAGCCGAGTTGGGTCACATTGTGCGTACTTGGTGACTTGATAAAACAAACGGATCAAGTTATGAATTTTTTTTTTTATCCGAGAATCCGAATTGGGTCACATTGTGCGTACTTGGTGGCTTGATAAAAGAAAAGGAACAAGTCATGGATACTAGTTGATCTGAGAAGTCGAATTGGGCCACATGGAAGATTTGTTGATCCGAGAAGTCAATTGGGGTCAAATACAACTCTTAGTGATTCGAGAAGTCAAATCGAGTCAAATAGTTGGTGGTTGTTAATCCGAGAAGCCGAATTGGGTCAGATTGTGCGTACTTGGTGACATGATAAAACAAACGGATCAAGTTATGGATACTTGTTGATCAGAGAAGCCAAATTGGGTCAAATGGAAGACTGGTTGATTTGAGAAGTAAATTGGGGTCAAATACAAACCTTAATGATTCGAGAAGTTGAATCAAATCAAATAGTTGGTGCTTGTTGATCCGAGGAGCCAAGTTGGGTCACATTGTGCGTACTTGGTGACTTGGTAAAAGAAACGGATCAAGTTATGGATACTTGTTGATCCGAGAAACTGAATTGGGTCAAATGGAAGATTTGTTGATTCGAGAAGTCAATTGGGGTCAAATACAAGACTTAATGATTCGATAAGTCGAATCGGGTTAAATGATTGGTGGTTGTTGATCCGAGAAGCCGAATTATGTCACATTGTGCGTACTAGGTGACTTGATAAAACAAAAGGAACAAATTATGGATACTAGTAGATCCAAGAAGCCGAATTGGGCCAAATGGAAGACTTGTAGATTTGAGAAGTCAATGGGGGTTAACTACAATCCTTATTGATTCGAGAAGTCGAATCGGGTCAAATAGTTGGGGGTTTTTTATCCGAGAAGTCGAATTGGGTCTCATTGTGCGTACTTGGTGACTTTATAAAACAAACGGATCAAGTTATGGATACGTGTTGATCCAATAAGCCGAATTGGGTCAAATGGAAGACTTGTTGATCGAAAAAGTCAATTGGGGTTAAATACAAGCCTAATGATTCGAGAAGTCAAATCCAGTCAAATAGTTGGTGCTTGTCGATCCGAGAAGCCGAGTTGGGTCACATTGTGCGTACTTGGTGACTTGATAAAATAAACGGATCAAGTTATGAACATTTGTTGATCCGAGAAGCCGAATTGCGTCACATTGTGCGTACTTGGTGGTTTGATAATACAAAAGGAGCAAGTTATGAATACTAGTTGATATGAGAAGTCGAATTGCGCCAAATGGAAGACATGCAGATCCGAGAAGTTAATTGGGGTCAAATACAACCCTTAGTGATTCGAGAAGTCGAACCGAGTCAAATAGTTTGTGGTTCTTACTCCGAGAAGCCGAATTGGGTCAGATTGTGCGTACTTGGAGGCATGATAAAACAAACGGATCAAGTTTTGGATACTTGTTGATCAGAGAAGTCGAATTGGGTCAAAAGGAAGACTGGTTGATCTGAGAAGTAAATTAGGGTCAAATACAAACATTAATGATTCGAGAAGTTGAATAAAATCAAATAGTTGGTGCTTGTTGATCCGAGAAGCCAAGTTGGGTCACATTGTGCGTACTTGGTGACTTGATAAAATAAACGGATCAAGTTATGGATACTTGTTTATCCGAGAAGCCGAATTGGGTCAAATGGAAGATTTGTTGATTCGAGAAATCAATTGGGGTCAAATACAAGACTTAATGATTCGATAAGTCGAATCGAGTTAAATGATTGGTGGTTGTTGATCCGAGAAGCCGAATTGTGTCACATTGTGCGTACTTGGTGACTTGATAAAACAAAAGGAACAAATTATGGATATTAGTTGATCTAAGAAGCCGAATTGGGCCAAATGGAAGACTTGTTGATTCGAGAAGTCAATTGGGGTTAAATAAAATCCTTATTGATTCGATAAGTCGAATCGAGTCAAATAGTTGGGGGTTTTTGATCCGAGAAGCCGAATTGGGTCACATTGTGCGTACTTGGTGACTTGATAAAACAAACGGATCAAGTTATAGATACTTGTTGATCCGAGAAGCCGAATTGGGTCAAATGGAAGACTTATTGATCGAAGAAGTCAATTGGGGTCAAATACAAGCCTAATGATTCGAGATGTCAAATCCAGTCAAATAGTTGGTGCTCGTCGATCCGAGAAGGCGAGTTGGGTCACATTGTGCGCACTTGGTGACTTGATAAAATAAACGGATCAAGTTATGAATATTTGTTGATCCGAGAAGCTGAATTGGGTCAAATGGAAGATTTGTTGATCCGAGAAATCAATTGGGGTCAAATACAAGCCTTAATGATTCGATAAGTCGAATCGGGTAAAATGGTTGGTGGTTTTTGATCCGAGAAGTCAAATTGGGTCACATTGTGCGTACTTGGTGGCTTGATAAAACAAAAGGAACAAGTTATGGATACTAGTTGATCCGAGAAGTCGAATTGGGCCAAATGGAAGACTTGTTGATTCGAGAAGTCAATTGGGGTTAAATACAATCCTTATTGATTCGAGAAGTCGAATCGAGTCCAATAGTTGGTGGTTGTTAATCCGAGAAGCCGAATTGGGTCAGATTGTGCGTACTGGGTGACTTGATAAAACTAACGGATCAAGTTATGGATACTTGTTGATCCGAGAAGTCGAATTGGATCAAATGGAAGACTTGTTGATCCGAGAAGTCAATTGTGGTCAAATACAAGCCTTAATGATTCGAGAAGTCGAATCGAGTCAAATAGTTGGTGCTTGTTGATCCGAGAAGCCGAGTTGGGTCACATTGTGCGTACTTGGTGACTTGAGAAAACAAATAGATCAAGTTATGGATACTTGTTGATCCGAGAAGCGGAATTGGGTCAAATGGAAGATTTGTTGATTCGAGAAGTCAATTGCAGTCAAATACAAGCCTTAATGATTCGAGAAGTCGAATCGAGTCAAATAGTTGGCGCTTGTGGATCCGAGAAGCCGAGTTGGGTCACATTGTGCGTACTTGGTGACTTGATAAAACAAACAGATCAAGTTATGGATACTTGTTGATCCGAAAAGCCGGATTGGGTCAAATGGAAGATTTGTTGATCCGAGAAGTCAACTGGGGTCAATTACACGTCATAATGATTCGATAAGTCGAATCGGGTTAAATGGTTGATGGTTGTTGATCCGAGAAGCCGAATTGGGTCACATTGCGCGTACTTGGTGACTTGATAAAACAAAAGGAACAAATTATGGATACTAGTTGATCCGAGAAGCCGAATCGGGCCAAATGGAAGACTTCTTGATCCGAGAAGTCAATTGGGTTCAAATACAGGCCTTATGATTCGAGAAGTCAAATCGAGTCAAATAGTTGGTGCTTGTCTATCCGAGAAGCCGAGTTGGGTCACATTGTGCGTACTTGGTGACTTGATAAAACAAACGGATCAAGTTATGAAATTTTTTTTTTATCCGAGAATCCGAATTGGGTCACATTGTGCGTACTTGGTGGCTTGATAAAAGAAAAGGATCAAGTCATGGATACTAGTTGATCTGAGAAGTCGAATTGGGCCAAATGGAAGATTTGTTGATCCGAGAAGTCAATTGGGGTGAAATACAACTCTTAGTGATTCGAGAAGTCAAATCGAGTCAAATAGTTGGTGGTTGTTAATCCGAGAAGCCGAATTGGGTCAGATTGTGCGTACTTGGTGACATGATAAAACAAACGGATCAAGTTATGGATACTTGTTGATCAGAGAAGCCAAATTGGGTCAAATGGAAGACTGGTTGATCTGAGAAGTAAATTGGGGTCAAATACAAACCTTAATGATTCGAGAAGTTGAATCAAATCAAATAGTTGGTGCTTGTTGATCCGAGAAGCCAAGTTGGGTCACATTGTGCGTACTTGGTGACTTGGTAAAAGAAACGGATCAAGTTATGGATACTTGTTGATCCGAGAAACTGAATTGGGTCAAATGGAAGATTTGTTGATTCGAGAAGTCAATTGGGGTCAAATACAAGACTTAATGATTCGATAAGTCGAATCGGGTCAAATGATTGGTGGTTGTTGATCCGAGAAGCCGAATTGTGTCACATTGTGCGTACTAGGTGACTTGATAAAACAAAAGGAACAAATTATGGATACTAGTAGATCCAAGAAGCCGAATTTGGCCAAATGGAAGACTTGTAGATTTGAGAAGTCAATGGGGGTTAACTACAATCCTTATTGATTCGAGAAGTCGAATCGAGTCAAATCGTTGGGGGTTTTTTATCCGAGAAGTCGAATTGGGTCACATTGTGCGTACTTGGTGACTTTATAAAACAAACGGATCAAGTTATTGATACGTGTTGATCCGAGAAGCCGAATTGGGTCAAATGGAAGATTTGTTGATTCGAGAAATCAATTGGGGTCAAATACAAGACTTAATGATTCGATAAGTCGAATCGAGTTAAATGATTGGTGGTTGTTGATCCGAGAAGCCGAATTGTGTCACATTGTGCGTACTTCGTGACTTGATAAAACAAAAGGAACAAATTATGGATATTAGTTGATCTAAGAAGCCGAATTGGGCCAAATGGAAGACTTGTTGATTCGAGAAGTCAATTGGGGTTAAATACAATCCTTATTGATTCGATAAGTCGAATCGAGTCACATAGTTGGGGGTTTTTGATCCGAGAAGCCGAATTGGGTCACATTGTGCGTACTTGGTGACTTGATAAAACAAACGGATCAAGTTATGGATACTTGTTGATCCGAGAAGCCGAATTGGGTCAAATGGAAGACTTATTGATCGAAGAAGTCAATTGGGGTCAAATACAAGCCTAATGATTCGAGATGTCAAATCCAGTCAAATAGTTGGTGCTCGTCGATCCGAGAAGGCGAGTTGGGTCACATTGTGCGCACTTGGTGACTTGATAAAATAAACGGATCAAGTTATGAATATTTGTTGATCCGAGAAGCTGAATTGGGTCAAATGGAAGATTTGTTGATCCGAGAAATCAATTGGGGTCAAATACAAGCCTTAATGATTCGATAAGTCGAATCGGGTAAAATGGTTGGTGGTTTTTTATCCGAGAAGTCAAATTGGGTCACATTGTGCGTACTTGGTGGCTTGATAAAACAAAAGGAACAAGTTAAGGATACTAGTTGATCCGAGAAGTCGAATTGGGCCAAATGGAAGACTTGTTGATTCGAGAAGTCAATTGGGGTTAAATACAATCCTTATTGATTCGAGAAGTCGAATCGAGTCCAATAGTTGGTGGTTGTTAATCCGAGAAGCCGAATTGGGTCAGATTGTGCGTACTGGGTGACTTGATAAAACTAACGGATCAAGTTATGGATACTTGTTGATCCGAGAAGTCGAATTGGATCAAATGGAAGACTTGTTGATCCGAGAAGTCAATTGAAGTCAAATACACGCCTTAATGATTCGAGACGTCGAATCGAGTCAAATAGTTGGTGCTTGTTGATCCGAGAAGCCGAGTTGGGTCACATTGTGCGTACTTGGTGACTTGAGAAAACAAACAGATCAAGTTATGGATACTTGTTGATCCGAGAAGCCGAATTGGGTCAAATGGAAGATTTGTTGATTCGAGAAGTCAATTGCAGTCAAATACAAGCTTTAATGATTCGAGAAGTCGAATCGAGTCAAATAGTTGGCGCTTGTGGATCCGAGAAGCCGAGTTGGGTCACATTGTGCGTACTTGGTGACTTGATAAAACAAATGGATCAAGTTATGGATACTTGTTGATCCGAAAAGCCGGATTCGGTCAAATGGAAGATTTGTTGATCCGAGAAGTCAACTGGGGTCAATTACACGTCATAATGATTCGATAAGTCGAATCGGGTTAAATGGTTGATAGTTGTTGATCCGAGAAGTCGAATTGGGTCACATTGTGCGTACTTGGTGACTTGATAAAACAAAAGGAACAAATTATGGATACTAGTTGATCCGAGAAGCCGAATCGGGCCAAATGGAAGACTTGTTGATCCGAGAAGTCAATTGAGTTCAAATACAGGCCTTATGATTCGAGAAGTTAAATCGAGTCAAATAGTTGGTGCTTGTCTATCCGAGAAGCCGAGTTGGGTCACATTGTGCGTACTTGGTGACTTGATAAGACAACCGGATCAAGTTATGAAATTTTTTTTTTATCCGAGAATCCGAATTGGGTCACATTGTGCGTACTTGGTGGCTTGATAAAAGAAAAGGAACAAGTCATGGATACTAGTTGATCTGAGAAGTCGAATTGGGCCAAATGGAAGATTTGTTGATCCGAGAAGTCAATTGGGGTCAAATACAACTCTTAGTGATTCGAGAAGTCAAATCGAGTCAAATAGTTGGTGGTTGTTAATCCGAGAAGCCGAATTGGGTCAGATTGTGCGTACTTGGTGACATGATAAAACAAACGGATCAAGTTATGGATACTTGTTGATCAGAGAAGCCAAATTGGGTCAAATGGAAGACTGGTTGATCTGAGAAGTAAATTGGGGTCAAATACAAACCTTAATGATTCGAGAAGTTGAATCAAATCAAATACTTGGTGCTTGTTGATCCGAGAAGCCAAGTTGGGTCACATTGTGCGTACTTGGTGACTTGGTAAAAGAAACGGATCAAGTTATGGATACTTGTTGATCCGAGAAACTGAATTGGGTCAAATGGAAGATTTGTTGATTCGAGAAGTCAATTGGGGTCAAATACAAGACTTAATGATTCGATAAGTCGAATTGGCTTAAATGATTGGTGGTTGTTGATCCGAGAAGCCGAATTGTGTCACATTGTGCGTACTAGGTGACTTGATAAAAAAAAGGAACAAATTATGGATACTAGTAGATCCAAGAAGCCGAATTGGGCCAAATGGAAGACTTGTAGATTTGAGAAGTCAATGGGGGTTAACTACAATCCTTATTGATTCGAGAAGTCGAATCGAGTCAAACAGTTGGGGGTTTTTTATCCGAGAAGTCGAATTGGGTCACATTGTGCGTACTTGGTGACTTTATAAAATAAACGGATCAAGTTATGGATACTTGTTGATCCAATAAGCCGAATTGGGTCAAATGGAAGGCTTGTTGATCGAAAAAGTCAATTGGGGTCAAATACAAGCCTAATGATTCGAGAAGTCAAATCCAGTCAAATAGTTGGTGCTTGTCGATCCGAGAAGCCGAGTTGGGTCACATTGTGCGTACTTGGTGACTTGATAAAAGAAACGGATCAAGTTATGAACATTTGTTGATCCGAGAAGCCGAATTGGGTCACATTGTGCGTACCTGGTGGTTTGATAAAACAAAAGGAGCAAGTTATGAATACTAGTTGATATGAGAAGTCGAATTGGGCCAAATGGAAGACTTGCAGATCCGAGAAGTTAATTGGGGTCAAATACAACCCTTAGTGATTCGAGAAGTCGAACCGAGTCAAATACTTTGTGGTTCTTACTCCGAGAAGCCGAATTGGGTCAGATTGTGCGTACTTGGAGGCATGATAAAATAAACGGATCAAGTTTTGGATACTTGTTGATCAGAGAAGTCGAATTGGGTCAAATGGAAGACTAGTTGATCTGAGAAGTAAATTAGGGTCAAATACAAACCTTAATGATTCGAGAAGTTGAATCAAATCAAATAGTTGGTGCTTGTTGATCCGAGAAGCCAAGTTGGGTCACATTGTGCGTACTTGGTGACTTGATAAAACAAAAGGAACAAATTATGGATATTAGTTGATCTAAGAAGCCGAATTGGGCCAAATGGAAGACTTGTTGATTCGAGAAGTCAATTGGGGTTAAATACAATCCTTATTGATTCGATAAGTCGAATCGAGTCAAATAGTTGGGGGTTTTTGATCCGAGAAGCCGAATTGGGTCACATTGTGCGTACTTGGTGACTTGATAAAACAAACGGATCAAGTTATGGATACTTGTTGATCCGAGAAGCCGAATTGGGTCAAATGGAAGACTTATTGATCGAAGAAGTCAATTGGGGTCAAATACAAGCCTAATGATTCGAGATGTCAAATCCAGTCAAATAGTTGGTGCTCGTCGATCCGAGAAGGCGAGTTGGGTCACATTGTGCGCACTTGGTGACTTGATAAAATAAACGGATCAAGTTATGAATATTTGTTGATCCGAGAAGCTGAATTGGGTCAAATGGAAGATTTGTTGATCCGAGAAATCAATTGGGGTCAAATACAAGCCTTAATGATTCGATAAGTCGAATCGGGTAAAATGGTTGGTGGTTTTTGATCCGAGAAGTCAAATTGGGTCACATTGTACGTACTTGGTGGCTTGATAAAACAAAAGGAACAAGTTATGGATACTAGTTGATCCGAGAAGTCGAATTGGGCCAAATGGAAGACTTGTTGATTCGAGAAGTCAATTGGGGTTAAATACAATCCTTATTGATTCGAGAAGTCGAATCGAGTCCAATAGATGGTGGTTGTTAATCCGAGAAGCCGAATTGGGTCAGATTGTGCGTACTGGGTGACTTGATAAAACTAACGGATCAAGTTATGGATACTTGTTGATCCGAGAAGTCGAATTGGATCAAATGGAAGACTTGTTGATCCGAGAAGTCAATTGGGGTCAAATACAAGCCTTAATGATTCGAGAAGTCGAATCGAGTCAAATAGTTGGTGCTTGTTGATCCGAGAAGCCGAGTTGGGTCACATTGTGCGTACTTGGTGACTTGAGAAAACAAACAGATCAAGTTATGGATACTTGTTGATCCGAGAAGCCGAATTGGGTCAAATGGAAGATTTGTTGATTCGAGAAGTCAATTGCAGTCAAATACAAGCCTTAATGATTCGAGAAGTCGAATCGAGTCAAATAGTTGGCGGTTGTGGATCCGAGAAGCCGAGTTGGGTCACATTGTGCGTACTTGGTGACTTGATAAAACAAACGGATCAAGTTATGGATACTTGTTGATCCGAAAAGCCGGATTGGGTCAAATGGAAGATTTGTTGATCCGAGAAGTCAACTGGGGTCAATTACACGTCATAATGATTCGATAAGTCGAATCGGGTTAAATGGTTGATGGTTGTTGATCCGAGAAGCCGAATTGGGTCACATTGTGCGTACTTGGTGACTTGATAAAACAAAAGGAACAAATTATGGATACTAGTTGATCCGAGAAGCCGAATCGGGCCAAATGCAAGACTTGTTGATCCGAGAAGTCAATTGGGTTCAAATACAGGCCTTATGATTCGAGAAGTCAAATCGAGTCAAATTGTTGGTGCTTGTCTATCCGAGAAGCCGAGTTGGGTCACATTGTGCGTACTTGGTGACTTGATAAAACAAACGGATCAAGTTATGAATTTTTTTTTTTTTATCCGAGAATCCGAATTGGGTCACATTGTGCGTACTTGGTGGCTTGATAAAAGAAAAGGAACAAGTCATGGATACTAGTTGATCTGAGAAGTCGAATTGGGCCAAATGGAAGATTTGTTGATCCGAGAAGTCAATTGGGGTCAAATACAACTCTTAGTGATTCGAGAAGTCAAATCGAGTCAAATAGTTGGTGGTTGTTAATCCGAGAAGCCGAATTGGGTCAGATTGTGCGTACTTGGTGACATGATAAAACAAACGGATCAAGTTATGGATACTTGTTGATCAGAGAAGCCAAATTGGGTCAAATGGAAGACTGGTTGATCTGAGAAGTAAATTGGGGTCAAATACAAACCTTAATGATTCGAGAAGTTGAATCAAATCAAATAGTTGGTGCTTGTCGATCCGAGAAGCCAAGTTGGGTCACATTGTGCGTACTTGGTGACTTGATAAAACAAATGGATCAAGTTATGGATACTTGTTGATCCGAGAAACTGAATTGGGTCAAATGGAAGATTTGTTGATCCGAGAAGTCAATTGGGGTCAAATACAAGACTTAATAATTCGATAAGTCGAATCGGGTTAAATGAAGGGTGGTTGTTGATCCGAGAAGCCGAATTATGTCATATTGTGCGTACTTGGTGACTTGATAAAACAAACGGAAAAAATTATGGATACTAGTTGATCCGAGAAGCCGAATTGGGCCAAATGGAAGACTTGTTGATTCGAGAAGTCAATTGGGGTTAAATACAATCCTTATTGATTCGAGAAGTCGAATCGAGTCAAATAGTTTGGGGTTTTTGATCCGAGAAGCAGAATTGGGTCACATTGTGCGTACTTGGTGACTTGATAAAATAAAGGGATCAAGTTATGGATACTTGTTGATCCAAGAAACCGAATTGGGTCAAATGGAAGACTTGTTGATCCAAGAAGTCAATTGGAATCAAATACAAGCCTAATGATTCGAGAAGTCAAATCCAGTCAAATAGTTAGTGCTCATCGACCCGAGAAGCTGAGTTGGGTCACATTGTGCGTACTTGGTGACTTGATCAAACAAACGGATCAAGTTATGTATATGTGTTGATCCGAGAAGCCGAATTGGGTCAAATGGAAGATTTGTTGATCCGAGAAGTCAATTGGGGTCAAATACAAGCCTTAATGATTCGATAAGTCGAATCGGGTAAAATGGTTGGTGATTGTTGGTCCGAGAAGCCAAATTCGTTCACATTGTGCGTACTTGGTGGCTTGATAAAACAAAAGGAACAAGTTATGGATACTAGTTGATCCGAGAAGTCGAATTGGGGCCAAATGGAAGACTTGTTGATCCGAGAAGTCAATTGGGGTCAAATACAATCCTTAATGATTCGAGAAGTCGAATCGAGTCTAATAGTTGGTCGTTGTTAATCCGAGAAGCCGAATTGGGTCAGATTGTGCGTACTTGGTGACATGATAAAACAAACGGATCAAGTTATGGATACTTGTTGATCAGAGAAGCCGAATTGGGTCAATTGGAAGACTGGTTGATCTGAGAAGTAAATTGGGGTCAAATACAAACCTTTATGATTCGTGAAGTTGAATCAAATCTAATAGTTGGTGCTTGTCGATCCGAGAAGCCGAGTTGGGTCACATTGTGCGTACTTGGTGACTTGATAAAATAAACGGATCAAGTTATGAACATTTGTTGATCCGAGAAGCCGAATTGGGTCACATAGTGCGTACTTGGTGGTTTGATAAAACAAAAGGAGCATGTTATGAATACTAGTTGATATGAGAAGTCGAATTGGGCCAAATGGAAGACTTGCAAATCTGAGAAGTTAATTGGGGTCAAATACAACCCTTAGTGATTCGAGAAGTCGAACCGAGTCAAATAGTTTGTGGTTCTTACTCCGAGAAGCCGAATTGGGTCAGATTGTGCGTACTTGGAGGCATGATAAAACAAACGGATCAAGTTTTGGATACTTGTTGATCAGAGAAGTCGAATTGGGTCAAATGGAAGACTGGTTGATCTGAGAAGTAAATTAGGGTCAAATACAAACCTTAATGATTCGAGAAGTTGAATCAAATCAAATAGTTAGTGCTTGTTGATCCGAGAAGCCAAGTTGGGTCACATTGTGCGTACTTGGTGACTTGATAAAATAAACGGATCAAGTTATGGATACTTGTTGATCCGAGAAGCCGAATTGGGTCAAATGGAAGATTTGTTGATTCGAGAAATCAATTGGGGTCAAATACAAGACTTAATGATTCGATAAGTCGAATCGAGTTAAATGATTGGTGGTTGTTGATCCGAGAAGCCGAATTGTGTCACATTGTGCGTACTTGGTGACTTGATAAAACAAAAGGAACAAATTATGGATATTAGTTGATCTAAGAAGCCGAATTGGGCCAAATGGAAGACTTGTTGATTCGAGAAGTCAATTGGGGTTAAATACAATCCTTATTGATTCGATAAGACGAATCGAGTCAAATAGTTGGGGGTTTTTGATCCGAGAAGCCGAATTGGGTCACATTGTGCGTACTTGGTGACTTGATAAAACAAACGGATCAAGTTATGGATACTTGTTGATCCGAGAAGCCGAATTGGGTCAAATGGAAGACTTATTGATCGAAGAAGTCAATTGGGGTCAAATACAAGCCTAATGATTCGAGATGTCAAATCCAGTCAAATAGTTGGTGCTCGTCGATCCGAGAAGGCGAGTTGGGTCACATTGTGCGCACTTGGTGACTTGATAAAATAAACGGATCAAGTTATGAATATTTGTTGATCCGAGAAGCTGAATTGGGTCAAATGGACGATTTGTTGATCCGAGAAATCAATTGGGGTCAAATACAAGCCTTAATGATTCGATAAGTCGAATCGAGTAAAATGGTTAGTGGTTTTTGATCCGAGAAGTCAAATTGGGTCACATTGTGCGTACTTGGTGGCTTGATAAAACAAAAGGAACAAGTTATGGATACTAGTTGATCCGAGAAGTCGAATTGGGCCAAATGGAAGACTTGTTGATTCGAGAAGTCAATTGGGGTTAAATACAATCCTTATTGATTCGAGAAGTCGAATCGAGTCAAATAGTTTGGGGTTTTTGATCCGAGAAGCAGAATTGGGTCACATTGTGCGTACTTGGTGACTTGATAAAATAAAGGGATCAAGTTATGGATACTTGTTGATCCAAGACGAATTGGGTCAAATGGAAGACTTGTTGATCCAAGAAGTCAATTGGAATCAAATACAAGCCTAATGATTCGAGAAGTCAAATCCAGTCAAATAGTTAGTGCTCATCGACCCGAGAAGCTGAGTTGGGTCACATTGTGCGTACTTGGTGACTTGATCAAACAAACGGATCAAGTTATGTATATGTGTTGATCCGAGAAGCCGAATTGGGTCAAATGGAAGATTTGTTGATCCGAGAAGTCAATTGGGGTCAAATACAAGCCTTAATGATTCGATAAGTCGAATCGGGTAAAATGGTTGGTGATTGTTGGTCCGAGAAGCCAAATTCGTTCACATTGTGCGTACTTGGTGGCTTGATAAAACAAAAGGAACAAGTTATGGATACTAGTTGATCCGATAAGTCGAATTGGGGCCAAATGGAAGACTTGTTGATCCGAGAAGTCAATTGGGGTCAAATACAATCCTTAATGATTCGAGAAGTCGAATCGAGTCTAATAGTTGGTCGTTGTTAATCCGAGAAGCCGAATTGGGTCAGATTGTGCGTACTTGGTGACATGATAAAACAAACGGATCAAGTTATGGATACTTGTTGATCAGAGAAGCCGAATTGGGTCAATTGGAAGACTGGTTGATCTGAGAAGTAAATTGGGGTCAAATACAAACCTTTATGATTCGTGAAGTTGAATCAAATCTAATAGTTGGTGCTTGTCGATCCGAGAAGCCGAGTTGGGTCACATTGTGCGTACTTGGTGACTTGATAAAATAAACGGATCAAGTTATGAACATTTGTTGATCCGAGAAGCCGAATTGGGTCACATAGTGCGTACTTGGTGGTTTGAGAAAACAAAAGGAGCATGTTATGAATACTAGTTGATATGAGAAGTCGAATTGGGCCAAATGGAAGACTTGCAAATCTGAGAAGTTAATTGGGGTCAAATACAACCCTTAGTGATTCGAGAAGTCGAACCGAGTCAAATAGTTTGTGGTTCTTACTCCGAGAAGCCGAATTGGGTCAGATTGTGCGTACTTGGAGGCATGATAAAACAAACGGATCAAGTTTTGGATACTTGTTGATCAGAGAAGTCGAATTGGGTCAAATGGAAGACTGGTTGATCTGAGAAGTAAATTAGGGTCAAATACAAACCTTAATGATTCGAGAAGTTGAATCAAATCAAATAGTTAGTGCTTGTTGATCCGAGAAGCCAAGTTGGGTCACATTGTGCGTACTTGGTGACTTGATAAAATAAACGGATCAAGTTATGGATACTTGTTGATCCGAGAAGCCGAATTGGGTCAAATGGAAGATTTGTTGATTCGAGAAATCAATTGGGGTCAAATACAAGACTTAATGATTCGATAAGTCGAATCGAGTTAAATGATTGGTGGTTGTTGATCCGAGAAGCCGAATTGTGTCACATTGTGCGTACTTGGTGACTTGATAAAACAAAAGGAACAAATTATGGATATTAGTTGATCTAAGAAGCCGAATTGGGCCAAATGGAAGACTTGTTGATTCGAGAAGTCAATTGGGGTTAAATACAATCCTTATTGATTCGATAAGACGAATCGAGTCAAATAGTTGGGGGTTTTTGATCCGAGAAGCCGAATTGGGTCACATTGTGCGTACTTGGTGACTTGATAAAACAAACGGATCAAGTTATGGATACTTGTTGATCCGAGAAGCCGAATTGGGTCAAATGGAAGACTTATTGATCGAAGAAGTCAATTGGGGTCAAATACAAGCCTAATGATTCGAGATGTCAAATCCAGTCAAATAGTTGGTGCTCGTCGATCCGAGAAGGCGAGTTGGGTCACATTGTGCGCACTTGGTGACTTGATAAAATAAACGGATCAAGTTATGAATATTTGTTGATCCGAGAAGCTGAATTGGGTCAAATGGACGATTTGTTGATCCGAGAAATCAATTGGGGTCAAATACAAGCCTTAATGATTCGATAAGTCGAATCGAGTAAAATGGTTAGTGGTTTTTGATCCGAGAAGTCAAATTGGGTCACATTGTGCGTACTTGGTGGCTTGATAAAACAAAAGGAACAAGTTATGGATACTAGTTGATCCGAGAAGTCGAATTGGGCCAAATGGAAGACTTGTTGATTCGAGAAGTCAATTGGGGTTAAATACAATCCTTATTGATTCGAGAAGTCGAATCGAGTCAAATAGTTTGGGGTTTTTGATCCGAGAAGCAGAATTGGGTCACATTGTGCGTACTTGGTGACTTGATAAAATAAAGGGATCAAGTTATGGATACTTGTTGATCCAAGAAACCGAATTGGGTCAAATGGAAGACTTGTTGATCCAAGAAGTCAATTGGAATCAAATACAAGCCTAATGATTCGAGAAGTCAAATCCAGTCAAATAGTTAGTGCTCATCGACCCGAGAAGCTGAGTTGGGTCACATTGTGCGTACTTGGTGACTTGATCAAACAAACGGATCAAGTTATGTATATGTGTTGATCCGAGAAGCCGAATTGGGTCAAATGGAAGATTTGTTGATCCGAGAAGTCAATTGGGGTCAAATACAAGCCTTAATGATTCGATAAGTCGAATCGGGTAAAATGGTTGGTGATTGTTGGTCCGAGAAGCCAAATTCGTTCACATTGTGCGTACTTGGTGGCTTGATAAAACAAAAGGAACAAGTTATGGATACTAGTTGATCCGAGAAGTCGAATTGGGGCCAAATGGAAGACTTGTTGATCCGAGAAGTCAATTGGGGTCAAATACAATCCTTAATGATTCGAGAAGTCGAATCGAGTCTAATAGTTGGTCGTTGTTAATCCGAGAAGCCGAATTGGGTCAGATTGTGCGTACTTGGTGACATGATAAAACAAACGGATCAAGTTATGGATACTTGTTGATCAGAGAAGCCGAATTGGGTCAATTGGAAGACTGGTTGATCTGAGAAGTAAATTGGGGTCAAATACAAACCTTTATGATTCGTGAAGTTGAATCAAATCTAATAGTTGGTGCTTGTCGATCCGAGAAGCCGAGTTGGGTCACATTGTGCGTACTTGGTGACTTGATAAAATAAACGGATCAAGTTATGAACATTTGTTGATCCGAGAAGCCGAATTGGGTCACATAGTGCGTACTTGGTGGTTTGATAAAACAAAAGGAGCATGTTATGAATACTAGTTGATATGAGAAGTCGAATTGGGCCAAATGGAAGACTTGCAAATCTGAGAAGTTAATTGGGGTCAAATACAACCCTTAGTGATTCGAGAAGTCGAACCGAGTCAAATAGTTTGTGGTTCTTACTCCGAGAAGCCGAATTGGGTCAGATTGTGCGTACTTGGAGGCATGATAAAACAAACGGATCAAGTTTTGGATACTTGTTGATCAGAGAAGTCGAATTGGGTCAAACGGAAGACTGGTTGATCTGAGAAGTAAATTAGGGTCAAATACAAACCTTAATGATTCGAGAAGTTGAATCAAATCAAATAGTTAGTGCTTGTTGATCCGAGAAGCCAAGTTGGGTCACATTGTGCGTACTTGGTGACTTGATAAAATAAACGGATCAAGTTATGGATACTTGTTGATCCGAGAAGCCGAATTGGGTCAAATGGAAGATTTGTTGATTCGAGAAATCAATTGGGGTCAAATACAAGAATTAATGATTCGATAAGTCGAATCGAGTTAAATGATTGGTGGTTGTTGATCCGAGAAGCCGAATTGTGTCACATTGTGCGTACTTGGTGACTTGATAAAACAAAAGGAACAAATTATGGATATTAGTTGATCTAAGAAGCCGAATTGGGCCAAATGGAAGACTTGTTGATTCGAGAAGTCAATTGGGGTTAAATACAATCCTTATTGATTCGATAAGACGAATCGAGTCAAATAGTTGGGGGTTTTTGATCCGAGAAGCCGAATTGGGTCACATTGTGCGTACTTGGTGACTTGATAAAACAAACGGATCAAGTTATGGATACTTGTTGATCCGAGAAGCCGAATTGGGTCAAATGGAAGACTTATTGATCGAAGAAGTCAATTGGGGTCAAATACAAGCCTAATGATTCGAGATGTCAAATCCAGTCAAATAGTTGGTGCTCGTCGATCCGAGAAGGCGAGTTGGGTCACATTGTGCGCACTTGGTGACTTGATAAAATAAACGGATCAAGTTATGAATATTTGTTGATCCGAGAAGCTGAATTGGGTCAAATGGACGATTTGTTGATCCGAGAAATCAATTGGGGTCAAATACAAGCCTTAATGATTCGATAAGTCGAATCGAGTAAAATGGTTAGTGGTTTTTGATCCGAGAAGTCAAATTGGGTCACATTGTGCGTACTTGGTGGCTTGATAAAACAAAAGGAACAAGTTATGGATACTAGTTGATCCGAGAAGTCGAATTGGGCCAAATGGAAGACTTGTTGATTCGAGAAGTCAATTGGGGTTAAATACAATCCTTATTGATTCGAGAAGTCGAATCGAGTCAAATAGTTTGGGGTTTTTGATCCGAGAAGCAGAATTGGGTCACATTGTGCGTACTTGGTGACTTGATAAAATAAAGGGATCAAGTTATGGATACTTGTTGATCCAAGAAACCGAATTGGGTCAAATGGAAGACTTGTTGATCCAAGAAGTCAATTGGAATCAAATACAAGCCTAATGATTCGAGAAGTCAAATCCAGTCAAATAGTTAGTGCTCATCGACCCGAGAAGCTGAGTTGGGTCACATTGTGCGTACTTGGTGACTTGATCAAACAAACGGATCAAGTTATGTATATGTGTTGATCCGAGAAGCCGAATTGGGTCAAATGGAAGATTTGTTGATCCGAGAAGTCAATTGGGGTCAAATACAAGCCTTAATGATTCGATAAGTCGAATCGGGTAAAATGGTTGGTGATTGTTGGTCCGAGAAGCCAAATTCGTTCACATTGTGCGTACTTGGTGGCTTGATAAAACAAAAGGAACAAGTTATGGATACTAGTTGATCCGATAAGTCGAATTGGGGCCAAATGGAAGACTTGTTGATCCGAGAAGTCAATTGGGGTCAAATACAATCCTTAATGATTCGAGAAGTCGAATCGAGTCTAATAGTTGGTCGTTGTTAATCCGAGAAGCCGAATTGGGTCAGATTGTGCGTACTTGGTGACATGATAAAACAAACGGATCAAGTTATGGATACTTGTTGATCAGAGAAGCCGAATTGGGTCAATTGGAAGACTGGTTGATCTGAGAAGTAAATTGGGGTCAAATACAAACCTTTATGATTCGTGAAGTTGAATCAAATCTAATAGTTGGTGCTTGTCGATCCGAGAAGCCGAGTTGGGTCACATTGTGCGTACTTGGTGACTTGATAAAATAAACGGATCAAGTTATGAACATTTGTTGATCCGAGAAGCCGAATTGGGTCACATAGTGCGTACTTGGTGGTTTGATAAAACAAAAGGAGCATGTTATGAATACTAGTTGATATGAGAAGTCGAATTGGGCCAAATGGAAGACTTGCAAATCTGAGAAGTTAATTGGGGTCAAATACAACCCTTAGTGATTCGAGAAGTCGAACCGAGTCAAATAGTTTGTGGTTCTTACTCCGAGAAGCCGAATTGGGTCAGATTGTGCGTACTTGGAGGCATGATAAAACAAACGGATCAAGTTTTGGATACTTGTTGATCAGAGAAGTCGAATTGGGTCAAACGGAAGACTGGTTGATCTGAGAAGTAAATTAGGGTCAAATACAAACCTTAATGATTCGAGAAGTTGAATCAAATCAAATAGTTAGTGCTTGTTGATCCGAGAAGCCAAGTTGGGTCACATTGTGCGTACTTGGTGACTTGATAAAATAAACGGATCAAGTTATGGATACTTGTTGATCCGAGAAGCCGAATTGGGTCAAATGGAAGATTTGTTGATTCGAGAAATCAATTGGGGTCAAATACAAGAATTAATGATTCGATAAGTCGAATCGAGTTAAATGATTGGTGGTTGTTGATCCGAGAAGCCGAATTGTGTCACATTGTGCGTACTTGGTGACTTGATAAAACAAAAGGAACAAATTATGGATATTAGTTGATCTAAGAAGCCGAATTGGGCCAAATGGAAGACTTGTTGATTCGAGAAGTCAATTGGGGTTAAATACAATCCTTATTGATTCGATAAGACGAATCGAGTCAAATAGTTGGGGGTTTTTGATCCGAGAAGCCGAATTGGGTCACATTGTGCGTACTTGGTGACTTGATAAAACAAACGGATCAAGTTATGGATACTTGTTGATCCGAGAAGCCGAATTGGGTCAAATGGAAGACTTATTGATCGAAGAAGTCAATTGGGGTCAAATACAAGCCTAATGATTCGAGATGTCAAATCCAGTCAAATAGTTGGTGCTCGTCGATCCGAGAAGGCGAGTTGGGTCACATTGTGCGCACTTGGTGACTTGATAAAATAAACGGATCAAGTTATGAATATTTGTTGATCCGAGAAGCTGAATTGGGTCAAATGGACGATTTGTTGATCCGAGAAATCAATTGGGGTCAAATACAAGCCTTAATGATTCGATAAGTCGAATCGAGTAAAATGGTTAGTGGTTTTTGATCCGAGAAGTCAAATTGGGTCACATTGTGCGTACTTGGTGGCTTGATAAAACAAAAGGAACAAGTTATGGATACTAGTTGATCCGAGAAGTCGAATTGGGCCAAATGGAAGACTTGTTGATTCGAGAAGTCAATTGGGGTTAAATACAATCCTTATTGATTCGAGAAGTCGAATCGAGTCAAATAGTTTGGGGTTTTTGATCCGAGAAGCAGAATTGGGTCACATTGTGCGTACTTGGTGACTTGATAAAATAAAGGGATCAAGTTATGGATACTTGTTGATCCAAGAAACCGAATTGGGTCAAATGGAAGACTTGTTGATCCAAGAAGTCAATTGGAATCAAATACAAGCCTAATGATTCGAGAAGTCAAATCCAGTCAAATAGTTAGTGCTCATCGACCCGAGAAGCTGAGTTGGGTCACATTGTGCGTACTTGGTGACTTGATCAAACAAACGGATCAAGTTATGTATATGTGTTGATCCGAGAAGCCGAATTGGGTCAAATGGAAGATTTGTTGATCCGAGAAGTCAATTGGGGTCAAATACAAGCCTTAATGATTCGATAAGTCGAATCGGGTAAAATGGTTGGTGATTGTTGGTCCGAGAAGCCAAATTCGTTCACATTGTGCGTACTTGGTGGCTTGATAAAACAAAAGGAACAAGTTATGGATACTAGTTGATCCGAGAAGTCGAATTGGGGCCAAATGGAAGACTTGTTGATCCGAGAAGTCAATTGGGGTCAAATACAATCCTTAATGATTCGAGAAGTCGAATCGAGTCTAATAGTTGGTCGTTGTTAATCCGAGAAGCCGAATTGGGTCAGATTGTGCGTACTTGGTGACATGATAAAACAAACGGATCAAGTTATGGATACTTGTTGATCAGAGAAGCCGAATTGGGTCAATTGGAAGACTGGTTGATCTGAGAAGTAAATTGGGGTCAAATACAAACCTTTATGATTCGTGAAGTTGAATCAAATCTAATAGTTGGTGCTTGTCGATCCGAGAAGCCGAGTTGGGTCACATTGTGCGTACTTGGTGACTTGATAAAATAAACGGATCAAGTTATGAACATTTGTTGATCCGAGAAGCCGAATTGGGTCACATAGTGCGTACTTGGTGGTTTGATAAAACAAAAGGAGCATGTTATGAATACTAGTTGATATGAGAAGTCGAATTGGGCCAAATGGAAGACTTGCAAATCTGAGAAGTTAATTGGGGTCAAATACAACCCTTAGTGATTCGAGAAGTCGAACCGAGTCAAATAGTTTGTGGTTCTTACTCCGAGAAGCCGAATTGGGTCAGATTGTGCGTACTTGGAGGCATGATAAAACAAACGGATCAAGTTTTGGATACTTGTTGATCAGAGAAGTCGAATTGGGTCAAACGGAAGACTGGTTGATCTGAGAAGTAAATTAGGGTCAAATACAAACCTTAATGATTCGAGAAGTTGAATCAAATCAAATAGTTAGTGCTTGTTGATCCGAGAAGCCAAGTTGGGTCACATTGTGCGTACTTGGTGACTTGATAAAATAAACGGATCAAGTTATGGATACTTGTTGATCCGAGAAGCCGAATTGGGTCAAATGGAAGATTTGTTGATTCGAGAAATCAATTGGGGTCAAATACAAGAATTAATGATTCGATAAGTCGAATCGAGTTAAATGATTGGTGGTTGTTGATCCGAGAAGCCGAATTGTGTCACATTGTGCGTACTTGGTGACTTGATAAAACAAAAGGAACAAATTATGGATATTAGTTGATCTAAGAAGCCGAATTGGGCCAAATGGAAGACTTGTTGATTCGAGAAGTCAATTGGGGTTAAATACAATCCTTATTGATTCGATAAGACGAATCGAGTCAAATAGTTGGGGGTTTTTGATCCGAGAAGCCGAATTGGGTCACATTGTGCGTACTTGGTGACTTGATAAAACAAACGGATCAAGTTATGGATACTTGTTGATCCGAGAAGCCGAATTGGGTCAAATGGAAGACTTATTGATCGAAGAAGTCAATTGGGGTCAAATACAAGCCTAATGATTCGAGATGTCAAATCCAGTCAAATAGTTGGTGCTCGTCGATCCGAGAAGGCGAGTTGGGTCACATTGTGCGCACTTGGTGACTTGATAAAATAAACGGATCAAGTTATGAATATTTGTTGATCCGAGAAGCTGAATTGGGTCAAATGGACGATTTGTTGATCCGAGAAATCAATTGGGGTCAAATACAAGCCTTAATGATTCGATAAGTCGAATCGAGTAAAATGGTTAGTGGTTTTTGATCCGAGAAGTCAAATTGGGTCACATTGTGCGTACTTGGTGGCTTGATAAAACAAAAGGAACAAGTTATGGATACTAGTTGATCCGAGAAGTCGAATTGGGCCAAATGGAAGACTTGTTGATTCGAGAAGTCAATTGGGGTTAAATACAATCCTTATTGATTCGAGAAGTCGAATCGAGTCAAATAGTTTGGGGTTTTTGATCCGAGAAGCAGAATTGGGTCACATTGTGCGTACTTGGTGACTTGATAAAATAAAGGGATCAAGTTATGGATACTTGTTGATCCAAGAAACCGAATTGGGTCAAATGGAAGACTTGTTGATCCAAGAAGTCAATTGGAATCAAATACAAGCCTAATGATTCGAGAAGTCAAATCCAGTCAAATAGTTAGTGCTCATCGACCCGAGAAGCTGAGTTGGGTCACATTGTGCGTACTTGGTGACTTGATCAAACAAACGGATCAAGTTATGTATATGTGTTGATCCGAGAAGCCGAATTGGGTCAAATGGAAGATTTGTTGATCCGAGAAGTCAATTGGGGTCAAATACAAGCCTTAATGATTCGATAAGTCGAATCGGGTAAAATGGTTGGTGATTGTTGGTCCGAGAAGCCAAATTCGTTCACATTGTGCGTACTTGGTGGCTTGATAAAACAAAAGGAACAAGTTATGGATATTAGTTGATCCGAGAAGTCGAATTGGGGCCAAATGGAAGACTTGTTGATCCGAGAAGTCAATTGGGGTCAAATACAATCCTTAATGATTCGAGAAGTCGAATCGAGTCTAATAGTTGGTCGTTGTTAATCCGAGAAGCCGAATTGGGTCAGATTGTGCGTACTTGGTGACATGATAAAACAAACGGATCAAGTTATGGATACTTGTTGATCAGAGAAGCCGAATTGGGTCAATTGGAAGACTGGTTGATCTGAGAAGTAAATTGGGGTCAAATACAAACCTTTATGATTCGTGAAGTTGAATCAAATCTAATAGTTGGTGCTTGTCGATCCGAGAAGCCGAGTTGGGTCACATTGTGCGTACTTGGTGACTTGATAAAATAAACGGATCAAGTTATGAACATTTGTTGATCCGAGAAGCCGAATTGGGTCACATAGTGCGTACTTGGTGGTTTGATAAAACAAAAGGAGCATGTTATGAATACTAGTTGATATGAGAAGTCGAATTGGGCCAAATGGAAGACTTGCAAATCTGAGAAGTTAATTGGGGTCAAATACAACCCTTAGTGATTCGAGAAGTCGAACCGAGTCAAATAGTTTGTGGTTCTTACTCCAAGAAGCCGAATTGGGTCAGATTGTGCGTACTTGGAGGCATGATAAAACAAACGGATCAAGTTTTGGATACTTGTTGATCAGAGAAGTCGAATTGGGTCAAATGGAAGACTGGTTGATCTGAGAAGTAAATTAGGGTCAAATACAAACCTTAATGATTCGAGAAGTTGAATCAAATCAAATAGTTAGTGCTTGTTGATCCGAGAAGCCAAGTTGGGTCACATTGTGCGTACTTGGTGACTTGATAAAATAAACGGATCAAGTTATGGATACTTGTTGATCCGAGAAGCCGAATTGGGTCAAATGGAAGATTTGTTGATTCGAGAAATCAATTGGGGTCAAATACAAGACTTAATGATTCGATAAGTCGAATCGAGTTAAATGATTGGTGGTTGTTGATCCGAGAAGCCGAATTGTGTCACATTGTGCGTACTTGGTGACTTGATAAAACAAAAGGAACAAATTATGGATATTAGTTGATCTAAGAAGCCGAATTGGGCCAAATGGAAGACTTGTTGATTCGAGAAGTCAATTGGGGTTAAATACAATCCTTATTGATTCGATAAGACGAATCGAGTCAAATAGTTGGGGGTTTTTGATCCGAGAAGCCGAATTGGGTCACATTGTGCGTACTTGGTGACTTGATAAAACAAACGGATCAAGTTATGGATACTTGTTGATCCGAGAAGCCGAATTGGGTCAAATGGAAGACTTATTGATCGAAGAAGTCAATTGGGGTCAAATACAAGCCTAATGATTCGAGATGTCAAATCCAGTCAAATAGTTGGTGCTCGTCGACCCGAGAAGGCGAGTTGGGTCACATTGTGCGCACTTGGTGACTTGATAAAATAAACGGATCAAGTTATGAATATTTGTTGATCCGAGAAGCTGAATTGGGTCAAATGGACGATTTGTTGATCCGAGAAATCAATTGGGGTCAAATACAAGCCTTAATGATTCGATAAGTCGAATCGAGTAAAATGGTTAGTGGTTTTTGATCCGAGAAGTCAAATTGGGTCACATTGTGCGTACTTGGTGGCTTGATAAAACAAAAGGAACAAGTTATGGATACTAGTTGATCCGAGAAGTCGAATTGGGCCAAATGGAAGACTTGTTGATTCGAGAAGTCAATTGGGGTTAAATACAATCCTTATTGATTCGAGAAGTCGAATCGAGTCCAATAGTTGGTGGTTGTTAATCCGAGAAGCCGAATTGGGTCAGATTGTGCGTACTGGGTGACTTGATAAAACTAACGGATCAAGTTATGGATACTTGTTGATCCGAGAAGTCGAATTGGATCAAATGGAAGACTTGTTGATCCGAGAAGTCAATTGGGGTCAAATACAAGCCTTAATGATTCGAGAAGTCGAATCGAGTCAAATAGTTGGTGCTTGTTGATCCGAGAAGCCGAGTTGGGTCACATTGTGCGTACTTGGTGACTTGAGAAAACAAACAGATCAAGTTATGGATACTTGTTGATCCGAGAAGCCGAATTGGGTCAAATGGAAGATTTGTTGATTCGAGAAGTCAATTGCAGTCAAATACAAGCCTTAATGATTCGAGAAGTCGAATCGAGTCAAATAGTTGGCGCTTGTGGATCGGAGAAGCCGAGTTGGGTCACATTGTGCGTACTTGGTGACTTGATAAAACAAACGGATCAAGTTATGGATACTTGTTGATCCGAAAAGCCGGATTGGGTCAAATGGAAGATTTGTTGATCCGAGAAGTCAACTGGGGTCAATTACACGTCATAATGATTCGATAAATCGAATCGGGTTAAATGGTTGATGGTTGTTGATCCGAGAAGCCGAATTGGGTCACATTGTGCGTACTTGGTGACTTGATAAAACAAAAGGAACAAATTATGGATACTAGTTGATCCGAGAAGCCGAATCGGGCCAAATGGAAGACTTGTTGATCCGAGAAGTAAATTGGGTTCAAATACAGGCCTTATGATTCCAGAAGTCAAATCGAGTCAAATAGTTGGTGCTTGTCTATCCGAGAAGCCGAGTTGGGTCACATTGTGCATACATGGTGACTTGATAAAACAAACGGATCAAGTTATGAATTTTTTTTTTTATCCGAGAATCCGAATTGGGTCACATTGTGCGTACTTGGTGGCTTGATAAAAGAAAAGGAACAAGTCATGGATACTAGTTGATCTGAGAAGTCGAATTGGGCCAAATGGAAGATTTGTTGATCCGAGAAGTCAATTGGGGTCAAATACAACTCTTAGTGATTCGAGAAGTCAAATCGAGTCAAATAGTTGGTGGTTGTTAATCCGAGAAGCCGAATTGGGTCAGATTGTGCGTACTTGGTGACATGATAAAACAAACGGATCAAGTTATGGATACTTGTTGATCAAAGAAGCCAAATTGGGTCAAATGGAAGACTGGTTGATCTGAGAAGTAAATTGGGGTCAAATACAAACCTTAATGATTCGAGAAGTTGAATCAAATCAAATAGTTGGTGCTTGTCGATCCGAGAAGCCAAGTTGGGTCACATTGTGCGTACTTGGTGACTTGATAAAACAAATGGATCAAGTTATGGATACTTGTTGATCCGAGAAACTGAATTGGGTCAAATGGAAGATTTCTTGATCCGAGAAGTCAATTGGGGTCAAATACAAGACTTAATAATTCGATAAGTCGAATCGGGTTAAATGATTGGTGGTTGTTGATCCGAGAAGCCGAATTATGTCATATTGTGCGTACTTGGTGACTTGATAAAACAAACGGAAAAAATTATGGATACTAGTTGATCCGAGAAGCCGAATTGGGCCAAATGGAAGACTTGTTGATTCGAGAAGTCAATTGGGGTTAAATACAATCCTTATTGATTCGAGAAGTCGAATCGAGTCAAATAGTTTGGGGTTTTTGATCCGAGAAGCAGAATTGGGTCACATTGTGCGTACTTGGTGACTTGATAAAATAAAGGGATCAAGTTATGGATACTTGTTGATCCAAGAAACCGAATTGGGTCAAATGGAAGACTTGTTGATCCAAGAAGTCAATTGGGATCAAATACAAGCCTAATGATTCGAGAAGTCAATTCCAGTCAAATAGTTAGTGCTCATCGACCCGAGAAGCTGAGTTGGGTCACATTGTGCGTACTTGGTGACTTGATCAAACAAACGGATCAAGTTATGTATATGTGTTGATCCGAGAAGCCGAATTGGGTCAAATGGAAGAATTGTTGATCCGAGAAGTCAATTGGGGTCAAATACAGCCTTAATGATTCGATAAGTCGAATCGGGTAAAATGGTTGGTGATTGTTGGTCCGAGAAGCCAAATTCGTTCACATTGTGCGTACTTGGTGGCTTGATAAAACAAAAGGAACAAGTTATGGATACTAGTTGATCCGAGAAGTCGAATTGGGGCCAAATGGAAGACTTGTTGATCCGAGAAGTCAATTGGGGTCAAATACAATCCTTAATGATTCGAGAAGTCGAATCGAGTCTAATAGTTGGTCGTTGTTAATCCGAGAAGCCGAATTGGGTCAGATTGTGCGTACTTGGTGACATGATAAAACAAACGGATCAAGTTATGGATACTTGTTGATCAGAGAAGCCGAATTGGGTCAATTGGAAGACTGGTTGATCTGAGAAGTAAATTGGGGTCAAATACAAACCTTTATGATTCGTGAAGTTGAATCAAATCTAATAGTTGGTGCTTGTCGATCCGAGAAGCCGAGTTGGGTCACATTGTGCATACTTGGTGACTTGATAAAATAAACGGATCAAGTTATGAACATTTGTTGATCCGAGAAGCCGAATTGGGTCACATTGTGCGTACTTGGTGGTTTGATAAAACAAAAGGAGCAAGTTTATGAATACTAGTTGATATGAGAAGTCGAATTGGGCCAAATGGAAGACTTGCAAATCTGAGAAGTTAATTGGGGTCAAATACAACCCTTAGTGATTCGAGAAGTCGAACCGAGTCAAATAGTTTGTGGTTCTTACTCCGAGAAGCCGAATTGGGTCAGATTGTGCGTACTTGGAGGCATGATAAAACAAACGGATCAAGTTTTGGATACTTGTTGATCAGAGAAGTCGAATTGGGTCAAATGGAAGACTGGTTGATCTGAGAAGTAAATTAGGGTCAAATACAAACCTTAATGATTCGAGAAGTTGAATCAAATCAAATAGTTAGTGCTTGTTGATCCGAGAAGCCAAGTTGGGTCACATTGTGCGTACTTGGTGACTTGATAAAATAAACGGATCAAGTTATGGATACTTGTTGATCCGAGAAGCCGAATTGGGTCAAATGGAAGATTTGTTGATTCGAGAAATCAATTGGGGTCAAATACAAGACTTAATGATTCGATAAGTCGAATCGAGTTAAATGATTGGTGGTTGTTGATCCGAGAAGTCGAATTGTGTCACATTGTGCGTACTTGGTGACTTGATAAAACAAAAGGAACAAATTATGGATATTAGTTGATCTAAGAAGCCGAATTGGGCCAAATGGAAGACTTGTTGATTCGAGAAGTCAATTGGGGTTAAATACAATCCTTATTGATTCGATAAGACGAATCGAGTCAAATAGTTGGGGGTTTTTGATCCGAGAAGCCGAATTGGGTCACATTGTGCGTACTTGGTGACTTGATAAAACAAACGGATCAAGTTATGGATACTTGTTGATCCGAGAAGCCGAATTGGGTCAAATGGAAGACTTATTGATCGAAGAAGTCAATTGGGGTCAAATACAAGCCTAATGATTCGAGATGTGAAATCCAGTCAAATAGTTGGTGCTCGTCGATCCGAGAAGGCGAGTTGGGTCACATTGTGCGCACTTGGTGACTTGATAAAATAAACGGATCAAGTTATGAATATTTGTTGATCCGAGAAGCTGAATTGGGTCAAACGGAAGATTTGTTGATCCGAGAAATCAATTGGGGTCAAATACAAGCCTTAATGATTCGATAAGTCGAATCGAGTAAAATGGTTAGTGGTTTTTGATCCGAGAAGTCAAATTGGGTCACATTGTGCGTACTTGGTGGCTTGATAAAACAAAAGGAACAAGTTATGGATACTAGTTGATCCGAGAAGTCGAATTGGGCCAAATGGAAGACTTGTTGATTCGAGAAGTCAATTGGGGTTAAATACAATCCTTATTGATTCGAGAAGTCGAATCGAGTCCAATAGTTGGTGGTTGTTAATCCGAGAAGCCGAATTGGGTCAGATTGTGCGTACTGGGTTACTTGATAAAACTAACGGATCAAGTTATGGATACTTGTTGATCCGAGAAGTCGAATTGGATCAAATGGAAGACTTGTTGATCCGAGAAGTCAATTGGGGTCAAATACAAGCCTTAATGATTCGAGAAGTCGAATCGAGTCAAATAGTTGGTGCTTGTTGATCCGAGAAGCCGAGTTGGGTCACATTGTGCGTACTTGGTGACTTGAGAAAACAAACAGATCAAGTTATGGATACTTGTTGATCCGAGAAGCCGAATTGGGTCAAATGGAAGATTTGTTGATTCGAGAAGTCAATTGCAGTCAAATACAAGCCTTAATGATTCGAGAAGTCGAATCGAGTCAAATAGTTGGCGCTTGTGGATCCGAGAAGCCGAGTTGGGTCACATTGTCCGTACTTGGTGACTTGATAAAACAAACGGATCAAGTTATGGATACTTGTTGATCCGAAAAGCCGGATTGGGTCAAATGGAAGATTTGTTGATCCGAGAAGTCAACTGGGGTCAATTACACGTCATAATGATTCGATAAGTCGAATCGGGTTAAATGGTTGATGGTTGTTGATCCGAGAAGCCGAATTGGGTCACATTGTGCGTACTTGGTGACTTGATATTATGGATACTAGTTGATCCGAGAAGCCGAATCGGGCCAAATGGAAGACTTGTTGATCCGAGAAGTCAATTGGGTTCAAATACAGGCCTGATGATTACAGAAGTCAAATCGAGTCAAATAGTTGGTGCTTGTCTATCCGAGAAGCCGAGTTGGGTCACATTGTGCATACATGGTGACTTGATAAAACAAACGGATCAAGTTATGAAATTTTTTTTTTTATCCGAGAATCCGAATTGGGTCACATTGTGCGTACTTGGTGGCTTGATAAAAGAAAAGGAACAAGTCATGGATACTAGTTGATCTGAGAAGTCGAATTGGGCCAAATGGAAGATTTGTTGATCCGAGAAGTCAATTGGGGTCAAATACAAGTCTTAGTGATTCGAGAAGTCAAATCGAGTCAAATAGTTGGTGGTTGTTAATCCGAGAAGCCGAATTGGGTCAGATTGTGCGTACTTGGTGACATGATAAAACAAACGGATCAAGTTATGGATACTTGTTGATCAGAGAAGCCAAATTGGGTCAAATGGAAGACTGGTTGATCTGAGAAGTAAATTGGGGTCAAATACAAACCTTAATGATTCGAGAAGTTGAATCAAATCAAATAGTTGGTGCTTGTCGATCCGAGAAGCCAAGTTGGGTCACATTGTGCGTACTTGGTGACTTGATAAAACAAATGGATCAAGTTATGGATACTTGTTGATCCGAGAAGCTGAATTGGGTCAAATGGAAGATTTGTTGATCCGAAAAGTCAATTGGGGTCAAATACAAGACTTAATAATTCGATAAGTCGAATCGGGTTAAATGATTGGTGGTTGTTGATCCGAGAAGCCGAATTATGTCATATTGTGCGTACTTGGTGACTTGATAAAACAAACGGAAAAAATTATGGATACTAGTTGATCCGAGAAGCCGAATTGGGCCAAATGGAAGACTTGTTGATTCGAGCAGTCAATTGGGGTTAAATACAATCCTTATTGATTCGAGAAGTCGAATCGAGTCAAATAGTTTGGGGTTTTTGATCCGAGAAGCAGAATTGGGTCACATTGTGCGTACTTGGTGACTTGATAAAATAAAGGGATCAAGTTATGGATATTTGTTGATCCAAGAAACCGAATTGGGTCAAATGGAAGACTTGTTGATCCAAGAAGTCAATTGGGATCAAATACAAGCTTAATGATTCGAGAAGTCAAATCCAGTCAAATAGTTAGTGCTCATCGACCCGAGAAGCTGAGTTGGGTCACATTGTGCGTACTTGGTGACTTGATCAAACAAACGGATCAAGTTATGTATATGTGTTGATCCGAGAAGCCGAATTGGGTCAAATGGAAGATTTGTTGATCCGAGAAGTCAATTGGGGTCAAATACAAGCCTTAATGATTCGATAAGTCGAATCGAGTAAAATGGTTGGTGATTGTTGGTCCGAGAAGCCAAATTCGTTCACATTGTGCGTACTTGGTGGCTTGATAAAACAAAAGGAACAAGTTATGGATACTAGTTGATTCGAGAAGTCGAATTGGGGCCAAATGGAAGACTTGTTGATCCGAGAAGTCAATTGGGGTCAAATACAATCCTTAATGATTCGAGAAGTCGAATCGAGTGTAATAGTTGGTCGTTGTTAATCCGAGAAGCCGAATTGGGTCAGATTGTGCGTACTTGGTGACATGATAAAACAAACGGATCAAGTTATGGATACTTGTTGATCAGAGAAGCCGAATTGGGTCAATTGGAAGACTGGTTGATCTGAGAAGTAAATTGGGGTCAAATACAAACCTTTATGATTCGTGAAGTTGAATCAAATCTAATAGTTGGTGCTTGTCGATCCGAGAAGCCGAGTTGGGTCACATTGTGCGTACTTGGTGACTTGATAAAATAAACGGATCAAGTTATGAACATTTGTTGATCCGAGAAGCCGAATTGGGTCACATTGTGCGTACTTGGTGGTTTGATAAAACAAAAGGAGCAAGTTATGAATACTAGTTGATATGAGAAGTCGAATTGGGCCAAATGGAAGACTTGCAAATCTGAGAAGTTAATTGGGGTCAAATACAACCCTTAGTGATTCGAGAAGTCGAACCGAGTCAAATAGTTTGTGGTTCTTACTCCGAGAAGCCGAATTGGGTCAGATTGTGCGTACTTGGAGGCATGATAAAACAAACGGATCAAGTTTTGGATACTTGTTGATCAGAGAAGTCGAATTGGGTCAAATGGAAGACTGGTTGATCTGAGAAGTAAATTAGGGTCAAATACAAACCTTAATGATTCGAGAAGTTGAATCAAATCAAATAGTTAGTGCTTGTTGATCCGAGAAGCCAAGTTGGGTCACATTGTGCGTACTTGGTGACTTGATAAAATAAACGGATCAAGTTATGGATACTTGTTGATCCGAGAAGCCGAATTGGGTCAAATGGAAGATTTGTTGATTCGAGAAATCAATTGGGGTCAAATACAAGACTTAATGATTCGATAAGTCGAATCGAGTTAAATGATTGGTGGTTGTTGATCCGAGAAGCCGAATTGTGTCACATTGTGCGTACTTGGTGACTTGATAAAACAAAAGGAACAAATTATGGATATTAGTTGATCTAAGAAGCCGAATTGGGCCAAATGGAAGACTTGTTGATTCGAGAAGTCAATTGAGGTTAAATACAATCCTTATTGATTCGATAAGACGAATCGAGTCAAATAGTTGGGGGTTTTTGATCCGAGAAGCCGAATTGGGTCACATTGTGCGTACTTGGTGACTTGATAAAACAAACGGATCAAGTTATGGATACTTGTTGATCCGAGAAGCCGAATTGGGTCAAATGGAAGACTTATTGATCGAAGAAGTCAATTGGGGTCAAATACAAGCCTAATGATTCGAGATGTCAAATCCAGTCAAATAGTTGATGCTCGTCGATCCGAGAAGGCGAGTTGGGTCACATTGTGCGCACTTGGTGACTTGATAAAATAAACGGATCAAGTTATGAATATTTGTTGATCCGAGAAGCTGAATTGGGTCAAATGGAAGATTTGTTGATCCGAGAAATCAATTGGGGTCAAATACAAGCCTTAATGATTCGATAAGTCGAATCGAGTAAAATGGTTAGTGGTTTTTGATCCGAGAAGTCAAATTGGGTCACATTGTGCGTACTTGGTGGCTTGATAAAACAAAAGGAACAAGTTATGGATACTAGTTGATCCGAGAAGTCGAATTGGGCCAAATGGAAGACTTGTTGATTCGAGAAGTCAATTGGGGTTAAATACAATCCTTATTGATTCGAGAAGTCGAATCGAGTCCAATAGTTGGTGGTTGTTAATCCGAGAAGCCGAATTGGGTCAGATTGTGCGTACTGGGTGACTTGATAAAACTAACGGATTAAGTTATGGATACTTGTTGATCCGAGAAGTCGAATTGGATCAAATGGAAGACTTGTTGATCCGAGAAGTCAATTGGGGTCAAATACAAGCCTTAATGATTCGAGAAGTCGAATCGAGTCAAATAGTTGGTGCTTGTTGATCCGAGAAGCCGAGTTGGGTCACATTGTGCGTACTTGGTGACTTGAGAAAACAAACAGATCAAGTTATGGATACTTGTTGATCCGAGAAGTCGAATTGGATCAAATGGAAGACTTGTTGATCCGAGAAGTCAATTGCAGTCAAATACAAGCCTTAATGATTCGAGAAGTCGAATCGAGTCAAATAGTTGGCGCTTGTGGATCCGAGAAGCCGAGTTGGGTCACATTGTGCGTACTTGGTGACTTGATAAAACAACGGATCAAGTTATGGATACTTGTTGATCCGAAAAGCCTGATTGGGTCAAATGGAAGATTTGTTGATCCGAGAAGTCAACTGGGGTCAATTACACGTCATAATGATTCGATAAGTCGAATCGGGTTAAATGGTTGATGGTTGTTGATCCGAGAAGCCGAATTGGGTCACATTGTGCGTACTTGGTGACTTGATAAAACAAAAGGAACAAATTATGGATACTAGTTGATCCGAGAAGCCGAATCGGGCCAAATGGAAGACTTGTTGATCCGAGAAGTCAATTGGGTTCAAATACAGGCCTTATGATTCGAGAAGTCAAATCGAGTCAAATAGTTGGTGCTTGTCTATCCGAGAAGCCGAGTTGGGTCACATTGTGCGTACATGGTGACTTGATAAAACAAACGGATCAAGTTATGAAATTTTTTTTTTATCCGAGAATCCGAATTGGGTCACATTGTGCGTACTTGGTGGCTTGATAAAAGAAAAGGAACAAGTCATGGATACTAGTTGATCTGAGAAGTCGAATTGGGCCAAATGGAAGATTTGTTGATCCGAGAAGTCAATTGGGGTCAAATACAACTCTTAGTGATTCGAGAAGTCAAATCGAGTCAAATAGTTGGTGGTTGTTAATCCGAGAAGCCGAATTGGGTCAGATTGTGCGTACTTGGCGACATGATAAAACAAACGGATCAAGTTATGGATACTTGTTGATCAGAGAAGCCAAATTGGGTCAAATGGAAGACTGGTTGATCTGAGAAGTAAATTAGGGTCAAATACAAACCTTAATGATTCGAGAAGTTGAATCAAATCAAATAGTTGGTGCTTGTCGATCCGAGAAGCCAAGTTGGGTCACATTGTGCGTACTTGGTGACTTGATAAAACAAATGGATCAAGTTATGGATACTTGTTGATCCGAGAAACTGAATTGGGTCAAATGGAAGATTTGTTGATCCGAGAAGTCAATTGGGGTCAAATACAAGACTTAATAATTCGATAAGTCGAATCGGGTTAAATGATTGGTGGTTGTTGATCCGAGAAGCCGAATTGTGTCATATTGTGCGTACTTGGTGACTTGATAAAACAAACGGAAAAAATTATGGATACTAGTTGATCCGAGAAGCCGAATTGGGCCAAATGGAAGACTTGTTGATTCGAGAAGTCAATTGGGGTTAAATACAATCCTTATTGATTCGAGAAGTCGAATCGAGTCAAATAGTTTGGGGTTTTTGATCCGAGAAGCAGAATTGGGTCACATTGTGCGTACTTGGTGACTTGATAAAATAAAGGGATCAAGTTATGGATACTTGTTGATCCAAGAAACCGAATTGGGTCAAATGGAAGACTTGTTGATCCAAGAAGTCAATTGGGATCAAATACAAGCCAATTGATTCGAGAAGTCAAATCCAGTCAAATAGTTAGTGCCCATCGACCCGAGAAGCTGAGTTGGGTCACATTGTGCGTACTTGGTGACTTGATCAAACAAACGGATCAAGTTATGAATATGTGTTGATCCGAGAAGCCGAATTGGGTCAAATGGAAGATTTGTTGATCCGAGAAGTCAATTGGGGTCAAATACAAGCCTTAATGATTCGATAAGTCGAATCGGGTAAAATGGTTGGTGATTGTTGGTCCGAGAAGCCAAATTGGGTCACATTGTGCGTACTTGGTGGCTTGATAAAACAAAAGGAACAAGTTATGGATACTAGTTGATCCGAGAAGTCGAATTGGGGCCAAATGGAAGACTTGTTGATCCGAGAAGTCAATTGGGGTCAAATACAATCCTTAATGATTCGAGAAGTCGAATCGAGTCTAATAGTTGGTCGTTGTTAATCCGAGAAGCCGAATTGGGTCAGATTGTGCGTACTTGGTGACATGATAAAACAAACGGATCAAGTTATGGATACTTGTTGATCAGAGAAGCCGAATTGGGTCAAATGGAAGACTGGTTGATCTGAGAAGTAAATTGGGGTCAAATACAAACCTTTATGATTCGTGAAGTTTAATCAAATCTAATATTTGGTGCTTGTTGATCCGAGAAGCCAAGTTGGGTCACATTGTGCGTACTTGGTGACTTGATAAAACAAATGGATTTAGTTATGGATTCTTGTTTATCCGAGAAGCCGAATTGGGTCAAATGGAGGACTTGTTGATCGAAGAAGTCAATTGGGGCCAAATACAAGACTAATGATTCGAGAAGTCAAATCCAGTCAAATAGTTGGTGCTCGTCGATCCGAGAAGACGAGTTGGGTCACATTGTGCGCACTTGGTGACTTGATAAAATAAACGGATCAAGTTATGAATATTTGTTGATCCGAGAAGCCGAATTGGGTCAAATGGAAGATTTGTTGATCCGAGAAATCAATTGGGGTCAAATACAAGCCTTAATGATTCGATAAGTCGAATCGGGTAAAATGGTTGGTGGTTGTTGATCCGAGAAGTCAAATTGGGTCACATTGTGCGTACTTGGTGGCTTGATAAAACAAAAGGAACAAGTTATGGATACTAGTTGATCCGAGAAGTCGAATTGGGGTCAAATGGAAGACTTGTTGATCCGAGAAGTCAATTGGGGTCAAATACAATCCTTAATGATTCGAGAAGTCGTATCGAGTCCAATAGTTGGTGGTTGTTAATCCGAGAAGCCGAATTGGGTCAGATTGTGCGTACTGGGTGACTTGATAAAACTAACGGATCAAGTTATGGATACTTGTTGATCCGAGAAGTCGAATTGGATCAAATGGAAGACTTGTTGATCCGAGAAGTCAATTGGGGTCAAATACAAGCCTTAATGATTCGAGAAGTCGAATCGAGTCAAATAGTTGGTGCTTGTTGATCCGAGAAGCCGAGTTAGGTCACATTGTGCGTACTTGGTGACTTGAGAAAACAAACAGATCAATTTATGGATACTTGTTGATCCGAGAAGCCGAATTGGGTCAAATGGAAGATTTGTTGATTCGAGAAGTCAATTGCAGTCAAGTACAAGCCTTAATGATTCGAGAAGTCGAATAGAGTCAAATAGTTGGCGCTTGTGGATCCGAGAAGCCGAGTTGGGTCACATTGTGCGTACTTGGTGACTTGATAAAACAAACGGATCAAGTTATGGATACTTGTTGATCCGAAAAGCCGGATTGGGTCAAATGGAAGATTTGTTGATCCGAGAAGTCAACTGGGGTCAATTACACGTCATAATGATTCGATAAGTCGAATCGGGTTAAATGGTTGATGGTTGTTGATCCGAGAAACCGAATTGGGTCACATTGTGCGTACTTGGTGACTTGATAAAACAAAAGGAACAAATTATGGATACTAGTTGATCCGAGAAGCCGAATTGGGCCAAATGGAAGACTTGTTGATCCGAGAAGTCAATTGGGTTCAAATACAGGCCTTATGATTCGAGAAGTCAAATCGAGTCAAATAGTTGGTGCTTGTCTATCCGAGAAGCCGAGTTGGGTCACATTGTGCATACTTGGTGACTTGATAAAACAAACGGATCAAGTTATGAATTTTTTTTTTTTATCCGAGAATCCGAATTGGGTCACATTGTGCGTACTTGGTGGCTTGATAAAAGAAAAGGAACAAGTCATGGATACTAGTTGATCTGAGAAGTCGAATTGGGCTAAATGGAAGATTTGTTGATCCGAGAAGTCAATTGGGGTCAAATACAACTCTTAGTGATTCCAGAAGTCAAATCGAGTCAAATAGTTGGTGGTTGTTAATCCGAGAAGCCGAATTGGGTCAGATTGTGCGTACTTGGTGACATGATAAAACAAACGGATCAAGTTATGGATACTTGTTGATCAGAGAAGCCAAATTGGGTTAAATGGAAGACTGGTTGATCTGAGAAGTAAATTGGGGTCAAATACAAACCTTAATGATTCGAGAAGTTGAATCAGATCAAATAGTTGGTGCTTGTCGATCCGAGAAGCCAAGTTGGGTCACATTGTGCGTACTTGGTGACTTGATAAAATAAATGGATCAAGTTATGGATACTTGTTGATCCGAGAAACTGAATTGGGTCAAATGGAAGATTTGTTGATCCGAGAAGTCAATTGGGGTCAAATACATGACTTAATAATTCGATAAGTCGAATCGGGTTAAATGATTGGTGGTTGTTGATCCGAGAAGCCGAATTGTGTCATATTGTGCGTACTTGGTGACTTGATAAAACAAACGGAAAAAACTATGGATACTAGTTGATCCGAGAAGCCGAATTGGGCCAAATGGAAGACTTGTTGATTCGAGAAGTCAATTGGGGTTATATACAATCCTTATTGATTCGAGAAGTCAAATCGAGTCAAATAGTTTGGGGTTTTTGATCCGAGAAGCCGAATTGGGTCACATTGTGCGTACTTGGTGACTTGATAAAACAAAGGGATCAAGTTATGGATACTTGTTGATCCGAGAAACCGAACTGGGTCAAATGGAAAACTTGTTGATCGAAGAAGTCAATTGGGATCAAATACAAGCCTAACGATTCGAGAAGTCAAATCCAGTCAAATAGTTAGTGCTCATCGACCCGAGAAGCTGAGTTGGGTCACATTGTCCGTACTTGGTGACTTGATCAAACAAACGGATCAAGTTATGAATATTTGTTGATCCGAGAAGCCGAATTGGGTCAAATGGAAGATTTGTTGATCCGAGAAGTCAATTGGGGTCAAATACAAGCCTTCATGATTCGATAAGTCGAATCGGGTGAAATGGTTGGTGTTTGTTGGTCCGAGAAGCCAAATTTGGTCACATTTTGCGTACTTGGTGGCTTGATAAAACAAAAGGAACAAGTTATGGATACTAGTTGATCCGAGAAGTCGAATTGGGGCCAAATGGAAGACTTGTTGATCCGAGAAGTCAATTGGGGTCAAATACAATCCTTAATGATTCGAGAAGTCGAATCGAGTTCAATAGTTGGTCGTTGTTAATCCGAGAAGCCGAATTGGGTCAGATTGTGCGTACTTGGTGACATGATAAAACAAACGGATCAAGTTATGGATACTTGTTGATCAGAGAAGCCGAATTGGGTCAAATGGAAGACTGGTTGATCTGAGAAGTAAATTGGGGTCAAATACAAACCTTTATGATTCGTGAAGTTGAATCAAATCAAATAGTTGGTGCTTGTTGATCCGAGAAGCCAAGTTGGGTCACATTGTGCGTACTTGGTGACTTGATAAAACAAACGGATCAAGTAATGGATACTTGTTGATCCGAGAAACTGAATTGGGTCAAATGGAAGACTTGTTGATCGAAGAAGTCAATTGGGATCAAATACAAGACTAATGATTCGAGAAGTCAAATCCAGTCAAATAGTTGGTGCTCGTCGATCCGAGAAGTCGAGTTGGGTCACATTGTGCGCACTTGGTGACTTGATAAAATAAACGGATCAAGTTATGAATATTTGTTGATCCGAGAAGCCGAATTGGGTCAAATGGAAGATTTGTTGATCCGAGAAATCAATTGGGGTCAAATACAAGCCTTAATGATTCGATAAGTCGAATCGGGTAAAATGGTTGGTGGTTGTTGATCCGAGAAGTCAAATTGGGTCACACTGTGCGTACTTGGTGGCTTGATAAAACAAAAGGAACAAGTTATGGATACTAGTTGATCCGAGAAGTCGAATTAGGCTAAATGGAAGACTTGTTGATCCGAGAAGTCAATTGGGGTCAAATACAATCCTTAATGATTCGAGAAGTCGAATCGAGTCCAATAGTTGGTGGTTGTTAATTCGAGAAGCCGAATTGGGTCAGATTGTGCGTACTGGGTGACTTGATAAAACTAACGGATCAAGTTATGGATACTTGTTGATCCGAGAAGTCGAATTGGATCAAATGGAAGACTTGTTGATCCGAGAAGTCAATTGGGGTCAAATACAAGCCTTAATGATTCGAGAAGTCGAATCGAGTCAAATAGTTGGTGCTTGTTGATCCGAGAAGCCGAGTTGGGTCACATTGTGCGTACTTGGTGACTTGAGAAAACAAACAGATCAAGTTATGGATACTTGTTGATCCGAGAAGCCGAATTGGGTCCAATGGAAGATTTGTTGATTCGAGAAGTCAATTGCAGTCAAATACAAGCCTTAATGATTCGAGAAGTCGAATCGAGTCAAATAGTTGGCGCTTGTGGATCCGAGAAGCCGAGTTGGGTCACATTGTGCGTACTTGGTGACTTGATAAAACAAACGGATCAAGTTATGGATACTTGTTGATCCGAAAAGCCGGATTGGGTCAAATGGAAGATTTGTTGATCCGAGAAGTCAACTGGGGTCAATTACACGTCATAATGATTCGATAAGTCGAATCGGGTTAAATGGTTGATGGTTGTTGATCCGAGAAACCGAATTGGGTCACATTGTGCGTACTTGGTGGCTTGATAAAAGAAAACGAACAAGTCATGGATACTAGTTGATCTGAGAAGTCGAATTGGGCTAAATGGAAGATTTGTTGATCCGAGAAGTCAATTGGGGTCAAATACAACTCTTAGTGATTCGAGAAGTCAAATCGAGTCAAATAGTTGGTGGTTGTTAATCCGAGAAGCCGAATTGGGTCAGATTGTGCGTACTTGGTGACATGATAAAACAAACGGATCAAGTTATGGATACTTGTTGATCAGAGAAGCCAAATTGGGTCAAATGGAAGACTGGTTGATCTGAGAAGTAAATTGGGGTCAAATACAAACCTTAATGATTCGAGAAGTTGAATCAGATCAAATAGTTGGTGCTTGTCGATCCGAGAAGCCAAGTTGGGTCACATTGTGCGTACTTGGGGACTTGATAAAATAAATGGATCAAGTTATGGATACTTGTTGATCCGAGAAACTGAATTGGGTCAAATGGAAGATTTGTTGATCCGAGAAGTCAATTGGGGTCAAATACATGACTTAATAATTCGATAAGTCGAATCGGGTTAAATGATTGGTGGTTGTTGATCCGAGAAGCCGAATTGTGTCATATTGTGCGTACTTGGTGACTTGATAAAACAAACGGAAAAAACTATGGATACTAGTTGATCCGAGAAGCCGAATTATGCCAAATGGAAGACTTGTTGATTCGAGAAGTCAATTGGGGTTATATACAATCCTTATTGATTCGAGAAGTCAAATCGAGTCAAATAGTTTGGGGTTTTTGATCCGAGAAGCCGAATTGGGTCACATTGTGCGTACTTGGTGACTTGATAAAACAAAGGGATCAAGTTATGGATACTTGTTGATCCGAGAAACCGAACTGGGTCAAATGGAAGACTTGTTGATCGAAGAAGTCAATTGGGATGAAATACAAGCCTAATGATTCGAGAAGTCAAATCCAGTCAAATAGTTGGTGCTTATCGACCCGAGAAGCTGAGTTGGGTCACATTGTGCGTACTTGGTGACTTGATCAAACAAACGGATCAAGTTATGAATATTTGTTGATCCGAGAAGCCGAATTGGGTCAAATGGAAGATTTGATGATCCGAGAAGTCAATTGGGGTCAAATACAAGCCTTAATGATTCGATAAGTCGAATCGGGTAAAATGGTTGGTGATTGTTGGTCCGAGAAGCCAAATTGGGTCACATTGTGCGTACTTGGTGGCTTGATAAAACAAAAGGAACAAGTTATGGATACTAGTTGATCCGAGAAGTCGAATTGGGGCCAAATGGAAGACTTGTTGATCGGAGAAGTCAATTGGGGTCAAATACAATCCTTAATGATTCGAGAAGTCGAATCGAGTCCAATAGTTGGTGGTTGTTAATCCGAGAAGCCGAATTGGGTCAGATTGTGCGTACTTGGTGACATGATAAAACAAACGGATCAAGTTATGGATACTTGTTGATCAGAGAAGCCGAATTGGGTCAAATGGAAGACTGGTTGATCTGAGAAGTAAATTGGGGTCAAATACAAACCTTTATGATTCGTGAAGTTGAATCAAATCAAATAGTTGGTGCTTGTTGATCCGAGAAGCCAAGTTGGGTCATATTGTGCGTACTTGGTGACTTGATAAAATAAACGGATCAAGTAATGGATACTTGTTGATCCGAGAAACTGAATTGGGTCAAATGGAAGATTTGTTGATCCGAGGAGTTAATTGGGGTCAAATACAAGACTTAGTGATTCGATAAGTCGAATCGGGTTAAATGATTGGTGGTTGTTGATCCGAGAAGCCGAACTGTGTCATATTGTGCGTACTTGGTGACTTGAAAAAACAAAAGGAACAAATTATGGATACTAGTTGATCCGAGAAGTCGAATTGGGCCAAATGGAAGACTTGTTGATTCGAGAAGTCAATAGGGGTTAAATACAATCCTTATTGATTTGAGAAGTCGAATCGAGTTTTATAGTTGGGGGTTTTTGATCCGAGAAGCCGAATTGGGTCAGATTGAGCGTACTTGGTGACTTGATAAAACAAACGGATCAAGTTATGGATACTTGTTGATCCAAAAAGCCGAATTGGGTCAAATGGAAGACTTGTTGATCGAAGAAGTCAATTGGGGTCAAATACAAGTCCAATGATTCGTGAAGTCAAATCCAGTCAAATAGTTGGTGCTCGTCGATCCGAGAAGCCGAGTTGGGTCACATTGTGCGTACTTGGTGTCTTGATAAAACAAACGGATCAAGTTATGAATATTTGTTGATCCGAGAAGCCGATTTGGGTCACAATGTGCGTACTTGGTGGCTTGATAAAACAAAAGGAGCAAGTCATGAATACTAGTTGATATGAGAAGTCGAATTGGGCCAAATGGAAGACTTGTTGATCCGAGAAGTCAATTGGGGTCAAATACAACCCTTAGTGATTCGAGAAGTCGAATCGAGTCATATAGTTTGTGGTTGTTAATCCGAGAAGCCGAATTGGGTCAGATTGTGCGTACTTGGAGACATGATAAAATAAACGGATCAAGTTATGGATACTTGTTGATCAGAGAAGTCGAATTGGGTCAAATGGAAGACTGGTTGATCTGAGAAGTAAATTGGGGTCAAATACAAACCTTAATGATTCGAGAAGTTGAATCAAATGAAATAGTTGGTGCTTGTTGATCCGAGAAGCCAAGTTGGGTCACATTGTGCGTACTTGGTGACTTGATAAAACAAACGGACCAAGTTATGAATATTTGTTGATCCGAGAAGCCGAATTAGGTCAAGTGGAAGATTTGTTGATCCGAGAAGTCAATTGGGGCCAAATACAAGCCTTAATGATTCGATAAGTCGAATCGGGTAAAATGGTTGGTGGTTGTTGATCCGAGAAGTCAAATTTGGTCACATTGTGCGTACTTGGTGGCTTGATAAAACAAAAGGAACAAGTTATGGATACTAGTGGATCCGAGAAGTCGAATTGGGCCAAATGGAAGATTTGTTGATCCGAGAAGTCAATTGGGGTCAAATACAACTCTTAGTGATTCGAGAAGTCAAATCGAGTCAAGTAGTTGGTGGTTGTTAATCCGAGAAGCCGAATTGGGTCAGATTGTGCGTACTTGGTGACATGATAAAACAAACGGATTAAGTTATGGATACTTGTTGATTAGAGAAGCCAAATTGGGTCAAATGGAAGACTGGTTGATCTGAGAAGTAAATTGGGGTCAAATACAAACCTTAATGATTCGAGAAGTTGAATCAACGAGAAACTGAATTGGGTCAAATGGAAGATTTATTGATCCGAGAAGTCAATTGGGGTCAAATACAAGACTTAATAAATCGATAAGTCGAATCGGGTTAAATGATTGGTGGTTGTTGATCCGAGAAGCCGAATTGTGTCATATTGTGCGTACTTGGTGACTTGATAAAACAAACGGAAAAAAATATGGATACTAGTTGATCCGAGAAGCCGAATTGGGTCAAATGGAAGACTTGTTGATTCGAGAAGTCAATTGGGGTTAAATACAATCCTTAGTGATTCGAGAAGTCGAATCGAGTCAAATAGTTTGGGGTTTTTGATCCGAGAAGCCGAATTGGGTCACATTGTGCGTACTTGGTGACTTGATAAAACAAACGGATCAAGTTATAGATACTTGTTGATCCGAGAAATCGAACTGGGTCAAATGGAAGACTTGTTGATCGAAGAAGTCAATTGGGGTCAAATACAAGCCTACTGATTCGAGAAGTCAAATCCAGTCAAATAGTTGGTGCTCATCGACCCGAGAAGCTGAGTTGGGTCACATTGTGCGTACTTGGTGACTTGATCAAACAAACGGATCAAGTTATGAATATTTGTTGATCCGAGAAGCCGAATTGGGTCAAATGGAAGATTTGATGATCCGAGAAGTCAATTGGGGTCAAATACAAGCCTTAATGATTCGATAAGTCGAATCGGGTAAAATGGTTGGTGATTGTTGGTCCGAGAAGCCAAATTGGGTCACATTGTGCGTACTTGGTGGCTTGATAAAACAAAAGGAACAAGTTATGGATACTAGTTGATCCGAGAAGTCGAATTGGGGCCAAATGGAAGACTTGTTGATCCGAGAAGTCAATTGGGGTCAAATACAATCCTTAATGATTCGAGAAGTCGAATCGAGTCCAATAGTTGGTGGTTGTTAATCCGAGAAGCCGAATTGGGTCAGATTGTGCGTACTTGGTGACATGATAAAACAAACGGATCAAGTTATGGATACTTGTTGATCAGAGAAGCCGAATTGGGTCAAATGGAAGACTGGTTGATCTGAGAAGTAAATTGGGGTCAAATACAAACCTTTATGATTCGTGAAGTTGAATCAAATCAAATAGTTGGTGCTTGTTGATCCGAGAAGCCAAGTTGGGTCACATTGTGCGTACTTGGTGACTTGATAAAACAAACGGATTAAGTAATGGATATTTGTTGATCCGAGAAACTGAATTGGGTCAAATGGAAGATTTGTTGATCCGAGAAGTTAATTGGGGTCAAATACAAGACTTAATGATTCGATAAGTCGAATCAGGTTAAATGATTGGTGGTTGTTGATCCGAGAAGCCGAACTGTGTCATATTGTGCGTACTTGGAGACTTGAAAAAACAAAAGGAACAAATTATGGATACTAGTTGATCCGAGAAGTTGAATTGGACCAAATGGAAGACTTGTTGATTCGAGAAGTCAATTGGGGTTAAATACAATCCTTATTGATATGAGAAGTCGAATCGAGTCAAATAGTTGGGGGTTTTTGATCCGAGAAGCCGAATTGGGTCACATTGTGCGTACTTGGTGACTTGATAAAACAAACGGATCAAGTTATGGATACTTGTTGATCCAAGAAGCCGAATTGGGTCAAATGGAAGACTTGTTGATCGAAGAAGTCAATTGGGGTCAAATACAAGCCCAATGATTCGTGAAGTCAAATCCAGTCAAATATTTGGTGCTCGTCGATCCGAGAAGCCGAGTTGGGTCACGTTGTGCGTACTTGGTGTCTTGATAAAACAAACGGATCAAGTTATGAATATTTGTTGATCCGAGAAGCCGAATTGGGTCACAATGTGCGTACTTGGTGGCTTGAAAAAAAAAAAGGAGCAAGTCATGAATGCTAGTTGATATGAGAAGTCGAATTGGGCCAAATGGAAGACTTGTTGATCCGAGAAGTCAATTGGGGTCAAATACAACCCTTAGTGATTCGAGAAGTCGAATCGAGTCATATAGTTTGTGGTTGTTAATCCGAGAAGCCGAATTGGGTCAGAATGTGCGTACTTGGAGACATGATAAAACAAACGGATCAAGTTATGGATACTTGTTGATCAGAGAAGTCGAATTGGGTCAAATGGAAGACTGGTTGATCTGAGAAGTAAATTGGGGTCAACTACAAACCTTAATGATTCGAGAAGTTGAATCAAATCAAATAGTTGGTGTTTGTTGATCCGAGAAGCCAAGTTGGGTCACATTGTGCGTACTTGGTGACTTGATAAAATAAACGGACCAAGTAATGAATATTTGTTGATCCGAGAAGCCGAATTGGGTCAAGTGGAAGATTTGTTGATCCGTGAAGTCAATTGGGGTCAAATATAAGCCTTAATGATTCGATAAGTCGAATCGGGTAAAATGGTTGGTGGTTGTTGATCCGAGAAGTCAAATTGGGTCACATTGTGCGTACTTGGTGACTTGATAAAACAAACGGATTAAGTAATGGATATTTGTTGATCCGAGAAACTGAATTGGGTCAAATGGAAGATTTGTTGATCCGAGAAGTTAATTGGGGTCAAATACAAGACTTAATGATTCGATAAGTCGAATCAGGTTAAATGATTGGTGGTTGTTGATCCGAGAAGCCGAACTGTGTCATATTGTGCGTACTTGGAGACTTGAAAAAACAAAAGGAACAAATTATGGATACTAGTTGATCCGAGAAGTTGAATTGGACCAAATGGAAGACTTGTTGATTCGAGAAGTCAATTGGGGTTAAATACAATCCTTATTGATTTGAGAAGTCGAATCGAGTCAAATAGTTGGGGGGTTTTTGATCCGAGAAGCCGAATTGGGTCACATTGTGCGTACTTGGTGACTTGATAAAACAAACGGATCAAGTTATGGATACTTGTTGATCCAAGAAGCCGAATTGGGTCAAATGGAAGACTTGTTGATCGAAGAAGTCAATTGGGGTCAAATACAAGCCCAATGATTCGTGAAGTCAAATCCAGTCAAATATTTGGTGCTCGTCGATCCGAGAAGCCGAGTTGGGTCACGTTGTGCGTACTTGGTGTCTTGATAAAACAAACGGATCAAGTTATGAATATTTGTTGATCCGAGAAGCCGAATTGGGTCACAATGTGCGTACTTGGTGGCTTGAAAAAAAAAAAGGAGCAAGTCATGAATGCTAGTTGATATGAGAAGTCGAATTGGGCCAAATGGAAGACTTGTTGATCCGAGAAGTCAATTGGGGTCAAATACAACCCTTAGTGATTCGAGAAGTCGAATCGAGTCATATAGTTTGTGGTTGTTAATCCGAGAAGCCGAATTGGGTCAGAATGTGCGTACTTGGAGACATGATAAAACAAACGGATCAAGTTATGGATACTTGTTGATCAGAGAAGTCGAATTGGGTCAAATGGAAGACTGGTTGATCTGAGAAGTAAATTGGGGTCAACTACAAACCTTAATGATTCGAGAAGTTGAATCAAATCAAATAGTTGGTGTTTGTTGATCCGAGAAGCCAAGTTGGGTCACATTGTGCGTACTTGGTGACTTGATAAAATAAACGGACCAAGTAATGAATATTTGTTGATCCGAGAAGCCGAATTGGGTCAAGTGGAAGATTTGTTGATCCGTGAAGTCAATTGGGGTCAAATACAAGCCTTAATGATTCGATAAGTCGAATCGGGTAAAATGGTTGGTGGTTGTTGATCCGAGAAGTCAAATTGGGTCACATTGTGCGTACTTGGTGGCTTGATAAAACAAAAGGAACAAGTTATGGATACTAGTTGATCCGAGAAGTTGAATTGGGCCAAATGGAAGACTTGTTGGTCCAAGAAGTCAATTAGGGTCAAATACAATCCTTAATGATTCGAGAAGTTGAATCGAGTCACATAGTTGGTGGTTGTTAATCCGAGAAGCCGAATTGGGTCAGATTGTGCGTACTGGGTGACTTGATAAAACTAACGGATCAAGTTATGGATACTTGTTGATCTGAGAAGCCGAATTGGATCAAATGGAAGACTTGTGGATCCGAGAAGTCAATTGGGGTCAAATACAATCCTTAATGATTCGAGAAGTCGAATCGAGTCAAATAGGTTGTGCTTGTTGATCCGAGAAGCCGAGTTGGGTCACATTGTGCGTACTTGGTGACATGATAAAACAAACGGATCAAGTTATGGATACTTGTTGATCAGAGAAGCCGAATTGGGTCAAATGGAAGATTGGTTGAACTGAGAAGTAAATTGGGGTCAAATACAGACCTTAATGATTCGAGAAGTTGAATCAAATCAAATAGTTGGTGCTTGTTGATCCGAGAAGCCAAGTTGGGTCACATTGTGCGTACTTGGTGACATGATAAAACAAACGGATCAAGTTATGGATACTTGTTGATTCGAGAAAATGAATTGGGTCAAATGAAAGATTTGTTGATCCGAGAAGTCAATTGGGGTCAAATACAAGACTTAATGATTGGTGGTTGTTGATTCGAGAAGCCGAATTGTGTCACATTGTGCGTACTTGGTGACTTGATAAAACAAAAGGAATAAATTATGGATACTAGTTGATCCGAGAAGCCGAATTGGGCCAAATGGAAGACTTGTTGATTCGAGAAGTCAATTGGGGTTGAATACAATCCTTATTGATTCGAGAAGTCGAATCGAGTCAAATAGTTAGTGCTTTTTATTCCCAGAAGCCGAATTGGGTCACATTGTGCGTTCTTGGTGACTTGATAAAGCAAACGGATCAAGTTATGGATACTTGTTGATCCGAGAAGCCGAATTGGGTCAAATGGAAGATTTGTTGATCGAAGAAGTCAATTGGGGTCAAATACAAGCCTAATGATTCGAGACGTCAAATCCAGTCAAATAGTTGGTGCTCGTCAATCCGAGAAGCCGAGTTGGGTCACATTGTGCGTACTTGGTGACTTGATAAAAGAAACGGATCAAATTATAAATATTTGTTGTTCCGAGAAGCCGAATTGGGTCAAATGGAAAATTTGTTGATCCGAGAAGTCAATTGGGGTCAAATACAAGCCTTAATGATTCAATAAATCGAATCGGGTAAAATGGTTGGTGGTTGTTGATCCGAGAAGCCAAATTGGGTCACATTGTGCGTACTTGGTGGCTTGATAAAACAAAAGGAACAAGTTATGGATACTAGTTGATCCGAGAAGTCGAATTGGGCCAAATGGAAGACTTGTTGATCCGAGAAGTCAATTGGGGTCAAATACAATCCTTAATGAATCGAGAAGTCGAATTGAGTCCAATAGTTGGTGGTTGTTAATCCGAGAAGCCGAATTGGGTCAGATTGTGCGCACTTGGTGACTTGATTAAACAAACGGATCAAGTTATGGATACTTGTTGATCCGAGAAGCCGAATTAGATCAAATGGAAGACTTGTTGATCCGAGAAGTCAATTGGGGTCAAATACAAGCCTTAATGATTCGAGAAGTCGAATCGAGTCAAATAGTTGGTGCTTGTTGATCCGAGAAGCCGAGTTGGGTCACATTGTGCGTACTTGGTGACTTGAGAAAACAAACGGATCAAGTTATGGATACTTGTTGATCCAAGAAGCCGAATTAGGTCAAATGGAAGATTTGTTGATTCGAGAAGTCAATTGCAGTCAAATACGAGCCTTAGCGATTCGAGAAGACGAATCGAGTCAAATAGTTGGCGCTTGTGTATCCGAAAAGCCGAGTTGGGTCACATTGTGCGTACTTGGTGACTTGATAAAACAAATGGATCAAGTTATGGATACTTTTTGATCCGAGAAGCCGAATTGGGTCAAATGGAAGATTTGTTGATCTGAGAAGTCAATTGGGGTCAATTACACGTCATAATGATTCGATACGTCGAATCGGGTTAATTGGTTGATGGTTGTTGATCCGAGAAGCCGAATTGGGTCACATTGTGCGTACTTGGTGACTTGATAAAACAAAAGGAACAAATTATGGATACTAGTTGATCCGAGAAGCCAAATTGGGCCAAATGGAAGACTTGTTGATCCGAGAAGTCAATTGGGGTCAAATACAATCCTTAATGAATCGAGAAGTCGAATTGAGTCCAATAGTTGGTGGTTGTTAATCCGAGAAGCCGAATTGGGTCAGATTGTGCGCACTTGGTGACTTGATAAAACAAACGGATCAAGTTATGGATACTTGTTGATCCGAGAAGCCGAATTAGATCAAATGGAAGACTTGTTGATCCGAGAAGTCAATTGGGGTCAAATACAAGCCTTAATGATTCGAGAAGTCGAATCGAGTCAAATAGTTGGTGCTTGTTGATCCGAGAAGCCGAGTTGGGTCACATTGTGCGTACTTGGTGACTTGAGAAAACAAACGGATCAAGTTATGGATACTTGTTGATCCAAGAAGCCGAATTAGGTCAAATGGAAGATTTTTTGATTCGAGAAGTCAATTGCAGTCAAATACTAGCCTTAGCGATTCGAGAAGACGAATCGAGTCAAATAGTTGGCGCTTGTGGATCCGAAAAGCCGAGTTGGGTCACATTGTGCGTACTTGGTGACTTGATAAAACAAATGGATCAAGTTATGGATACTTTTTGATCCGAGAAGCCGAATTGGGTCAAATGGAAGATTTGTTCATCTGAGAAGTCAATTGGGGTCAATTACACGTCATAATGATTCGATACGTCGAATCGGGTAAAATGGTTGATGGTTGTTGATCCGAGAAGCCGAATTGGGTCACATTGTGCGTACTTGGTGACTTGATAAAACAAAAGGAACAAATTATGGATACTAGTTGATCCGAGAAGCCAAATTGGGCCAAATGGAAGACTTGTTGATTCGAGAAGTCAATTGGGGTTAAATACAATACTTAATGAGTCGAGAAGTCGAATCGAGTCAAATTGTTGGAGGTTGTTGATCCGAGGAGCCGAATTGGGTCACATTTTGCGTACTTGGTGATTTGATAAAACAAACGGATCAAGTTATGGATACTTGTTGATCCGAGAAGCCGAATCGGGTCAAATGAAAGACTTGTTGATTCGAGAAGTCAATTGGGTTCAAATACAGGCCTTATGATTCGAGAAGTCAAATCGAGTCAAATAGTTGGTGCTTGTCGATCCGAGAAGCCGAGTTGGGTCACATTGTGCGTACTTGGTGTCTTGATAAAACAAACGGATCAAGTTATGAATATTTGTTGATCCGAGAATCCGAATTGGGTCACATTGTGCGTACTTGGTGGCTTGATAAAACAAAAGGAACAAGTTATGGATACTAGTTGATCTGAGAAGTCAAATTAGGCCAAATGGAAGACTTGTTGATCCGAGAAGTCAATTGGGGTAAAATACAACCCTTAGTGATTCGAGAAGCTGAATCGAGTCAAATAGTTGGTGGTTATTAATCCGAGAAGCCGAATTGGGTCAGATTGTGCGTACTTGGTGACATGATAAAACAAATGGATCAAGTTATGGATAATTGTTGATCAGAGAAGCCGAATTGGGTCAAATGGAAGACTGGTTGATCTCAGAAGTAAATTGGGGTCAAATACAAACTTTAATGATTCGAGAGTTGAATCAAATCAAATACGTGGTGCTTGTTGATCCGAGAAGCCAAGTTGGGTCACATTGTGCGTATTTGGTGACTTGATAAAACAAACGGATCAAGTTATGGATACTTGTTGATCCGAGAAGACGAATTGGATCAAATGGAAGACTTGTTGATCCGAGAAGTCAATTGCAGTCAAATACAAGCCTTAACGATTCGAGAATTCGAATCGAGTCAAATAGTTGGCGCTTGTGGATCCGAAAAGCCGAGTTGGGTCACATTGTGCGTACTTGGTGAGTTGATAAAACAAACGGATCAAGTTATGGATACTTGTTGATCCGAGAAGTCGAATTGGGTCAAATGGAAGATTTGTTGATCCGAGAAGGGGTCAATTACACGTCATAATGATTCGATAAGTCGAATCGGGTTAAACGGTTGATGGTTGTTGATCCGAGAAGCCGAATTAGGTCACATTGTGCGTACTTGGTGACTTGATAAAACAAAAGGAACAAATTATGGATACTAGTAGGAACAAATTATGGATACTATTTGATCCGAGAAGCCGAATTGGGCCAAATGGAAGACTTGTTGATTCGAGAAGTCAATTGGGGTTAAATACAATCCTTAATGAGTCGAGAAGTCGAATCGAGTCAAATAGTTGGAGGCTGTTGATCCGTGGAGCCGAATTGGGTAACATTTTGCCTCATTGGTGATTTGATAAAATAAACGGATCAAATTATGGATACTAGTTGATCCGAGAAGCCGAATTGGGCCAAATGGAAGACTTGTTGATCCGAGAAGTCAATTGGGGTAAAATACAACCCTTAGTGATTCGAGAAGTCGAATCGAGTCAAATAGTTGGTGGTTGTTAATCCGAGAAGCCGAATTGGGTCAGATTGTGCGTACTTGTTGACATGATAAAACAAACGGATCAAGTTATGGATACTTGTTGATCAGAGAAGCCGAATTGGGTCAAATGGATAAGGGTGCTACTCACCCATGGAAGCTAAAACAAATAGAAAATAAGGAGAAAAATAAAGAAACATGATACTGAGATGGATGTATCCAAATATGTCAATTGGAGAAGATGATCCTTCAATCTCTTGTCCAATCTTCCTTCCTTGGTGGCTTTGGTGGCTCAAAAATGGCTGGAAAGTGTGTATTTCAAAATCCCAAAGTAGGTTAATTTCGAAAGGGAGGATATATATATAGGGGAAGAGTTGTTACTTCAATTTTAGGCAAAATCGCATTCAGGAATTTAAAACAGGGCAAGGAATCTCGGCCGAGATGCAAGTGTATCTCGGCCGAGACGTGAAAAAGGGATTTTCAATTGGTAAACCGAGGGCTAATCTCGGCCGAGACGTGAAAAGGGGATTTTTAGGGTTTGGGCCATCTCGGCCGAGATTAGGTTTCATCTCGGCCGAGATCTTCATCTCTTTGAATCTCTGGTTTTCCCTGGAGAGTTATCTCGGCCGAGATGTTGTACCCATCTCGGCCGAGATCTTCAATTTCTCAAAACTCCAGGATTTACTTAGGAAAATAAATTACGTAATTAGCGAAATCATAAATTTTATAAATCACTACCATATTAAATATGGCAACAATATTTTTTTTTTAAAAAAATCAACTCTTGATTTATGTTGTCTATCTAATTTTTAACCATGTATAGACAAAACTATGGTTTCAATATACATACATAAGACAATGACGAAAATAGAAAGTAAGAAACCTTCTTGCCATATCTATTAAGAATATTTATGATTGATATTATTTTTGTTTATAGATTTGTACTTATCTTGTAGATTTGTAATTATCTTTTCCTTGAGCCACACACTTATATAAGCGATGTTATTACAATGTTTCTGGAAAATAAAATCAAAACAAGAAAAGAAGCACAAACTGAATCAGAATCGAGTCGTGGAAGTCCACTGTCCTTAGGACAAAATACTTCCCGGCTAGGGCTCACGTACTGAAGTATTTGACCCCAAAGATAAAATGATTTCGTCCCTTTCTAAAGTAGCGATGTTATTTTTGATTGATATATTTATGATTGATATTATTTTTGTTTATAGATTTGTACTTATCTTGTAGATTTGTAATTATCTTTTCCTTGAGCCACACACTTATATAAGCGATGTTATTACAATGTTTCTGGAAAATAAAATCAAAACAAGAAAAGAAGCACAAACTGAATCAGAATCGAGTCGTGGAAGTCCACTGTCCTTAGGACAAAATACTTCCCGGCTAGGGCTCACGTACTGAAGTATTTGACCCCAAAGATAAAATGATTTCGTCCCTTTCTAAAGTAGCACCACTATCAGAAAAGGCACTGACGAACTAAGGATATTCGTCTGAAACTGGAGCTGGAGTTTTATGCATGCAGGAGACAACCCTTTTATAGGCCTGCCTGGGGAACAGCTGATTAATATCATTATTTCAGTCATTTATATTGACTGTTACGGGCTGAGTAACAGCCCAATTAACACCCTCCTTAATCAGCCCATTAATGTGGATGTTACAGGCTTGAATTTTAAATTCAAACCCATCCACTGTTGGGCTCATCCGGCAAGCCCACTGGTTGGCTTCTGAAGCTCATCCGGCAAACCCAATTATTTTGGGCTGCCAAAAAGATAACTGGGCCTCGGCCGAGGAATTCCCAAAGCTAAAGCCAAGGCCAAGGCCAAGGCCCAAGCCCAGCTCTAGGCGAGGCCGTGCCGAGCCGAGCGAACGAGTGAGCGTGCGCATATGGGCTTCCAATTGGACTCCCTCACAAGCATACTTGATATGCCTTTAATGATGAGCTTTTATATATATAGTTGAATTTAAGGAGCTCTAAATCCAATGTGGGATAATAACTTCTCTAGTTATTAATCCTACATTTATTAATTTCTCACTAACCAAAAGGTGGTTTTGAGAAATTAAAAAAATCTACGATTATTTGCTCCTTGCATGGATTAATCGTGTAAAGTTCAATTCCTACAAAATTGAACTTCCGACCACTTAATTATATCATTAAAGTGCCTTATCCACACTTTAATTAATTATTAATTCTAACAATTCCCCACATGAGTGAAAATTAATGCATGCATGAATGCAATCTCCAGTCTAGACCATTTTTTATCAGTACTGCCTAAGGAGACGTAGTTTGTGACTTTGAACCTTCCATAGCAATCCATTGTCGGATACAACGGCGGTTTGATAGATATTTAATCCTTGAATCAATCCTCCTTAGTGTGCACCTAGTCAACAGTGTTTACACAAGACTGACCAAAACATCCTTGTTCTCACGTTTTGGTCCGTTTCGGCCATGGACCCTCTTTGGAGTCATAAATGTTTCTTTCGAAGCGGCCCTTTACTTCACACTTATATAGGTAACTTTTTTATCGAGTATCCTGTACTACTCTATCTTCCTTGAGGTATCTCGAAGTCATAAAAAGTCATAAGACTTAACCTCTACCACCGTTATAGGTCTTACGCACTTATCTTGCGTTTTAGGGATGGAATTTGAAGATATAGTCTTCCAAGTGCTTCTCCTGAACTTTCAAAACTTAGTTTTCCCATTGAACCAAGTTTTTGGGATCTCCACTCAGCATTTTTAGGTGTCCATTTTGATCATTCTTTAGTTGATGGGTTTTACTCTCATTCCCTCTCGCAATTTGACCAACTGATCTCGGTTTAAACCTTTAGTCAACGAATCCGTCAAATTATCTTTAGACTTTATATAATCTATTGCGATAACCCCACTAGAGATCAATTGTCTCATGGTGTTATGTCTACAACGTATGTGCCTAGACTTACCGTTATACATATTATTTAGTGCGCTTCCTATTGTGACTTGACAATCAAAATGAACCATAATAGCCGGTACTAGCTTACTCCAACATGGAATATCTTCTAAAAAATTACGAAGCCATTTTTCTTCCTCACCAGCTTTATCCAAAGCGATGAATTTCAATTCGATTGTGGATCTGGCTATACACGTTTGCTTTGTCGATTTCCATGACACTGCTCCACCTTCAATAGTGAAAATGTATCCACTTGTGGGAAAAGAGTCTTTCGTGTCCGAAATCCAATTTGCATCACTGTACCCTTCAATTACTGGAGGATATCTCATGTAATGTAGCCCATGATTCAAAGTATACTTTAAGTATCTCAGAATCCTTGTCAAAACTTTCCAATGTTCTTGACTTGGATCACTTGTAAACCTGCTCATTTTGTCAACAAAACATGTAAGATCCGGTTTAGTACAATTTGTTATGTACATAAGACTCCCTATTACTTTTTCATATTCCACTTGAGCTACCAGTTCACCCATGTTCTTCTTCAGATGAACATTAATTTCTAATGGAGTTTTGGCAGGTGGATCATCAAAGGCATTGAATTTTCTGAGTACTTTCTCTACATAGTGATATTGAGTCAGAACAATTCCATATGTCCTAATGATCTTGATTCCTAGAATCACATCAGCCAAGCCCATATTTTTCATGTCGAAATTTCTTTCAACATCCTCTTAGTATCCATTATAATTTCATGGCTACTTCTCATGATTAACATATCGTCTACGTATCGACATACTATGACATATGCTTCTGATGTACCTTTTACGTACACACATTTATCACATTCGTTGTTACTGAAACCATTTGACAACATGGTGGTGTCAAATTTCAAGTGCCACTGTTGTGGCGCTTATTTGAGACCATATAAATACCTTACTAGTCTGCATACCTTCTTTTCTTGTCCAGATACTACAAACCCTTCTGGTTGATTCATATAGATCTCCTCTTCCAACTCTCCATTTAAGAACGTAATCTTCACATCCATTTGGTAAATCTCAAGATTGTGTATTGCAACAATCGGGAGAAGCACTCGAATAGATGTGATCCTGGTCACAGGGGAGTAAGTATCAAAGAAGTCATCACCTTCATTATGTTTGAAGCCTTTGGCTACCAAACGAGCTTTATATTTATCTATTGAACCATCAACTTTATACTTCTTCTTTAGGATCCACTTGCATCCTAAAGGTTTACGACCTGGTGGAAGGTCGGATAACTCCCACGTGTGGTTTTGTATGATAGATTCAATTTCACTGTTGATTGCTTCCTTCCAGAATGGAGCATCTGGACTAGACAGAGCTTCTTTGATTGACTTCGGTTCATCATCTAGCGTATGTATGATAAAATCAGGACCGAATGACATAGCAGTCTTAGCTCTTTTGCTACGTCTCGTTTCCTCCTCTTCTAAGAACCGAGAACTACTAGTAGCTTCAATAGTTCTTTTTAAATTTGAACTACTTCATTTCTAAAAAGTAATTCCTTGATTCAAACTTTCTAACACTCTTTGTCTACATGGAAAGATATTCTCAAAGAACACCACGCTCCTTGACTCAATAATTGTACCCACAGTCATATCTGGAATTTCAGATTTATGGACCTGAAACCGATAAGCACTACTATTGAGAGCATACCCAACAAATATACAATCAATTATTTTAGGGCCAATTCTAACTTGTTTAGGTAATGGCACCTCGACTTTCGCCAAACACCCTACACTTTGAGGTATTTATATGACGGCTTGCGTCCTTTCCACGACGCGTAAGGAGTTTTGTCTACTCTTTTTAGTGGAATCTTATTCAATATATAGTCAGCTGCAAGTACAACTTTCCCCCACATGTTCTGGGGTAATCTTGAACTAATCAACAAGGCATTCATCATCTCTTTAAGAGTACGATTATTGCATTTTGCAGCGTTGTTTGATTGAGGAGAGTAAGGAGCTGTGGTTTGATGAATTATGCCACTTTGAGAGCACAAATCCTTAAACGGAGCTACATACTCACCACCTCGATCACTTCAGATTGTTTTAATCCAGGTGCCTAGTTGATTTTCAGCTTCAACTTTGTAGTTTTTAAATGCTTCTATTACCTCATCTTTACATCTTAAAAGCTAAAGATGACAATATCTTGTACAATAATCTATAAAAGTTATAAAAAAACTTTTTACCACCTCTAGTCTGCACAAATTTCAAGTCACACACATCAGTGTGTATTAATTCTAGAGGTGTTGTGCTCCTTTCTACTGAATGAAAAGGTAATTTCTCCATTTTAGGTTCAACACATACTTCACATTTTTCATGTGATTTTACTTCATTCAGTTTTAGCAAATCTAAATTTACTAAACGTTTTATAGCATTAAGATTTACATGTCCTAATATAGAAAGCCACAAAGAGGAACACACAAGCAAGTGAGAAGTACATGTTTTTTAATTCACAGTGGATTTTACATTATTCACTTGGTGTTTAGCCATTACATTCATTTTGAATAAATCGTTAACTACAACGTCCTTCCCTATGAAAACTCCTTGCTTGAGCAGTATGAATTTGTCAGCTTCAAAGACCAGTCGAAACCCATGCTTCACTAGCAAAGATCCAAAAACTAAGCTTTTCCGGATGTCTGGGACACGCAGCACATCCTTCAGAGTGAGCTCTTTGCCAGAAGTTAGCTTGAGAACCACATTGCCCACTCCAGCTACCTCAGACGAGGCTTGGTTTCCCATGTGCAGCTTCCTCCTGGAAGAAGCCTTGTAGTTGGAGAACACCTCCCTATCAGAACAGATATGACAAGAGGATCCTGTGTCGACATACCACTCTCTTGGATTTTTCACTATATTGGCCTCGAACATCACAACAGTGAGGTCCAATTCATCTTGCTCAAAAACATTGACATTCACCTTCTTCTTCTTCTTCTTAGGCAGACGGCAATTCTTTGACATGTGGTTTGGTCTACCACAATTATAACAATTTCCTGCAATTTTTGTAGCATTTGCAGTTTGTTTTCCCTTGCCATTGTTGTTCGGCTCAGTGTTTCCCCGATTGCTGTTATCGATTGGGCGTTTCCTCTTATTACTAGAAGATCCCCTTTCCAACAGAATCGCCTTGGCATCAATCTGAGCGCTATACCTGGACTCGTTCTTCTGGTTGTCTTCTTCAATTCGTAGTTTAAGGATCAAGTCTTTTGACTGTCATCTCCTTTCGCTTGTGCTTCAAGTAATTCTTGAAGTCACCCCACCCCGGAGGCAGCTTCTCGATCAAGCTTGCCACCACGAATGGAACCGGAAGTTTTATATCTTCAGCTTAAGCATCATGAACAATGAGCTGAAACTCTTGAGCTTGCTCTACAACCGATCGACTATCCACCATCTTGAAATCAAGAAATCGAGCCACCATAAATTTCTTTGTGCCTGCATCGTCTGTCTTGTATTTCTTCTCTAGAGCTTCCCAAAGATCCTTTGTCGACTTGATGTCGGCATAAACATTATCCAATGGATCAGGTAGTCCATTCAGAACATAATTCCGAGATAAATAGTCACCATATGTCCATGAGTCAAAGGCAATTCGCCTTTGCTGATCAGTGTCATCCTCAGCTGGGGTAGCTGGAGGATCTTCTTTAAAAAAGGAGGCAAATCCGAAGGTCGTATTGTAGAACAGCATCTTCTGCTACCATCTCTTAAATTTTTCACCGAACAACTTTTCAGGCTTCTCCACAGAATTGGCAGGAGGAGTCGGAATGGTCCTTGCTGGAGCATTCATAGTAGGAACAGCAGGAGTGTTTGTTTCATTTGCCATTTTCCAGAAATGTAGTATAGAGATATATTTTGTCTTAATATTGTTATTACAATGTTTCTGAAAAATAAAATCAGAACAAGAAAAGAAGAAGAAACTGAATCAGAATCGAATTGTGGAAGTCCACTGTCGTTAGGACAAAATACGTCCCGACTAGTGCTCATGGATTGAAGTATTTGACCCCAATGATAAAACGATTTCGTCATTTTCTGAAGTAGCACCATTATAAGAAAAGGCACCGGCGAACTAAGGATATTCGTCTAAACTGGAGCTGGAGTTTCATGCAGCGGTGATTATGTTCAATTGAATTATGTTGTGTATGTATGCATGCAAGAGACAACCCTTTTATAGGCCTGCCTAGGGAACAACTAAATTAATATCATTATTTCAGTCATTTATATTGACTGTTACAGGCTGAGCAACAGCCCAATTAACACCCTCGTTAATCAGCCCATTATTGTGGATGTTACAAGTTTGAATTTTAAATTCAAACCCATCCACTGCTGGGCTCATCCGGCAAGCCCATTGTTGGGCTTCTAAAGCTCATCCGGCAAGCCCAATTATTTTGGGCTGCCAAAAAGATAACTAGGCCTCGGCCGAGGCATTCCCATAGACCCAAAGTCCAAAGCCAAGCCCAAGGCGAGGCGAGGCATGACCGTGTGATGTATTAATCCTACATTTAATACATAACTAAGTGGAAACTTTATGTATTAATTTATCACTCACCAAAAGTTGGTTTTGAGAAATTAAAAAACCTACGATTATCTACTCCTTGCGTAGATTAATTATGTAAAGTTTACTTCCTACAAAATTAAACTTCCGACCACTTAATTATATCATTAAAGTGCCTTATCCACACTTTAATTAATTATTAATTCTAACAAGCGATATATATTGTATGTATACTAAAGAAATGAACAATGAATCATTCCCAACATTGAATCTTCTATATGGTACTCCCTCCGTCCCAGCTTAATTTGCCTACTTGCTATTTCAGTCTGTCCCAGCTTAACGTGTCAGCCATGAATAACAAATTTCTCACACAATCTCCACACTCAAAATCTCCACCCTCAATCTCCACCTTTGGAAAAGTTTAAGATTCCACAAAATCTATTTTTTCTTAATCTCCATGCCCGGTCAACTAGGCAAGTTAAGCCGGGACGAAGGGAGTATCATATTAACATCAGTCTCTCACGAGGGTCCTCTTCTTGATATTTTTCTTTCTTCTAGCCGTCGTCTCTTTTCTCCGATTCATCATGACATCGGACACCGAATCTGAAACTATCACTACCCATCCTTCAACCCCTCCTACGGCTATCCCTATCACCACTAATCTGTTGGGAATTCTTGTTATCATCAAATGAACGCAGCGAAATATAATCAAGAATTACGATATAGATTTACAATTGATTTAATCGATTGAGCTTCGATTACGCTAAAGTTGGAACAACTTACTTGTTGCATAATTAATCGGAAGGAATAGTGCAACTGAATTTACCGCTTCAGATATCCATGCGTATGCCGTCTGCCACAAGAATTATCTTCGGTACAAGGTACAATTGTTCAATAAGCGATTGCTAGGAAATCACTTATTGATTCTATAGTGCCTCTATAATTTTTATTTGATAAAAAACTCTTAATTCTCTATTATAGAGAATATGTATATATAGTACCATATAACCCTAGGTTTATGGGCCTAATATCCATGTCTGCTTAATTAATTAATTAGTTTAACTTATTAATTAATAAAGCCCAATTATCTTAATCTAGTCCATATCTTTCAATCTCCACTTGGACTAGCATTAGATATAATTCGAAGTACTAACCTTGTACCCTTGAGTGGAACAGCAATACACATAAAGTGTGACCCTTCATGCCCCCATTATCGATATATGAAAGACGTTTACGTGAATCCGTAAACCGAAATATGAGTGTTCTCTTGAATTTCAATCAAGGAATGAATCACAATCTTGACACAATTACGATTTCCATTTGCCTCATGATAAATCAACACAAGATGTGTCTTATCCTCCTTTGGGAGGCAAGCATTGTACTTGGTCAAAGTTCATAACTTTTACATCTTATAGCCACATATGTTTGAAAGGGGGAAAATTCATATATCGTCCCATAACTATAGCGACTTCCGCTAAAAATCCCTTAACTTCTGCTTTTACAATTTCGTTCCATACGTTTTGAGATTATTCAATTTTCGTCCCAAAATTCAATTTTTCACCGGAAAATGCACGTGTCAGTTACATGCTGACACAAATTTGGGGTTTTTTGCTTATGTGGTGCCGAAATGATGCGCTGGATTTGTCTTTTAAATTTTCTTTTTTTTTCTTGTACAGATAGAATTAAAAATTCCATATCATTATTTTTCACTTAATTTAATTAACTCATCCAAAAAAAAGAAAAAAAATCATGATCTTCATCCCAAAAAATACGAAATTCATCATAACAAACAGAAAAATTCACCCTAAACACCGGAAAAATTCACCATCTTCATCATTTTCATCCCAAAAAAATTACAAAATTCACAATCACAATCAATAACTAGTTAGAATAGATTTGGCCTTCTTCTTGACGAAAACAAAAGCTGATTACGGTAGATGGAGGGCGGCGAAGGATCGGTGGTGGTGGGGGCCGGACATGGAGGCAAGATCTGCTACTCTTCGGTTTACATCTGCTAGTCTTTGGTGCAGATCTGCAACAGTGTTCTCTCCAAATTCTCCGGTTCAAAATAGAGGTGCGTCAGATAGAGGTTGCATAATGGCCTCACCCCCTCTTATAGGGCAGGCGGTGGTGATCGGAAACCGTCGAAAACGGATCAGAATTCTAGGCAGTAGCCAAGATGAAAAACTGGGAAAAGCACGACTGTTACAGTAGTAGGGAGACGGCGAAGGTGGGGTGGTAGCAAAGCGGCGATGGTTGGGGACTGGGAGACGGTCGGTACCCGCCGGTGTTCTTGATGATTTTGTTCTTCAAGGGCTTCGAGTTTTTGCCATTTCAGATTGGAGAGGACTAACCCAGATCCACATTTCATATTATGAACAGTGCGCTTTACAACCCAGATGTATATTTCTTATTTTATTTATGAGATATTTTAATTTTGTTTTAATTATTGATTTTAATTTGGCAGGGTAATTTGTCAATTAAAATATGATGTGGAATATTATTTAAAGTAAGGAAACTAAATAACAAATTCCACCTCAGAATCCAGTGCCACATAAGCAAAAAGTCCCAAATTTGTGCCGGCACGTGACCGACATATGCATTTTCCGACGACCGTTTAAAAGTTGATGTACGATCAGACTCTCATATAGGATAACTGATTTTGCAACTCCCACAGTCACCACGGTGGGTGCGATATAAATACAAAAAGTACTTTTAACCTAAATATTAACAATTGATGATATAGTAAATCAATAATTTTACCCCCCCCCCCCCCATCAAGTATTGTTACACCTAAGATTGCTCGAATTTCGTTTTGATTAAGTGATGTGACATCCAGGGGTCTCTAAAAAAAATATCTTTTGATACAATAAAAAATATCTCATATAATAAGTATATGTTACGACTTATACATATTTGTCACAACTTTATTATCAGAGATATTATGTCATCACTAGTTAGTCATATCAATAATTCGAACATAAATAACATATTTATGATAACAAAAGTGGTATTAAATGCATCTCAAATATTTTTTTACAACAACTAGTTGTCTCTAATAATAATTCTAAAATAATCTCAAATAATTTGAATCACAAATAATTTATTATTAATTACCACATGACCTTAAAAATATTACACGAAAGATCTCTCTTATTGTAGTGGGGGATCTTTGGGTGCAACATAGCCATAATCCTGCCCGAAATTTTACCTCAGGTGAAGAATTCTAAAATTGAAGGGTTCATATTTTTCGTTACAATTTTAAGAAATATATGACTAAATTGTAAAAAGTGGTAAAAATCAATGTTGTCAAAATCTCGAGTTAACTCTTATGATTCTACAAGTTTACGAGTTATTTCTTCTTAAACGAGTTAACTCGTGATAAAATCAAAATCTGATGAAATCGGAGTAAACTCTTGAGTTTGCTCATGCGATTTTACGATTTTTACAATTTTATGATTTTGTGTACGAGTTTAACAATTTTGTAACATATTAATTTTTATTCTATTTTACCAATTAAAAATGATATAATACGAATTGTTGAAGTTATACCAACTAAAAATAATAATTCTGAAACTTTTCTAGAGCAAATTATACACAAAGAGAGCCAATTTTCCTGAATTATTTTTCTAACTATCAAGTTCTAAATTAAAATCTAAGCTTCATTAAAAATATATCGTTTTTTATGTAGTACTTAATGTAGGAATTATATCTATTATAATACTCTTGTAGAAAGTAATATAATTAATCCCTTTCCCTAGGACCCTTCTTGGTTGTCATAATTTATATCCTTATTGATTAACCCTAGAGGTGGATCTATAAATTTATATAAACCCTAACATGCGCCTACAACACATAGGAGTTAAGGGATTCTACCTAATAGCTGTTTACACAAAAGGTCAATTTCTGATTGAATGATTTCTGACTTCCGTCTTGACCTTCTGGACTGTATCCCCTGCTCAATCCTCAATATCGGATGGACGACGAACTTTGAAGAATTTCAAGTGGGAAGGAACACCTTAAACCGCCGCCTACTCTCCCTTTCTCTCTATTCAGTGATCTTTTTTGAGTGTTAATTCTTCTAAATTCACAGAATGAGAGACCATGTATTTATAATACATGGTTGAGTGTGGGTCAAACCTGGTAGTTTAATTCCTTCTAAGATTAGGAATTTAATTCCTTGTTAGGAATTTAATTCTCTATTCCTACTTGGACTAGGAGCTATATGGGCCAGTCCAGTGATTAAATACAACAAATAAAGATGGGCCTAACAATGAATTAATTCTTCCTTGTTCAGCCGAAAACATAATTAATTCATTCCACTAGAGAATCGATACTGACTTACCCCTTTATTCCCGAGTTGAGTCGGGACTTGAATTAGACTTAATTAATCCCCGTATTTAAGATATCGAATATCCATTAATTAATTAAAGCCTCTGACAGCTTAAATTAATTATTTTCTTTTTTATTCCTTAGGTAGTACCACTCAACTTTATTATTGTACCTGAACTTAATCAACCTGCAGGGTTTAGTACAATTAACCTTTTGAGCTCCTTAAGGGGATATCATCATCCTAAATGGATACGGTTACTTAAATACAAATTACCAATTATTATATGCAAGTTGCTGTCACCCAAAATACATAGTATAAAAGTTATATCTTAACTCTTGCCCATAGTAAATCAAAGTGACACACAAACAAGCATTCATAACTGTAATCTTATTTAGGTTTTAGATTATTATAAGTCACCGAGATCTCCAGTTCTTCACTAAGGTCAGGCAGAAGAACATATCTCACTGTGATCCTATCAATACGTAAATACGTACCAGTATAAGTAAATAGTCAAGATAAACTATTCCTACTTAATACTACAGCCTAAACCAACAACTCGTCTTCAAGTTGTCTGAGCTGTGATTTATATTTTATATCTCATTAAGTTTAACCAATCATATGATCTTCTGTGATCTCCAACACACCATATGATCTACTTATTTGCAAGAGATATGGGGACACATACATAGTGAAAGTGCAAATATAATCAGATAGGAGATAAGCAGTGAATAACTGGAAACATTGTATATAAAAGGTTTTGCTTTCAGTATACAAATCCAACACTTAATTTCACTAAGGTTATTTTTTAATTTTCTCTTAAAATTAAAGTTTTCATAATTACAATTTAGGAATGCCTTACTAAATGTATATAATGTGTATTTTATATGGAATATCTATTCAGAACTTGTTGTAATTAAAATATATTAAGAATAATTTATATATATGGTTATTTTGTGTAGGTAGTAGAATTTTACGATTTTACAATTCGATTTTACGATCCGATTTTACCGATACGTTACCGATTCCACTTAAAATCGCGAGTTTGACAACTGGTAAGGCGATGTCGTGTGTCGCTTTACCAAATTAATTTGTGTATGAAGAAATATACACTTAACCTTATCCTACTACTCTAAGTAGTAGAGTGGCAAGTAAGGGTCGATCCCACGAGGAACGGTCGAACAATTTTACTTTTATGTATTAAACTATTATGATCAAGAATTACAAAGTAAATAAGCTAGAAAACAATAAAGAAGTGGGGTGATTTTAATGAAATAACAAATAACACCTAAATAAACAAAGACAAATAAAGAGATTTTTTTACGTTTTTGGTTTTTAAATAACAAAACGATTCACCCTTGATCATGTTTCACCTTGGTCTTGGACGATTTATGCAACTATTGTTAATGCCCTATTAAATTGTGATTCTAGTCCTTATCTCAAGGCTATTAACAAGCTCTAATAGCCTTGTTGTCCCTTAATCTTAGTTAGTCAAAATAAGCTCTTCGACTAACCCTATTTAATTTAATCGAATCCTCGAACAAGCTCTCTTAGATCCAACAACCAAATGCATTATACACTAGGACAACGAGATAAATTCAACATAAAACTCGCAAGCTCGGTTTTAGTGGTTGAACTTTGTGTTATCACCAATAAATAAATCTATTGTTTGCTACACGGGAATCGGAAATCCTACAATTATGGATAATAATTTCCTATTCTAGCAACACATTCACAAATCCCTTAAAGGGTGATCAATCCAATAATCAATTCATAAATATGACTCAATAACAGCAAATAACACAAAACAATTGAATACACAATATTTTCGGTAATATTAACCGCAATAATCACATAAATGTCTTAAACTCGAAGTTCAACTAATGATCAAAAGTGAATTCTAGGATGCTATTCACCCATTACAACTATTACAAAGATAAAATAACAGAAAATTAAAGAAAACATGAAAATAGGATAGAAAGAACCAATCCAATGGAGAAAAGTGGCTGATTATGTGTGGGGATGGGTTCTAGGTTTTGTTAAATTCGAATGGAAGGAGATATATATAAGGGGGAAAAGTGCTAGTCAAAAATAGGCAAAATCTCATTCAGGATTTTAAAACAGGGTAAGGAATCTCGGCCGAGATGCAAGTGTGTCTCGGCTGAGACGTGAAAAAGAGATTTTCAGCTGGTGGGTCGAAGGCTGGTCTCGGCCGAGATTGGGTTGCATCTCGGCCGAGACGTGAAAAGAGGAAATTAGGAATTTTTAGGATTTGTCTCATCTCGGCCGAGATTGGATTTCATCTCGGCCGAGATCTTCATCTCTTGAATTTCTTAAATCCCCTGGAGACTCTTCTCGGCCTAGATGCAACATCCAACTCGGCCTAGATCTTCAATTTTGCAATTCTTCATGATTACCCTGGAGACTCATCTCGGCCGAAATTTGCATCCTATCTCGGCCGAGATCTTCAGTTAGCCCTTCCTCTTGTTGCCTCGATCGATCCCTCGACTCCACGGTCGTTTGATGTTCTTTTTCGACACTTTTTCACCTATCTTAACACAAAAACAGCACAAACGCATTATTTTGCCTATGAGAGTATAAAAGCACTAAATACACGTGATTATGCACATTATTGACACTAAAATGACACTAAAAGTGCCCTAAAGTGCATGCACGGAACACGTGTACCAAATCTCCCCAAACTTAAAACTTGTTCGTCCCGAACAATGAAGAGAAAAACAAAAGGACACGTGTTTAGGGTAGAGTTTAGTGGCATTTGATTTCAGAGAATTTTCATGAAAAAGAATAAGCGATCATGATAAAAGCGAGCATATATGATAGACCAGATCCACTACTCTCGAGACATAACACTCTCAACTTAAGATCCTCACCGGGTGAGTGTATCTCTCGACTCTCAAGTGTACCAAATGGGTAATGTATACGCTCACATTGAAATGCATAAAATGCCTACCATAGGCTTGGCAATCATCTAAACTTCGATGTATCCCCGACATGTGTGACAAAGGATCAAAAAGGTCTTTAACGGGTTGTAATGTTGGCTTGGGGTAAGGTGGGAAAATTTTTGGTATAAGTGACTATAAAACGGACTAAATGAGTCGTGCACTACCCAGCTACCCCTCAAACAATGGTCACTCAACCTTACTCTTTTAATTTTCAATCAAGTCAAACTTAAGATTCGACTTCTTCACCTTATTCCTACCTACATTTCCCATATTAATCAATCCTTTCAATAATTATGCTTCTTAAGAGCTTTCGAAACAAGGGATTGTAATCATAAAATGATGTGATTTTCATTAACCTCTCCAAAAGAATGATATATATACTTCATTTTTCTTTCGTTTTTCTGATTTTTCCCTCTTTTTTTTTTTTTTTTTTTGGGAAGGTTAATATTCTCGATTATAGCCTATTTCGCGTTTTTCCTTTCACCCTTCTTCGTTTTCCACTAGTTTAGCTAAATTCAATCCCAATTTCAAGACTAACTACCTAGCAACCGCCTCCCTCATACTCAACAGTCCGTTTGGGTATCAAAGACTAAATGAAAGGTAAATTTGCTTGTAGTGTTGGGTATAAAAAAAAAAAAAGCTTAAGCTCAAGGGGCTCAACTAGAGACAATGTAAAATTTGGTAAAAGGGAAATATTTTCAAGCTTTTGAAATAGGTTTGATCGAATCGCCTAAGATCATTTTCAATGTCACACAATGCACCGACTCATTCAAAATAGAGAATTAAGGCAAGTTCTAGAGACAACTAGATGCATTCAATGAATTTCACACCGAAAGAAAGTTTTAAATTACTCCAAAGATGGGAGTATTTTTATTTTTTTAAGGCTCAAAAACTCACTAGGAAGCAATTTAGATCAAAAGTTTTGAGGGTATGTTCAATTTTGTTTCAACAAGTCAATCACGCTCTACCATGTGCTTCTCTAAAAAATATTTGTCAAAATTTTTCATCATTAATCAATGCCACATTTTTTTTTCCTAAACTCATCCAATTGATTTCTCGAGCTGCCAATTTGTATGAACCCTCTCCCCAAACTTAGTTGCAAACTAAGTTTGTGGAAAAAGAAGAGTACAAATTGGTGCTCGCCGAATTTTAACCATTTTATTCACCACTTTACAGTTTATTAAAAATGCAACAGACTAATCTATACAAAGATACCAAACCATTTCAAGTCTAATAATTCCAAAAGACAATATAGTAGCATATGAAAAATTAAACTTGGGTTGCCAATACGTACACCTACCAGGACTTCCCCAAACTTGGTTAAAAATCAACGCTTGTGAGGAAGAAAGGGTACAAATTGGTGTCCTAACTCACAGTAGTTTTTAGGCATCTTCAATCCCATTTGGTGCTATCCCCTTGAATTTCACGGATTGGTCGGTTCCTCATCATCATAGTCTCTGCACTCTAAAAGAAGATAATAAGACAATATCAAATATATGTAAACAACCTAAACTACGAAATTGAATATATGAAAAGCAATAAACGTAGGGTTGCCTCCCGACAAGCACCTTTGTTTAAAGTCGTTGGCTCGACGGATGCTTTTTAAATAAACAATACAAACAACTATCTATGTAAATAAAACTAACGCTTAACACATAAAATAAAATCTTTCTAAACCGTTCCTCGGCAACGGTGCCAAATTTGGTAAGGCGATGTCGTGTATCGCTTTACCAAATTAATTTGTGTATGAAGAAATATACACTTAACCTTATCCTACTACTCTAACTAGTAGAGTGGCAAGTAAGGGTCGATCCCACAAGGAAGGGTCGAACAATTTTACTTTTATGTATTAAACTATTATGATCAAGAATTACAAAGTAAATAAGCTAGAAAACAATAAAGAAGTGGGGGGATTTTAATGAAATAACAACTAACACCTAAATAAACAAAGACAAATAAAGAGATTTTTTTAGGTTTTTGGTTTTTAAATAACAAAACGATTCACCCTTGATCATGTTTCACCTTGGTCTTGGACGATTTATGCAACTATTGTTAATGTCCTATTAAATTTTGATTCTAGCCCTTATCTCAAGGCTATTAACAAGCTCTAATAGCCTTGTTGTCCCTTAATCTTAGTTAGTCAAAATAAGCTCTTCGACTAACCCTATTCAATTTAATTGAATCCTCGAACAAGCTCTCTTAGATCCAATAACCAAATGCATTAAACACTAGGATAACGAGATAAATTCAACATAAAACTCGCAAGCTCGGTTTTAGTGGTTGAACTTTGTATTATCACTAATAAATAAATATATTGTTTGCTACACGGGAATCGGAAATCCTACAATTATGAATAGTAATTTCCTATTCTAGCAACAAATTCACAAATCCCTTAAAGGATGACCAATCCAATAATCAATTCATAAATGTGACTCAATAACAGCAAATAACACAAAACACTTGAATACACAATATTTTCGGTAACATTGACCGCAATAATCACATAAATGTCTTAAACTCAAAGTTCAACTAATGATCAAGAGTGAATTCTAGGATGCTATTCACCCATGACAACTATTACAAAGATAAAATAACAGAAAATTAAAGAAAACATGAAAATAGGATAGAAAGAACCAAAAGTTAGGGTTGAAGATCAAGATCTTCAACCCCCTTCCATTCCTTTGCTTCCAATGGAGAAAAGTGGCTGATTATGTGTGGGGGATGGGTTCTAGGTTTTGTTAAATTCGAATGGAAGGAGATATATATAAGGGGGAAAAGTGCTAGTCAAAAATAGGCAAAATCTCATTCAGGATTTTAAAACAGGGTAAGGAATCTCGGCCGAGATGCAAGTGTGTCTCGGCTGAGACGTGAAAAATAGATTTTCAGCTGGTGGGTTGAAGGCTGATCTCGGCCGAGATTGGGTTGCATCTCGGCCGAGACGTGAAAAGAGGAAATTAGGGCTTTTTAGGATTTGACTCATCTCGGTCGAGATTGGATTTCATCTCGGCCGAGATCTTCATCTCTTGAATTTCTTAAATCCCCTGGAGACTCTTCTCGGCCTAGATGCAACATCCGACTCGGCCTAGATCTTCAATTTTGCAATTCTTCATGATTACCCTGGAGACTCATCTCGGCCGAGATTTGCATCCTGTCTCGGCCGAGATCTTCAGTTAGCTCTTCCTTTTGTTGCCTCCATCGATCCCTCGACTCCGCAGTCGTTTGATGTTCTTTTTCGATACTTTTTCACCTGTCTTAACACAAAAACAGCACAAACGCATTATTTTGCCTATGAGAGTATAAAAGCACTAAATACACATGATTATGCACATTATTGACACTAAAATGACACTAAAAGTGCCCTAAAGTGCATGCACGGAACACGTGTACCAAATCTCCCCAAACTTAAAACTTGTTCGTCCCGAACAATGAAGAGAAAAACAAAAGGACACGTGTTTAGGGTAGAGTTTAGTGGCATTTGATTTCAGAGAATTTTCATGAAAAAGAATAAGCGATCATGATAAAAGCGAGCATATGTGATAGACCAGATCCACTACTCTCGAGACATAACACTCTCAACTTAAGATCCTCACCGGGTGAGTGTATCTCTCGACTCTCAAGTGTACCAAATGGGTAATGTATACGCTCACATTGAAATGCATAAAATGCCTACCATAGGCTTGGCAATCATCTAAACTTCGATGTTTACCCGACATGTGTGACAAAGAATCAAAAAGGTCTTTAACGGGTTGTAATGTTGGCTTGGGGTAAGGTGGGAAAATTTTTGGTATAAGTGACTATAAAACGGACTAAATGAGTCGTGCACTACCCAGCTACCCCTCAAACAATGGTCACTCAACCTTACTCTTTTAATTTTCAATCAAGTCAAACTTAAGATTCGACTTCTTCACCTTATTCCTACCTACATTTCCCATATTAATCAATCCTTTCAATAATTATGCTTCTTAAGAGCTTTCGAAACAAGGGATTGTAATCATAAAATGATGTGATTTTCATTAACCTCTCCAAAAGAATGATATATATACTTCATTTTTCTTTCGTTTTTCTGATTTTTCCCTCTTTTTTTTTTTTTTTTTTTTGGGAAGGTTAATATTCTCGATTATAGCCTATTTCGTGTTTTTTTCTTTCACCCTTCTTCGTTTTCCACTAGTTTACCCAAATTCAATCCCAATTTCAAGACTAACTACCTAGCAACCGCCTCCCTCATACTCAACAGTCCGTTTGGGTATCAAAGACTAAATGAAAGGTAAATTTGCTTGTAGTGTTGGGTATCAAAAAAAAAAAAAAAGCTTAAGCTCAAGGGGCTCAACTAGAGACAATGTAAAATTTGGTAAAAGGAAAATATTTTCAAGCTTTTGAAATAGGTTTGATCAAGAATCGCCTAAGATCATTTTCAATGTCACACAATGCACCGACTCATTCAAAATAGAGAATTAAGGCAAGTTCTAGAGACAACTAGATGCATTCAATGAATTTCACACCGAAAGAAAGTTTTAAATTACTCCATAGATGGGAGTATTTTTATTTTTTTTAAGGCTCAAAAACTCACTAGGAAGCAATTTAGATCAAAAGTTTTGAGGGTATGTTCAATTTTGTTTCAACAAGTCTATCATGCTCTACCATGTGCTTCTCTAAAAAATATTTGTCAAAATTTTTCATCATTAATCAATGCCACATTTTTCTTTCCTAAACTCATCCAATTGCTTTCTCGAGCTGCCAATTTGTATGAACCCTCTCCCCAAACTTAGTTGCAAACTAAGTTTGTGGAAAAAGAAGAGTACAAATTGGTGCTCGCCGAATTTTAACCATATTATTCACCACTTTACAGTTTATTAAAAATGCAACAGACTAATCCATACAAAGATACCAAACCATTTCAAGTCTAATAATTCCAAAAGACAATATAGTAGCATATGAACAATTAAACTCTTGGGCTGCCAATACGTACACCTACCAAGACTTCCCCAAACTTGGTTAAAAATCAAAGTTTGTAAGGAAGAAAGGGTACAAATTGGTGTCCTAACTCATAGTGGTTTTTAGGCATCTTCAATCCCATTTGGTGCTATGTCCTTGAATTTCACGGATTGGTCGGTTTCTCATCATCATAGTCTCTGCACTCTAAAAGAAGATAATAAGACAATATCTAAATATATGTAAACAACCTAAACTACAAAATTGAATTTATGAAAAGCAATAAACGTCGGGTTGCCTCCCGACAAGCACCTTTGTTTAACGTCGTTGGCTCGACGGATGCTCTTTAAATAAACAAAACAAACAACTATCTATGTAAATAAAACTAACGCGTAACAAATAAAACAAAATCTTTCTAAACTGTTCCCCAGCAACGGTGCCATAATTTGGTAAGGTGGTGTCGTGTGTCGCTTTACCAAATTAATTTGTGTATGAAGAAATATACACTTAACCTTATCCTACTACTCTAACTAGTAGAGTGGCAAGTAAGGGTCGATCCCACAAGGAACGGTCGAACAATTTTACTTTTATGTATTAAAATATTATGATCAAGAATTACAAAGTAAATAAGCTAGAAAACAATAAAGAAGTGGGGGGATTTTAATGAAATAACAACTAACACGTAAATAAACAAAGACAAATAAAGAGATTTTTTAGGTTTTTGATTTTTAAATAACAAAACGATTCACCCTTGATCATGTTTCACCTTGGTCTTGGACGATTTATGCAACTATTGTTAATGCCCTATTAAATTTTGATTCTAGCCCTTATCTCAAGGCTATTAACAAGCTCTAATAGACTTGTTGTACCTTAATCTTAGTTAGTCAAAATAAGCTCTTCGACTAACCCTATTCAATTTAATCGAATCCTCGAACAAGCTCTCATAGATCCAACAACCAAATGCATTATACACTAGGACAACGAGATAAATTCAACATAAAACTCGCAAGCTCGATTTTAGTGGTTGAACTTTGTGTTATCACCAATAAATAAATCTATTGTTTGCTGCATGGGAATTGGAAATCCTACAATTAGGGATAGTAATTTCCTATTCTAGAAACACATTCACAAATCCCTTAAAGGGTGATCAATCCAATAATCAATTCATAAATGTGACTCAATAACAGCAAATAACAAAAAACACTTGAATACACAATATTTTCGGTAACATTAACCGCAATAATCACATAAATGTCTTAAACTCAAAGTTCAACTAATGATCAAGAGTGAATTCTAGGATGCTATTCACCCTACAATTATTACAAAGATAAAATAAAAGAAAATTAAAGAAAACATGAAAATAGGATAGAAAGAACCAAAGGTTAGGGTTGAAGATCAAGATCTTCAACCCCTTTGCATTCCTTTGCTTCCAATGGAGAAAAGTGACTGATTATGTGTGGGGGATGGGTTCTAGGTTTTTTTAAATTCGAATGGAAGAAGATATATATAAGGGGGAAAAGTGCTAGTCAAAAATAGGCAAAATCTCATTCAGGATTTTAAAACAGGGTAAGGAATCTCGGCCGAGATGCAAGTGTGTCTCGGCCGAGACGTGAAAAAGAGATTTTCAGCTGGTGGGTCGAAGGCTGATCTCGGCCGAGATTGGGTTGCATCTCGGCCGAGACGTGAAAAGAGGAAATTAGGGCTTTTTAGGATTTGACTCATCTCGGCCGAGATTGGATTTCATCTCGGCCGAGATCTTCATCTCTTGAATTTCTTAAATCCCCTGGAGACTCATCTCGGCCTAGATGCAACATCCGACTCGGCCTAGATCTTCAATTTTGCAATTCTTCATGATTACCCTGGAGACTCATCTCGGCCGAGATTTGCATCCTGTCTCGGCCGATATCTTCAATTAGTCCTTCCTTTTGTTGCCTCGATCGATCCCTCGGCTCCGCGGTCGTTTGATGTTCTTTTTCGATCCTTTTTCACCTGTCTTAACACAAAAACAGCACAAACGCATTATTTTGCCCACGAGAGTATAAAAGCACTAAATACACGTGATTATGCACATTATTGACACTAAAATGACACTAAAAGTGCCCTAAAGTGCGTGCAAACACGTGTACCAACAACCTTGATAAAAATTATGTATTTTTCGGTTTTCTTTTATATCATCAACATTATGACTCATTTCACACCCTACAAACTTGTATTTCCTCTGTGCCGAAAATATAATCTAGTATCTCTTACTTTTGTTTCCTCTTTTTAAGTTATAGTTTCTTTCCTTATTAAAAGGGTTCAATATCTCTCAAATACTCTTAGGTTGTGAATAAAAGGATTTCAAATTTATATATAGGAGATTTGAAATCCACTCAAATCTTTCAATAATTGGAAAATTTTCATTTTGGTCTTGTAGCTTAGGTACGGTCCAGAAAAATTTCAGTATGTTTTGAATTCTCAATTTTACTCCGATTTATTAGGATTGAATCTAGTTTTAGTCCTGTATGTTATGATCGAGTCCGATTTGAGGACAAATTTTGCCGAAACTTGTAAAATTCGCTGGAATTCCTTGCACTGTATGTGTTCACAAATTTTGGGCTACGTCACTCAGTGGGCCATAACGCACTCCCAAAAAATTGATGCACTCTTCTACGACCATTCCATATCCCAAGTCCAAGCTCTCACCCTACTTCTACACAAAATTCAAGTCAAATTCGGCATAAAGGTCTACATTGTTGTCTCGAGTGACACATTTTGTCCATGTGAAGAAGTTAAGAAAAATTGGTTAAGCAAGATCCATAATCTGAGTGTGATGACCACGGTTAACCCCAATGTGAAGAAGGCGTTGAAGATGGCGACAGAGGCGAATGCGAGTGGCTCGGTATTTTTTTTTTTCAATTTTAAATGGCGTGGTGTGCCACATCAACAATTTTGAACAAGTCTGCAACAATTGATCAGAAAGCCCCAAAATTTGTGAACAAATATAGTGCACATGACAATTCCGGCTAATTTTGCAATATCCAGCAACATTTGTCCCCAAATTTGACCTGTTTCTAACATACATGACTAAAATTGGACTCGATCCTAAAATGTAGGACTAAAATCGATAATTTAAAATATACATGATTTTTCTGAACAAGCCCTAAGTCACCGAAACAAAAATAAATTTTCCTCCAAAAAATAACTCAAAATGGAAGTGATGGATTTCTAAATCCATGATAATCAAAACAACATCAATGTTTTTAAGACTATGAATTTCAAATTCATTCTTAAATTCTACTATCCAAATGCGACCTTAACATTTGTTGGAACAAATCATTAATTTAAAATACTAAAAGATAATACATCCATTTCTTAATGTAGTTTTGGGGTTTGTGACTTGTTTATAAATAGAGTTTTTTTTTTTTTAATTTTTTTCCTTTTCTTCAAATACTATCTCTATCACTATCCCTAAAATGTCTCTAAATTGCTAATATATCATATCCATTATCATAAATTAATGAAAATAGAGATAATTTAAAGGAAATAGGTGGGAGAATTCAATATCATCAAGTGCTTATGGTATGAAGTAGAGGTTTTGAGATTTCTAGAACCGGGTTTGAAGTGCAAGGAACCGGATCAGAGAACCGGGTTTTAGCCAGAATCAGAAAAAGAGGTTAAAAGGAGAACCGGGCTTGTGGTAGTTATAACCGCTGATTACAACAGTTTTATTCTGTTGAATAAGAAACCGTTGTGGAAGCTTCGCTGCAGCAGTTTTGAATAGCTTGAGTCAAAGTAGTTACAACTTCCTCAACTTCCAGATTCGAGCTTCAACACTTATATACATTGTAAACACTTGTAGTTGCGAGCTAGTAGACATAATTTTCCCTCTGTAAACATTACTCAATCAAGAGAATTAGATATCTAGGGTTTTCTGCTCAAATGAGGGTGTGATTTGGGGTTTTGCTGGATTTCTAGATAATTATTGTAATTGATTGAATAGTGGAGTGAATTGAGGTGTATAGAACCTCCGTGGATGTAGATCACCTTTGATCAAACCACGTAAAATCCATGTGTTCATCATTTTTCATTTATGTTCTTGGTTCGATTGTTGTTGGCTGATTTCTTGTTTGTTATTCGTTCGAATTCTGTTGTGTGTTATCTTGTGAGAGGTTGAGCTAATCCTAACAAGTGCCGCCGTCTGTGGGAAACATTCTCATGCAAACAGAGGATAAAGATGTCAGGAATGAAGATGGATTTGGATAAATTCTCAGGGAAGAATGATTTCTACCTATGGAAGATCAAGATGAAGGCCATCCTGGTGCAAAACGGGTTGGTGAGTGCTCTCAAACCTGAAAGTGACTGGGTAGAGACTGAGAAGCCTAAATATGCAGAAATAGATCAAATGGCTTTGAGTTTAATCATCTTGTGTCTTGATGATAAGCCTTTAAGGGAAGTTTCGAGGTGCAAGAATGCAATTGAGGCCTGGACCAAACTGGAGGACCTCTATCAGACCAAGTCAATATCAAACAAGTTGTTCCTCAAGCAGAGATTGCTGGCTTTCAAAATGGTGGAGGAAAAAGACATTTCTGATCAATTAGATGAGTTTACAAAACTTCTTGATGAGCTGGAAGATCTTGGGGTATAATGGAAGATGATGACAGAGCCTTGATGGTGTTAAATGCTCTACCAAGATCTATGGAAGGATTCAAAGATACTCTGATGTTTGGGAGGCAGGATAAACTGAGTTATGATTATTATTACTGCTTTGAAGACCAAATGTTTACAAAATCAAGGAGACAAGAAGGCAACTCAATCTGGTGAAGGATTAAATGTTAAGTTCAGAAGAAACTACCAAAAGAAGAAGGACCAAACCTCAAAGAATCCCAAAAGTGGCAACAATGCTCCCAAGAAATCTGGAGAATGGGTAGAAAAAAGAAAATGCTTCAAGTGCAAACAAATTGGGCATCTAAAGAAAGACTGCCCACAGAAGATGAAGAAGAAGGAAGGTCAGGGTGCTGAAGCTGCTACTGTTGAGCATGAAGAGGACACACTAGAGGTTTTGAATGTTACTGAGTCAAAAATGGAGATGGAGTGGGTATTGGATACTAGTTGCTCTTTCTATATGTGTCCCCATGAAGAATGGTTTCAAAATCTCAAGGAAGAAGATGGAGGGTGTGTACTGCTAGGAAATGACCAATCCTACAGAGTTCAAGGCACTGGATCAGTAAGCATCAATATGTTTGATAGAGTTACAAGAAAAATCACTAATGTAAGGTATGTGCCTGGACTTAAAAGAAACTTATCTCCCTAGGATCTCTTATTGCTACTGGGTGTGAATTCAAGTCAGTTGATGGTCAGTTACACAAATAACAAAAGAGAATAAACTGGTAATCAAAGGAAGACAACATAATGGCTTGTTTATTTTGGTGGGAAAACCAGTGGTTGGAAAATGTGGGAAACATTCTGGGCAAAGATGAACTAACACTGTGGCATAAAAGGTTAGGACACACTGGGAAAAAGGGATTAAAAGAACTATCCAAAAGAAGCATAATAGGAGAGGTTGGAAACCAGACACTTGAATTCTGTGACAAATGTGCAGTAGGTAAATCACAGAAATTGCCTTATGCCAAAGGAATTCACATTACCCAAGAACCTCTAGATTATGTTCATTCTGATATCTGGGGACCATCCAGAACTGAAACTCATGGAGGAGGAAGGTACTTCATGTCTGTTATTGATGATTTCAGCAGGAAAGTGTGGGTGTTTATCTTAAGAAACAAGAGTGAGGCCTTCACTAAATTCAAGACTTGGTTGCTTCAGATGGAAACATTGAGGGGGAAGAAACTCAAGCATTTGAGAGTTGACAATGGCTTAGAGTACCTATCTACTGAGGTTACAACTTTCTGTAATGAAAAATGGATTACTAGACATAGAACATTTCCCATGAATCCTCAAAAGAATAGAGTGGCAGAAAGATTCAACAGAACTGTTCTTGAAAGAGTAAGGTGTATGTTAATTGATGCTGGACTGCCAAAGGTGTTCTGGGGAGAAACAATCAATACATCATATTACTTAATAAACAGATCACCTTCATCATCTCTAGGGTTCAAAACACCAGAAGAAGTATGGAGTGGAAGAGTTCCAAATTACTCAGGTCTAAAGGTGTTTGGATGCTTGGCTTATGCTCACATGAAATCAAAAAAGCTTGATCCTAGAGCATACAGGTGTATGATTCTGGGATATCCAGAGGGAATAAAAGGTTACAGGTTGTGGTGCTTGGGATCCTCACCGGGTGAGTGTATCTCTCAACTCTCGAGTGTATCAAGTGGGACGTGTATACGCTTGCATTGAAGTGCATGAACCGCCGACCATAGGCTTGCTAATCATCTAAACTTGAAAACGTACTTGACAAGTATGGCAAATAATCAAATGGGTCTTTATATAGGTTGTAGTGTTGGCTTGGGGTAAGGTGGGATAATTCTAGGTAAAAGTGACTATAAAAACGGACTATACGATTACCCATCTGCCCCTCAACAATAGCCACTCTTCCTTACTCTCTCAATTCCCAATTAAGTCAATCCTAAGATTCGACTACCTCAACTCAAACCAACCTACTAATCTCTTGTTTATCAACTCTCAATTGAAGTGTATATCTTGTGACCTTTTCAACTTTTAAGAGTGATGATTACAGGAAGTGTGATTTTTACTAACCTCTTCAATTCTAACACTAAGAGAGTATATACAATCAACTATTTCTTTTGTTTTTTTTATTTTCAACTTTTTCTCACTTTTGATTTTTTTTTTTATATGATAAATATTTACAACCAATGGAGAGGTTAATGATCTCGATTTTCACCTATTTGTGTGTTTCCTTTCACCCTTCAACATTTTCTACTAGTCAACCCACATTTGATCCCAACTTTCCAACCCGACTACATTCCAACCGCCTCTCTCATGCTCATATAGTCCATTTAGGTTCAAAGGCTAAATGAAGGGAATTGGCTTGTAAAGTTGGCTATCAAACAAAAAGCTAAAGCTCAAGGGGCTTACTAGGGACAATTTTCATATTTTTGGTAAAAAGGGAATATTTTCAAGCTTTTGAAATAGGTTCAAATCAAGAAGTGCCTAATATCACTTTCAATGCCACAACATGTACCGACTTATTCAAAAGTAAAGAATCAGGGCAAGTTCTAGAGGAAAATGCATGCATTCAATGAATTTCACACCAAAAGGAATTTTGAATTACTCCTAAAGTGGGAGTGTCATTTTAAGGCTTTCTTGGTACTCCACTAACAAAGATCGGGAAGGCCGGGAGCTCGAGCCGGTGAAACACCCTTTGATGGTGTTAAAACGGTCGAAGAGCTTGGTCTAGTTTTCTTTAATGGTCTCTTTAATGCCTCTCAATTCAGCTCCAAATGTCGTCCTCATCTCCACCAATTTGGCTCTGATTCCTTTGATTTCGTCTCCTATTGCAGCCACCAATTCTTCTTGCCTTTCCTGGAACTCTGATTGAGAGAGCACAACTAATGCTAGTCTCTTCTTTGGCGGTCTATCTGGTTGGCTGCTACCTTCTCCCTCGCCTCCCATGCTCCGAACCCTTTCCTCCGGACGTGACTTCTTCGCTCTCTTGAACTTGGTCAATGCTTCACTAGTTGGTTCTTTGGACGCATTGATGTGCACCTCTGAACTCATCTCCAAGTTCAATGTGCTCTTTCAAATTAGTAATGTACGTCAGGCCGGGGTTAGGTAGGCGGAGGTAGGGTCCCTCGTTTTGAAGAACATATGGGACAGATGGTCCCGAGGTTCCCTAGTAATACCCGAGCATTGCTATTCGCATATTCTCCATCTCCTCACAGTCGACCAAGTCTGGGACCTTCATTTCCCTCTTCCTATCTGTCCTAAACTCCTTTACTATCTTCTCAAAGCTCATTATCAAATCTTCTTGGAAGTTCCTCAGCTTTCTGTTCACGATTGCCCACAAAATCTCCATCTCATATAAGCGGGGGCAACTGATCTCTTTCCTACCATAAATTGTTGAGCTAAGCAGCTTCTGTAAGTATTTAACGGTCGTGCTTCGTATCGAAGTCAACCTAGAGCCCCTTGGGTCATAAGCCTGTGGTGCAACTATTCTAGGAGCGGTTTGCCCCCAGAATTATTGCACATCAAACTCTCGTAGAGTACCCGCATCGTCAACGGTTGGCCTTTTGAAGCTGTATATAGCCCTAAAATTGTCGTGGCTCAAGGTCTTCATCTCATTCAAAAGCTAAAATTTGATGTTGTAGACCTTTGTCGTGCAAGAAAGTGACTCCTCCTCGATTTCGAGGGTGCTAAAGAATTCTAGCTCAAACTTGAGGAAGGTGGGTCGGGGTGCTAGGCAACAGGCGAGCCCTGCTTCTTTTAAAAGGCCATTGACGTTCTCCCTTATTCACATGGCGTCCAAAATCTTTGGATTGTCAAAACGGGTTGCCGACACCCCTCTCCTCATCAATTTATTGAACCTCTTCTTTTGTTCGTCTGTGCTCAGAATTATATCGAAGTCGGAGGGTTTCGTGGGTCTATCTGTGTTTGTTCGAGTTTCTGGCATAGGATCCTCCGGTATATGCTCAACTGCTTTTTCCTTGCCCTTGGCCTGACTTTTTCTGATTTATCTTAATTCAACAATCAAACTACTCATTGGTCCTCAATTCACATTCAATCAAAATCCAAATAGAAACAAGTTCAAGACATATGTACGTAATTACTCAACAAAATAATGAACTTGTAACTTGGGCAATTTGATTAAACAGTGATATAATTAACCAATCAAGCATCTACGTAAATTGTTCCTACTAATGAAAGTATTAATCACATCAACAAAATTATGCCTTAATGAAGCACAACAATTGACATGATAACAATTTCAACAAGCAAAAACAACAACAAGACAGTGCAAAACAAGCTTGAAAGGTTCTTTCAACCCAATTTCATTCCTAATCACAAATTATCACCCCATTCACATTCCTAATGCATAAATAAATACCAAACAACATATCTAGCATCAATATTTTATTCTCGAATCGTCAAGCATGCACAATTGATCAACCATTCCATATACACTTCCAAACAATCAATCAATTTGATAGAATGAGATGAAAATACAAATTTGAAGTCCTAGGCATGCTCCTAGTTTAATAATAACGATTATGTAAACATTAGGAAGTGGAGAAATTACATACGAGTTGCGTTTAGACGAAGGAATTTCAAAAATTACCTTTCGCGCCTTTTTCAACACGGTCTCAACATTGCCCAAAATCCGAAATTAATCGGAGAGAAGTGTGCAATGTGATGTGGGTACAGTGTGGTGTGAATTTCAGAGGGAGAAATTGAGTGAAAGGTGTGATTTCAGTGTGTGGGAGGGTGAAAATCGCGTGTTTTTGGCCAAAAAGGAGGAGGATTTGTGACCTAACTGTTCGCGTAGGGTTTATTTATACCTGGACTGGGTCTCGGCCGAGACGCGTTTCCTAGGATTGCATCTCGGCCGAGATCCTTTCTTCGATCTCAGGCTGCTTTCACTCAGCAACGGATTTCGGCCGAGATGCTTTGTGTATCTCGGCCGAGATAGCCTTCCCGGGATTCTGCCCCAATTCTGGACAGGTTGATCTCGACCGAGATGTCTTGGGGTCTCGGCCAAGATAGGCTTCCAGCAATTTTGGCCAGTTTGGTCTCCTCTGAATCTCGACCGAGAAGCTTTTCGCTGTCTCGGCTGAGACAACTTCACAGGGAATTGCCTAGTTTTACCTTCATGACGTCTTGACCGAGATGCATTGTGTGTCTCGGCCGAGATTCTTCCCCTGTACTTTTCCTTCATTTTGATCCTCTTCACCCTCATTTTATGCTATCTCTTGATTGTTTTGGTCTATACATGCGCATATTTCAACAAAAACATCAAATATGCCACAAGACATTTATTAAGCTACTAAACTATGAATTTTAAAGTGTAAAAATTTAAAGTTACCGTCGGGTTGCCTCCCGAAAAGCGCCTTTGTTTAACGTCGTTGGCTCGACGGATGTTCATTTAGCTCGATGGTGGGTCTTCTACTCGTTCCTCTTCAACCGGGCTGTCTTGACAGTCTTCGAAATACGGCTTGAGCAATTGTCCATTCACTTTGAAAACGTTGCCCGTTTTACCGCTTACTATCTCAATGGCCCCATGTGGAAATACCTTCTTGACAATGAATGGTCCAATCCACCTCGATCAAAGCTTTTCGGGAAATAATTTCAACCTCTAGTGGTATAAAAGTACCTTCTCTCCAACCACGAAATTTTTTCGGGAGATTCTTGCATTCATGGAAGGTCTTGGTTTTCTCCTTATATATCAAAGTATTTTCGAGAGCCTCATTCCGAATCTCTTCTAGCTCTTGGAGTTAAAGTTTCTGGTGCACACCTGTCTCATCTAAGCTCAAGTTACATCTTCGGATGGCCCAATAGACTTTGTGCTCGAGTTCAACCGGAAGATGACACGATTTGCCATAAACAAGGAGATATGGGGACATACCTATAGGCGTTTTGTAGGCGATACTGTATCCCCATAAAGCATCATCAAGCCTCAAACTCCAGTCTTTACAGTCCGGTTTGATAGTTTTCTCGAGCATTGATTTGATCTCTCGATTTTAAGTCTCGGCTAGCCCATTTGTTTGTGGATGATATGGGGTAGACACTTTAGGCAAAACTGAGTATTTCTTGAAGAGTGCTTCGATGGTCCGGATGCAAAAGTGTGTACCTCTATCACTTATGATGGCTCTCGGGATCCCAAATCTTGCAAATATGTTGGACTTGACGAAATCCGCCACAACCTTTAAATCGTTTATACAAGTAGCCCTTGCTTCCACTCATTTGGACACATAGTCCACAACCAATAGGATATATAGATTCCCATAAGACGATGGGAACGGGTCCATGAAGTCCATGCCCCAAATATTGAATATTTCGCACACAATTATTGAATTTTGAGGCATTTCATTCCTCTGGGACGCGTTCCCTGTTCTTTGACATCTTTCACAAGTCCTGCAAAAAGCAAGGGTGTCTCTAAATATGTGGGCAAAAATAATCCACTCTCAAGAACTTTGTTTACCGTCCTCTTCGGCCCAAAGTGCCCACCACAAGCATACAAATGACAGAAGTTAAGCACTGATTGAACCTCATCTTCAGGGATGCACCACCTAATCACCTAATCCGGCCCATACTTCCAAAAATAGGGGTCATCCCGAATAAAATACTGTGACTCGCTCCTCAGTCTATCTTTTTTAGCCTTGCTCATCCCATTGGGAAATCGCTTGGAAGCCAAATATTTTACAATGTAAGCACACCAGGAACCTTCGAGTTGGATACTATGAACAACTGCTCGTCGAGAAAACTCTCTCGAAGAGGCAATTCTATCCCCTCTTGGCTTACTCTGCTCAAGTGATCCGCTATAGAATTTTCAGCACCCTTTTATCCCTAATTTCCATATCGAACTCCTATAATAGCAAGATCTAATGTATTAGTCTGGGCTTTGCTTCCTTCTTTGCCGTAAGGAGCCTGAGGGCAACATGATCAATAAACATGATGATTTTGGTCCCGGCTAGATAGGACCTGAATTTCTCAAGCACAAAAACAACGGCGAGGAGTTCCTTTTCAGTAGTGGTATAGTTGGCCTGGGCCGGATTCAGTGTTCGTGAAGCATGGTAAATCACATGTGCCACTTTTCCTCTTCTTTGCCCTTGGACTGCACCCACTACTTGATCACTAGCATCACACATTAGCTCGAAGGGAAGCTCCCAATCAGGTGGTTGGATAATGGGAGGAGTGACGAGCCTTTACTTAAGCACATCGAATGCAATCTTGCATTCTTCATTCATTTCGAAATCATCATCTTTTTGCAATAGACGACACAAAGGAGAGGCAATCTTAGAAAAATCCTTTATGAACCTGCGATAAAAACCTGCATGGCCAAGAAATGAACGAACTTCCCGCACATTTACGGGGTAAGGCAAAGAGGCAATTATTTCAACTTTAGCTTTATCTACTTCAATGCCTTTTTCAGAAATCAAATGTCCTAGTACAATTCTTTGCTCTACCATTAAATGGCATTTTTCCTAGTTCAACAAAAGATTTTTTTCAATGCATCTTTTCAGGATTTTCACAAGATACTCAAGGCAATGTTCGAATGCTTTTCCATAAACACTAAAGTCATCCATGAAAAATTCAATGAAATGCCCAATAAACTCGGAGAAGACACTTACCATACACTTTTGGAAGGTGGCAGGTGCGTTGCAAAGCCCGAATGGCATGCGTCTCCAAGCGAACATGCCAAAGGGGCACGTAAAGGTTGTCTTCTCCTGATCCTCTGGAGTAATGGGGACTTGGAAGTGGCCAGAAAGACCATCTAAGAAGTAGTAGAAAGGGTTTGCCGGCCAATCTCTCTAGCATTTGGTCGTTGAAGGGTAGTGGAAAATGGTCTTTTCTTGTCACAACATTCAGGTTTCTGTAATTGATACAGACTCGCCAGCCGGTCTATAATCGCATAGGCACCATCTCCCCATCCTTTCCCTCTATGACTATTATGCCAGATTTCTCGGGGACCACCTAAGTCGGACTCACAAATTAGCTATCGGATATGGGATAGATGATTCCCACATCCAATAGTTTGATGACTTCCTTCCTGACTACCTCCATCATTGGAGGATTGAGCCTTCAATGTAGTTCTCTACTCGATTTCGCATCATCTTCGAGAAGTATTCGGTGCATGCATAAGGATGGACTTATTCCCTTGATGTCAGCAATAGTCCATCATATTGCCTCATTGTTCTACTTGAAAACCTCATTCAATGCTTGCTCTTGACTGTGAGGTAACTTTGAAGAAATGATCACGGGTAATGTCTCGTCATCCCCAGGGTACGCATACTTGAGGTGAGAAGGAAGGGCCTTAAGCTCAAGAACGGGTGCCTTGAAATGTAGAGGGGAGAGTTTTCTCTTGTGACTCTGGGAGAAGAATGATCTTTTGAACAGATTTCAGCCGGAATGACTTGGAAGACCGAGGGTGTGACACTGTTCCCATTGACCCTGTCTTAGTGTCTCATGGTTCTATCTCCTCTAACTGATTCGCCAATTCAATGAATTCTTGATCTCTGCAATAATGCTCAAATAATTATTCCATAAGTGGATCAATAATATCAACAAAGAATACACAATTAACGTCCTCAAGATATCGCATAGATTCAAATATATTAAATGTGAGAGTTAGCTCATATATAGATATAAGTTGAGTGGCACGTTTGTAAAGGTGGAGAAACCATAAGGACAGAATTATCACTTCACTTCAGGAATTTAGGAAACAAATGGAATGAGTCTTGAGTTCGATTCCTGCATGGGAAAAGCTGGAGCAGTTATTTAAACTGCATGAAGTTTGTTATACCAGAATCAGTTGTGATGCAGTTACGGTTTCCTCCTGAATCAGTTTACTTTATATGTGTGATTGTAAATCAGTTGAGCATGTAATTTTCATGTAGAGAGATAGAACTGAAAACTAGTGAGAGAAACCTTGAGTTTAGAAGATCAATAACATCTTATTGATCTTTGAGAGTTTCAGCTAGTGTGTGTGGTTTAGTTCTCTTGTAATTGGATATTGTTTGCTGTGACTAATAAGATCAGTGGTGGTGTTTGCTCCGTGGATGTAAGGCCGTTTCTCCAGGCCTGAACCACGTTAAATGATTGTGTGTTCATTTCAATTTCTGCGTTTTGATTCTTGTTTCTGTATTCTTGATTTGTTCGGCCATTCAAGTGTTTGAGTTTTGGTCTGAGTGAGTTTTGGGTGTGTTATTGTTGCTGCTTTGGTGTAAGATTTTTGGATAAATTTCTACAATTGGCGCCGTCTGTGGGAACATCATGGGCTCTGCACGGTTTGATGTAGAAAAGTTCACCGGAAATGGAGACTTTGGCCTCTGGAGAATAAAGATGAAGGCTCTCCTGGTTCAACAAGGCTTGGCCATAGCCTTAGAAGGTGAAGAAAGATTACCTATTACCCTCAAAGCTGAAGAAAAACAACTATTGCTGGACAAGGCACATAGTACCATCATACTCTGTTTAGGAGATAAGGTCTTGAGGGAAGTTGCTAAGGAATCAACTGCAAAAGGTATATGGCTCAAGCTACAAGAAACTTACATGGAAAAATCAGTAGCCGATCGACTATATATGAAACAGAAACTGTATGCATTCAAAATGGCTGAAGACAAAGGGATATCTGATCAATTGGAAGACTATCATAAAATCCTGGATGATCTGGAGAATATAGAAGTTAAACTGGAGGATGAAGATAAAGCATTATTTCTATTAAGCTCTCTTCCTAAGCGTTTGAAAATTTTAAAGATGCACTCCTGTTTGGTAGAACAGGGAAGCTGACTTTAAATGAAGTTGAATCAGCATTAAGATCCAAGGAACTACACAATGGGGTTGAATCTGTAAAACAAGAACAGATTGGAGAAGGCCTGATGATCAAGAAGCAGATGCATAAGAAATTTCAAGGTCATAAACTCATGCAACAAGGAAAGAAAGTTGATCACAGCAACTCTTCAAGTCAAGAGACCAGAAAGTGTTTTAAATGCCATGAGGTAGGACATCTTGCAAAAGACTGCCCCAAGAAAGGCAAGCAGAACCAGAAAAATCACAATACTACTCAAAATCAGAAACACTACAAAGGCAAGAATACTGTTGATTTAGTGGAAGCTAAAGATGGCTATGAATCAGGTGAAGTACTTACTATCTCTACTTCTTCTGATAATAGTGATTGGGTATTAGATTCTGGATGTTCTTTCCATATATGCCCAAACAAAGACTGGTTTTACAGTTTTGAGTATAAGGATGATGGAATGGTACTGCTGGGAAATGACCTTGAATGTAAAGTGAAAGGTATGGGATCTGTAAAACTAAAAATGTTTGATAACAAGGTCAGAATTTTGGAGAATGTGAGATATGTCCCTCAATTAAGGAGAAACTTAATTTCTCTTGGCATGCTTGACTCTATGGGATATAGTTTCCATTCAGAAGAAGGAAATCTGAAAGTTTCAAAAGGATCTCATGATGTAATAAGAGTTGTGAAAAGAAATGAGTTATACTTTCTAGTGGGTAGCACTGTTATTGGTGAAGCTTCAACCACTACTGAAGTGAACAAGACACTGCTATGGCATAAGAGGCTTGCTCATATAAGTGAAAAGGGGCTTATAGAATTGAGCAAATAGGGCCTGCTAGGCAAAACCGAAATACAACCTCTAGACATATGCGAACACTGCATTTATGGTAAAGCTCACAGGAAGAAATTCCCAAAAGCAACACATACTACAAAAGAAAGAATTGACTATGTGCACTCAGATCTTTGGGGGCCTGCAAAGACACAAACCAAGAGTGGCGGAAAATATTTTATGTCAATCATTGATGATTATTCCAGGAAAGTATGGGTCTACATACTAAAAGCCAAAAGTGAAGCATTGCTGAAATTCAAGGAGTGGATCACTGAAGTGGAAAACCAAACTGGAAGAACTGTTAAGCACTTAAGAACTGACAATGGTTTGGAGTTTGTTTCAGAAGACTTCAATCAGTTTTGTAAAGAGAAGGGTATTATAAGGCATAGAACAGTAGCAGGTACACCTCAACAAAATGGACTAGCAGAAAGAATGAATAGGACACTGTTGGAAAGAACCAGGTGTATGATATCCAGTTCAGGGATTGAGAAGAGTTTCTTGGGAGAAGTGGTGACTACTGCTGCTTATCTGATAAATAGATCACCATCCACTGCTCTCAATTTTAAAACTCCTGAAGAGATGTGGAATGACACACCAGCTGAGTATTCAGGTCTTGAGGTGTTTGGTTGTCTTGCTTATGCACATATAAAGCAAGATAAGTTAGAGCCAAGAGCTCTCAAGTGTGTGTTCATAGGATATCCAAAGGGGGTAAAAGGCTACAAACTATGGTGCATAGAACCAGGAAATAGAAAATATATCATAAGCAGGGATGTTACTTTTGATGAAGAGACAATGCCATTAAAGAATCATCAGGAATCTGGAACTTCTAACTCTAAAACTGATAATACTCAGTTGGAGGTGGAGACTGAGAAGATAATGAATTCAACAGATTCAGAGGATGCTCCTGAAAGGGATCAAGAACAAACATCTCATGGATCAACAGATTACAGAAATGATCAGTTAGTCAGAGACAAAAGAAAGAGACAGATAAATCCACCACAGAGATTTGGTCATGCTGACATTGTCTCCTATGCTCTATTCACTGCTAAAGAACTAGAAAACTATGAACCTAGGTCTTATGCAAATGCCATAACATGTCATGAAAAGGAACAGTGGATTCAAGCAATGCAAGAAGAGCTAATGTCACTTGAAAGGAATGATACATGGGATATTGTAAGAAAGCCTACTGGACAAAAGCTAGTTGGTTGCAAGTGGATCTACAAGAAGAAACTAGCAGCTGGAAGCACTAACAGAATCAGATTCAAAGCCAGATTGGTGGCTAGAGGCTTTACTCAAAAAGAGGGAATAGACTATAGTGAAATATTCTCACCAGTTGTTAAACACTGTTCAATCAGGGTTATGTTGGCTTTAGTAGCTCAGTTTGACATGGAATTACACCAGATGGATGTTACAATAGCCTTTCTACATAGGAGGTTACAGGAGACTATATATATGAAGATCCCAGATGGAATTGAAGGCATAGATTCAGACAAGCAGGCTTGTTTACTCAAAAGATCACTGTATGGGTTAAAACAAAGTCCTAGACAGTGGTATTTGAGATTTGATGATTATATGATGAAGATTGGATTCAGAAGAAGCCTGTATGATAGTTGTGTCTACTTCAAAGAAGAACAGGATAAAACACATATATATCTTCTGCTATATGTAGATGATATGCTGTTGGTAAGTGAAAACATGGATGGAATTCTGAGAATTAAAAGACAAATGAAGGAAGAGTTTGATATGAAAGATCTTGGAGAAGCCAAGAGAATCTTAGGGATTGATATAGACAGAAATAGAGAGAAGGGTGTTTTATTTCTGTCACAGAAAGCATACATTGAGAAGGTGCTGCAGAAGTTCTATATGCATGAATCTAAGAGTGTAGCAACTCCACTTGGGCAGCACTTCAGATTATCATCACAAGATAGTCCAAGAACAATTCAAGAGGAGAGTTATATGAATAGAGTACCCTATGCAAGTGTTGTAGGAAGCATGATGTATGCAATGGTGTGTTGTAGACCTGATCTTGCACATGCCATGAGTGTAGTATCCAGATATATGGGGAATCCTGGTAAAGTTCATTGGGAAGCAGTTAAATGGATGCTCAGATACTTAAAGGGGTCTTGTTCAAAAGGATTAAGGTTCAATAAGCATGGTGATTCAGGCAGCTGTTTGGTAGGATATGTTGATGCAGATTATGCTGCAAATTTAGATACTAGAAAATCTCTTACAGGATATGTATTCACAATGTTTGGCACATCTATAAGTTGGAAATCGACTCAACAGTCAATAGTAGCTCTTTAAACTACAGAGTCAGAATATGTTGCTCTCACAGAAGGAATAAAGGAAGCTCAATGGTTGAAAGGAATCATAGAAGAGTTTGGTTTAGTTCAGAGCAGTGTTTCAGTCTTTTGTGACAATCAAAGTGCAATACACTTGTCAAAGCGTCAAGGGTTTCATGAGAATCCCAAACATATTGATGTCAAGATGCACTTTGTGAGGGATGTAGTTTCTAAAGGGATTGTGAATGTAGTTAAAATTCCTACAGAAGTCAATCCAGCAGATTGTTTTACAAAGGCCTTACCTACAGCTAAGTTTGAATTATGTTTGAAGCTTATTGAACTAACTCACAAGTCTGAATCCTATTGAGACAGAGTAGCAGAATGAAGATGAGAGTGAACATCATCACTGAAGTCTTTTATGAAGGCTTATATGTATATGAGCTAAAGGTGGAGAATTGTGAGAGTTAGCTCATATATAGATATAAGTTGAGTGGCACGTTTGTAAAGGTGGAGAAACCATAAGGATAGAATTGTCACTTCACTTCAGGAATTCAGGAAACAAATGGAATGAGTCTTGAGTTCGATTCCTGCATGGGAAAAGCTGGAGCAGTTATTCAAACTGCATGAAGTTTGTTATACCAGAATCAGTTGTGATGCAGTTACAGTTTCCTCCTGAATCAGTTTACTTTATATGTGTGATTGTAAATCAGTTGAGCATGTAATTTTCATGTAGAGAGATAGAACTGAAAACTAGTGAGAGAAACCTTGAGTTTAGAAGATCAATAACATCTTATTGATCTTTGAGAGTTTCAGCTAGTGTGTGTGGTTTAGTTCTCTTGTAATTGGATATTGTTTGCTGTGACTAATAAGATCAGTGGTGGTGTTTGCTCCGTGGATGTAAGGCCGTTTCTCCAGGCCTGAACCACGTTAAATGATTGTGTGTTCATTTCAATTTCTGTGTTTTGATTCTTGTTTCTGTATTCTTGATTTGTTTGGCCATTCAAGTGTTTGAGTTTTGATCTAAGTAAGTTTTGGGTGTGTTATTGTTGCTGCTTTGGGGGAAGATTTCTGGATAAATCTCTACATTAAACCTTACCACTTGACCATCGATCTCCATGGTGAGGGTTCCCTCACATACATTGAATTGTGATCCCTGAGGATCTCGGCCGAGATTGGTTTGTGTCTCGGCCGAGACAAGTTTACAACGATTATCACCTTCAGCCATGGTTGATTGATCTCGGCCGAGATGGGTAGGCAGGGAAATTTCCCTTATGGTCGAACTAACCTATCTCAGCCGAGATCTTGGTGTTTCTCGGTCGAGATTCTGTTCTCAACAATTGCTTCTTCATTTTCAACTCTCCTTTCTTCATCTCTCAACTTCCCTTTCTCGAGCATTTTCACACTCCTCAAAGTACTAACGCTGACATTGTTGGTTTCCTTGAATGAAAAGTACTTCTTAGTGGGAAATGAAAATAAATAATCGGGGAAACATGCCACCATTGCTTCCTTTTGTTTCCTCAACTGTGAGGTGATGTTCAATTTCATCAAGTGAGCCTATACTTTGTAATATGGTGTGTTGGGAATGTGGAACTGGAGTTAGGGAGTGGAGAACCGGCGATTTAAATCGGATTTTATCATCAAGAAGACAAACTGGTCAGAACAAAACCGGGTTCGAGTTAGTTTGGGATAACTGCCGTTTGTGACGAAGCAGTTGCAGTTAGTGACAAAGAAAACCGTCACATTTGTCCGGTAGCTCAGCGTAACTTCTTGCAGTTAGAACTTCCTATCCAGTTGCATTCGAGCTTCAATCCATATATCATTGTACAGCTCTCGTTGAGGAGAAGATCACTACGTAGCATTATTCCCTTGTACTTTAGATTAGAGAGAGTATTTAGAGATAGAGTGTTCGTGCCCTAATTTGTATCCAGAATTGGGCATTTCATTTCTTGAGCTTATTCTCTGTAATTGATTGAAGTTCTTAGTGGATTGAGGTGTGCCTTGCCTCCGTGGATGTAGTTCATCTTGAACGAACCACGTTAAAACTGTGTTTGATCCATTTCTATTTCCTGTTCTATGTAAGCTGAGTTCGGTTACAATTCTGGCCGAACTGTGAGTGTGAATTCAGAGTGTTTTTCTTCGTACATTTTTCAGATTCTTTGGAGTTGTGTGTTCTTGAGTTGTTTTTCACTAACAAGTGGCGCCGTCTGTGGGAAACCAACTCTCACAGCTTGAAGAAGGGAAGGAATGGCTGGTATGAAGATGGACTTTGAGAAGTTTACAGGGAGAAATGATTTCACACTGTGGAAGATCAAGATGAATGCAGTTTTGGTTCACAATGGCCTTGATCTTGCTTTGATACCTCTTGATTCTTGGGAAGAAAGTGAGAAACCCAAGTTTGTATCAGTGGATAAGAAAGCCCTCAGTCTTATCTTTCTGTGTTTGGGTGATAAACCGCTAAGAGAGGTCTCAAGATGCAAGAGTTCCTTAGAAGCATGGAAGAGGTTGGAGGAGTTGTATCAATCTAAGTCAGTTTCCAACAAGCTGTTCTTAAAGCAGAAGATGTTGGCCTTCAAGATCACTGAAGATAAGGTAATTTCTGACCAACTTGATTAGTTTATTAAGATGGTTGAGGAATTGGAAGACCTGGATGTGAAAATGGAGGAGGATGATAAAGCATTGATGGTGTTAAATATTCTTCCAAAATCCATGGAAAGTTTTAAGGATGCCTTGATGTATGGGAGGGATGATCAGCTATCTTATGATGGGATAGTGAAGGCTCTGAGGTCTAAATGCTTCCAGACTCAAGATGATAAAGGCATGGTGCAATCTGGAGAAGGTTTGAATGTTAAATTCAAGAAACCTTGGCAAGGGAAGAAGGGACAGAATTCTAAGGACCTCAAATCAGGAGATTCTAATCCAAAGAGGGGAAGTGAATGGGTTGAGAAGAGGAAATGCTTCAAGTGCAAGCAGCCTGGTCACTTGAAGAAGGATTGCCCTAAAAGAAACAAGAAAGAAGGAAACCAAGGGGCAGAAGCTGCTGCCATTGACCTTCAAGAAGATCCTCCAGAGGTATTGAATGTTACTGAATCAAGAATGGTGAGAGAATGGGTCTTGGACACAGGCTGCTCCTTTCATATGTGCCCACACCAGTCATGGTTTGTTGAATTGAAGAGAGAAGATGGTGGAAATGTTCTCCTGAGCAATGACCAATCATGCAAGGTCAAAGCAATTGGATCAGTGAGCATAAGAATGTTTGATGGTATGGTCAGAATCATCTCCAATGTAAGATATGTTCCTGGCCTTAAAAGAAATCTTCTATCTCTTGGTTCTTTGGTAACTAGTGGTTGTCAGTTTAGCTCAGTGGATGGCTTATTGCATATCACTAAACATGATAAAATGGTGATTAAAGGTAGACAGCATAATGGGTTGTTTATCTTGATTGGTTCACCTGTTGTTGGGAGTGTTGATATGGTCTTGAGCAGTTCTGAGCTTGTTAAATGGCACAAGAGGCTTGGACACATAGGAGAGAAAGGGTTGAAGGAACTGTCAAGAAGTGGAGTAATTGGAAACATGGGAAATCAAAACCTGGAGTTTTGTGATCAGTGTGCTTTGGGCAAGTCCAAGAAGCTGCCCTATGGAAAGGGTGTTCACACAACTCAAGAGCCATTAGATTATGTCCACTCTGACATATGGGGTCCTGCAAGGACAGAGACTCATGGTGGAGCAAGGTATTTCATGTCTTTGATTGATGATTACAGTAGAAAGGTGTGGATCATGTTGATGAAGAATAAGAGTGATGCTTTTCATAAGTTTAAAACATGGTTGATTCAACTGGAAAATGTCAAAGGGAAGAAGCTGAAGCACCTCAGGACTGATAATGGATTGGAATACCTCTCAACTGAGTTCACAAACTTCTGTGAAGAAAGAGGAATCAAGAGACATAGGACTGTCCCAATGAATCCTCAACAGAATGGGGTTGCTGAGAGGCTTAATAGGACTCTTCTTGAAAGAGTAAGGTGTATGCTGTTGGATGCTGGGTTGCCAAAGGTATTTTGGGGTGAAACCATTGCTACAGCATGTTATCTCATTAACAGGTCACCCTCATCAGTGATTGGGTTCAAAACACCTGAAGAGGTGTGGAGTGGACAGAAACCAAGTTATGAAGGTTTAAGGGTGTTTGGTTGTCTTGCTTTTGTCCATGTCAAGCAAGACAAGTTAGATGCCAGAGCTCTAAGATGTGTATTTCTTGGATATCCAGATGGAATAAAGGGCTACAGATTGTGGTGTCTAGAGAAGGGAGATAATCACAAGTAGAGATGTAAAGTTTAATGAGAATGTGATGGCTTATACTTCAACAGGCTCTAAGGAAGAACTTGATGGTGCTAAAGAGAATGAAGAGATATCAATTCAGGTGGAGCATCCTGCTGAAGATGATCACACATCTCAACAACAAGAGAATCTACAAGATAGTGATTCATCATCTGAAGAAGAAGAACAAGCTGGACCTTCACAAAATGTGAGAGAATATAGCATTGGAAGGGACAGACCTAGAAGAACAATCAATAGACCTGACTTCTATGGTCAAGCAGGGAGTGTTTATTATGCTTTAAGTGTTGCTGAAGACCTGGAATCACAAGAGCCTAGTAGTTTTAAAGAAGCACTAGATTGTGAAGAAGGTGAACACTGGATTCAGGCAATGATTGAAGAGATGGAATCCCTGGAAAAGAATGAGACCTGGATATTGGTGGATAAACCAAAAGGTCAGAAACTTGTGAGTTCTAAATGGATATACAAGAAGAAGTTAGAGACTGCAGGATCCAAACAAGTGAGATTTAAAGCAAGATTGGTGGCTAGGGGCTTTACACAAAGGGAAGGGATTGATTTTAATGAAGTTTTCTCTCCAGTAGTAAAGCATTGCTCAATCAGGTTGCTTTTATCAAAGGTTACTCAAGAGGACATGGAACTACAACAACTAGATGTAAAAACAGCATTCTTACATGGAGAACTCATTGAGAAAATATATATGAAACAGCCAGAAGGCTTTGTTGTTCCTGAACAAGAAGACAAAGTTTGTTTGCTGAAGAAGTCACTGTATGGACTCAAACAAAGTCCAAGACAGTGGAATAAGAGGTTCAATGACTTCATGATCAGTGTTGGCTTTGTAAGAAGTTTTTATGATAGTTGTGTTTACTTGAACAAGTGTTCAAAGCAAGATAAAGTCTTTCTTCTTTTGTATGTGGATGATATGCTGATTGCCAGCAAGAACAAGAAGAGTGTACAATGGCTGAAGGACATACTTAACACTGAATTTGACATGAAAGATCTTGGAGATGCCAAGAAGATTTTGGGCATGGACATACTGAGGAACAGAGAAGCTGGAGTTCTTTGGTTATCTCAAAGGCAATATCTACAGAAGGTTTTTGAGAGGTTCCACATGCATGAATCCAAACCTCTCTCCACTCCAGTTAATCTGCAGAAGAAACTAACCAAAGAACAATGCCCAAAGACTGAAGAGGAGGTCATACATATGAGTAATATTCCTTATGCAAGTGGAGTTGGAAGTCTCATGTATGGGATCATTTGTAGTAGGCCTGACTTGGCCTATGTTGTTTCTTTAGTGAGCAGGTTCATGTCAAACCCAGGTGTTGAACATTGGGAAGCTTTGAAGCATGTGATGAGGTATTTGAAGGGTTCAGTGAACTTGTCACTGAAGTTTGAGAAGAAAGTGAATGGAAGCACTGTTGCATTGGAGGGGTTTGCTGATTCTGATTTTGCAGCAAACATAGACACTAGGAAATCTATTTATGGATTTGTGTTCACCTTATTTGGAACAGCCATCAGCTGGAGAAGTGTACAACAATCAGTTGTAGCACTTTCAACAACAAAAGCAGAATATATCTCTCTCACTGAAGCCATCAAAGAAGTAATCTGGCTTAAAGGAATTTTGAGAGATTTGGACATCAAGCAAAAGTGTGTGGCGATTTACAGTGATAATCAGAGTGCTCTACACCTTGTGAAACACCAAGCATTTCATGAAAGGTCAAATCACATTGATGTTAGGTTGCATTTTGCTAGGGATATCATTGATTCTGGTTCTGTGGAAGTGAAGAAGGTACACACATTGCATAACCCTGCTGATTTTCTTACGAAGGGTGTACCTGGGAACAAAGTGGAGCATTGCTCGAGCCTGCTACAGCTTGAGCAATGTCATGAAGAGCATTAACAGACAAGGCAGTGGTGAGGCAGGAAGAGGCACACATGATTCATTGAGGTGGAGATTTGTGAGGTGATGTTCAATTTCATCAAGCGAGCCTATACTTTGTAATATGGTGTGTTGGGAATGTGGAACCGGAGTTAGGGAGTGGAGAACCGGCGGTTTAAACCGGATTTTATCATCAAGACGACAAACTGGTCAGAACAAAACCGGGTTCGAGTTAGTTTGGGATAACTGCCGTTTGTGAGGAAGCAGTTGCAGTTAGTGACGAAGAAAACCGTCACATTTGTCCGGTAGCTCAGCGTAACTTCTTGCAGTTAGAACTTCCTATCCAGTTGCATTCGAGCTTCAATCCATATATCATTGTAAAGCTCTCATTGAGGAGAAGATCACTACGTAGCATTATTCCCTTGTACTTTAGATTAGAGAGAGTATTTAGAGATAGAGTGTTCGTGCCCTAATTTGTATCCAGAATTGGGCATTTCATTTCTTGAGCTTATTCTCTGTAATTGATTGAAGTTCTTAGTGGATTGAGGTGTGCCTTGCCTCCGTGGATGTAGTTCATCTTGAACGAACCACGTTAAAACTGTGTTTGATCCATTTCTATTTCCTGTTCTGCGTAAGCTAAGTTCGGTTACAATTCTGGCCGAACTGTGAGTGTGAATTCAGAGTGTTTTTCTTTGTACATTTTTTCAGATTCTTTGGAGTTGTGTGTTCTTGAGTTGTTTTTCACTAACATCAACTCCTTTTCAAGTTTCCACTTTAGTACACAGACTTGAACTTCAGCAATTTGAGGAGTTGAGGTCTTATCTTCATTCAAACTATCATGTGGGCCGTCTGTCTGTGCATGTGAAGAGTGCCTAGGCTTCCCAAGCTCTCCAAGCACGTCCTCACTTATGATGCCAATTGCACTAACATTCTTAGGGTTCACCTCCGGTTGAGCCGACAATTTTCCACCTTGGGTATTCTCCAATCGAGACATGGCTGAAGTAATCTGACTCATTTGGGTTTCGATATTTGTGAACCTCGAGTTGGATTCTTTCTACAACTGAAGTGTACTGGTTGCCAAGCTTTTTACTATGTCGGTTAAGGATGGAAATGAAGGAGTCGAATCTGCAGGTGGTCTTTGCTGATACATCCCCTTAGGATAAGAGGGTCAGCTCTGGTTGCTTTGTTCGCCCGAGTGTTGATCATTTTGAATTTAGGGCCCATACTTAAAATTGGGGTCGTCCCTCCACCCCGGATTATAAGTATTCGAGTATGGGTCGTACTTCCTTCTTACTGGGGACTTTAGCCTAGAATAAACGTTGTGGCATGAGTTTGCGTGTGCCTCCATATTATCTCCCAAAACAGGGCACGTGTCCGCAGTGTGATCTGTAACCTTGCACACCCTACACGGTTTAGGTGTCGGAATGCTCCCCGCTGCCACTTTCCTTATTAGACTTGTGAGTTGATCCAATATATCCTCTATGTTTGATCCTGAGCTTCTTGAACGGGCTTGACAGCTTCCCGGGTCCCAAACTGTTGCATGTTTGCAGCCATTTTTTAGATTAGGGCCCAAGCCTCAGTGGGCGTTTTGTCTGATAACGCCCCTCCACACGCATTGTCAATCATGTTGTGATCAGTCAAACAGAGTCCCTCATAAAAATACTATATCAGGAGCTGCTCGGTAATTTGGTGCTGAGGGCAACTCGAAACCAACTTCTTGAACCTCTCCCAGTGTTCGTAGAGAGTCTCCCCCTGCATCTGTCTTATTCTACTGATTTCCTTTCTTATATTTGTAGCTCTTGATGCAGGAAAATATTTCTCTAAGAATTGGGACTCCACCTGTTCCCACGTTGTTATAGTGCCCGGGGGAAGATAATAGAGACAGTCTCTCGCGAGGTCTTCTAAAGAGAAGGTGAATGCCCTTAGCTTGATCTGCTCATCTGTCACTCTTGTTGGCTTCATGCTTGAACATACTATGTGAAAATCCTTCAAGTGCTTGTGGGGATTCTCCTCTGCTAATCCATGAAATGAAGGAAGCAGATGCACAATCCCGGACTTGAGCTCGAAGCTTGTATTTTCCCCTATTTTTAGAAATGTGATGCACAATGGTTCATTTGCAAACCTTGTGTTCGCCATTCCTTTAAGGTCTTTTCGGGAGCTTGCTCGTTTGCCATTATTTTCGGCTCACTTAATCCTTCGTCTTCAATATTCAAATCTGCAAACGATCCTCGGATCTCCTCAAGCAACCTTGCTCTTCTCCTCAATATCCTTTCACGTTCAACAATCTCCGGCTTGAATAGAAGTCCTTTTTCCCCTTGTGAGCGCAAGAACATCAACTTCCTATCCACAAACAAGAGAAGCTAGAGAGTATCAAATTACTAGATAAACAAGAAAATAGATAACCAACTAATAAACTAAAAGTAATGCTTGAACAATAAAAATAACATTATTCTTATCACCGTTCCCCGGCAATGGCGCCAAAATTTGGGAACGGGTCGTTGGACCGTACCAAATTAATTATTTATAGTTTTCCGATTTCCTAACTCTACAAGTAGAGCGGTAAGCCGGGTCGAACCCACGGAGAACGGTAGTCTAGTGTTATCTTAAGAAATCAAGCGATTATGAAATTTAAATAAAAGTAGGAACAAATTATGAAAGCAATAAAGGGGGGGGGGGGGGGAGTTTTTGATTATCCAACAATAAATTACTAGCGATTACCAAGAATAACTATTAAACTAATGATCAAATAAACTCTAAGATTCAATTAACAAAAGATGACAAGATAAGTAGATTGATTTTAGGTTTTTATAAAATATGATTAAGTTATCTACCCTTGATCTAGTATCTCTTTGGTTCCAATGAATTACACAACTATTGTTGATGCACAATTGAAAGCATTTCAAGTTCCTATTTCACAACTACTGACAAGCTCTAGCAACCGTGTTATCTCTTAATTCTAACTAATCGAAATAAGCTCTTCGACTAACCTCATCCAATCAAACCAAAATGTCGAATAAAATCTCTTCAATTTGGCAATCGAATGATAAAAGCTCCAAGATAACGAAATACATTCGACATAAACCTTGAAAGCTCGGGTTTAGAGGTCGAACTCTACACTATCACCAACGACATCACTCATTGTTTGCTACTAGGGGAATCGAAAATCCTACAACTACGGATAGTGATTTCCAATTCTATCCACATATTCATACACTTCCTAGAGGGTGATCAAACCAAGAAAAAACATACAAATATGAGTTAATAATAGCAAATAGTGTAAAACACTTGAAATTTCAATCAAAAGGTAACATCAACTAGCAATAATCATGTAAACATTGTCACTTAAAGTTTCACATTTGATCAAGGGTAGAAATAAGGGTGCTACTCACCCATGGAAGCTAAGATAAATAGAAAATAAGTGTAAAAGCTAAGAAACATGATAAACATAAAGATGAAACCAAAAATCTTTATTGGGGAAGAAGATTCTTCAATCCTTTGCCCAATCTCCCTTCTTGGTGGTCTTGGTGGCTAGAAATGGCTGTTAGAAATGTCCCAAGAGAGGTCAAATTCGAAATGGAACTTATATATATAAGGGAAGAGTCGTCACTTGGGTTTTAGGCAAAATCACATTCATAATTTTAAAACAGGGTAACTAATCTTGGCCGAGATTCAAGTATGTCTCCGAGACGAAGCAACAAGGGTTTTATGCTTTGTGGCTCGAAGGATGATCTTGGCCGAGATGCAATTGTGTCTCGGTCGAGACGTAAAAAGGAGAATTCAGGGCTTTGTTAGGGTTTGGCTCATCTCGGTCGAGATTTGGGTTTCATCTCGGCCGAGATCTTGATCTCTTGAAATTTTTTCTTTTCCCAGGAACATCATCTCGGCCGAGATGCATTGCCCGTCTCGGTCAAGATCTTCAACTCTTCAAAACTTCATGTCTTCCCTGGAAGGTCATCTCGGCCGAGATTTGTAACCTATCTCGGCTGAGATTTTCCTTTAGCCTTGTGCTTTATTGCTTCGATCGATCCATCGACTCTGCAATCTATTGATGCTCTTTTTCGATCCATTTGCACCTGTTTTAACAAAAAAATGAACAAAATGCATTATTTTGCCCAATGAGAAATATATGCACGAAGTACACGTGAAATTGCACAAAAAATCACTAAATTGACACTTAAAGCGTCCTAAAGTGTGTGCACGAACACGTATACCAGTACCTCAGAGTCGGGAGAACAAGACGGTGCCCTACGTTATCCAAAATAGAGTCTCGTTCCTCTGGTTGCCCATCCCACAGTTGACACGGATTTTCGACCTTCGAAGCACTGAATACCTAAGCATGAGCTCCACAGCGCACATGGCAGCATCTAGGGATCCGATACCCGAGGAAGCAGAGGTAGAAGGTAGCAGGCAGACGAGCAGACCAATCCCAATAGGACATCCAGATGGATGTGGGTGGTTGATTCACTTCAGTGGAGGACCGTCTCACTTCCATAGAGGAGCAACATCAGACCATTCTTGATGATGTAGCTACTCAGAGTGAGACAGAGGACACCCGTTGGGCCCAAATGGAGGCCTTCATGGCACAAATGGCTTCGCATTGGGGCCTCGGTGACCCTCAACATCCGCTACCACAGTAGCCTCTGTGAGTCAGAGCACCAAGTCGTCCCACTTTCTATCCCACAAACTTAGGTTTTCAACCAAGTTTGAGGAAGGGGGTCGTAGTGGGACGAATTGGCTGCTCGGTGTTTCATTTTCGTTTTTGCATTTACTATTTTGTTATTTCTATTCCTTTTGATTTGATTTGCTTTGGATGTTGGCCTGTGTGCCCTTTTGATGGTGAATTTGGATGGTGGATTTGGATTATTTGTTTACTTGTTGAATTGGCCTGTGTGCCCTTATTATGCTTTGGTTGGTTGGTTTGATGTTCTTAGATTAATGGTTTTGGTTGTGATTAGTCTCTTGCACACTTTAGTTGTTTTTATTTAGTAGTTAGTAGTGTTTAGCCTGTTTTAATTGTCTAGTTTACATTGTTAAGTCGAACCAATCGATATTGTTTATTGATTGCCTCTTGTAGAGCACCAATTCGTACTCCTTTCTTTCCCATAAACTTGGATTTTCAACCAAGTTTGGGGAAGGGGGTGGTAGTTGTACGTATTGGCCGCTCTCGACCTTGCTTTAAATGGATCGCATTTGGGATTGACATTTGGCAAATGGTTAATGATGAGGCAATTTTTTTTGCAAAAGTTTTGAAAAAAAAAATGGCAAATGGTAGAGAATGATAGGCAATTGAGGTGAAATTGAGCTTGTACTCAAAAATTTTGATCAAGAAATTTTTTGCCTTGTGAGTTTCTGAGCCTCAATTGTACTCCCATTTTTGGAGTTACTTATACCTTCTTTCGGTGTGTATTTCATTGATTTCATGTGATTGTCTCTAGAACTTGCCTTGATTCTCTATTTTGAATAAGTTGGTACATTGTGTGACTTAGAAAATGATCTTAGGCAATTCTTGACTTTTAGCCTACTTGTAAACTTGAAATGTTACATCTTTTCACCAAAAATTAGAAAATTACCCCTAGTTACCCCATTGAGCTTTTCGTTTTTCGTTTGATAGCCCAACTCTACAAGTCGAGTACCTTTTGATTTAGCCTTTGATCCTAATTGGACTATTTGAGTATGAGGGAGGCGGTTGGAAGGTAGTCGGGTAAACTTTGGGATTAAAAGGGTAAAACTATTAGGAATATTGAAGGATGAAGAGAACTGAAACAATAGGCAAATAATTGAGAAAACTAGTCTCCCCTAATTTGTAAATAGTTGAAAAAAAATGAAAAATTAAAAAATCAGGAAAGGAAAGAAAAAGTCGGATGTATATATTTAGTTCATTGCTTTTAATTAGGAGAGACAAGTAACATAAATGTTTTTTTACCAATGTTCTCAAAGTTGAAAAATTCAAAAGAAAACACATCCAAGGGAGATTTGAAAAAGAAGCATTTAGGTTGTGAGTTTGTAGCAGGGTGAAGAAATCAATTTCGGGATTGGTTCACTAGGAAAGTGAGAGAGTGATGAAAGAGTGAATGTTGTTTGAGGGTGATTGAGAGTAACTAACTCAATTATTCACTTTTGCCCATATCTATCCCACCTAACCTCAAGTCAACATTACAACAAAAAATAAGACCTTTTTTATTCTTTGTCACACGTGTCGAGTACAAATTCGAATTTAGAAGATTGACAAGCATATGGTAGTCATTTCATGCATTTCAATTTGAGCGAAAAACACTACCTAATTGATACACTTGAGAGTAGAGAGATACACTCACCCGGTGAGGATCTTTAGTTGAGGGTTTTCAAGTCTCAAAAGTAGTTGAAGTTGTTATATCATATATGCTCATCTTATCATGATTGCCTTGCTTTTGAAAATATTGTCTGAAACTGAATTCGCCACTTAAATATTCCCTAATACGTGTCTTTTTCTTCTTTTTCTTTGCTTCAATCTGTTCGGACGAACAAAGGTTTAAGTTTGGGAAGATTTGATACACGTGTTCATGCATGTTTTTTAGGTCGAATTAAGTGTCGGTTTAAGGACATTTGCATGCATATTTGATCATGTATTGTTCATATTTGTATTATTAGACCATTTAATGTGTTTGAGCTTGTTTCAGGACAATACAGATAATATAGGACCAAAAACAAGTCGCGAAGAAGTCTGGAATGAAGAACGAGCGAATGATGAAACAAGGAGGGAAGAGTTTCGATCGATAAGTCGTGCCCACGACTTATGGTCACGACCGCGACCAATCCAGCGAATGTTGGATTTGTATACTGAAAGCAAAACTTTTTATATACAATGTTTCCAGTTATTCACTGTTTATCTCCTATCTGATTATATTTGCATTTTCACTATGTATGTGTCCCCATATCTCTTGCAAATAAGTAGATCCTATGGTGTGTTGAAGATCACAGAAGATCATATGATTGGTTAAACTTAAAGAGATATAAAATGTAAATCACAGCTTAGACAACTTGAGGACGAGTTGTTGGTTTAGGCTGCAGTATTAAGTAGAAATAGTACCACTATTATCTCTAGAAAGATCTCGGGTACTATTTACTTATACTGGTACGTATTTACGTATTGATAGGATCACAGTGAGATGTGTTCTTCTGCCTAACCTTAGTGAAGAACTAGAGATCTCGGTGACTTATAATAATCTAAAGCCTAAATAAGATTACAGTTATGAATGCTTGTTTGTGTGTCACTTTGATTTACTATGGGCAAGAGTTAAGATATAACTTTTATACTATGTATTTTGGGTGACAGCAAATTGCATATAATAATTGGTAATTTGTATTTAAGTAACCGTATCTGTTAGGATGATGATATCATCTTAAGGAGCTCAAAAGGTTTATTGTACTAAACCCTGCAGGTTGATTAAGTTCAGGTACAATAATAAGGTTGAGTGGTACTACTTAAGGAATAAATAAGAAATTAATTGATTTAAGATGTCAGAGGCTTTAATTAATTAATGAATATTCGATATCTTAAATACGGGGATTAATTAAGTCTAATTCAAGCCCCGACTCAACTCGGAAATAAAGGGGTAAGTCAATATTAATTCTCTAGTGGAATGAATTAATATTTATGAATTAATTATGTTCAGGGATGAACAAGGAAGAATTAATTCATAGTTAGGCCCATCTTTATTTCTTGTATTTGATCCCTGGACTGGCCCATATAGACTCCTAGTCCAAGTAGGAATAGAGAATTAAATTCCTAATAAGGAATTAAATTCCTAATCCTAGAAGGAATTAAACTACCAGGCTTGACCCACACTCAACCATGTCTTATAAATACATGGTCTCTCATTCTGAGAAATATAAGAATTAACATTCAAAAAGATCACTGAATAGAGAGAAAGAGAGAGTAGGCGGCGGCGGTTTAAGGTGTTCCTTCCCACTTGGAATTCTTCAAGGTTTGTCGTCCATCCGGCGTTGAGGATTGAGTAGGGGATACAGTCCAGAAGGTTAAGACGGGAGTCAGAATTCATTCAATCAGAAATCGACCTCTTGTGTAAACAACTATCAGGTCGAATCCTTAACTCTTGTGTGTTATAGGCGCATGTTAGGGTTGATATAAATTTATAGATCCATCTCTAGTGTTAATTAATAAAGATACAAATTATGACAACCAAGAAGGGTCCTAGGGAAAGGGATTAATTATATTACTTTCTACAAGAGTATTAAAATAGATATAATTCCTACAACGAAATTAAGAAAAAAAATCCAAGCTAAGGTTCACAGCCACGACCGCCGTTCGCGGCCGTGACCAGTCCAGCGAACTAAACCCTGCCTTAAGCAAAATAAATGGTTCGCGGCGGCGTATCAGCTTCTCGGCCGTGATCCGATACCCTATTTTTAATCCCGAAACACATTTTTGGCCATTTTTTAGCCCAACACTTTCTCATATATAAGGTAAATTTTGAATTCGACCTAACCAAGCACCCATTTCTCACACATATTCAGCCATCATTCACTATTGGAAGCAAGGAATTGGAAGAAGGTTGAAGATCAAGATCACCAACTCAGTCTTTTGGTTCATTCTATCTTATTTTAATGTCTTCTTTGATTTTCACTTGTTTTATCTTTGTAATAGTTGATATGAGTGGCTAGCACTCTAATTTCAGCCCTTCATCATTAGTTGAACCTTAAATTTAGGATGTTTATGTAATTTTTATGGTTATAAACCGATTGGATTATGTTTTGGAATATTCTATGTTATTTGGGATTGTTGATTCACACTTATGAATTGAATTGTGGTTTGATCACCCATTTGGATATTTGTTTATGTGTTGCTAGAATTGGGTTTGTAATCCGTAATTGTTATGAATCTGATTCCCATTTAGCAAACAATGAATTTATTCTATTGGGGATAACATAGAGTTCAACTATGTCGTATCTACTCTGTTGTCTTGATTCTTAATGCATTTGACTATTGATTCTTAGAGAACTTGTTCTAGGAATTGATAACTTGAGTAGGATTAATTGGAGAGCGTGTTTTGATTAATTATACTTAAGAGACAACAAGAATAATAGAACTTGTTATTAATCTTGGAGTAGGTATTCTAAGGCAAAATCAATCAGGTAGTAACATCAATTATATAGATTATCCGGGCCAAGGGAATACTTGATCAAGGGTTGAATCATTTTATCATTTATAAAATAAAAAATCATTCTCTTATCTTTGTTTACTTGAATTGTCAATTTGCTAAGTACTTCTAGAGTAATTGTTATTTGAGTTGTCTAATATAAATTTAGGTGTTAGTTGTGTTTCCATCAACCCCTCCCCCCCTCCCACTTCTTTATTGTTCACTAGCTTATTTATATTATATTGCTTGATCATAATAGTTTAATACATAAAGTAAAATTGTTCGACCGTTCCTCGTGGGATCGACCCTTATTTACCACTCTACTAGTTAGAGTAGTAGATCAAGGATAAGTATATATATGTGTGTGTACGTGTGTATATATATATATATATATATATATATAGAGAGAGAGAGAGAGAGAGAGTACTGATATGGAACCCACCAGTGGATTTTCTTATAGAGTCCACCTGTTCATATATCCCGCCACCTCACACTCACACCATTAACAAAAATATGCTATATATATTATTCCTTCCTCGCCTCTTACTCCAGAAAATAAAAAAATCACTTTTCACACCGCTAACAAAAACTCTCTATATTTTTTATTCTTTTCTCTCCTCTTACTCACAAAAAAAAAAATAAAAAAATAAAATAAATTCACTTTTTTCCACTATGTAAGATTTTTTTCTTCCCAAAATTATTTTATCCGTTTTATTTTTCTCTCTAGAAAATAAAAATTATCCAATATACTAGATTCTTTTCTTCCCAAATTAATTTTTCATTAATTTTTTCGCTTCTATTATCTCTGTGCGAAAAAAGATTTTATGATAGAGATGAGAGAAGCAAAAAAAAAAAAAAAATTAATGAAAAATTATTTTCGGAAGAAAAGAATTTGGTATAGGAAATTTTTTTTATTTTCTAGAGAGAAGATATAAAACGGATAAAAAAATGTCGCGTATTGGAAAAAATTGATTTTTTATTTTTCGGAATAAGAGACAAGAAAGGAATAAAAAATATAGTGAGTTTTTGTTAGTGGTGTGAAAATTAATTTTTGTATTTTCTGGAGTAAGAGGCAAGGAAGGAATAATATATATAATGAGTTTTTGCTAGTGGTGTGAGTGTGAGGTAGCGGAATATATGAACAGGTGGGCTCTATAAGAAAATTCACCGGTGGGTTCCATATCATTATATATATATATATATATATATATATATTAATTTGGTAAGACGAACGACGCGCTTCCTACCAGAAAACATGATTTGTTGAAAAATAGGGAAGTCAGTGACCTTAAAGAAGTGCACTTGGGAGGCATCCCAAGCACCTGTTTTTTTTGTTTTCATATAAAAGTAGGTTAGGATAATGTTGTACATATTAGTTTGTTGGCAATTTTTAACGTGTTTGTTCAGACGGTAAGTATCATCCATGTGATGAATTGTGAGGAAATTAGTGAGGAATGGTGATTTGGAGCAAAATACATGTTAGGGTCGGAAATTTTCAAAATTTTTAATTTCAAAAATAATTCAAAATCAATCTTGTGATTTGAAGAAAAACAAAGAAAAAAATTCAGGATTTTCACCTAACTCAACCATATTAACGCCCCCCTCCCCCCTCCTTTTTCCCTTACAATTCAAGAACCCCTTCTCTCTCTAGATGTAGGTTCTTCCTTCTCTCTAAAATTCCCCCCAAAACCTTGATTTTAATTTTTAAATTACTCCCAAATCTCTCAGAGTTAGTGTGTGTCCTTTGGAGGGATAGCTACCCGGATCTAAAGGATTGTTTCCCACCGATTATTTTCTGGTAAAGCTCGTCGAAAATCGGCGACCACTCCCAAGGAAAAAAACTTCGGTTCCCCTTATTTTTGTATAGTTTTTTTTTCCGGTATTATTTCCCCTTGCAATCCTTAAGTTAGAACATATTGCACCCATGACTACATTTTCCCCAACCCAGAATTATAATCTGGAGAATTTTTTGTGCTTGCAGTCTCTCTTGGATTGTAGGATTTGATTGAAATGAGAAAGCCAGAGGGTGAAAAACAGAAAGTTAATACTACAAAATCCCGTACCTTAAAGGATATGAGCAAAAATTCGAGAGGAAAAAGGACCGTTCTTGAGGACTCAGACGAGGAAAGGGAGAATCTGATTATTCTAGGGAAATTAGAAGCATGACCAAATATTTGCTTCCCACCCCAAGTGTCAAGGACTCTTTTGTGATAGTGAGCAAGAAATCTATTTCTAGCTCCAAGTTTATCGACTTGACGAAGTTAAGGACTCTTTCGTGTGGGGAAAGGGTTAAAGAATGGTTAAGGAGTTGTGGCTTTCTTAGGTTTCTCACGTGACCTCAAGACACATATGATGAAATGATCGTTCAATTCTTTAGCATCATTCGAGCCCAATAAGTGGAGTAGCTTGCGGTTAGGGGATACGTGGACATTGTAATAAATGGAAAGTGTTTCATGATGAACATAAGGGAGTTTGGTCTTAAGATAGGTGTAAGGGGGGAAGAGCATGCACCGGTGACAGATAGCGATTGCAAGCTCGATATCTTTTGGGAAAGTCTAACCAGGCAGAAGAAAATTTGAGTTAAGTTGGGCCCGCTACCTACTCATCAAGGACCTGACCGTTAGGATAGCCTTTCAAATTCTGACTCTCATTATGTTATCAAAGACTGGGACTTCCCGAGTCATGGGTGTGGAACTTTTCTTTCTTTGGGCGCTATGAATGGAAGAAAGATCAAGGCAGTAGGATTCTTGCTCAGACATTGGCTCAAGGTACAAGGAACCGGCTTTCTTACCATTCGTTTTAGAGGGTATATAACTGGAGTTGTTGGTGTACTACAAGGCATTAATTCAGAGCCACGAGGCCGAAATTTGGGATTCAAAACCTTGACATTAGACGAGGCCAATAGACCACGCCCGTTAACAGGAAAGGCAAAGAGTTGGGAAATGTAGAACAAGAGGCATCTAAGGAAAAGGTGAACAAACTTGACGAAGTCTTGAGGAGAACAAATATTTTGAGAAAATTCGTTGACTTCACATTCAAAAGAACCGGGATAATGAGGAAACAGAATGAGGTGCTCATCGGGATGATGAAAGAGAGAAAAGGGAACGTGGAGAACATTGAAAGGCAAGGTTGCGAGACCCACCTTCTTCTTCAATGGTTCTTGAAGAAGGGGGTGAGGACTTTTTCTTACCTTAAAAACATTTTTCAGAGAAACTCGGAAGAGAAAAATTGGGTAAGGATAAAAAAGAAGTCAAGAAAGTCACTAAAATGATCTCTCCACCCTCCGCTTCAGTCTTCGACGTGAAGCAACCCTTTTCGGGGGTTTCCAATGAGGATGCATGGCCACCGTAAGTGGAGAACACTCTCTTTCGACTAGTTCGTCAGTTCCTTGAGAAAGAGGAACTCGAATCGAACAAGGCTCCCCATCCGGTAAAAAACTATTCCTGAATTGCCAACAAAGAGAAAAGAGGGGTTAAGGATCCTCCCCTTTTGAGTTAGTGTTTTTCCCTCTTGAACTCATCTTCGTGTGTAAATATTGTGAAATTTAATTTGTGTTTTTCGTAATAAGTGGTTTTGGTGGTGGAAATGAAATGTAGAACATTATTGTTAATTAGCGATAATTGGAAAATATGATCATGTTTAGCATGCTTGGTTTTCAAATTCGTGATTTTTTGTTTTTTGTTGAGTTTGTACATGCTTTCTACCTCCCTAACAACTTATGCTTGAGAATTTCGCCCAAGTTTGTAGGAAGGGGAATGGGTTGTTATTTCCATAGGTTTTAGAGGACGTTTCTCATGTCATAATAAACTATTGATGTTTTATTATCTATGCCACCCCACCAACTTGTCATTTATGTTTTCCTTGTGTGAATAAAACACTTATGGATCATTTGTTGAGTTGAGCCTTTTGTAAATGTATGAGAGATAAGGATTGGATAGCCCCGAATTTGAGAATTCTAAAAAATGATATCTCTAATAATTTGATCATACAAGCTCTAGAGGATTCCTTGTCCAACAATCTATTAATCAATGGTTGAATGCAATTTAAGGGCGGGGGAATATTTAGGCATAGGTAGGAGAAATGCACATGTACATAAAATAGCTTGGACAGAAGTCGCATTGCTTGTGAGCAGCACTTAAATTCCAAAACATACACGACATAACTTAGGAGGAACTGTGAAGAATAAAATGAACTGGCTTTAGGTGTTGAAAAATTAAGGAGATGTAGGAGGGGCATGATAGGTACGAAAATGTACATTAATTTAGATGTTAAGATTGCATTTTTATTTAAATTTTGGTTATTGCACTTATCATTTTTCTACCTAAGTGATTTTGTTGGTCTGAATTACTTGATTGCGCTTTTAGTTTTTATTTTGATAGAATTGAAGAGTTGTTCGATCAAGTTAAAGGGACACATATCGGGTTGGGCCTGACACTAGGTGACTTGGTGTCAAGCCCAACCCACATTAAGATTGTCGAAGAGAAGAGTCGACAGTGATACATTCATGTTTGATGGTTGTGGGAATTAAATAGAGAAATGACCAAGCCCATAGTTTATAGGATTAAATATATGGTGTTAGGGTTATACTGTAAGTGTTCTATTATATATAAACTGTTTCTCGCACTTTATTGAATGAGAAAAAATTATCAATGTTTGCTATAAATATTATGAATGTTATATATATTTATTGCATATTGTTTGAATACCTTACATGCATTGTAGACAATGTCGTGTGTGGTAGATCACAGAAGATCACATTGTCGGTTCCTTTAATAAGTATAATGAGTCACAACTTAGATGGAATTAAACAATCCATTGGTAGAAGTTGATGTGTAAGACTCAGATTAGTTTGTCTTGACCAAGAGGTTATACTAGTGCATTTGTTGCACTGAATTAGACCAACAACGAGATAGTTTTTCGAAACTGACTTGAAAGAAAAATTAGATCTCAATGGTCATTGATTTCTTATTTTTTGTCACTTAATTGGGATTGTATATAATAAATTAATGATGCTTTGATTATTTGGGACAAAGAGTCATTGGGACTCAATACATAGTACTTTGGGCAATATTATTAATTATATGAGAGATTGCTAAATTAATACAGAAAATCGTGTCTTGGTGAAACAAGTTAATTATGTCCCATTTGTAGGAATTTCTGAATTTCCCTAGGACCTTCTTGGTTGTCATAATTCAATATACACATTGATTAATGTTGGGTAATCAACTCTTATCACACACACAAACAATACTCAAACCAAGAGAGAATGAAAACAATCAAAGAATTCAGCCAAATGAAAACCGAACACAGAACAGGAACATAAAATGAAGAACACAAGGATTTTACGTGGTTCGATCAATGTGATCTACGTCCACGGAGGCTCTATACACCTCAATTCACTCCACTGAACAATCAATTACAAGAATTATTCCAGAAAACTAGAAACCCCCAATTCACAGACCGAATTGAGCTCAAGAACCCTAGCTAACTAATTCCAATGATTGAGCAGTGTTTTTCAGAGGGAAAATAACGTGTATCAACTCGCATCTTCAAGTGGTTTTAATGTATATAACGGATGGAGCTCGAATCAGGAAGTAGCAGCAGTTGTAACCAATTCTGTTTCCAACTGCACAAAACTGTTAGACGGGCTTTCCACAACGGTTTTACTCACAACGGTTCTAATCCGTTGCACATGACAGTTATAACCTCCTTGACTCCGGTTCCTTTTCAACCCTTATAACTAATCTGGCTAAAACCCGGTTTTCCACATACTGAACCCGGTTCCTGACTCCTCAAATCCTCTACTACAAACTATGATCACTTGATGATATTGAACTGACATCTACAAACCTCCACCTCAATGAACTCAAGTGTACTTCATCACCTCATTCTGCCTTGTCTTCTAGATCTAATCACACTGTTCAAGCCTTATCAGGCTTGAGCAATGAACTATCTTGCTTCCAGGAACTGCCTTGGTTAGAAAATCAGCTGCATTGTCCATAGTATGAACCTTCTTCACCTCAACAGATCCTGCTTCAATTACATCTCTTGCAAAGTGAAGTCTAACATCAATATTCTTAGACCTCTCATGGAATGCTTGGTGTTTTACCAAGTGAAGAGCACTCTGATTATCACATTCAATGGTAACACACCCTTGTCTGATCCCTAAGTCTTTATGAATCCCCTTGAGCCACAGAGCTTCCTTGATTGCCTCAGTTAAGGCAATGTATTCTGCCTCAGTTGTTGACAAAGCAACTACAGGTTGTTGCACACTTTTCTAGCTTACAGCCGTCCCATACAAGGTAAAAACAAATCCTGTAACAGATTTCCTTGTATCTAGGTTCCCAGCAAAATCTGCATCAGCATATCCAACAAGAGGTACAGCACCAGCTTCTTGTTTCTTAAACTTCAGACCTACACTGACTGAGCCTTTCAAATATCTCAAGACTTGCTTCAAAGTTTCCCAATGTGCCTCTCCAGGATTTGACATGTACCTGCTTACCAGAGAAACACTATAGGCCAAATCTGGCTTGCTGCATATCATTCCATACATCAAACTGCCAACACCACTGGCATATGGAACATTCTTCATGTGAATCTCCTCTGCTTCTCTCTTTGGACATTGTTCTTTGGATAGCTTGGTTTGTTGGTTAACTGGAACACTTATTGGCCTTGACTCATACATGTGAAATCTCTCCACAACCTTCTGCAAATACTACTTCTGTGAGAGCCAAAGTGTTCCAGACTTCCTTCTTCTGATAATATCCATCCCCAGAATCTTCCTTGCTTCTCCAAGATCTTTCATGTCAAATTCTGAGCTCAATCTTTCCTTTAACTGTTGTGTTTTGTCCATACTCTTGCTAGCAATGAGCATATCATCCACATATAATAACAGAAATACTTGTTCAAGCCTTGAACCCTTATCAAAGTATACACAATTGTCATACAAGCTTCTTATGTAACCTGGATTGATCATGAACTCATCGAACTTCTTGTTCCACTGCCTTGGACTCTACTTCAATCCATAAAGTGATTTCCTGAGAAAACAGACCTTCTCTTCATTTCCTGGAATCACAAAGCCCTCAGGTTGCTTCATATATATTCTTTCAATGAGATCACCATGCAGGAAAGTTGTCTTAACATCTAACTGTTGTATTTCCATGTCTTCTTGTGTAACTTTTGATAGAAGTAGCCTAATAGAGCAATGCTTCACAACAGGAGAGAATACCTCATTATAATTAATGCCTTCCCTTTGTGTAAAGCCCCTTACCACAAGCCTTGCCTTGTATCTGATTTTATCAGCCTTTCCAGCCTCCACCATCTTCTTGTAGATCCACTTTGAGCTGACTAACTTCTGCACTTTTGGTTTGACTACAAGTTTCCAGGTTTGGTTTCTCTCCAGAGATTCTATTTCTTCCATCGTGGCCCCTATCCAATGTTCACTTTCATTGCAATTGATTGCTTCCTTGAAACTGCTTGGCTCTTGAAACTCCAGGTCTTCTGCTACACTCAATGCATAGTAGACACTCCCAGCTTGTCCATAGAAATCAGGCCTGTGGATTTGCCTTCTTGGTCTATCTCTACGAATGCTATAAGTTCTGAGATTTGAAATCTCAGGTTGATCTTCATCCTCTTCTGATGAACTGTCATTTCCTGGTTGAGCTTGAGCATCTTTCACTGGTGGTTTTTCTTCATCAGTAGGCTCCACCTGAATGGAAATTCTTTCAAACTCTACAGTACCATCAACTTCTTCTTGACTTCCAGTAGAGTTGTATCCCATCACTGCCTCATTGAATTTTACATCACTACTTATCAAGAGTTTCTGGTTTCCTTGTTCCAAACACCATAACCTGTAGCCTTTTATGCCTTCTTGATATCCTAGGAATACACACCTCTGTACCCTTGCATCAAGTTTGTCTTGCCTTTTGTGAGCATATGCCAGACAACCAAACACTCTCAAGTCATTATAGTTTGGTACCTTTCCACTCCAAACTTCTTCTGGAGTCTTAAATCCTAGAGTTGATGATGGTGATCTATTTATCAAATAGCATGCAGTGTTCAGTGTTTCTCCCCAGAAGGATTTGGGTAATCCAGCATCAATCAGCATACATCTAACTCTCTCAAGCACAGTCCTGTTAAACCTTTCAGCAACACCATTTTGTTGAGGGTTCATTGGGACAGTTCTGTGCCTTGTGATGCCCTTATCTTCACAAAACGTTGTGAACTCAGTAGATAGATATTCCAAGCCATTATCAGTCCTAAGATGTTTCAATTTCTTCCCTCTTAGATTCTCCACCTGGCTCAACCATGCTTTAAACTTAAGGAATGCATCACTCTTGTTCCTTAAGACATATACCCATATTTTTCTATTGTAATCATCAATGATGGACATGAAATACCTTCCTCCTCCATGTGTCTCTGTCCTTGAAGGCCCCCATATGTCAGAGTGTACATAATCAAGTGGTTCTTGAGTAGAATGTATCCCTTTAGTATAAGGCAGCTTCTTGGCCTTTCCTAAAGCACATTTATCACAGAACTCAAGTGTTTGATTTCCTATTTTACCAATTATACCCCTCTTGGACAGCTCCTTCAATCTTTTCTCTCCAATATGACCCAGTCTTTTATGCCACTTCATGAAATCCTCTCTACTTATCACAGATTCAACACAACCTATCACAGGAGATCCAATCAAAATAAACAGGCCATTGTGTTGCCTTCCCTTGATTACCAGCTTGTTGTGTTTAGTGATATGAAGATAACCATCTGTGGAGTTGAACTGACAGCCATTTGCCACAAGAGATCCAAGAGATAGGAGGTTTCTTTTCAGACCAGGAACATACCTCACTTGTGAAATGGTCCTGATGACTCCATCATACATCTTGATCTGAACTGATCCTGTGCCTTTAACTCTGCAGGAGTGGTCATTTCCCAGTAGTACACATCCACCATCTTCTTTCTTTAAGTCCTTGAACCAAGATTTATTAGGGCACATGTGGATGAACAACCTGTATCAAGAACCCATTCCTTTTCCATCTTTGTGTCTGTGATGTTTAAAACTTCAGGGGTGTCATCTTGATGCTCAGTTACAGCCACTTCTGCCCTCTGATTTTCCTGTTTCTTTTTTTTTCTGTGGGCAATCCTTTTTCAAATGTCCAGTTTGCTTGCACTTGAAACACTTTCTATTTTCAACCTAGTCTCCATTCTTAATTAAATTCTGAGTTCCAGCTTTGTTGTCTTTCGATCCCTGGAACTTCTTCTTTTGGTAGTTCTTTTTGAACTTTATGTTCAAGCCTTCTCCAGCCTGTGTAGAGCCCTTATCTCCCTGATTTTGAAAACACTTTGTCTTCAAAGCTGAGAGGATAGACTCATAACTGACCTTTCCATCCCTTCCAAACATCAATGTATCCTTGAAGCTTTCCATAGACTTTGGAAGAACATTCAACACCATCAAAGCCTTATCATCATCCTCCAAGTTCACACCCAGGTCTTCTAGTTCTTCAATCATCTTGACAAATTCATCAAGTTGATCAGAAATGGCCTTATCATCAGTAATCTTGAAAGACATCAATTTCTGCTTCAGAAATAGTTTGTTTGATATTGACTTTGATTGATAAAGTTCTTCCAATTTTCCCCATGCTTCTACTGCATTCTTGCACCTTGATATCTTCCTCAGGGGTTTATCACCCAAACACAGAAATATCAAGCTTAAAGCCTTCTTATCCACTTCTGGAAACTTTGGTCTCTCAGCATCAAACCATTGATCAACAGGAAGAAGTGCAGAGTCTAAAGCATTTTGAACCAATACAGCATTCATCTTGATTTTCCAAAGTGAAAAGTCATTTTTACCTGAAAACTTCTCCACATCCATCTTCACTCCAGCCATTCTCCTTTCCTCTTCGAGTGTGTGCACAAGTTTCCCACAGACGGCGCCACTTTTTGGGTAATCAACTCTTATCACACACACAAACAAAAGTCAAACCAAGAGAGAATGAAAACAATCAAAGAATTCGGCCAAATGAAAACCGAGCACAGAACGGGAACATAAAATGAAGAACACAAGGATCTTACGTGGTTCGATCAATGTGATATACGTCCACGGAGGCTCTATACACCTCAATTCACTCCACTGAACAATCAATTACAAGAATTATTCCAGAAAACTAGAAACCCCCAATTCACAGACCGAATTGAGCTCAAGAACCCCAGCTAACTAATTCTAATGATTGAGCAGTGTTTTTCAGAGGGAAAATAACGTGTATCAACTCGCATCTTCAAGTGGTTTTAATGTATATAACGGATGGAGCTCGAATCAGGAAGTAGCAGCAGTTGTAACCAATTCTGTTTACAACTACACAAAACTGTTAAGGCTTTCAACAACGGTTTTACTCACAACGGTTCTAATCCGTTGCACATGATAGTTATAACCACCTTGACACCGGTTCCTTTTTAACCCTTATAACTGATCTGGCTAAAACCCAGTTTTCTAGCCCGGTTTTCCACATACTGAACCTGGTTCCTGACTCCTCAAATCCTCTACTACAAACTATGATCACTTGATGATATTGAAGTGACATCTACAATTAATCCTAAACATGCATCTATTAATTTAAATACAACACATAGGTGTTCTAGAGATGACATGAGAATCGTGCGCACAACGACTTGATGTTAGACTCTAGAGTTGACCTTCTGGATTGTATCCCTGCTCGATCCTCAACTCCGGATGGACGACGAACTTTGAGAAATCCTAAGTGCGGCAACTAACACTGCCGTTGCCGCCCTCTCACTCTCTCTTTTCTGCTCTGTGATTTTTATGTTGTTCTATTATTTTTCACAGACTGAGAGTTATGGATTTAATACATAATAACTGAGTGTGGGCTTGGCGTGGCAGTTTAATTCCCTACTAGGCTAGGAGCCTGATGGGCCAGTCCAGAGATCAAATACAAGAAATAAAGATGGGCCTAACTATGAATTAATTCATCTATGTTCAGCCCAAAACATAATTAATTCATAAATGTTAATTTATTCCACTAAAAAATTAATACTGACTTACCCCTTTATTCCCGAATTAAGTCGGGGCTTGAATTAGACTTAATTAATCCCCGTATTTAAGATATCGAATATCCATTCATTAATTGAAGCCTCTGACAGCTTAAATTAATTAATTGCTTATTAATTCCTTAAGTAGTACCACTCAACTTCATTATTGTACCTGAACTTAATCAACCTGCAGGGTTTAGTACAATAAACCTTTTGAGCTCCTTAAGGGATATCGTTATAGTAAACGGATACGATTACCTAAACACAAATTACCAGTTATCATATGCAAGGTGCTGTCACCCAAGGTACTGAGTATAAAGAGTTAGCACTTAACTCTCACCCATAGCAAATCAAAGTGACACACGGACATGCACACATAACTGTAATCTTATTTAGGGTTTAGATTACAATAAGTCACCGATATCTCTTGTTCTTCACTAAGGTCAAGCAGAAGAACTTATCTCACCGTGATCCTATCAATACGTAAAGACGTACCAGTATAAGTAAAGAGTCAAGATAAACTATTCCTACTTGATACTGCAGCTTATACCAAAAACTCATCCTCAAGTTGTATTAGCTGTGATATATATTTTATATCTCATTAAGTTTAACCAATCATATGATCTTCTGTGATCTACAACACACTATATGATCTACTTATAGAGAGAGATACAGGGACATATATAGTGATTAATGTAAACAAATCAGATAGGAGATTACTAGTGAATAACTGGAAACATTGTATATAAAAGGTCTTGCTTTCAGTATACAAATCGAACAATCGCCCACTTATACTAAAGAAAACTTTAAGTATACCATTTGTATAATTATCTAGCTATTACATTCTCCCACTTATGCTGGAAGCTTACTAAGTGGGTGGCATTAATCGCAGCCCTAGTCCCTGAACATGCTTGTCATAGACTTTCTCCAGTAAGCTCTTCGTGAATGGATCGGCCAAATTCTCTGTCGTACAAATCTTTTCTATCCACACATCTACTTGGTTTACGATTTCTCGTTTTATGTGGTAATTTCTCTCTATGTGTTTAGTCGCTTTGTGGGTCCTGGGTTCCTTTAAGTTTGCCACTGCACCTCAGTTATCATAATAGATTGTGATACTCTTAGGCAAACTGGGTACCATGCTGATGTAGTTCCGGAGCCATACTGCCTCCTTAGCAGCCTCTGAAGTAGCCACATATTTGGCTTCCAGTGGAGTCAGCAATGCATCTCTGCTTTGCACTCCTCCATGAAACGACTCCTCCTCCTAAGGTAAACACATAGCCCGAGGTAGATCTTTTCTCATCCCGGTCAGCTTGGCAATCAAAATCCGTATAATCCAAGGGATTTAGATTGTCTACCTAGTAAACTAGCCTGTAATCTCTAGTCCTCTTGAGGTACTTGAGTACATGTTTTACCGCAGTCCAATGTGCCTGTCCAGGGTTAGACTGATATCTTGTCACTATGTGCATAACAGATATCGGGTCTTGTGAATAGCATGGCATACATAAGACTACCTACTGCGGAAGTATAGGGTACCTGTCTCATTTCATCTTTCTCCTTGGGTATCTTAGGACACATCTCCTTAGAAATTGAAACACCATGTCCGAAAGGTAGCAATCCTTTCTTGGCGGTTTGCATGCTTAAACTAGTGATCAAAGTATCAATATAGGCCGCTTGGGATAAGCTCAACATCCTCTTCTTGCGATCTCGTATAACTTGATCCCAAGAATGTAAGCTGCCTCTCCTAAGTCCTTCATTTGAAACTGTTCGGATAACCATATCTTTATGTCTGATAATACTTCATGTTGTTGCCAACTAGGAGAATATCATCTACATAAAGTGCAAGAAATACTTTATCTCCATTGACATTTAAGCGACACACACAACTCTTTGCCTTGGGCTTCTTTACTCCACCACTAGGGCCTGCTACTTTACTACCACTATTTGCTTTGGCCTCTTTGCCTCTTTTTCTTGTTTCCACCTTTCAGTGGAACAGTGGGCCCATTGGCAGTGACCAAAGCCTGTGCACCCTTTCCCATAACCCCTTCTATTGTAACTAGGTCATTGAGTAACTCATTAAGAGTGTAGTCTTTCTTAGCCATAACAACATTGAGAAGGAAGTTCTCAAAGGATTTGGGAAGTGTGTTGAGAATGATATCGACCTTGGCCTCGCCGTCAATACCTTCTGCTATCAAGTCAAACTTGTCCATGAGGTTAATCATGTACATGACATGATTGTGCACTGAGCTGCCCTCGGTCATCCGACTTTCCATGATTTGCCTCATTAAGTCAAACCGAGCAGCTCTGTTCGTCTCCCCACACACCTCTTGAAAGTTCGCATGATGCCAGCGGCATCGTCTATGGCCTGATGCTGGAGCTGCAAAGTAGATGACATAGTGTTCATAATGTAGCATTTAGCCACATTATTAGACTTATGCTACCTATCATGCTTTTCCCGCTCCTCATCAGTGGACTGATCAGTAAGGGGATCCGGACGAGGAGTAACTAGCACAAAATAGTGTTCCTCAGCGATAAGAATATACTCCAGATTACGTTTCCATTCTTTATAGTTAGAACCTGTTAAAGGGTGTTGTGCGAGAATATTGATGACAGATGACATAGACATATCTGAAAAATATATGAACAATAAACATGTAAGAATACAATCACATATAATTTGAAACAACAACCTTTTGATAAAACAATATTGATAAAATCCTCCAATAGCCCAAAAGATTCTACATATAAGCCACGCGGGTGTACGTTTATATGTAAACCCCTTGGCCAGACTAAAAACACCTAGTCATTTAATTTCAATCCATGTCAACCTATCCTTTTAACAAATGAAATTAATAATTGGACCTTTAAACTAGACCATATTATTATTAAGAAGGGACTCTTCAGGCAGTTGTACCTTAAATAATATCTAAGCAATAACCACAACCTAACCCTTGTAAATAAATTCTTGGATTTGACACACTTACGCGGACCATGTCGCTTCCAACTTATTTAACCTTTGTTATCACATTTAATTCCATTTTTTCTAGAAAACTTGAGAAAATTATACGTGTAAGCCACGCATGTGGATGTTTACGCGTGTAACTCCCGCTTTTCTTTTGGAATTAAAATATTTATTTAGAAGTCTCAGCTGGCAAACTTATAAATAATAAATATTAGCAAGCCACGCGTGTGGACGTTTACTAATATTATTATTTACTTTGCCTTGAGACTGGTTGTGGAGGTCTTTGACCATTTTAAATGAAAAGTTGGGTTTTGATTAGCCTTTTACTTTAAAAGGTTTGTTCATGCAAAACACGTAACTCTAAGCATAAATAAAACTAAACTCAACAAGTAACGCATGCTCGGAGAATATAAATATGCTAATAATACGTGATGTTCCTAGCATGTTAGTCTAAGCGCAATTAATAAATCACGCAGGCATATTTGACATAATAATAAATATTAAACATCCATCGAGCGAAAAGAAACGATAAAGAATAAATAAAATTCATTCTTCGTGGCTCAACATAGAAAAAATAATAAATCCTAAATTATTACATAATTTAGAAAATACAGGTCTTCAAGCTTTTGGGCCTTCACGTCGAGCCTCGCGTACTCGGGTACGGACCGGGCTAAGATGAAACATCGGGCTAAAGACGAGTGGTGTGGGCCGATGGGCTGTCGGGCTGAAACCCTAGGGCCCGTACACGGCAACGATCTGCTAGGGTTTGCAAACCCTAGCCGCTGCCATCCCTCCAACCGCAACTTGCTGCTGCCGGGCGCCGGGGCTGCTGCTGCCGAACGCGGGGCGCTGCTGCCGAGCGCCGGGGCCTGCTGCTGCTGGGCGCCGGGGTGGCTGCTGCCGAGCGCCGGGGCTTATGCTGCCGAGCGCCGGGTGCCTGCTGACGGGCGCCGGTTGCCTGCTACTTCACGTTTTTCGTGTTCTTTGTTTTCGATTCTCGGTTTTCTCCAGGACCTTCTGGTTGTCATAATTCAATATATACATTGATTAATCCTAAACATGCATCTATTAATTTAAATACAACACATAGGTGTTATAGAGTTGACATGAGAATCGTGCCCACAACGATTCGATGTTAGACTCCAGAATTGACCTTCTGGACTGTATCCCTGCTCGATACTCAACGCCGGATGGACGACGAACTTTGAGAAATCCCAAGTGTGGGAACCAACATTGCCGTTGCCGCTCCCTCACTCTCTCTTTTCTGCTATGTGATATAGTTATGTATTTAATACATAATAACTGAGTGTGAGCCTGGCCTGGTAGTTTAATTCCCTACTGGGCTAGGAGCCTGATGGGCTAGTGCAGAGATCAAATACAAGAAATAAAGATGTGCCTAACTATGAATTAATTCTTCTATGTTTAGCCCAGAACATAATTAATTCATAAATATTAATTCATTCCACTAAAGAATTCATACTGACTTACCCCTTTATTCCCGAATTGAGTCAGGGCTTTAATTAGACTTAATTAATCCCCATATTTAAGATATCGAATATCCATTAATTAATTAAAGTCTGTGACAGCTTAAATTAATTAATTGCTTATTAATTCCTTAGGTAGTATCACTCAACTTCATTATTGTACCTGGACTTAATCAACCTGCAGGGTTTAGTACAATAAACCTTTTGAACTCCTTAAGGGGATATTATCGTCCTAAACTGATACGGTTACCTAAACACACATTACTAGTTATCATATGCAAGCTGCTGTCATCCAAGATACAGAGTATAAAGAGTTAGCACTTAACTCTCACCCATAGTAAATCAAAGTGACACACAGACATGCATACATAACTGTAATCTTATTTACGTTTTAGATTACAATAAGTCACCGAGATCTCTAGTTCTTTACTAAGGTCAGGCAGAAGAACTTATCTCACCGTGATCCTATCAGTACGTAACGACGTACCAATATGTAGATGTCAGTTCAAGATCATCAAGTGTTCATGGAATGTAGTAGAGGTTTTGAGAATACCAGAACCGTTGTGGAAAGCTCGCAGCAGCAGTTTTGAGCAGTTGAGTCAAAAGTGGTTATAACTTCTTCTACTCCCTGATTCGAGCTCCGGCCTTTATATACATTGTAAACACTTGAAGTTGCGAGTTCATTCACGATTCTTTCCCTCTGAAAACATTACTCAATCAAGAGAATTAGATTGCTAGGGTTTTATGCTCAATTCAAGATGTGAATTGGGATTTCTGGTTTTCTGGATGAATTCTTGTAATGGATTGATTAGTGAAGTGAATTGAGGTGTATAGAACCTCCGTGGATGTAGATCACATTGATCGAACCACATAAAATCCCTGTGTTCATCATTTTTCTTTCATGTTCTTGGTTCGGTTTCTTGTGGCCGATTTCTGTGTTGTTTTTCATTCAATACTGTTTGTGTGTTGTTTGTATGTGAGTGAGACTGAATCATAACAAGTGGCGCCGTCTGTGGGAAGCCTCCTTACGCAACAAGAAGATAAAGATGTCAGGAATGAAGATGGATGTGGAAAAATTCTCAGGGAGGAATGACTTCCATCTTTGGAAGATCAAGATGAAGGCTATTCTGGTTCAAAACGGGCTGGTAGGTGCTCTCAAGCCTAAAAATGAATGGATAGAGACAAAGAAGCCTAAATATGCAGAAGTAGATCAAAAGGCTTTGAGTTTAATCATCTTGTGTTTAGGAGATAAGCCATTGAGAGAAGTTTCAAGGTGCTCGACTACAATAGAGGCTTGGACCAAGCTGGAGGAACTATATCAGTCCAAGTCTGTATCAAATAAGCTGCTTCTCAAACAGAGGTTACTGGCCTTCAAAATGGTGGAAGAAAAAGACATTTCTGATCAACTGGATGAGTTTTCAAAACTTCTTGATGAGCTGGAAGATCTTGGAGTAACTATGGAGGATGATGACAGAGCTTTAATGGTGTTAAATGCTCTACCAAGTTCCATGGAAGGGTTCAAGGACACTTTGATGTTTGGGAGGCAGGATAAACTGATTTATGACTCAATAAGCACTGCCTTGAAGACCAAATGCTTACAGAATCAAGGAGATAAGAAGGTGACTCAATCTGGTGAAGGATTGAATGTCAAGTTCAAGAAGAATTACCAAAAGAAGAAGGGCCAAACCTCAAAGAATCACAAGATTGGCAACACTGCTCCAAAGAAACCTGGAGAGTGGATAAAGAACAGGAAATGTTTCAAGTGCAAGCAAGTAGGGCATCTAAAGAAAGATTGCCGTCAAAAGATGAAGAAGAAAGAAGGCCATGGTGGAGAAGTTGCTACAGTTGAACATGGAGAAGACACTCCAGACGTCTTGAATGTTACTGAGTCAAAAATGGAGTTGGAATGGGTACTAGATACATGCTGCTCATTTCATATGTGTCCTCATAAAGAATGGTTCCAAAACCTCAAGAAAGAAGATGGAGGGTGTGTACTACTGGGAAATGACCAATCCTGCAGGGTTCAAGGCACTGGATCAGTAAGCATCAACATGTTTGATGGAGTTACCAGGCAAATTACAAATGTAAGGTATGTGCTTGGACTTAAAAGAAATCTGATCTCCCTAGGATCTCAAATTGCTACTAGGTCTGAATTTAAGTCGGTTGATGGCCAACTACACATAACCAAAGAGCATAAACTGGTAATCAAGGGAAGACAACACAATGGATTATTTATTTTGATAGGGAAACAAGTGGTTGGGAGTGTGGGGAATATCTTGGTTAATAATGAACTAACGCTGTGGCATAAAAGATTGGGACACATTGGTGAAAGAGGACTTAAAGAGCTATCCAGAAGAGGGATAATAGGAGAGGTTGGGAATCAGACACTTGAGCTCTGTAACAAATGTGCATTGGGCAAATCACAGAAACTGCCTTATGCCAACAGGATTCACATCACTCAAGAACCTCTAGATTATGTTCACTCTGATATCTGGGGACCATCCAGGACTGAAACACATGAAGGAGGAAAGTACTTCATGTCTGTTATTGATGATTTTAGTAGGAAAGTATGGGTGTTTATCTTAAGAAACAAGAGTGATGCCTTCACTAAATTCAAGACATGGTTGCTTCAAATGGAAATCTTGAAGGGAAAGAAACTCAAGCATTTAAGAACTGATAATGGCCTAGAGTATCTATCTACTAAGTTCACAACCTTCTGTAATGAAAGGGGAATTACCAGACACAGAACAGTCCCCATGAATCCACAGCAGAATGGTGTGGCAGAAAGATTCAACAAAACGGTTCCTGAAAGAGTAAGGTGTATGCTACTTGATGCTGGGTTGCCAAAGGTGTTCTGGGGAGAAACAATAAACACAGCATGTTATCTAATAAACATATACATCAACTCTGGGGTTCAAAACACCAGAAGAAGTATGGAATGGAAGAATTCCAAATTACTCAGGATTAAAAGTGTTTGGATGCTTGGCATATGCTCACATGAGATCAGATAAACTTGATCCTAGAGCTTACAGGTGTGTGTTTCTGGGATATCCAGAGGGAATCGAGGGTTATAGGTTATGGTGCATGGAACCTGGGAATCAGAAATTCATGATCAACAGAGATGTAAAGTTTAATGAATCCATTATGGGATATCATTTCTCTGGGAATCAAGGAAAGCATGATGGAGGCTATGAAACAGAAAAGATATCAGTTCAGGTGGAGACTCAGGAGGATCATGACTCACAGAGAGGTGAAAACTTGGCTGATCATTTCAGTGATAGTTCTTCAGAAGAAGAAGACATACCACCCAGAAATCCAAACCTGAGAGAGTACAGCATTGCCAGAGACAGACCAAGGAGGCAAATACAGAAACTTGACTTTTATGGATAGGCTGGAAGTGTACATTATGCACTTAGTGTTGCTGAAGAAATAGAAAATCATGAACCACAAAACTTCAAGGAAGCAGTCAGTGGTGATGAAAGTGAACACTGGATTAGTGCAATGATGGAGAGGAAATGGAATCTTTGGAAAGAAATGGCACCTGGAAACTGGAGGATCAACCAAAGGGACAAAATCTGGTAAGTTCTAAATGGATTTACAAGAAGAAAGTTGAAGCTGGAATCTCAGACAAGATAAGGTATAAGGCAAGGCTGGTAGCAAGGGGTTTTACTTAGAGGGAAGGCATTGATTTCAATGAAGTTTTCTCTCCTGTAGTAAAGCACTGTTCAATCAGACTACTTTTGTCAAAAGTAACTCAAGAGGATACGGAGTTACAGCAGCTGGATGTAAAAACAGCTTTCTTACATGGAGACTTAGTTAAGAACATTTATATGAAACAGCCTGAGGGATTTGTGATTCTAGGAAATGAAGAGAAAGTATGTTTTCTCAAGAAGTCATTATATGGATTGAAGCAAAGTCCAAGGCAGTGGAATAAGAAGTTCAATGAGTTTATGTTAAAAGTTGGTTTTGTTAGAAGTTTGTATGATAGTTGTGTGTATTTTGATAAAATTTTAAGTGCTGATCATGTATACCTGTTGCTGTATGTGGATGACATGCTCATTGCAAGCAAGAGCTCACATAAAATACATCAGCTTCAGCAGAAGTTGAGTTCTGAATTTGACATGAAGGACTTAGGAGATGCCAAGAAGATTCTGGGAATGAATATAATCAGAGACAGAGCTGCTGGATGTTTATGGTTGTCTCAGAAGCATTATCTTCAGAAAGTGGTAGAGAGGTTTCAGATGCATGAGGCCAAGATACTTAGTATTCCTATAAGCCAACAACTCAGATTATCAAAGGAGCAGAGTCCTAAGACAGCAGAAGAAGAGACATACATGAGAAGTGTGCCTTATGCTAGTGGAGTTGGGAGTCTAATGCATGGGATGATATGCAGCAGACCAGACTTAGCATACTGTGTGTCTTTGGTCAGCAGATATATGTCAAATCCGGGGAAAGCTCATTGGGAAGCTTTGAAGCAGGTTTTGAGGTATTTAAAGGGAACAACAAGTCTGGGTTTGAAGTTTCAGAAGCAGGCAAAAATGGTTATTCCTTTGGAAGGTTTTGCAGATGCTGATTTTGCTGGTAATGTTGATACCAGGAAGTCAATCACATGATATGTTTTCACATTATATGGTACTGCAGTTAGCTGGAGAAGTGTGCGATAATCAGTGGTGGCCTTATCAATTACAGAAGCTGAATACATGGCTTTGACAGAGGCAATCAAGGAAGCTGTGTGGTTAAAAGGTATTCTGAAGGATCTGGGGATAAAGCAGGATTGTGTTACTATATATTGTGACAATCAGAGTGCATTACATCTAGTGAAACATCAAGCTTTCCATGAGAGTTCCAAGCACATAGATGTCAGATTGCATATTGCAAGAGATGTGATTGATGCAGGGTCTGTAGAGGTTAGGAAGGTCCATACCAGTGACAATGCTGCTGACTTTCTAACCAAAGCACTGCCTGGGAGTAAGATGGTTCATTGCTCAAGCCTAATTAGGCTTGAACAATATGATTAAAAAGGTGGAGAACATGGCAGGGTGAGGTGATGAAATTAACTTGAATTCATTGAGGTGGAGATTTGTAGATGTCAGTTCAATATCATCAAGTTTTCATGGAATGTAGTAGAGGTTTTGAGGATTCCAGAACTGGGTTTGGAATGCGGAGAACCGGGTCAGAGAACCGGGTTTTAACCAGATCAGTGAAAGAGGTTAATGCGAACCGGGTCCAAGTTTGTTATAACTGCCATTCGCAACAGACTAAAACCGTTGCATGAGAAACCGTTGTGGAAAGCTCGCAGCAGCAGTTTTGAGCAGTTGAGTCAAAAGTGGTTATAACTTCTTCTACTCCCTGATTCGAGCTCCGGCCTTTATATACATTGTAAACACTTGAAGTTGCGAGTTGATTAACGATTCTTTCCCTCTGAAAACATTACTCAATCAAGAGAATTAGATTGCTAGGGTTTTATGCTCAATTCAAGCTGTGAATTGGGATTTCTGGTTTTCTGGATGAATTTTTGTAATTGATTGATTAGTGAAGTGAATTGAGGTGTGTAGAACCTCCGTGGATGTAGACCACATTGATCGAACCACGTAAAATCCCTGTGTTCATCATTTTTCTTTCCTGATCTTGGTTCGGTTTATTATGGCCGATTTTTGTGTTGTTTTTCATAATACTGTTTGTGTGTGAGTGAGACTGAATCATAACACAATATAAGTAAATAGTCAAGATAAATGATTCCTACTTGATACTGCAGTCTATGCCAACAACTCGTCCTCAAGTTGTCTCAGCTGTGATATATATTTTATATCTCATTAAGTTTAACCAATCATATGATCTTCTGTGATCTACAACACACCATATGATCCACTTATAGAGAGAGATATAGGGACATATATAGTGATTAGTGTAAACAAAATCAGATAGGAGATTAATAGTGAATAACTGGAAACATTGTATATAAAAGCTCTTGCTTTCAGTGTACAAATCCAACATCATTGATGGGCTCAGAATGTTTTATCATATCGAACTTGTATAGTGGATTAACTTCTGATATTATAAAAATGTTGAGTTGTTTGTTCTCAAGGAATAAAAGATATTAATTAATTAAAGCATTCAGTAGCTTAAATTAATTGATGGACATTGAATCTTAAAGATGGAAAAAAATAACCGGGAGCCATATTTCGTAATATGGATTAGGATGGGTAGTTCAATATTAATTCTATAGTGGAATGAATTAATATTAATGGTCTAGAAAAATATTGATGGCTCAATATTGATATCTAGGCCAATTCCTATTCCTCCTAAAGGCCCCTTGAGGAGCCCAATTGAAGTTCATTAAATAAGAGGATAACGATTAATTATGTTATAGGAGATAGGAAGAAAACATATGGAAAAATCTAATTCCGAAATCGGATAGGATTTTATCCATATTTTTCCTCTCCCGACTGGGAGAGGATTTTTCGATCCCCTCTCCTAATAGGGGGCTAATTTTTCGGCCCTTCCCCATTATAAATAGGAGACCAATTTCGGTCCCCATATGCATAATGAAGTGGCTTTTTTTTGTGAAAAATTAATCCTTCCTCGAGTGTTAAAAAGATAGTTTGATTCCCCACCGGATTGACGAGCTTGGGCTTAGGGAATACTCAAGAAGATCTTTGGGTTGAAAGGATAACTCTTCTGAACGATGTATCTCTTATTTGAAGTTAAATAGGATAGTCCCTTAGTTCTGCATGTTTAGGGCTTATTGTATGATTTATTGTTATTCAATTATGTGAATTGTATGATTCGAATGTTTTATATCACAGTTATTTAATTTGTGAAGATAGATATTCAAATTACACTCCGAATAGATCTTTGGCACAATCCCCGATTCTCCAACATAAGGCCCACGTGGGCTTTTGTTTGGGAGAATATTGAAAAAGACGACCTTATTATTGTGGAAGTAGGAGAAGCCCATGGGGTAGCATTATTTAAGAGAGACGCACAACAATATAGAAGAGAAGAGTTGACACAGAGGACGCGCACGCTTGAAACCCATGTTTCGATTCTTTAATTACTGATTTTAGTTTAATGTTGGATATTTTATTTATGTTTTTGAATGCCAATATGTGTGGCTAGTACTCTAATTTCAGTCTCTAATTATGTTTGAACCCTAGTTTGATTGAAATGCAATTCTTATGGTAGTTTCTTTTGGGATTATATTTTGGAACATTTTATGTTATTTGATTCAGTCGTTCTTATATATGGAGAATTAATTTAGATTGATCACCTTTATTAATTGACCACGTATTAGTGATGGGTAATAGGAGATTGTGCCATAGGATCTATTGGGGATGTAATTTCAATACTATTTTCATAAATCAAATAACTATGATATGAACGATCAAATCATATAATTCATGTGATTGAATAAACAATAAATCACACAATAAGCCCTAAACATGCAAAACTAAGGGATTATTATGTTTACCTTCAAATCGGAGAGACACCATTAAGAAGAATTAACCTTTCAACCCAAAGATCTTCTTGAGTATTCCCTAAGTCCAAGCTTGCAAATTCGGTGGAAAATTAAACAAACTTTTAACTCTCAAGGAAGGATTAATTTTCAAAAACAGCCACACTTGTATATGTCATGTGGCATATGGGGACCAAGACTGGTCCCCTATTTATAGTTATAGGGGCCGAAAATTTAGCCTCCAAGTAATGAGGGGATTTCAAAATCATCTCCTACTTGGGAGAGGAAAAATATGGATAAAATCTTATCCCCTTTGAAATTAGATTTAGCCATATCTTTTCCTATCTCGTACTCCATATTAATCCTTATCCTCTTAGTTAATGGACATTAAATGGGCTACTCAAGGGGCCTTAGGAGGAATATGACTGAATCTCCCAATGGGCCTAGATATCAATATTGAGCCATCAATATTATTTCTAGCCTATTAATATTAATTCACTCCACTATAGAATTAATATACTACCCATCATAATCCATATTACAAAATATGACTCCCGGTTATTTTTTCCGTGTTTGAGATTCAATGTTCATTAATTAATTTAAGCTACCGAATGCTTTAATTAATTAATATATTTTATTCCTTGAGAATAAACAACTCAATATTATTATTGATAGGGATAACCCGATCAGCTCGGGTCGGGTTAACACCAACCCGATCAGCTCGGGTCGGGTTAACACCAGGGTTCACTATGCCAGGGCCCGCTGATCGGCCCAGCATGCACAAGCCCAGCAAGCGCGTAAAGGCCCACTACGCGTAGGCCCAGCAGGCCCAGGAACGCGCGTCGGCCCAGTGAGTGGCTTGTTCCGTGAATCAAGGCCCATGATCTTTTCCCAACTGCCATGCAGATTTGGTGGGCAAGATTATAGGGAGTTAGTTAGGGTTTTGATTTAGTAGGATAAATAGGTGAAAAGAACTCTGAATTAGGGTTGGCACTCTGTGTACTGAATGACTCCGTGTAAACTCAACATTCTAGTAAAAGAAACACCTCGGCAAGAGTGATTTTCTGCCCGTGGACGTAGATCTCCGGATCGAACCACGTAATTCCTGTGTTTTTACATTCTGTTTGCGTAGATTATTGTTCAAATTGTGTGGTTACCGGATTGCGCTTTATCAATTGGCGCCGTCTGTGGGAACGACAAGGTAGTTTTTTGCAATACCAGCGCCTTCGGAAATCATGGTGACAACACGTTTAAATCAATCTCGCCACGGTGCTCAATCTAACCAGGATCCACCCGTGGATCAAGTTTTGCCGTCAGGGCAATTGCCGGCAGGGAGTACATCTAATCATCAGGGCAATCCAAACCCTCCACCCCCTCAAAACCCGCAAAACCCTAATCCTGCAGCCGCTCAACCACCGGTTAACATCCAAATTACCCCCGAACTGCTTCAGGCGTTCATACAAGAACATGCACATGTCCTTCAAGATTGGGCAGTTAATCGCCTACATCCTGCGGAGCCTGCCGCGGAGCCTGCCGGCCATCATGCTAATCCCGTGGTGCCTCCACCCCGTTCACGTGATCAACAAGACCCGGGGCACCGTGGATGCCAGGATCGACGACGGGAACGACCTGGTTCTTCCGAGGACCACGGTAGTTCTAATGAATCACGGCCGCGCAACGGTGAACCCTCTGATGTTGATCGCCGCCGTCCACTTAATGCGGCTAAAAGAGTTCGCTATGCAAATCCTCATGCTCTGGATCTTCAAGAGTATGAGCGAGTTCAACGCAACGTTGAACTGGATAGAATCCTGGGCCTTGATGCCAATGGGGAGATCATCACACCGTTCTCCTAGGAAATCATTGCCACTTCCCTTCCCGAAGGGTTTAAACGGCTAGCCATACCACCTTACAATGGCACAGGAGATCCGGCCAATTTTCTTGGAGCTTTTAGGCACAGCATGCTTAGCCATGATAGCATCACATCTCTCCAGTATTGCAAGATTTTCCCTGAGTACTTACAGGATGAAGCTCGGATTTGGTTTGATTCTCTCCCACGTGACAGCGTATCCTCCTTCAGAGAACTCGCCGAGCACTTTTGGGCACGGTTCGAAGCACGGGCGAAGCCCATGGCCACCCTGGCCGACGTCATGAATATGGAACAGCGGGACGGTGAAACCGTTACCCAATTTTTGGACCGTTTCACAGCGGTAAGCCTCAAGGTGGGAAATTGCCCCGACGATGTGGCCATCAACGCTTTTATGAATGGACTCCGCCCCGGAGCACTTCACACCGAATTAGCTCGGAACACACCGGTCACAACTAGAGCACTGTTCAAAACAGTGTGCAAATTTGCTAAGGCCGAGGAGCAGACTCGCCAGAAGAGAGAGAAACACGCTAGCAAGCGGCAATCCGACAAAGCACAAACCGGGCCTAGTACTCGACCTAGTGCATTTCCCGCCTGACACCGGGGCGTTCAGAATCCCGAAGTGAAATTCCACAATTGACTCCGTTGACGAAGTCACGAGCTGAAATCCTATCTATCCATAAGAACGATCTGCGACCTTGTCCGCGGATGACCGCGCCTCCCGAGAAGAGAAATCGTGGAAAGTGGTGTGCGTACCACCGAGATCATGGGCACGAGACAGCGGAGTGCCGAGAACTCGGTAAGGAAATCGAGGAGTGCCTTAGGAAAGGATTCTTGCGCCAATACATTGCGCGAACTGATGATAAGCCCCGGACAGGTCAAAATGGGGGGTCATCCAATAATCACGAATATCATGACCGCGGCACACAACAAAACCGACCGCCGTGGCAAAATAACCGGCCGGGGTCCAATAACTACGCACGACAAGATTCCGGCAATCGCCAGCAACCGCGTCTCCCACCACCACCTCCTCCTCCGGCAGGACCCGGAGACAATGCACCTCCTCACGTGATAAACGTGATATATGGAGCCCTACCCACCGGGGCTTCACGACATGCTTTAAAGGCAGAAGCTCGACGTCCTCCTCCCGAGGAGCCACGTCATAAACGCCTCCATCAGTCCGAGACTGTCAGCTTCACGGATAGGGACCCGGTTCCGGAGATAACACCTCATACAGATGCTATTGTCATCGACATGACTGTAGCCAACATAACGGTAAGGCGGGTCTTTGTGGATAATGGGGCCGCGGTAAGTGTTATATTTGTAGACTGTTTCGAAAGAATGGGGATTTCCCGAGACCAACTTCGACCGGCCCCCGGGCCACTACAGACTTTCACTCAGGGTGAGGTCCGGCCAGAAGGTATCATCACTCTCCCAGCGTCTTTGGGGACTTATCCGAGGATAAAAACTATCTTTGTGGATTTCTATGCGGTGAACTCCCCGTCACCATATAACATGATATTGGGCCGGGACTGGCTTACCCCTGCCAAAGCCGTATGCTCTACATATCACCTCGTGCTAAAGTTTCCCACCTTGCATGGTGAAGTGGCTATCCGCGGGAGTCAGCGGGTTTCAAAGGAGTGTATGTACGTGGCACTCAAAAAGACTGCCAGGGTTCCACCCAAACAGCAGCTTCAGGTAACATCACCGACCCTGGAACCTCGGGAATGTACCCCATTGGGGGATGCCACCGCCCAAGTCCCGCTAGATCCGTCTAAGCCGGAACAGACAGTAACTGTAGGCGCTATGGATGTGCCATGGCTACATCAGGCCATTATTCAGACCCTGCGAGAATATTCCGATGTTTTTGCATGGTCTCCTCTAGATATGCCTGGGGTTTCTCCCGAAGTGATTACTTACAAGCTGAACGTCGATCCCAGCGTAAAACCAATCCAACAGAAGCAGAGGAAATTCGCTCCGGAGCGAAATGAAGCCATTCGAGTGGAGGTGAAACAACTCCTGGATGCGGACATCTTGTTCGAGGTATTCTACCCCTCTTGGTTATCCAATCCGGTAATGGTAACAAAAACCAGTGGGGCATGGCGGATGTGTGTTGATTTTTCCGATCTCAATAAGCACTGTCCGAAAGACTGCTATCCTCTGCCCTCCATCGACCAAAAAGCCGAAGCCATTACGGGGTACGTGGCACTTTGCTTCCTAGATCTGTACAAGGGATACCATCAGATTTTTATGGATCCGCAGGATGCCCTCAAAACGGCATTTATCACTGCCTTTGGGTGCTACGCTTTTAAGAAACTGCCCTTCGGGCTCAAGAACGCTGGAGCCACCTATCAACGTTTAATGGACTTTGTCTTCCACGACCAGATTGGTCGTAACGTAGAGGTTTACGTCGATGACTTGGTCATCAAAAGTTCCTCCCATCTTTCATGTGTGCAAGACATTACCGAAACATTGCGCACTCTGCGACGCTATAACTTGAGGCTTAATCCAGCGAAATGCACTTTTGGGGTTGGCTCCGGGAAGTTTCTCGGTTATATGGTTTCGCAAAATGGCTTGCAGGCCAATCCGGCCAAACTCCGTGATGTGTTAGATTTACAGCCACCTAAAACATTCAGGGATGTTCAACGCCTCACAGGTGGTTTGGCAGCTTTAAATCGATTTTTGTCCAAAGCAGCAGAACGACAGCTCCCATTCTTTAAAGTTTTGAGGCAAGCGAAGTCCTTTGAGTGGACTCCAGAGTGTACCGAGGCTTTGGAAGCCTTGAAACATCATATACAGCAGCTGCCTACTTTGTCAGTTCCTCTCCCCGGAGAGCCGCTCTACCTGTATCTGGCTTCCGCCGAGGAAGCTATTAGTGCAGCTCTCGTACGAGAAATCGATGGCGTCCAGCATCCCGTGTGCTTCGCAAGCCGAGTACTTCACGGGGCAGAGACGCAATATTCCGAGCTTGAAAAAACCGCTTTGGCCCTTGTTATGGCAGCTCGGCGTCTTCGGCCATACTTCCAAGGACGTGAAATACGAGTTCTGACCAATCACCCCATCCGCCAGACTCTTGTAAAACCCGAGGTGTCTGGGCGCCTCGCCAAGTGGGCCATTGAGTTGGGCAAATATGACATCCAGTTTCTCCCCCGTCGAGCAATTAAGGGTCAAGCACTCGCCGACTTCCTGGCCGAAGCCCCGGGAGACAATCCTGGGCCGCCCGTAGACAATGATACACATCACCATGCTACCCTCACTCCTTCACCCCGGAAGTGGCAACTCTTCGTGGATGGAGCATCCGCGGTCCGAGGAAGCGGGGCCGGACTGCTTCTCATCGACCCCGAGGAGGTGGAAGTTAAATATGTCATCAGATTCAAGTTTAAGGTGACTAATAATGAAGCGGAGTACGAGGCAGTTCTCGCCGGGCTCCGGCTCGCTCAGTCCTTGGGTGTTCGTCATCTCGAGCTCTTCACGGACTCCGAGATCGTGTCCAGGCAAATTCAGGGGACTTATGTTGCCAAAGATGAAACATTGGTCAGGTATCGAGCTCTAACACTCAAGCTCATGTCAACTTTTGAAGCAGTTACTATCCAGAAAATACCGCGTGCACAAAATACAAGAGCAGACGCGCTCAGTAAGTTGGCCTCCGCGGTCCGAACTAATATATCTCCGGATATCATGGTTGAAGATCTACTTCATCCAACAGTTCATGAGGCCACGGTTTCGGTACTGACCGATAATGATTCGAATTGGATGACTCCTATCATCCAATATCTCCGAGATGGAGTCCTGCCCATTGACAAGCTCCAAGCTCGGCAAGTTTTCCTCAAAGCCCCCAAATACTCCTTTCATGATGGAGTCTTATACCGGCGATCGTACCTACAACCGAGTCTCCGGTGTCTTGCTCCTGCCGAAGCTACTCAAGTTATGCGGGAGGTTCACGAAGGGGCCTGTGCCAGCCATATCGGTTCTCGCACATTAGCCAAGAAAGTTCTCCGCTGGGGATACTATTGGCCAACCCTGTTCAACGATGCTCATGACCTAGTGTCCAAGTGCAGCAAGTGCCAACTGCACTCCCGTGTAAAGCATCTGCCACAGACCGAACTCACGGGAATCCAGAGTGCGTGGCCATTTATTCAGTGGGGTATCGATATTGTTGGGCCATTCCCCGTGGCTCCGGGAGGGTTGAAGTTCCTGGTTGTTGCCGTGGACTACTTCACTAAGTGGGTCGAAGCCGAACCACTTACAGCCATTACTGGTCAAAATATCTTGAAATTCGTGTGGCGCAATATTATTTGTCGGTTCGGCATCCCGGGCACTATCATCTCGGACAATGGTAAACAGTTTGCCAACGATCCATTCCGCTCATGGTGTGAAGAGCTTCACATCAAACAGATTTTCACTTCGGTGGCTCACCCTCAAGCCAACGGGCAGGTTGAGGTCACCAATCGGACACTTCTCACAGGAATAAAGAAGCGCCTGGATAACGCCAAAGGTCTCTCGGCTGAAAACCTTCCACAAGTCCTATGGGCTTATCACACAACACCGCATACATCTACCGGGGAGACTCCTTATAGCCTTACCTACGATTCTGAAGCCGTTATACCCGCTGAAATCAGTGTGCCGAGTCCTCGCATCCTTACCTTAGTGCCCGAGGATAATGACGAGGCTATCCGGGCAAATTTGGATGAGCTTGAAAGTCGTTGTGAACAATAATTCATTCAGCAGGCTAGATGCAAACAACGAGCAGCCCGGTATCATAACCTCCGGGTCCGAGGCACCCAGTTCAATATTGGGGACTTAGTTCTTCGGCTCAACTCGGCCAGCAAAGCTGCTCCCGAGGAAAAATTACACGCTTCTTGGGAAGGTCCCTACCGGGTTCTTGGGACCCCGATTCCCCGAAGCTGGCACGTCACCAATTTGAGGCGTTTCTATCTATGATAGCCACATCTCAAGTACTATCTTATCTTTCATTTCTTTTATAGTTGTTTACCATCTTTGTACTTTTGAATTTGCTCCGGCACTTATTATTGAATAAAAAGTCTTTGCTTACATAACTCGTTGTGTTATCCTTTACGTTAGGGGGACGCCCTAACGATTATCATATTATCATTGTTAGTCTCCGGACCTTTACAACTATCCCTCGGTCCGCCCGAGGAGATTCACATTTAGTCTCCGGACTCATGTCACCTTCTCGCCTGTCTAACCGGAGAAGTGTTTTCTCCTGCCTGATCCGTCCGGGGAGACGTTACTCCCACCAGATCCGTCCGGGGAGTAAATTTATCCATGCTGTGTTTCCGAACACTCAATTGAAATAGTTAACAATTGAAACAGTTAATAGTTCTTACTGTGTTCCCGAACACCCGATTAAAGTTATTAATAACTTGTTGGTTTCTTTAAACTCGTATATAAACACTATAACAGTTTTATTATTTCAGAAATAATACAACATCAAGAAGTTCTTTTTTACATAAGACTCTTAAAAAAAAAAAATGTGATTATCTATTTTTTCCGGAGCCTTCTCCGAACCAATACGCGAAACCGCATCGTCTTGTCTCTGATTGAGAATATCCCGTCCTCCGGGATGGCTCTTGCACGTTCCGACGATGCCCGGCTTCACTTCGGCTCTGACGATGACCCGTCGTTTGGGGACCCCGGTCACCTGCAGCGGGCTCGGTTCTTGTTCTTGGCCCTGACATGCTGGCCCATTCTGCATGGCCCCATTCTAGGGGCGCCAACGGATCTATCACCTCCGGGGTTTTCTCTGTACCTTCCCTTGTCTTGTGACGAAGAGGATTTGGTGTTTTCTGCGGAGTTGAGCTTTTCCTCCTTTCTCTTTCCCGAGTATTTGCCCATTCTACGGCATCCCACTCTTCGGTAGGCATTTCGTCGATCTCCTTGGCCAATGCCACAACCGTCGGTCCACTGGCCTCTGGCTCCTCGGCGCGAGGTCTTTCCGGTTCTTGAGGGATATCAGGCTTTGTGTTCTTGCCCCGACGTCTTTTTTTGCGGCTGGGCTCTGGTTCACTTTGCTCGGCAATGTTCAAAGCTTCATCCCGGGCCTTGACTTTCTTTTCAAGCTCTACCAGAAATCCTAGCACCAGCCGGCCCCTTATGATCTCAGGATCATTCGCATCACCTCGCTCACTCCGCTGTTGGATGTCTTCCCGAATCTCGGCCCTCCGGGCTTGAACATCTTTCACTGATAGTCGTCCGCTGTCCACAAGAAGATGCTCACACTCTTGCTGGTTGATACGCAATTGTTCTAATTCAAGATCTTTTACAACGCAGTGAGCTTTGTACTGCTTCATTTGTTGTGCGGCCTCTTTCCATGAGCGCTCCACCTTGGCATATCTTTTCTCTATCAAGGATAAATTCCTAGATAGTCGGGGGACTTCATGCAGCATCAACATATCTCGCTCTTTCTGCAGCCAAACTATTGATGAGTTGAGCTGCTTTATTACTTCATACGGGTTTCCAATGTTTTCCTGGCAAGGGAGATACCTCGGGTTTTTCAGACTTTGTCAATATACATACATTGCGTGAATAAGAGAGAAACGGCATTTACTATTCATATAACAGAAGATTTACAAGAGAAGACAGCTTGGGTTTTTCATTACAAAACAAAGGTTTACAATGGAATCCTTTTTACATGCTAGTCTATTCTACAGTCCGCTCATGAGTTGGGAGGTCACTGACCTCTCCGAGGGTAGGGTCGGCTTCTTTTCCTCCCGGGGCCTCCACGACATCACTTGTACCCTCAGCTGCCTTGCTGGGGCCTTCGATCATGGCGGGAGGAGTAGCGATCACCTCTTGGCGGGGAATGGGAGCTCGGTTCCTTAGCTCCCGAACATAGAAACCGTTGCGGAAGCCCAGAAAGTCTTTATCCTGGTCCTCGTTGCACCGTTTTATGATGTCGGGAGTGAGGATTGTGTTCTTCTTCGCCAAGGCCTCGATCAGTGGCCACTTCGGAGCCTTCGTCAACGCATCAAAATACGCGCCGTCTTCGTTTCCGACTGCATCGTAATTATACCCGAAGCTCTCATCGTAAACATTGACCTCCGGGTACTTATCATGAACGGCTTCCAACAGCTCGCTTCGGGTGGCCGTATCACCCGCAGCTACGAACGTGCTGAGAAACTGCAGGAATGTCTCGGTTTGCATCAGCTTCTCGGCAAATGTTTCCAGCACAGCTCCCTGGCCCACGATGGCCTTGTTCAGCTCTTCCCGGGCTGCAATGAGGTCGCCTCTCATAATGGCAACCTCGACGGCCTGTTCGCATAATCTGGCAGCCTCTCTCTCAGCAACTGATGCTCGGTCCCGAGCTGCCTTGACGCTTTTTTGAGCCTCCGAGAAGCCAGCCCTTAGCTTAGCGACCTCGGCTTCCAGCTCAGCGATCCTACCTTGGCCGGATTCCTTCTCCAGCCTACCCACCAGCCCGCGAATAGGCTCCAACAGCTTCTCAAGTTCGGCTCCAGCGGCCGATATCTCTACTCCTTGCCCCTGAATTGACTTACTATTATGATGGGTCTGTATAGGGAATAACAAAGTTATTTACGATGATACCTCGTGAGCCGGGGTCATGTGCAATTTTTTGGCAGGCGGTGGTGTCGTCGGGGAAGTGACCCTTCTTTTGGTGCTCGGGGTCAACCCAGAAAGGGGAATGGTGTCTTCAGGGTCCGCCCTGTGGCTGCCCCCAGCTGTTGTTCTCTGCAGCTCCGGAGTTTTTGAGCTATCACCTCGGCCCCCCGAGCTGGCTTCGGTGCTTTTCCTAGCAGCGCTCTTGAACTTGCCCACTGCACATGACAAACACACGTTCAAGGGATTGACAATGTTATATTACATAACTTACGAAGCAATAAAAGCCCTACCCTCTACTTCTGCCCGGGTTTTAGTTCTCTCCCCCTCAAACATGCTCGGTGTCCGGTCAGAATCAGTCCCGGTAGGGGTGCCGCTCTCTTGGGATTCCGAGGTCCCACCGGCCCACTTGGAATAGTACGGACTCATCCCAGCTTCGTCCAGTACTTCCTCCGGGAATCTGGACTCCAGCACACCGACCTTTTTCAGAACACTCGCACCCTTGGGTTCTCCTCCCGGGGCACTATCCACCACCTCTAATCTTTGCCATTTGGGTAATATGGCTTTCTGCCTGACATATATAAATCTCCCTCTCCACCCTTCGATTTTACTTGGGTTCTTAACCTTAAACTTCTTACCCGGCCTGGGGTTAAGGTAATACCATCCCTTATTTCTCCCCATCGTCTTCAGTTGGAAGAAATGCCTAAATAAGCTGATACTGGGCACTAATCCTCCCTTACTGCACTCCACCAAAAAGCCCACCACCTGCCTTACAGCATTAGGCCCTAATTGCCCCAGCGCTATTCCATAATAATCCAATAATTTTATCAAAAATTCCCATAGGGGAAACCTCAAACCTACGGCGAGCTGATCTATATACACGGCTATGAATCCTTGGGGAGGACAGCAGGCTTTGTCATTACCCTCGGGAATGATGAATTCCAAATCAAAGGGTAGGAAGAAGTTCGGCACCCATCGCTTAATTTGCTTTTCAGTTACTGTGGGCCTTACCCCCGCCACTTCGAATCCTTCTATTTCCTCCTCACACCGGGGGAAATTCACTGCCTCCACTCTTACCTCACTAAGATCACCGCGATGGATCTGCCTACTTTCACTATTCTCAGGATAGATCACTCGAATGGGAGGTGCTCTATACGGCACTCCCTCTGGGACTACCTCTCCAACCTTAGATGAAGAAGAAGAAGAGTTAGACATACTTACTTGATTTGACTTCGAAAAGGTTGATTTGAGAATTTTTTGGTCTGAGATGAATCGCGAGTGCAGATTTCCTCTTTTTCCCGCTTCTAAACTGATGTATCGCAATGGAGAAGATGAAAAGTTACTGTGCAGTTATTCCCAATATAAATGCAAAAAACCGACGGCTCTGATGCAGCCTATTCAAATTCAGCGATGGAGATTCATGCGTGCTCTTCACGCGCTTTACAGTTACCGAGGCGCGTGGGGAACAGCTTTCTTGGGACTCGCAGAGCGTGTCACTTCACATCCCTCTCTCTCATAATGACGCCGCCAATCACATCAGACCCACCCTTCTTCAGGAAGATTCACACTACACCCCGGTGTACCCTCCACTTCGGTTAAACTACTACACTCCGGTGTCCTTTCCATTTTGGCTAGAATAATCACCCCGGTGTACCCTCCACCTCGGCTATGTTGTCACGTCGCGTTTTTCGCTTTTGAGAAGTTCGGTGTCTCACTATATGCCCCGTGCACCTCGACCTAGCTCGGCACTGCGTCCGCCAATCACTCCGCAGAGTCCCGGGGACGCGGATAAATTCGGTCCTTCGTAGACACTCTGGCCCGCCAGCGACCCCGGTCCTTCTTACCTACGGTTCCACCCCGGTGACAACTGAAGCTCCTACCTCGCTCCGGCTGGGGGGGGGCATCTGATAGGGATAACCCGATCAGCTCGGGTCGGGTTAACACCAACCCGATCAGCTCGGGTCGGGTTAACACCAGGGTCCACTATGCCAGGGCCCGCTGATCGTCCCAGCATGCACAAGCCCAGCAAGCGCGTAAAGGCCCACTACCCGTAGGCCCAGCAGGCCCAGGAACGCGCGTCGGCCCAGTGAGTGGCTTATTCCGTGAATCAAGGCCCATGATCTTTTCCCAACTGCCATGCAGATTTGGTGGGCAAGATTATAGGGAGTTAGTTAGGGTTTTGATTTAGTAGGATAAATAGGTGAAAAGAACTCTGAATTAGGGTTGGCACTCTGTGTACTGAATGACTCCGTGTAAACTCAACATTCTAGTAAAAGAAACATCTCGGCAAGAGTGATTTTCTGCCCGTGGACGTAGATCTCCGGATCGAACCACGTAATTCCTGTGTTTTTACATTCTGTTTGCGTAGATTATTGTTCAAATTGTGTGGTTACCGGATTGCGCTTTATCAATTATCATATCGGAAGTTAATCCACTGTACAGGTTTGATATGATAAATATTATGAGCCCATCAAGAGGACATAATCAACTTGTTTTACCAGACACAATTTTATGTATTAATTTAGCAATCTTTCATATAATCAAAGAAACATTAATTAATTATATACAATTACAATTAAGTGACAGAAATTAAGAAAACAATAACCACTGAGATCTAATTTTTTTTTCAAGTCAGACTAGAAAAATTATCTCGTTGTTGGTCCAATTCAGTGCAACAAATGCACTAGTGTAATCTCTTGGTCAAGACAACCAATCCGAGTCTTACACATCAACTTCTAATAATGGATTGTTCAATTCCATCTAAGTTGTGAATCATTATACTTATTAAAGGAACCGACAATGTGATCTTCTGTGATCTACCACACACCACATTGTCTACAATGTAAAGTATTCGAAGAATATGCAATAAATATTTATAATATTCATAATATTTAAGGCAAACGGTGATAATTTATTCTCATTCATTAAAGTGCAAGAAACAATATATATATAAAGCAACACTTAAAACCTTGCTTTATAGTATAACCCTAACAATTAGCAGCTATGGTAGGTTCATAATACGTAATTGTTGTGATTCCATATCCATTGGTAGTGTATAGTGAATTAATTCACTAAATAACTTAAATCAGGGTTAATTGGACCGAGCTTGTGTGTCCAACACTGTGTTTAACCTATTGTCCTAATATTTTAAGTGTCTCGTTAATTAGATCTAAAGAGCTTATTTTAAATTGTTTGGTTAGATAGATTAATCAAAGAGCTTATTGTTGATTTAAGGGTAGAAGTTCTAGGATTATTCTAAGGGTAATTGCACTAATTACAAGGACTAATCAGACTAGGGGGGATAACTAGATTAAGGGTTGAATCTTTTATATATTCAAGTTAAATTATTTTATTGCCTATTGTTTATTCATTCTTCTAGATTAATACTTTAGTTAATAAAATAAAATCAAACTCCCAACCCCCCCCCCCCCTTTATGTTTTTGTTTGTTTTAATAAATTAATAAGTAAAATACGAATAATCGGACTCGAGTATACCTTGGTTGATAAATCTTGTGAAAGCTCGAATAGTGTATCGATCTTAAATGAATAGACAACTAGAATGGATTTTTCCATTTATTTTTGGACTGAGCTCGATGGAAAAATGAGGAATAGGGAGTTAAAAAAGAAAATCAGTTGGGTCGAGAAAGAAAAGAGCAACATCGCCTACACCGGGTGAGTGCGTGACGTCTTCCTAAAAAAAAAACGAGTCATACCACTAAAGTCATGGATTTTGAAAAATAACTAGTCGTCCGAGATCACTGCACAGTTGCACGTTTTGGGATTGAAGTGAAAGTTCTTAGTGCATAGCCTATGGAATTAAGTGAAGTAAAAAGACTATGTCCCTTCTATGCCCTTTTATTCCCCGTTCTTTTATCAAAATGCCCTGAAGAAACGATTAAGGCAAGATTTGCGAATCGAAAAAGGGTAAATACACAATGAAAAAGAGAAATCATAGATTAAGGGATTCTAGTACATCCTTAATCTCGTTATCTTTGTGTGCTTTCTTGTCTAAATTGCTTGGGATAGAAATGCTTAAGTTATTAAGGATAATGAGCGTGAAAATGACTGCTTTTCTTGTGTTTTTCACGTCCACTTTCGATTGAGAATTGCATGTGATTATCAAGTTTACGAGCAATTATGTGTTTTAATGCATTTCTGAGGCTTATTTCCTTTTTGATATGATTTAATGCATTTTGGGGTGTTTTTAAATTGTGTTTTGAAAGATAGGTGGAAAGAAGATCGTTCCCACGTACTCTCCCATTCTGCCCCACAAAATGAGACCCAAATGTGCCCTAATCAAACCTTACAGAAAACCGCCTCAAAGATCTTGGACTCATGAACAACAGTCATGAAGAGGTCGGGTCGAGAAGACGAGAAGAAGACGTCTAAAACAGCGACGGAAGACGAAGACGCACAAGAGGGGGTGAAAAGGAGTCGGATCGGGCCGATACCGGAGCCTGCTGCAAGCTGCAAGTACAGCAATTAGGACAGAATGTCCCCATTTTAAGCGCCTCGTCCGCGACCATTCCACTACCGTCGGCTACCAGTCCGGCAGTCCGGGTGGTTTGGCCCAGTCGCCCTGTATTTCAGCACGTCTGCCTTCTTTTTTTACGTAACTTTCTCATATGAACTTGGAATTGAGCGATTCAAGATGTTATGTGACTTTGAGATAAAGGCCTACAACTTTATGTTTGGATTGAGTTGAATTTGTACCCCATTTTCCCAGCAATCGCAAGAACGCCGAGTCGAGCGTGCACAAGGGGCTCGACCCACAACTTATGATCCCTTGTATTCTAATGTGTAATTTACTAGTATACCATACTAATAGGGATTATTTCTGCACCTTCTAGTCCTTTTGGGAATAGAAAGTGGGAGATCTATAAATACCCCCTCCTCTGTCGTTTAAAAAAAAAAAAAAAAAAAAAAAAAAAAAAAAACTTTAGCTCTTTCATTTTCACTTAGGATAAAATTCTCTCATCTATTTTCAGATTTTAGCTACGGTTTCCTCCTCTTAAAGGGGAAAACTTAGGGTTTTTTGTTAAGCTTGTAAGAAGACTCCAAGGCAGCGACACCCTTGAAGGAATATTGAAGATTCTCCGATTAAATTCATCCTTAAGCTTTTCTAAAACCTTCGCTCTATTTATTTTTGTTTATTTATATTTTAATGAAGCCATTTGTTGGTATTTTCATGAAGTCTTATAAGTAGTCTTATTATTTTCCGAAGCAAGGGAGTAGCCCAAGCTTCAGGGTCAATGTTCGATATTTATGATTGATAAATTTGATTAGGGTTTGGTAGCTTAGGATTAGGATTTGATTAATTTGTAATTATGGTTAGTTGAAATTAAGCCTTCGATCACAGACTTGCTTCATGGTCGTTCCGGATTTCTGTGGCATAGGATCACTTCAATTAATCATGCAATTAAGAAATGATAATTGGCTCCCTAAGCTAGGTTTAGCTACCCTTTCAAGGCTTCTCGACTAGATCTTGGTTGAGTTTAGAGGTAAATTCTATGCCTTAGTTTGTTCAGGAGGGAAGTTAGCCTTAGATAATTAAATAACCAAAATCCAATTGGTGAAAGGGAGATCTATGGAGGAGAAGCTCTACCGAGCGAGGAAGTAGAGCCTAGGGGATGTTGGCTAGGATAGACGAAATTAGGTTTAGTCGCATGTGTAGAAACTACAACGCTACGCCGATCTTTAGTGCAGGAGAAGTCGGGCTAACCTCTTCTAGTCTTACATAGTCGATAACCCGAGGCCCGAGGTTGAGTTTGTAAATCTCATTCATGTAGGTAGTCTACATAAAACCCCAATTATTTACCTATTCTAGGGGAATACAACACCTCAACCGTATTCTGAGATCATTGCCTTTTTGGGACGCCGATTAGGTAGTGATTCGACCATTTTCATGTTATTTTATCTTTATCTTTCATGTATTTGATTTTAACCTCGCTTATATAAATGAAACCAGGTTTCGGGGTTACCCCTCCATCAATTATCTGTTTATTTCTATTGCGATCGTAGTATAATTCAATCTCAATATCCAATTTAGCTAAACTTTTAGAATCTTGGCTCGATAGGTTCACATGGGATATCCTTCTTGTGGTTCGACTTGTACTACCTCTTTCTTGACCCATTCATTTGCGGCTAAGAAAACCTTTCCTAAACTTGATAGTTTTCGAGGGGTTTTCGAGACAAGTTCATGGCGCAATGCTTATGGAGTTCTTACTACTTTGGGATCAATATGTGAAGTTGAATCTGTTCTCTTATCCTATATCAAAGAACTTACAGGTCGATTTTTCAGAGCAGCAGCAATAGCTAGGAAAGAAATGCGTAGTGTAATGGCAGAACAATATGCTTTCCTGGAAGGAAAAATTTATGCCCTCATATCTGTTTTACGATTATTAAAGAAGAATATTCCAGGACTTACATCCCTTCAAACTGAATCAACCAGCCATGAAGTGACCCCACTGTTGGATGCAGTCACAATAGTTATTTATTTCCTAACTCCCTTTCCTAATACCAGACTGAGTAAGTCAGGTTCGATCCCACGAAGAATAGAGAAACTAATCGTGTTATCATATTAAACCAAATTATGTAAATAATTATAATAACATATAGTAAATATAATATAATGTGGGGAGAGTTTTTTGAGTAAATTAACTAAAGCAATTATCAATGAAACTAACAAACACAAGATAAATTCAAATATGATAAGAAGGTATTCCCGTCTTTAACCCAATATCCCCCTAGTCCGAATTATTCTTGTAACTACTGCAACTGCTTGATAAACTAGTCCTGAAATTCCTATCCCAAGAATTAGCAAGTACTAATTTTGTTACCCCTTAAGTGTAATTAATCACAAGTTCGTTTAGCAATTAATCTATCTGATTAAATAGTCCTAGGATACAATCACTAAAACACCATTAATCAAACCCATAGAGTTTTAGGGAAACGGAATAGGTACGGTGTTGTACTCATAAGCTCGGTACAAGTGACCGCGATTTATGTTATCCTAGCGAATAAATTCACTATTTACTACTTTTAGACATAAGTTCATAACAATTACGGACTATGAATTACAATCGAGCAACAATTATATGCCTAATACCCAGATGATCAATCCAAATAGAACACATATAAAAGATATGAAGAAATCGAATAACGTAAATAATCTCAGAACAAAGTTAAATCAAATAATTACCGAATAATTACAATAACATCGTTCTAGGGTTCAACGGAGTCAAAGACAGAAATTAAAGACTTTAGCGGATCATAGCGATGACTAAAAATAAACTACTAATGAAAGGAATAAACATAAAAGATAAAAAAAACCAAGACACGGAATCTTGATTCTTCGTGCTCTTCGAAATTTCCAAGTCTATGCTCCAAAATCAATGTCAAAGTCCTATTTTCGGACTTGGGGTCTTTCTTTTATAGATGGGGATGAATTAGGCTTAACTTGGGCTAGAAAAAGAATAATCTTCGAGCAAATCATCACTTAAACCGCGTTGAGTCTAGAACCAAGAATGACTATCTCGGCCGAGCTCCATGTACCAAATTCTCGGTCGAGATTCAGCATCTCGGCTAAGCCACTTCCACAGCCAAAATACTGTTTTCACTGATCATCCGTCTCAGCCGAGCCTTATTATCTCAGCCAAGCTTAGCTTCCTTAGGCTTGGCTCGATTTTTTCTTTGTTTTTGGACTTGCTAGACTTATTTTCTATGTCCATCCTTAGTCGAATTGATCTAAATCCACCCAAATAGCTTCAAAACAAGTCATATAACAAATTGTCCAATAATGCAAATATGAATAATACATGATCCATTACGCATGCAAATGTCATTAAATACGTGTACCAAAATCTCCAAAACTTAAACCTATTATGCATGCATAAACACGTGTACCAAAATCTCCAAAACTTAAACCTTTGTTCATCCCGAACAATGCAAAACAAAGAAGAAACACAAAAGATACGTGTTAAGGGCAACTGAAGTGGCAAACATAGTTTCAGACACACGTTTATAAAGAAAGACAACATGATAATCTGAGCATATCCGATATAGCAACATCAACTACTTTTGAGACTCGATACTTTCAACAAGTGATCCTTACCGGTTAAGTGTATCACTTATCTCTCAAGTGTATAAGGTATATTCAATTTCACTCACTTTGGACTATATGTAATGCCTACCATATGCTTGTCAATCATCTAAATCGAAACTCGTTCTTGACATGTGTGACAGAGGATAAAAAAAGATTTTATTTTAGGTTGTAATGTAAGCTTAAGGTAAGATGAGAAATGTTTGGGTAAAAGTGACTAATCTTTGGACTAGTCAAGTTTTTTTTCTACTCAACCACCCTCAATACAATCACTCAATCCTCACTCTCCAAATTTCAGCAACCCTTCTTACCAGGAAGTTTCTTCGCCCCTCAATATTATTTACAACAACCTAAGTGCTTTTCACGTTTCTTTTGGTACCACCATTTGGGACTACCCGATTTCTCAAACAATCAATCACTTTTAGACTCATAACCTCTCCTTTAAAATAAAACACTTATGTAAATCGACTCTTTCTTTTCTTTTCTCTTTTTCTCGTTTTTTTTTTCTTCTTTTTCGTTCTTTCGGGATTTTTTTTTTTTTTTTGGAAATAACTTCTAGTAACAAATAACCTATACATCATACTTCCACCCCCTCCCCCAAACTTGGTTGAAAACCAAAGTTTGTGGGGAAAAAAGGGAGATGAATTTGTTCTCTAAATCAACATAACACTAGGAGAGGTTATTCATTCTGGATTTCTGGGCCTATCATTTCATATCCCTTTCTTTCTTCAAACATTCCCATATTTCACCCATATTGATCCCAAGATGTTTTCCGACTACCTTCTAATCCTCCTCCCTCATACTCACTTAGTCCAATTGGGCCAAAGGCTTAAATTGAAAGGTTTCGGCTTGGAAAGTAGGGCTATCAAAGAAAAAGCTATCAGGCTCAAATGGGCTAACTACAAGGAATTTGCACGTTTTGGTCAAAAGGAAAACATATTAAGGCTCAAAAATAGGTTTAAAATAAAAAACCGCCTAAGATCATTTCCTAAGTCACAACATGTCTGACATATTTACAATAGAGAATCAGGAAAAGTTCTAGAGACGACCACATATAGCCAAAGAATTCACACCGGAAGAATGTATATAGTACTCCAAAGATGGGAGTACAAAATTTTGTTCAAAAACTCATAAGGTTATAGTTGATCACAAGTCTCAAGTGCAAGCTCAATTTTGTCTCAATCACATATCATGCTCTATCGTATGTCAAATTTTTAAATTTTAAGCAAGAATCATGATCATCATTAACTCGTTGCACACTTATCATTTTCCAATATCTTGTCGTCAAACATGCTTTTGAAATCAAATTACAATCTCGGTTGACTCAAGACTAGACTCAATTACACAACAAACTAAATAGCAACTAAACATTACCTAACAGACACAATTAGTGACTCGCAGGCCAGACAATCAACCACATAGGAGAACAAACAAACCGCAAAAACAACTACACAACCTAGCAAAAACAAAAGACAAAACAAAGGGCAAGAAAATGAAAATGCCACCAATCCGACCCACTTACACCCCCTCCCCCAAACTTGGTTGGAAGCTAAAGTGTGTGGGGATGAGAATGGTTCGAATTGGTGCGGACTCATAGTGCATCTACTGAGGTGGTGGGTAAGGCGGGATGCCTTTGCCCCAATAGGAAGGCTGCTGTGAACAACGCTCCTCTTGCAACTTCTGCCAGTACAACTACTATTGATGCCAAGTTTGTTGTTGCCTCCAACAGTCGTCCTCCAACTGATGCTGGGACTGAATCTCTCCACGAAGGAGATTGACATCCTGCTGAAGGGAGGTAATCAAATTCTCCAAATGCTCATGATACTCTGCCTCAGACCGGATGGCAGTAGAAGGCCTCTTCTTTCTTAGTCGAGCCTGTCAGCGACTTCCCTGGCTGTTAGCTTGGTTGCAGCCTCAACCTCCTCCTCGTCTGCCTCGACCTCCTCCTTGTCATCTTGGGCTCCTACATTGGGAACTAAGGCCACTTGGTATTTGCGGGCCTCAACAATATCCGGCACTCGCGATGCTGCTATATGGGCTGAGAGGATAAGGCTAAATTCTAAGTGTCTCGGAGGCTATTGACCAATGTCAATTGTGGGTTTGGCAGTATAAAAAACGGGCCATGAGTCTAAATCATAGAAGGGACCGTCCAGTTAGTCGGTGTACGAGATGCACCATCAGGGAAATAGCGGTTCACCATTCTCATTCACTTAAAGTCGTCCCAATCGAGCTGATATCGAGGGGAAACTGAAGTTAAATCAGGCAGTGGGACCCCAAAATGCTCGGTGATCGGTGTTATGAGACTGCCAATATAAATTGGATCCTTCATTTTAACCACTTGCTCAAATTGTTCGACTAGTATTTCAGGAGCATCCACTTGGTAGCCCTGTATGATGGAGAACAGTAATTCCAACTCTTGAGCTCGGGCAACCCCTGTCTCTTTTCTCGTAAATATAGTGAGTGCAAGAAGCTTCTGGATATATCTTACAACTGGGCTCCGAATCTAAGAGGTCTTTGCGTTCTTGGTGTAGTGCTGGGCCTCAACGAGTCGGGGTGCAACAGTAGGCTGCCTCCAGAACTAGTAGATGTCAAAGGCGACCATATGACGGCTGCGAGTGAAGTCGTCAAAGACGGTCATTGTGGTGTCTTGTCCAAATATTTCAGCAAACTCCTTCATTTGTAGAACTTGGGACTCGCCATTGATTTGGAATGAAATACTTCCCAGTTTGTTCCCGCATTTATCTGGGTCGGGTGTGATTTGCAAGGAGCTGAGGAACTCGAGAGTGAGGCCTACATAAGTAGCTTGGGATTTCATGAACCCAAGCATCCTTGATTTGCTCAAAAGAGTGTGGACGTTATCGAATAGGCCCAGGTTGCGAAGGATTTCGTCATTTCCAAACCGAGTTGGCATAATCGGGCGCTTGCAAAGTTTATTAAAACAAGCCTGGTGAGATTCTTTCTCCAGAATGAAGCCGAAGTGACGACTGTCAGTGGTCGGGAATACTTGAGGCTCGAGTGCGGGTTCCTCAACCATGGGTGCCTTGCCCTTGCCCCTAATCGAAGAACCTTTCGTGAGAGCCATTTTCTAGCCTACACACACATAACAAAATATTGTACGAGTTTAAATGAGGACAACAAAAACACCAAATACCCATTCAATAGCAACTAGTTGTAACTAATTCCTTCTGACCATTTTGAGTAATTCGTGTAAAGTAGCAGTTCAGTATGATTCACTTCAGTATGAAACAATATTTCTCTAAAATGAATGAATTTCCTCAAAATAACTAAAGCAATCAAACCGAACTAGTTATTTTACATAAACAGGTTAATGGGAATATATGGGGAAGGGCGCGCGGGCAGTGGCAGCGGTGGGGAGGAACGCCCGCAGAAAAAGAGAGGCAGACAGGGCGCGTGGCACCTTGCGCGCGTGGGGCCCGCGCCTGCAGCCTCTCCCCCCCTTAATTTTTTTTTCGTTTTTTCTTTATTTTTTTTATTTTTTTTATTTTTTTGTTTCCTCTTTATTATTTACTATTTAGTATACTTTTGGAACAAAATACCCGTTGTTTTTCTCCTTTTTTTTAATTACCATCTTTCAACGGCTATATTCTAATTTCATATATTTTTTTAATATTTAAATTTTAACTATAAATATAGGTTCTCAATTCACCGTTATCTACATTCTCTAGAATTTTCTAGCCAAATTTCACATTTCTCATCTGAAAAAATGGATAAAAAGATCCATGGATGCAATGGTATAATTCTTCAAATTATGGAGAAAATGGATCGCCTCCAAATATCAATTATCGTGTGTTCTTTCGTTGCCTTCGAAATTTACTTTGTTGCCTTCAGATTTTTTAATGTAACGTGTGTGCTTTTGTTTTGTATTTTACGTTTTATATGAATAAAAAAATTAATAATAATTTTTTGGGATTTTTTTTTCGAAATATAATAAAATATAAAAAAACTAAAAAATAGTCAGAATATTAATTATTTATTATTTATCAGAAAATAAAATAATTAATTTAGTTGATAGGTTAATAAAAAAAAAATAATAAGATATTGAAGTCGGCCCCCCACATATTCCTACTTTTTTGGTATATTGTTGGTAATGAGTATTGTTTTGAGGTATATGTATTTTTACTTTTGGGATGGCGCTAATGTGGGAAAAGACATACTTGCTTTTTGGGTGTATCATTGGAGATGCCCTAACCCGTAATTTTCAACAATATCCCTCGGAAACGGCGCCCAAATTTGACCCCACTGTCTGATGTAGTTAAATTAGTTATTTATTTTCTAACTCTTTTTCCTAATAGCAGGCAGAGTAAGTCAGGGTTGATCCCACAGAGAACAGAGAAACTAATCTTATTATTGTATTAAACCAAATTATGTAAATAATTATAATAATATATACTTCCTCCGTCCCGGCCTAATTGTTCTACTTGCCTTATTTATTTGTCCCAAGCTAATTGTCCTACCCCATAAATGGAAAATTCTCCCACAATCTCCACAATCAAAATCTCCATATTCAATCTCCACCTTTGAAAAAGTCAGAGATTCCACAAAATCTGCTCTTTCTTAGTCTTCGTGTCAGGCCAAGGTAGGACAATTAGCTTGGGACGGAGGGAGTAATAAATATAATATAATGTGGGGGAGTTGTTTTGAGTAAATTAACTAAAGCAATTACCAATTAAACTAACAAACACAAGATGAATTCAAATATGATAAGAAGGTATTCCCGACTTTAACCCAGTATCCCCCTAGTCTGAATTATTCTTGTAACTACTGCAACTGCTTGATGGCCTATCCCAAGAATTAGCAAGTACGCTTTGCTAATATTGTTACCCCTTTAGTGTAATTAATCACAAGTTCGCTTAGCAATTAATCTATCTAATTAAATAGTCGTATGATACGATCGCTAAAACACCATTAATCAAATGCATAGAGTTTTAGGGCAACGAAATAGCTAGGCAAGGTGTTGTACTTGCAAGCTCGGTACAAGTGACCACGATTTATGTTATCCTAGCGAATAAATTCACTATTTTCTACTTTTAGACATAAGTTCATAACAATTACGGATTATGAATTACGACCTAGCAACAATTATATGAATAATACCCGGGTGATCAATCCAAATAAAACACATATAAAAGATATGAAGATATTGAATAACATAAATAATCTCAGAAAAAAGTTAAATCAAACAATTACCGGAATAATTACAAGAACATAATTTTAAGGATCCACGGAGTCAAAGACGGAAATTAAAGACTTTAGCCGATCATTGCAATAGCTAAAAACAAACTACTAATGAAAAAAAAAAAAAAAAAAAAAAAAAAAACACCGAGACGCCGAATCTTGATTTTTCGTGCTCTTCGAAATCCCCAAGTCTATGCTCCAAAATTAATTTCAAAGTCCTATTTTCGAACTTGGGGTCTTTCTTTTATAGATGGGGATGAATTAGGCTTAATTTAGGCTGAAAAAGGATAATCTTCGAGCAAATTTTCACTTAAACCGTGTTGAGTCTCAGCCGAGAATGACTGTCACAGCCGAGCTCCATGTACCAAATTCTTGGCCGAGAATCAGTGTCTCGGCCAAGCCACTTCCACAGCCAAAATACGGTTTTCACTGATCATCCGTCTCGGCCGAGACAACTCAGCTTCCTGAGGCTTGGCTTGATTTTACTTCATTTTTGGACTTGCTAGACTTGTTTTTTACGTCCATCCGTAGTCGAGTTGGTCTAAATTCACCCAAATAGATTCAAAATAAGTCACATAACATCAAATTGTCCAATAATTCAAATATGAATAATACATGATCCATTACGCATGCAAATGTCATTAAATGAACACTTAAATCGACCTGTTATGCATGCATAAACACGTGTACCATGAAGTGAGAGAAATGCTAGTAGGGCTACACTGGACAATATTCATACCTAGCTGAAACTCAACACGAGTGTGAGTATTGATGATCTCAAAAAGGGGGAAGAATAAGCAAAGTAAAAGCTAGTTGAATTCCAGTAAAGGGAAGAAGAAGCCTTCCTTACTGGGTAACGCAGGCAAAAAAAAACTGCCAGGAAACTAAGAGAGGAATGCAAAGTTTGGTAGATGGAGGAGATTAATCAATCTTTTGTAGAATTGGATTGTAGATTGATAAGCACTCTTGCTTAATCAAATGCATATTTGTGTGATATACTCCTTAACACAGGATTACTTAGTGATGACTTCTCAAGGTGGGAGCAGTAGTGAATCCCCAGGCACACAAGTGATGCCATTCCAACTCTTTCAATATTCGAGCACCACAAGAATTGTTTTAAGAACATCACTAAGCATGAATACCAACTCCTCATGGTTGCAGAGATTCCTTCCAACAAGAATCCAACACTGAAAGATTTTCACACCTGGAGACTGGCAGAAATTATCAGATACTTCAACCATCCGAATGTTGGTGCACACTACATTCAAGTTTAATGTGGAAATAAGGATTGTCTGGAAGCCTACAAAAAGGATCTTCATACTGGAGTAATTTCTTACCAAATAGAACTCAAAGGAAGGAAACTGACTATGAAAGTTATATCACCTTCTGAAGGGTAGTGGCTAATGGAAGAGCTCACTCCTGTAGCACAACACGAGTATATACATTTTGAGCGAATAATGTATGACCAATGGAGAGATATATTGAGAAAGATCATGATTGCTAAGAAGGAATGATCAAAATGAAGCCAACAAGAAGAGAAGTAGAAGCTAACATGGATACAAGCAGCAATCTCAATCTCGCTCTTGGTAGAGGAGATGAAAGCTTACTGCAATGGTAAAATTTATCACTGCTTCACTTTTCTATAAATTTATGTAAGATGTACTCTTTTTGGCATGCACCTAAATGCTTTAACTATAATATATCAGGATATCTATTGAAAACCGTAACCACTTACTGCCAAAAGATTACAATTTGTAATCTTGCATCATTTTTTTATATGATTAACCTTTTGATGATTAACTAATAAAAATCTAATAGTTTGTTGTCATGTGACTTTAATCTTTAAATTCTCGAGTGTTTTGACATCATTAAAAAAGAGAAAAAATGTTAGAAAATTTATGTGTAGTTTTGATTATGCAAAATCACGTTATAAGGTATGAAATAGTTTTGTAATAGTTATAGTTAGTTAAACTTAGGAAAAAGTCACAGCATGAAGTTACAACAATGTCATCAGACAACATTAGCTTGTAGTCCCCTGTAAGAAGAGGGGTTCAGGCGTCAAAGATAGCAATAGCGAAAGGCCTATGTAGAATATAATAGCATGGAGACACGTATCCTGGAAAAAACCATACTTATTCTATAGATTGACTTGTAACTGCACCTACTCTGACATAATCTCTCAGCTAAAGGACAACAACGGCTATAAGCCATATGAAGAGCATTAAATTTCATATGAGAATCTCCTTACCTCTTCAACAAGGATGAAACCTAACTACTATAAATAGAGGCTGACTGGAGATTAAGAGAAATATCTTATCTTCATATCTTCAGAAAGTCTAAGCGAAAAAAGAACAAGTAGTAAGAAGAACAATGTAGCAACTTACTACTACTCAAGCATATTTCTCAAGTTGCAGCGGATTCCGAAAGTCTATCAAAGTTAAGCTCACATAAAGATCACTCTCAGTCTCAATCTATCTCATCCAAAAGTTAGCCCACATCTCAAGCTATTCTAAACTTTGAGTGGTAGCTTCCAGCTGAAGAAAACTTTCACAAATCTTCTCTTTAAGCGATTTTTAGACCGGAAGTCTTCTGTTGAATTAAGAATTCAAATTAGACTAGTTTGGTCCTAAGGAAATGGTATAGTTAGAGGTGAAGCCTTCCGAGGATAGGTGAAAATTGAAGTTGGTACCAAGTTTTGAACTTGAGTTTCGTGTAACTAAGTTTGTACTGTGTGAACAACTTAGTGAATTTTCCTTGTGTGAAGGAAGAGTGGACATAGAAGGATTACCCCACCTTCGAACCACTATAACTGTTTTATGTGAGTTTATTTATTGTTGTTTGAACATAATATTAGCTACTACATTGTCTTGAAAACCGACTTATCATATTTCGATGTGCATACAACTCTTTATACATTGCTCGCTGTAAGTTTTAAAAAGAACGATATGTTGTAAGCACATTGTTTCGTATGAACTTATCGTTATAAGCTCTGCTATAAGACCCAATTTCTTACAACCGACATCAAGTTTTTGCGTACTCTTTAACAAGAAAAATTGCTAAAGTCTAGAGGTTCATTCACCTCCCCCCTCCCAACCTCTATCACTTGGGACCAACACTTAACTTTCAATTTGGACAAGCTGGACTAAACAATATAAAATAAATCAAGTGAACTTCGCACATTCGATGCTGACAAATAGAATCAAACTACTTCACAAAATAGTTACAATAATAAAATCAAGCTCAAGTAAACTTCACATCATGGATATAAATAATAAAATTAAGCTCAAGTAAACTTCACATTAAAGACACAAACAATAAAATCAAGCTCGAGTAAACTTCATTTAATATACACATATAATAGAGTCGAATTACTCATATTGCAAGTGGGAGATAAAATCAATACCAATAAATTGAATTGACTTATCCAACTCCTGCAAACAACTAACAAGTTTTGATCCTTTTATTAAATAAAGGGGATAAAATAACAAGAATATAAATTCATCAACAACATTAAATCAACGAACATTCTGATTGTTCCATGTGTTTCACCAAACCTAACATTATTAATAAGTTTATATCCTATTGTCTGGCTGAAATCATCGAAATAAATAAATAGAGATGAATTCCTTATTTAAATTACCTAGTCATGGTCTTTGATACTACTGTAGGAATTGCCTCCTGCCTTCACTTCCTTTTGTTTTGTCCTCTTTTCTTTTCTTTTCTTATCTCCAATAACTTGATAAAATCTACTTTAGTGAATACTTGTGTGTGTGTATAAAACATGGGCACTTTGTCTTTCTTTCTTTCGATATTTGAGATCATATCGATTCTCATATGTGTAAGAGAGTCCTAATTTATCTCAACTAATTCCTATATTTTATTGATGTAATTATTCAAATTGATATTTAAAGAAAAACATGCATATGTATATATATTTAGAAAAATATTATAACTTGAGTTAATAGTAAACTTTAATGTTCTTAGCTATAGTCGAACATGAGCCCCAATGATAACATATTCACAAAAAACAAATAAAACAAACTCAAGTATCACAATCATCATATTAGAGGATCAAAATCACGAAATTTTAAATACAAGTCGAATAATCACCTTTAAGAAAATTCGGGTTATCACGTGTCATGATTTCCCCTTTGAGGACGTACATTCCAAATGTCGTTATCACTAACCTTGTATGTTATGTAGACCCATGACATGATCTATATTATGAAGCTGCATAACTGGATTTCCAAATTTCAATTCTAACTCTTGATTTGGAAATAATAACGCATTATACCATTAAAAAACTCAAGTGTATGTACATCTGACAATAGATTAACACTAAATCATACTTGCAAGCACTATCAGAGTTCATATGTTTTTAGCTGCATTGGAGTTCTTTTAAGAGGGTGTTTGGCTAACCTGATGAGCTCTTCAAAATATCTTATAATATGTTTAAGAGCTTATAAGAGTGTTTGGAAATATTTTTTAATAAGCTGCTTTTTAAAACATAAGGAGGGTCCTACTTATTTCTCAAATACGATATTATTTTGATTACTACTTCAATTTTTATTAGTTTAATTACAAAAATATCATTATTAATATCTTATAAACTCTATCATCTTATTATTACCAAACATTTTAACTACTTGTTTGTGAAAATAAAACTTATCGTCTTATAAGCTCTAAAAATATTTTACAAGATGCTAGAGCTTACAAGATGTTATAAATAAGTTTAGTCAAACACCCTCTTAATCGTGTACTCATTAAGATGGCTCTCAAAACTTGAACTTGTCCCACATCAGGCTCTCTGACCTGAAAAGAACTCATCTTCGAGCAATCCCTTACCTCAGACATTACATAATCTTTGTTATTAATCTTGTGCACGACCATACTCCTTTGACTGCAATTTACGTCTATGCTTCCATATATGCTCTGGTCTAACACGCATAGAGTAATACACATTCTGTAGATCTTATTTTGTGAAGATTCTCATCCTAGCTAACTTATGCAACCTATCTTTACGTCGAGGAATAGAAAATCCATACCGCACTAATTTTATGCATGTCTCGAATATCAATACAAATACACCACTTCTATCATTCTTCAGAGCTACTATTGTTAGCTTTGCATATTGATTCATGCTCTCACAAAATAATCCCTTCTCAAACAACTCTTTATCATTTGCTGCAAAACATCATTCTGTTGAGGACTCATCTAATAATGTCGTCCCATTTACAAATTATTGTCCATGCGCTAATGTCTGATGTTGATGGAACCAAAAAGTATCACAATCTGGGAAGAGAAATTTAGCTATTAACATCTTTTTCCTCTTTGTCCAAAGCCTAACAGGCTATTTTCCAAGACAACGACATTGCATCTGGATCTGACCCCACCATGAAGAAGCCCCTCCTTTTAATCAATAGTTTGCCAGTTTTACTCGTTTTTTCTTCAGAATTCTATATACTCGAAAAACTCTCTACTTCCGGTAACCAAACTGAAAATTTTCAAAGTTTCAGCTTCCATCAAGGCGGAATATCAACCTTCAAACAAAATTCTTGCTCCTATGTTGTTGAAGTGTCGTATGGTTAGGATTTATGTCAGCATGTCGGCGACCTCTTCATAGATTAGTCACCCTTTTGGGATAACATGGGATTAACTTGAGGTGCCTAAGCCATATTCCCGACTCCATATCCGCCAACTGCATCACCCTGGATAGCATGCACTACCGCATCCCCTCCTCCATTTGTCCAATACACACCAAAAGAGTTTGAAACGTCGCTGCCACATTTTGATCTCTCTAAGGATGTTAGAAAGAGAAATATCGCCTTTGTCTTTGTATCTAGTCATTGCAAAGAGAAACTTAGGCTTGTGATACCAAATGACATAAGACGAATAAATAGGAAGACAAAGAATCTTCACAAAACACAAATTTTAGAGAACCAGAATGTCTAAAGACAAATTTAATTATTTGATGAATGAAAATCAGAAGTCTAGACAAGTATTTATAGAAAATTAAGGACTAAACAAGTCCTGATTGAAAAGGAAAGAAAATCCTAAATTGAATAGGAAAATAAATCCTAAACTTAAAAGAAAAACAAGGAATCAAATCTTGAATTGAAAAGAGAAAAAAAAAATCTAAATCGGCTTCTATTATAAAAGTGTGAATAGTTTCTTTACAAAATTTGATTTGTCCATTGTGTCTTGATGAGTCTTTAGTCTAGCAAGGTTATTTTGCAATTTTATTGATTTGGTAAGAGTCCCATTAATCATTAAATTTTCTTTCCATGACGTATTATATTTAATTCATCTAATGACATAAATTGAACATATATTATATTATATTCCTCTTTCTTTTTAGTAATATACATAATATTATTCTTTATATTTATTTTTATTTTTTTAAGATTCTCCATAAACTTATAATCCCTTATATAATGTGATTCTTTTATAATTTTGGAAACATAAGAAAGGCCGATTAGTGGAAATTTTAAGGCTGGTTTATGAACTTTATCTTTAGTATTTTATTATTAAGAGTCATTTATAGTTCAAACTCATCTATTAACTCATGGAATATTTTATAGCTATTCATATGATCTTTGATTCACCTAATATCGTAACTTGAACCTAAATTTTGATAATACTTTATATTCTTATTCATTTTGTTGAATGTATTATATTATTCTTTTTGTATGTTTTATTTTCGTCGATCCTTCATAAATTTCTTATTTTTTTATGATGGCTTCTTTCCTAATTGTAAAGAAAGAAGAAAGATCGATTAAAAAATATCTAAGATAAGAAATATAAATAGAAAGCCTTATAATTAGTAAAAGTATTTTTATTTTATGGTTCTCAAAATATCAAATAGTAAAAAAACTTCTAAGAAAGACATTTATATATTGATTCTTTGAAAATTTTATTAAGTTTAGATGGTTTAATAGTGAATAAAAAGTATTGATGTATTTAAAGATTAACAAAAATCAATGTATAGTCAAAAACTTAAACAATGCATATTAATGTTCAAAGATGTTTTTTGGTTTTAATTTTTATTTTTCATTCTCAAGATAAAAAGTTGCGTATTTTTCTATTTGCTTTTTTGAGACTTATAGTTATATTATCTTTATACTCATTACACTAACTACAACAGAAAATATTGGCATGACCATTTTAGTGTATCATTTATGATATTTAATTTACTAATTTATGTATAACTCTATTAATATATGAACGACTTACTATTAGTGATAATTTCTTATAAAACTTTATAGGAAATTAAGCATTGTAGTTCAATATATAGAACTCTAGTAACTTCAAAGTTTGACTTCTTTGTTAGAATATGATTATAAGACTCTTATTGTCGAATAATGATAACGAAACATTTAATAGTGATACAATAGAGTAACTTATGTATTGGGTACGTGTTTGGAAAACTATCAAGTTGAGTTCATGATGAAATGAAAATTTATACGATTGTTTTAACTCTTGATTATTACTTACTTTTAATTTGTATTACTAAGCTTTAAGTGTTATTTTTTACTTAAGATCAAATACTTTTATTATTTTATTAAATAAAAATGATTGAAATTCAATTACGATAAACTACCATCTTAAATTGGCTCTTGGAAAATAATAATGGATGACATTATTCTAAAATCTTATACTCCATTTATCCCATAAAAGGAGTCATGCTTGAAAAACTTTTCTTTTTCCAAAATAAGAGTTTTATTTCAAAAACCAATGTATCCTTTTACCAATTCAAGTAAAACCTAAAATTTTTTATTTTATAAATTAGTTAGATATGATTGAATAAGTCAAATAAAAAATAATATAAATCATGTAAGTGAGTGTCGATGATTTTTGGAGAGTTGTACTTTCATCAAGTAGACCAAAACTAAAAAGTTGTACATTTTTTAAACATGACTTTTTATGAGACAAATTTTGTAGTCTATTTAAAAATGTAAAATTTATATGTTACAATTGTGTAAATTATTTACAATGATTTATACAACAATGCATATAGGATTTACAATTTTTATATAATTTTTTTCGCTATTAATGAAACACTCAATGCTTATTATAAATATATATTAGAATGGTACTTACAAAATACTAACATTTTATTTGTATGAATTTGAAAATTATAAATTCGCTATTCACAGTAATCTTCCACCTTTTCTTTGTACTGTCAGTATTTTGAGTAGATTAAATGACCTGTTAGAATATTATATGTTGTTGGTGTATTCCACATTATTAAAATCCAACAATAGGAGTTATGTCAAAACAATTGAATAGGACCAATATCATCATGTATAAACTATGAATAAAAGGTGTATTAACAATATAAAATTAATTATGAATTGATTTTATTAATAATAAACAAAATTTTATTATCCTGATGAACCAAATTATCAAAATACTTACATAAAAATATCAACACCAAAGGGTTTAAGTGAATTATCATTGTCAAAATAACTATTACTTCTTCTATACAACTTAAATGACTATGTTTGAAAATTAGATATTACTCATAATAATTCATATATACTATAAACTAATCTAGAAAAGCCTATGTAATACAATATTTAACTTAACAATAAAAATTTAATAGATAAAATAATGTGATAAGATCGGAAAGAACACAAAGAAAAAATAAAATACCTTTAATATTGTAGTCTGATATAATTTATGAGAATGAAGTATTTTAAAATTAATTAATAAATTTATTTTATATTAATGTCTTCATATTTTAATATTATATTTAAATAAAGATATCAATGACATGTTATTTGCTATTAAATTAAAATTCTAAAGGTGGCGACTATTCGCAGCCCACTAAATATCTTCACGCAACTCACTTCTCAACGAGCCCAGACTTATTAAAAAATGAGTATGGAGTTCTTAATACAACCCACGTAACACCAATTTTATCCTCTTAATATTTTAATTCAAAATAAAATATTATAAATATAATTAAAATGTAAAAGAAATTAAGAAAGATCGAGAAACGACTAATATCAATAAATCGCTGCAAATGAGAGGATACTCAGTACATTAAAAAATTGATAAAAGCATGGGGTTCTATAAAATCGTATTAAGGATTTTATGTCCTTGAAAAATTGTTAATAATGGTTTTGACCCTATTTAAAAGCTAACTTAAAGCAACAGAGTCTGCTAATACTTGAGATTTCCAAGAGTCACTGGAATTTTGTCGGTGAGATTACAATCATGAATATCAAGTTTCTCAAAAGTAGGGACAGACCCAAACTTCGACAAAACGTCATTGAAGTACGCATTGAAGGACTAACAGCTCTCGCAGATTTGGAATCCTAGGCAAAGCAGCCGGAATTTGCCGCTCAAGATCAAGCTCTTGAACTCGAAGTAGTCGCCAAAATTTTGCTGGAGAAGAAATTCTCTCTGACTCGCAAAAACTTTAAGTTCTTTAAATTCACAAACTCTGTGGGCAGATTCTTGTTGAAATTATTCTTCCAGTTATCTGTACTTCTTTCGGAGAGTTGGGGAACACGTATCTTGGCTCCCAAGACACAAAGGCCACACGTTCGTCGCAAGGCTGAGCTCACCTATGACAAGTGAGAATGCTCAAGGGAGCATTTCTTACTTTAGTGGTCAACCTGTCCAAAGCTGACCTTTGGGCTCTTCACCTCTGTTGTACTATTAGAGCTGGCACGAGATGTCAGCTCGCTTGTCATACTTCAGAGCTACAGGGCCGAAAACACGCCATGTGATGCTCCAGCTATTCAATTCTACTTTACCACTGGTGACCCTTGTTTCCTCAGAGTTGAATTCATCCTATCCCTCAAGTTAAGTGCGTTGTGGGGCTCCTCTCAGAGTTGTATGCTCATTTCCATCGCACCCCTGTTTACAGTATAAAGGTGGCATACAAATTTCCTCTATTAACTACTCCCTTCTACTCTGAATGGTCTCGGGAGAACCGTTCAGAGTAAAGGTCTTCTCAATGTTGTGAGTATGAGCTTTAGTTTGGGGATTTTCCCTTCGGTAATATTTTTTCCCCGAAAGAACTTCAAATTCAAGTTGAGTCAATCAGGGTCGTCCATGTACCATGACCTTTAAACTTCCTTAATTTGTCATGATGCCCTAGTAGCGGAAGTCATTTCATCTCACCCATCTATAAATACCTTCTAATTTCACTTCTTACCCTTCACCTTTATTTCTTTTTGTTTTTCGGTGATGTCAAGCTCTTTAAAGAATTCTCTAGCGATTTTAGGCTTTTGAACCCTCCACTCTTTGTTTCCTTGAAATTCATCCAGTTATTTCTTTCTTCCTCCTGGATTTAGTATTTTTTTTCTTTCTTCTTTCTATTTTTCTGATTCCTCGTAAATAAACCCTTGAAGAACTTCAAAGGGCTTAATGAAGATCTCCCAAACTTCATCCACGGCTGAGGGATCCTCTTTGGATCACCAACCAGCACTGAGGACTGCTGAGCAGTCATAAGTTTCCTCTTCGAGCACTTCTGACGGTGCTAAAGCCCTGGTGGTCTATCTTGATAGGAACAGACCTGCAACTACCTCTAGAGCCCTCAAGGGATTCCCCTTTGCACACATAGGTTAATCACTATAACCCCCCCTTCCCCCCCCCCCCCCCCTCCCCCCGCCAAAAGACATGATCAGGATTCCTTAGTGAGGGCCTCTACTTTCTTAGAGCTAGACCTAGAATTCCTTAGGATCCGCGAAGCCCTACACTCTGATTTCTTTTTGACATCTCTGGGCCCGATGAGCGCCCTAATTTTCTCACCCCTCCTTCTATTGCCCTTTGGAGAGCACACATTGATGTTGGGCCGACCATTTTCATGTGATCATTTTTCAACCCAAATTGATTTATATTGGCCCAGTATATTATTTCATATCTTATTACTGAAAAACTATTTATTTTTAAGTTAAACAATTTTTTTTAGTATCCATTTATTTAATTCAAATAAGCACATTCATATCCATCATCTCATCCATCATCTCATCCATTTGCATCATTGGCTCAATATTTAGGCCCAATAAATAATTATGGATTCAATTTTAACCCATAATCTGTAGAGCCCACATAGAACATATATAATTTTAGAATCCTGATATTTTCCTGTTTTGTGAGCGTGAAGGAGTGGCGTGAAGGAGTGGAGCGTGGAGGAGTGGCATGAAGGAGTGGAGGAGTGGGGAGATCATGCGTAGTGGGAGATAGATTAAAAACTGCTAAGAAAATTCTATATAAATATGTAGCCTTAACTGTGGAATAATTTTTACACGCGTTAATTTCTATTTCCTAGTAAACAAAATTTTCTTCACTTCTTCTTCTATTGTTCTAATCCAGCCAAATTCCTCCCAAAATTCCTACAACTATATCCAGTAATCAAATCTCAATTTCAATAATTAATCTTAGGCCTACACATTCTAACTCCAACACCATCCCTTTTCATTAGGTGTTTATTTCCAATCAACACGCCAATTTTCTTACCGCTACAAACACTGCGCACACCACTCCCTCTCCCCTTGTCAATGAAGTTTTATGAGTGGGTGCAAGTGAAAGAACTGAAGAAGGGGAGAAAATAATTTGATCTTGCTTGTGAAGGCGGAGTTGGAATGGAGGAATGGGAGGATGGAAAGGATAATTTGATCACCCATATGAAGTGAATTTAAAATGAAGGAATGAAGGAAAGGATAATTTGACCTCGCATATGAAGGTGGAATTGGAATGGAGGAATCAGATGAACGAAAGAGGAAGATGTTGTGCGCAAGCGTATGTTCTGCAAGTCTCAACTTCAATATATATATATATATATATATATATATATATATATATATATTTAATTTTAAAATTGCCAATTTTGCTATGAAACTAACTAATGTCGAGATTCATTAAAATTATGAATTCCAATTTTTGAGACAATAGCATTATAAACCCATATATATTACTCAAATTCCACATTTACCCCACTTCACATCCATATTCTCAAAGGCCCAACAAATTTTTCTTATTTTAATTACTATTATTATTTTCATTAATTAAAAAATTTCTTTATATTTTCCTTTTTTGATTTTATAGTGATCTACTATCAATAGTTTTAAAATATTTTTCACGGTAAAATGTAGGACTTGAGGAGTGAGAGTTCGAGCCTAGGACTACAGATTAATCCAATCATTTGCGTTTCAATCATCTCATTTTCCAGGTGGGGGTTTATTATTTATCACTTTAATTATTTTTACTTGACTGTGTACGTGTGCACTTATTCTTCAAGTTGTTACTTGCTAATACAAGTGATTATTCAATTTGCTACTTGCCAATACAAGTTTAGCTCATTGTCATTATGCTACTTGTCAATACAAGTTTAGCCCATTACCCGTATGCTACTTGCCAATACAAGTTAGCTCTATGTGTCTTGCCAATACAAGCGCGTCATTATGATAATTGTTACATTGTATGCCTCTTTGTATTTATAATTGATGTGATAAACTGTGACTCCCACGAGCTGAAGGAACCTCACCCCAACCCATTATTGAACCTCAGGTAGAAACGGAATGAGCAATTGAAGCAAAGGCGGAGCCGGAAAGCATATTGTGGTATAAAGTTATAAATAAAATTTTATTTGGACTTAATAGTTAAATGTGTGCAATATGGTGTTTATGATTTAGGATTTACATTATTTCAAAAGTATGGTAAAGTTTTGGACTTGTAATATGTGGTAGTTGGGATCTTATGAAATTCTGGTATGCTAGGAGTTTAAGGTGATTTATATAATTCGTAATTATAATTGAGTACTTGATAAAATTATTATGGTGAATTGATGTGTTAGATTCATAATTGGAAAATATCTTAATAAGTTTTTACATGTTCTAGATACTTGACAAATTATTAGTGATTTATACTAGAATGTTAATTTGATTGAGGAGATGTTTAAGAAGTGCCAGGTTTGAACAAATTATATTTTCCGCTGCCAATTACTTAATACTATCATCAAAATTCTTAAAGTGTTTAAAATATTTCGTATATTTTCAATATTGATTTTAATATACTTTATTTCGTAAAATATTGTGACATTATATATGTTATGTTAAATTACTATTTTCGTAATGGCTTGATTTTAAAATATAGTATTTAAATAAATAAATAAATATCATGGCTTGTTTTTGGGGCTTTATAATTACTTAAAAATAGTCCAGAAAATTGGGTTGTTACACCAGCACTTTAGGATTTCTGTCTGCCAAATTGGCCCCTCCTCGGTGCATCTCCTCCTTGCCTTTTATATCCTAATGAAGGCCAATGGTGCCAACTGCACCCTTGATTACTTCCTTGTCTGCCATGACTTCAAAAGGGAAAGCTAGCTTCATCTACTTTGGCTCTCAACACTCGTGCCCTGCTCATTTTTTGGGGAAACCACCGAGCTGTGATGGGGAGTGAAAGCCGAAGTGAGCCATTATCACCCCTCGCCCTGGTGGGTGGACATTTCCCTACGAGCGGCTAACCTCCACTCTACACATCCACCATCCCTCCACCACTTGCATCCTGGAGAAAGACAAGAGAGTGATGGGGAAGTTGAACATTCATGTAAGGAATCATGACCTTTGGACCATTGACTCATTCCTGCCGAACACTTCAGTGTTGGCCTGCTTTAGACTTCTGGGTAATGAGCGCAAGCCAGTTATTGATCCTAGTAATTAGCCGGATCTGCGCAGAACTGGTGCCATATTTTACGGCCACTCTCTTTTCTTCCCTTCCTTCCTTTATGCTAATCTTACTTAATTACTCCTGCAGATATGGACTTTGACTTTATCCTGGCTAGCGATGAAGATGAGGTGACTCCTCAGGGATCACTCTCTAGAGCTAGAGCTGGGGTTGAGGCGGTTGTCCTCATGATTACAGAGCCGGATCCTAGCCTTTCCATCTACAACATGGGCTCCCCTTCAGCACAACCCGGGCATCGCAGTGCTGCTAAGGGGAAAGATAAGGTTTCTTCTTTCTCTGCGCCTTCCGCAACACACTCTAGGGACCCAGGGAAGAGACATGCGACTACTTGGGCTGAACTACCCCCTTCTACCAAGAAGATGAAGCTGGGAAAGTCCAGGAGCTCCAGAAATGGCTCTGGAAAACAGCATAGCAAAAGCAAGAGCGAGGTGCGCCGAGGCCGCCAATGACTACTACAATCTCATTATGTCCAAGGGCTTTCTGGCCCTAAACAAGGCTCAGTGCACTACACTGCTAAAAGAGCTCCTCCACGGTGGAGGATAATGCGACAATGAGCCAAGAGAGTGACAATCGAAATGACGAGATCATGGAACAACACCTTATTTAGGTTCTCAGATCTGAGCCCACTCTCATTTGTTTTCATTTATTTATCTAAGGCATTCACCACTCTTTTGTTTTCAGTTCATGACTTATTACGGCCATCAAAGGAGCCGTACCAGGTCGTCGGCTCTGAGAGACTTCCGTACCAATTTTCTCATAACCCAAGAAAAGTTGGCCAAGCTCACCGAGGAATTCTCAACGCTGAAGCTGGAGAGTGATGCCTTGAAGCATACAATTATACCCTCACTACTGAGAACAAAGTTTGAAAGAGGTTCTATCCACCTCGGAGATACGTCACCACGGTGCCGCAGTCTGCCACCGAGGGAGAGAGGCAGAGTGGCTCTCACGGACAAGATTGAGGGGTCGACTGTTGTCGTCGCAGTCTGCTCCTCACAGAGTTGGGACAATCGTCCTTGAAGCAGCTGAAGGAGGGGCTCATCGAGGATTACCGAAACTGCTCTAACTACATCATGGAAATAGCCCGCTTCGTACAAGAGTTCATCCATGCAAGGTTTGAGGCTACCCATACTGATGCCAAGGTAAAGGGCTTCGCCGAAAAGCTGCCCTTTGACCTAGGGAAGATAACCCCTGGCCAAAAAATCCCTAAGAGCTTCAAGGGTGATCCATCAGCTCCTTTTGGCAGCCCCTGGTGGATGCCGGCCATCAAAAGAGCTGTTGAGAAGCTCACCAGGAAGGGTACCCTATCCTCAGTGCTGCCGGTCATGGAGGAGCCATATTTCGAACTCTCTGCTATTGGAGAGGGTGCGTCTGGTACGCTGGCTGCCCTCGCCCATATCAAGCACTGAAGTTCCAGAGCTGGGCCACCGTCCTGGTGAGGCCGATGCTGAGCAGGTGGACTCTGACACCAACGCATCACCTTGAATGCTTTAGCAAATATTTGTAATAGATCAAGGCTAAAGCGTTGTTTAACTCCCTTTACCATCATTAATAAATACACATTTTCAACTCTCAATTATTTGTGTTGCATACATATATGTACATATACATCTTTCGTTCATCCCCAACTCTCTCCTCTGAGTTCTTTTCAGGTATCAGAAGGTAATTATTCCCAGAATTGCTGGGTGCTGAAATGCGCAGCATTCTCCCCCCTAAGTTCTCTTCAGGGCATCTGAAGGGAATTTTTCTTAGAACTGTTGAGCGCTAAAAATGCACAGCGTCCTCCCCACTGAGTTCTCTTCAAGGCATTTGAAGGGAATTTTTTCTCAGAACTGTTGAGCGTTGAAATGCGCAGCGCTATCCCCCATGAGTTCTCTTCAGGGCATCTGAAGTGAATTCTTTCTCAGAACTACTGAGCGCTGAAACGCGTAGCGTTCTCCTCCTTGAGTTCTCTCTAGGGAATCTTAAGGGAACCCCTTTTCTCAGAACTACTGAGCACTGAAACGCGCAACATTGTTCCCCCTGAGATCTCTTTAGGGCCTCTAAAGAGAATTCTTCTCAGTTTTGGGGCCAAGGTCGAGTTTCTCTCTCAACCCTTGGCTTGCATCAATATTGAGCTAAGGCAAGGCATACCCCAAGCCCTCGACTCTCAGTTCTGGGGCCAAGGGCGAGTTTCTCTCACAAACCCTTGGCTTGCATAAATCGTAAGCTAAGGTTACATCTACCCCAAACCCTGGACGCTCAATTCTGGGGCCAAGGGCGAGTTTTTCTCTCAAACCCTTAGCTTGCATCAATCATGAGCTAAAGAACAGAGTCTACCCCAAGCCCCCAACACTCAGTTCTGGGGCCAAGGGCGAGTTTCTTTCTCAAACCCTTGGCTTGCATCAATCACGAGCTAAGGCAGGGTCTAGCCCAAGCCCTCGATGCTCAGTTCTGGGGCTCGAGTTTCTCTCTTTAACCCTTGGCTTGCATTATAAATTTTTTAATTAACTCCAGAGGAGCGCTTAGAGGTCAATGCTCCTCGGGGTTAGTTTGTTAGTTAATTGACACAGTCTTTTCTGCACCACTAGAGGGGCCCTTATAGCTTGGGAGCTCCTTGTTAATTGATAAAAAGAACTTTATAGTCTAGATACCTCGAACTTTATTCAAAACACATAACTAACCTGATCTCTTTGCTAGAAATAATATTTTTTTCAAATTGCTTATATTCTAGGGCCTCAGCACTAGTTTCCCTTCCTCATTCTGCAACTCGTAGGCCCCTCCTCCTAAGAGTTTCACAATAACAAAGGGGTCCTCCCAATTGAGTTCCAATTTTCCCGTTGCCCTGACCGCATTAGCTCTCCTCAACACCAGGTCCCCCACATCAAATCTTATGATTTCACTTTCCTATTGTACGCAGCGCGTATCTGTCTTTTGTACCTTTCATATCTGACTCTAACTTTCTCCTGCAGCTCTTCTAGCATGTCCAGGTTTTCGCTCATCAAGGTTTCATTCTGGACCTCATCGTACTTTAGTATGCGGTGCGTCTCTAATCTCACCTCTGTCGGGATCACCACTAAAGCTCCGTACCCTAGTTTAAAAGGAGTCTCCCCAGTAGCAGTGTTACTACCCATTTGATAAGACCATAGGACCAAATCCAACTTATCAGCCCACTTCCCTCCAGCCTTCTCTAAACGAGCCCCGATCTCTTCTTGCAACGTACGGGTTGTGACCTCAACCTGTCTGGTCGCCTGAGGGTGCGCTACCGACGTAAACGCTGTTAGATCTTCATATTCTTCTCTTCAATTTTGGCTACCGCTTCAGCCTCTACCCATTTGGTAAAATAGTCTGCTGCTACTATCAAGAAGATCTTCTTCCCTGGGGTAGCTGTGAACTTGCCCACTATATCTATCCCCCCATTTTTCAAATGGGCAGGGTGAGCATAATCCCCAATTCCTCAGCAGGGGTATGGATGAGGGGCCCATGCCTCTAACGCCTATCGCACCTGCGGACAACTCCTCTACATCATGTACCATCGTGGGCCAATAGTATCCTGCCTAATTACTCTTCTAACGACATCCCGAGGTCCAATATGGCTTCCACCACAATCCTCATGCAATTCCCCGAGGATGTAATCTATATCTCCCCTAGAAAGGCATCTTGCATGTGGTTGGTTAAACGACCTTTTGTACAGTTGGTCGCCTATGATGCAGTATTTGGGATATACTGTGCTCTATGCCCCTCCTTCTTGGCCCTTCACAATTCTGAGATAATGCATAATTGGGGCTCTCCAATCGTTTTGCTCCTCTACAAAAGCTATATCCAACTCTAAAATTTCTCTTTCCAAAGTAATTAGGGTGACTTTTCCCTTCACCCCCTTGTTCACTACCTCCGCCATCTTGGCTAGGTAATTTTCCTTGACATTCTCCTCTCTAGGTATCTGCTCAATATTCATCTCTGAGAACCTCTCCCTCAACCTTTCTACAAGTTCTGCATACCTTATCATCCTCTCACACCTCCTTTCGTAAGTCCCTAGGACCTGCTAAGCCACCAGATGTGAATCCGAGTAAACCAAGCCTCTGCGCTCCTAACTCTGCAGCTATCTTCAGAACCCTAGATCAAGGTTACATATTCGATCGGCCTCATTATTAGAGGTTCGGAACTCAAACCTGATCATGTACTGGAGCTTTTCACCATTGGAACAGACCACTACCACTCCGGCCCCACAACCTGCCTGAGAGACAGAGCCGTCTACGAATATCCTTCATAATTCTAGCTCTGGACCTCTGGTGGTTTCCTGAATAAAATCGGATAGAGCCTGGGCCTTGATAGCCACCCTGCGCTCAAACTCCACACCACCACCCACTTCACCATTCTCCCAAAAAAAAATTCGGACTGCTGAGCGTTTGCCGGAGCTCGGTGTTCGTCCTCACAATCACCTTGTGAGACAAGAAATATGACCTCAACTGCCTCGCTGCCACCATTACTGCCAGAGTTGATTTCTTGATCTCTGAGTACCTCAACTCCGGTCCTTAGATCATCTTGTTGGTGTAATACACAAGCTGCTGTATTGACCCCTCTTCTCTGAGCAACACCGAGCTCAGAGCCGAATCGCCCACCAAAATATAAACATAGGACCTCCCTCTGCATGAGTTTGGTCAGCAAGGGCAGGGTGGTGAGATGGCCCTTCAACTCCTTCAAGGCTTTCTCACACTCATCGGTCCATTCAAACATTGATCCCTTCCTAAGGATTTTGAAGAAGAGCAAACGATGCTCTGTAGACTTTGAGTGAACCGGCTCAGAGCTATAATGCGTCCATTCAGCCTCTGGATCTCCTTAATGTTCTTCGGCAATTGCATGTCTTGGACTGTCCTAACTTTAGAGGGGATCACCTCAATCCCTACTTGGTCACCATTTAACTTAAAAACTTTTGTTCATGTACTCTGAATAACACTTGGTCGCGCCAAATAATCCCAAAAACCTCCTCCAAGTCGGTGGGTGGTTCACTGTTGACACGCTTTTGACCAGCATGTCATCTATGTAGGCCTCCATGTAGCAGCCTAGCTGCTCTCCAAACACCAAATCAGCCATCCTGGTACATTGCACCGACGTTTTTCAGTCTGAAGGGCATCTTAATGTATCCATACGTCCCACGCGATACCATGAAGCGCACCCTAGGAATATCCTCCTGGAAGAGTTGGATCCGATGATATTCTTGGTATACGTCCATCATTAATAGCAATTCATACCTTGAGGAGGAATCAACGAGTTGGTCAATTCGGGCAGCGGATAATGGTCCTTCGGAAATGCTTTATTGAGGTCTCAAAAGTCAATGCACATCCTCCAAGCCCCTGATCCTTTGGCCACCATCGCTGCATTGGAGAGCCATTCATGGAACTGAAACTCCACTACATGTCCTGTTTCTAACAACTTTGTCACTTTTTCCCTCACTACCTTGTCCTTCTCTGAGCCAAATTGTCTAAGCTTCTGCTTAACTAGCCTGACCTCGGGGTCCATATTTAGTTGGTGGAGTGCCATATCCGGGTTAATTCTCACCATATCCCTTGGTTAAAAAGTAAATAAATCAGCATTTCTTCTAAGACATAGCACCATTTCCTATGAAACCTCATGACTCTTTTGAGTCTCAATTCTAGTGGTGACGCCTTCCCTATTAAGATAGAGCTCCACGTGTAGCAATTCTTCCGCAGGAGTGATCCTTAGCTCTAGTTCAAACTCATCCAACTCCATCATCCTCATCGTTTTCTTTGGGTCTTTCCCCTACTGGTCTGGAACCCCCTGAATCATGTGACTAGCTTTCCTGACAATGTCGGCATAGCATCTCTAAGCAGTGAGTTCATCACCAATGACCTCTCCAACCTTGTTTCCTACCAAAAATTTTAACTTCATGTGACTCAGGGAAATGATTACCCTGAAGCAGTTCAACGTGGGTCTACCGAAGATAATGTTGTAAGAGTTGGGAGCATCCACTACTAGGAAATTAACATATGCACTCTCGGAAGTGGCTCTTTTCCTAACTCAACTTGCAAGGTCACCTATCCCAGGGGCTACACCGAACCTCCAGCGAATCTGTACAGGGCTGTATTTACCGGTGTTAGCTTCATATTCAAATTTATTTTCTAAAGATAATCTTGTAAAATTATATTGGCTGAGCTCCCAGTGTCCACAAAGACTCGGGCTACTATGGCCCCTCCAATGTCCGTCGTGATGACCAATAATTGTGAGGATTTTGGGCTACCCCTACGTCATCGGGGCCAAACTCAATCCGGGAAAATCATTCCCCACCGCCGTCACCTTTGACACCTCTCCCCAGGAAAATCTTGCCACAGCACGAGCCGAAGCCTGCTGAGCACGGTTAGAATCGCCTTTCTCTGGTCCACCTACAAACATTTGAATATAGGCCTTCATATGGCCAAAGTCCTCCATGTTTTATGGCTCCTCTATAGGCTTCTTTCCCTTATTTTAACGCTCGATGTGCTTATAATTCCTCCTGCTGTCTCTTTCCTTTTTGACGTATTTCACCAAGCGCCCATACTTTATAAGCTCTCGATCATATCCTTGAGGTGACGGCATTTATCTGTCTCATGATCATAATCATTGTGGTACCGAAAATACGTGTCTGACTCGGGTTGCATAGGTTCTGTATATGCCGTGGTGGGGTATTTAAAATCCGGAATCTCCGCTGCTATCTCCAGCAACTCTGATGGTCTTAGAGTCAGCAGGGCATAGTTTTCAAATCTTGGACCGCCAACGACCTTACCCTTCTCAGCGGGTTTTTAGTCCTTGTCAGAGGACTCCTTCTTTCTTGCCACCGTCTTCTCTTCTCTTCTTCTGCCACTATAGGCCTCCTTCAGATTCATGTATTTATTAGCCCTCTCCCATACGCTCATCAAAGGTCTGAGGAGTGCACTTTTCCAGAGATCGAAAAAAATGCCCGTCCACCAGTCCTTGAGCCAGGGCAGAGGGTACCTCTAGAGCTGCAACATTAAATTTTCCCATATGTATGCTAAGGCTCTCAGCCTAACCCTATTTGAGGCTCATGGGTGACAGAGCTGATTTTTGCTGCCTTCTAGCGCTAGCAAACTGGTGAACAAACAAGGAAATCAACTCCATGAAGGAGGTCACGGAATTCACCGGGAGTTAGCTAAACCACTATTGGGCTGATTTTATCAACGTTGCCAGGAATACCCTGCACTTCACCCCATCGGTGTATTGGTGCAGGAGGACCCCATTTTCAAATCTTAGTATATGGTCATGAGGGTCCGTTGTTCAATCATACTCGTACGGAAGTGTTGAAATTTAAGGGCAACGGTTCCGTCAAAACTTGCTTCGTGAATAGCGAGCCCACTGCCCCCGTCGCCTTGCGAGTGCCAGCCTCCTTGCTTCTTCGAAGGTCTTCCATCTCCTTACGGAGGGCCCAAATTTGCTGGTTCACTGTATCGACCGTGGCGGCATAGCTAGCATTGTATTCGGTGGTGTTTGCTTCCTCGCCTCTATCGATGGAAAACCTACCCCGCGGAGATGCCCTTCGCCCACGCACAATGCTTCGCTCTAGAGTTCCCAGCTGGCAACCCCTCGGGGAGAGCCAACACGTCTCGATGAATTCATCTATGTATATGCTACGTCTGTTGGATTTGTATACTGAGAACAAGACCTTCTATATACAATGTTTCTAGTTATTCACTATTAATCTTCTATCTGATTCTGTTTACACTAATCACTATATATGTCCCTATATCTCTCTCTAATTAGATCATATGGTGTGTTGTAGATCACAGAAGATCATATTTGGTTAAACTTAATGAGATATAAAATATATATCACAGCTAAGACAACTTGAGGACGAGTTGTTGGTATAGACTGCAGTATCAAGTAAGAATAGTTTATCATGACTATTTACTTATACTGGTACATCTTTACATATTGATAGGATTATAGTGAGATAAGGTCTTTTGTCTGGCCTTAGTGAAGAACAAGAGATCTCGGTGACTTATTATAATTTAAACCCTAAATAAGATTACAGTTATGTGTGCATGTCTATGTGTCACTTTGATTTACTATGGGTGAGAGTTAAGTGCTAACTCTTTATACTCTGTATCTTGAGTGACAGCAACTTGCATATGATAACTGGTAATTTGTGTTTAGGTAACCGTATCCGTTTAGGATGATGATATCTCATTAAGGAGCTCAAAAGGTTTATTGTACTAAACCCTCCAGGTTGATTAAGTTCAGGTACAATAATGAAGTTGGGTGGTACTACTAAAGGAATTAATAAGCAATTGATTAATTTAAGTTGTCAGAGGCTTTAATTAATTAATGGGTATTTGATATCTTAAATACAGGGATTAATTAAGTCTAATTCAAGTCCCGACTCAATTCGGGAATAAAGGGGTAAGTAAGTATTAATTCTTTAGTGGAATGAATTAATTATGTTCTAGGCTGAACATAGAAGAATTAATTCATAGTTAGACCCATCTTTATTTCTTGTATTTGATCCCTGGACTGGCCCATCAGGCTTCTAGCCCAGTAGGGAATTAAAATACCAGGCCAGACCCACACTCAATTACTATGTATTAAATACATAACTCTCAGTCTGTAAAATAAAATAGACACACGTAAAAATCACAGAGCAAAAAAGAGAGAGTGAGAGAGCGGCGGCGGCGGCAGTGCTGGTTCCCACACTTGGGATTTCTCAAAGCTCGTCGTCCATCCGGCATTGAGGATCGAGCAGGGATACAGTCCAGAAGGTCAATCCTGGAGTCTAACATCAAATCATTGTGCATACGATTCTCAGGTCAACTCTAAAACACCTATGTGTTGTATTTAAATTAATAGATGCATGTTTAGGATTAATCGATGTGTATATTGAATTATGACAATCAAGAAGGTCCTAGGGATATTCGCTAATTCCTACAATGTCCTCTATAGGGATGGGATGCATCACTATCCCCTGTCTCTGCTTCCGATTCTTGGCATGGGCTAAACTTGAGGACGGTCCAGAGAACCCATCTCTATTAGCCAATCCACTATCAACGACCATCTTGATTAGATAATTCAGTTGGTTAGTAGCCATCTTCACTATTGCGTTTTCTAGCAGAGAGGGCAGGGTAGTTCCACTTCGGACCTTAGTGGTTGGGGTAGTTCCCGCAACAATCTTAGTAGCTCCAGGGAGATTTTCGTCAGTTCCTTCTTTTTCGAAAGCAACCGTCAGATCTCGAATGGTGTTTTCATCAGCCATGCTATGAAGTCTGTGAACAATTTAGTTCAACAATTTACAAATTTCCATAATTTTTTACCTCATCGTTCAGGGTAAGAACCTCTCAAGGACCCTTATAGTGTATCATTTATGATATTTAATTTACTAATTGATGTATAATTCTAGTAATATATGAACGACTTACTATTAATGATAATTTCTTATAAAACATTTATAGGAAATTAAGCATTGTAGTTCAATAGATAGAACTTTAGCAATTTCAAAGTTGACTTCTTTGTTAGAATACGATTATAAGACTCTTAATATCGAATATTGATTATGAAACATTTAATAGTGATACAATAGAGTTACTTTTATGCATTGGATGTTTGGAAAACTATTAAGTTTAGCTCAGGATGAAATGAAAATTATAGATGTTTTAACTCTTGATTATTACTTACTTTTTTATACGTATTACTAAGCTTTAAGTATTTTTTTTTACTCTAAAATCAAGTACTTTGATTCTTTTATTAAATAAAATGATTGAAATTTAATTAATGATAAAGTACCATCTTAAATTGAATCTTGGAAAAAAACTAATGGACGACATTAATTTTAAATCTTATACTCCATTTCTCCTATAAAAAGAGCCATGCTTGAAAAACTTTTCTTGTCCCAAAATAAAAGTCCTATTTCAAAAACCAATGTGTTTTTTTACTAATTCAAGTAAAACTTAATTTTTATTTTATTTTATAAATTAGTTAGATATGATTGAACAAGTCAAATAAAAAATAATACAAACCGTGTAAGTGAGTGTTCATGGTTTTTGGAGAGCTGTACTTTCATCAAGTTAACCAAAATTAAAAAAGTTGAACATTTTTTAAACATGATTTTATATGAGACAAAATTATGTAGTCTATTTAAAAATGTAAAATGTATATGTCACAATTGTATAAATTATTTACAATGATTTATGTTACTATGCATATAGGATTTACAATGTTTATATAAATTTTGGTGTTATTAATGGAACACTCAACTCTTATTATAAATATTAATTAGAATTGTACTTACAAAATGCTTACATTTTATTTGTATTAATTTGAAAATTATAAATTTGCTATTCACAGCAATCTCCCAAATTTTCAAAATTATTGAACTGTCAATATTTTGAGTAGATAAAACGACATGTTAGAATATTGTATGTTGCTTATGTACACTTCATTAAAATCTAAAAATAAGTATGTCAAAAAAATTGAATATAACCAATATCATCATGTATAAACTATGAACAAAGATGTATTTATAGTATAAACGTAATTATGAATTGATTTATTACTAATAAATAAAATTTTATTATCCTGATGAACCACAGAAAACTTACGTAAAAATATCAACACCAAAACATTTAAGCGAATTATCATTGTCGAAAACAATTATTACTTCTTCTATACAACTTGAATGACTACGTTTTAAAACTAGTATTTATGTCGAGAGAAGCACGGAAGCCTATTTATATATATTATAAGATTCAATTATTTAAATTGTAACCAATTTTTAACAAACTTATCATTTGAACATTTTGGATTGGACATATGATAAATTATAAGCATTATAAAACATCAGCCATTTTCATGCAATGCATGGATTGCATATACATGTTTTATAGATAAATCATTTTGTATAATATAAAATCTAATTTTATAATTTATTTAGTCTTGTTTGAAACTCACACATGTGGTTTGTATCACTTTCAATATATTCAATTCATGGTTCAAACTAAAGATCATAAAAAAATAAAAAAAATATTTTAAAAAGTTTAATAGAATGGTAACATCATAAACTTTGTTTTAGAATCCATATATGAATAAAAGTCAAGTGATGTCCAAATTCAAAGATAGTAAAAAAATACTTATAGTAATTCTTAAGATTCATTTCACTTTAGTAATTGAATACAAAATACAGTTTTAAATCAAACCTATATTGCCAATTTTTTATGTTGATGGGGTTGCTTGGAATAGTTTCTCTTTATTTTTTTCAACAAAACTGAGATAATTTTTTTTAACAATCATACTTTTTTAATAATATAATCTCTGTAAGATTTTTTTTAACTAATTTCTTTGATTTGTAATCCAAATTCAACCACAATGAATATACTCAAATTTAAGCCGACATAGTTAACAATAGTCAATTTCTTTGTTTAATATCTTAGTTTATATATCTTATATGTATAATCAATTAAAAACCACAAGAAACTGATTAATTTAAAATGCTATACATAAAAATGGATTGGAAACAAAAGACTATTTGAATTCTAAAATTTTGAAGAGGAATCTTCAAAAAATAAAATAAATGAAAAGTTGACAAACCTTCTATAAAAAGAATTAGTGGGAAAATAAATTTACAGAAATATTCTCTTTATTACTTTATCTATATAAATGAAGCAGGGGAATAAATATTAATGTATATTATGTAAAACGAAACATATCGATTAATTCTCTTTTTATGAATAAATTAATTAATCTTTTTATAAAAAAACTATTTAACTAATTTTTTTTACAGGTCAATAGACATTGATATTTAATACAAATAATCTGGCCAAAAATAATATGACTTTTCATATTGAATGTTTCATTATAATATGTGTGACATGAATATTAAATTAAAATCGTTAAAAGACCATCAAAATGATATATATCACATAAAAACAGATTAGAAACGAAAAAGTTATTTGTTTATTTATTTTTTAAATAGGTTAAAACTTTCCAAAGTTATAACAACTTAATTACCAAATTATGGTCCAAAATTTAGCCGGCAAAATTAAAATTACAAAATTAACCTTCTTGTGGCGCATAATATACATATATATATATATATATATATATATATATATATTTTAATGTATCTAAAGAAGAACATAGATTTTCATTCTCCACTTTTAACATTTCACTTGGTGATTTCATATATACTCAAATACTTATTTTTAAATAAATTCCAACATAAAAAAAAAAAGGGGCAATCTAAATGGTGATTAGAAATGAAAAAGTTATTTGTATTTAAAATATCTATAAGAAAATTATGAACTTACCAAAACTAATTGATAAAGTCGGTATCCGGATATCAAATGGTTTAGAGATTAAGATGATTTTTTGCAATAACCAAACAAGCAAGAATATAAACGACACAAGAATTTACGTGGTTCGATCCGGAGATCTACGTCCACGGGCGAAGGTAATCACCTTCCGAGATGTTTCACTATCTTTCTTTGAACACTGTAACGACCCGATTTCAAAAATATTTTTTTAATAAAATATTTCTCCTCAATTCATTTAATAATTAATAAAATTTCTAAATTTTTTATACAAGTCGTTACTAACAACCTAAATTTTAAAAATCTAACTTCACAAACCCACATGTATAAACCAATACATAAACAATAAATAAACAGAAATACATTTTTGCTTAATTTTCCAAAATTACTAACTGAATAACCAAATTTCAAAGTTAAATAAATAAAATAAAGCAAACGGTTATTCCCTGATAAAAAGTAAATAACAATAATTAAATTGAACTAGTGCGGAAACATTTTTCTAAAAAAATTCTTAGATAAATAAAATAAAATCAACTAACATGGCAAAAATCCAAAACTTAATGGGTGAAATTCTGAATTAAAAATGAGTTCAAATAGCAACATTAATTAATAATCATATGCTCCGATCCGCCCGCTCCTCCGCCGACACCAAGCTAATCTGTAAAGATCAATAATGGGATGGGGTGCGCTTCCTTTAGCTCGTGGGATATTACCATTTATCACAAAATTATATAACAAAAAGGCATACGAAGTACAATTACAATGACGTGCTTGTATTGGCAAGTCACATAGAGCTAACTTGTATTGGCAAGCAATAAGGAAATAAAAGCACATGTAGACAATCAATTATACAATTAAAGTAATAAAATAGTAAAACCCCCACCTAAATTATCTTGAGTAAAATTGATGGAATGACATGCAATATTAAGCCCAGGGTCCGAATTCTGTACAACCTACACGTATAAGGAACGTGCATTTTAATATCGTATATTAATAATAGCTTAATATATCAGGATTAAACAATACGATTTAAGATTGGGACAACAAAAGCTGATTGAATTTTATCCGAATTGAGTCTCAGCTACTGCTGCAGGTTGACCAAATACAGAATTTGCAGAATTGGATAATTAAACTTGAAAGGATTGTCATTCCCAACTCATAAAACACCAGACCCATTTACCCATTTTAATGAATAAACTATACTAACAATGATAAAGAAAGGGAAGAAATTGAAGTAAAATATACTACACTCCCCCCACCTGGAACATTCAACGTACAAACATCACAATTCCTTTAAATTGGAATCAATGTATAACATCATCATCATCCATTAACTACCAAAAATCAAGTCCCTCTCTCTCCTCATTAATAACAGTAGACGCACAACTCTTTCATATATATATATATATATATATATATATATATATATATATATATTATTTTTTTATTTATCCCACTGACTTTCTTCTTCAACCCCTCCATTAATAAGACACACCCATACATACATACAGTAGTACATACAAGCACGCCCTAGTCAAACACACCCACATCTGCGTGCACACACGACATAACCTCATTCATCCGCACACAATATATATATATATACACATACAGATTTATACATATAACTATACTCAACAACACACACAATACAAAAGTAGATTTTTACAGTACGATCCCATTTCCCCCAATTTCTTGTTTACTACAGGGCGACAATGATTGTTTATAAGGTAACGAAACTCCGTCGACGTTTCTAATCAATAGCAGAATTAAAAGATGGTAACTGAAGAGTTGAAACGGTTCCGCGAAGGAGACGAATCAATACATAACGGAAAAAGATAGAGACGGTGTAATACCTTGTCAAGGATTAGCCGAAAGTGTTGTGACTGTAGAAGAATTTGACTGTGTTTTTCTTGTGTGAGAATTATTAATTTAGTTGCGGAATATATAATGTATTCCCATTAGGTTTAGGAGTTTGGATAGGGATTATGAGATTTTGAAAAATCTTTATCAGTAGTAATTAGCGTAATTCAGTTGTTGGAATTCTGGATTTCTTTGGGCTCAAGAGATGGGCCCTTGCACATTAGTGAACTGGGCTTGAGTCTTGGGCTCAAAGAGATGGGTATTATGATATATATGAATAAATGAATGAATGCTATCAATTAATTCCTATTGAGACATCGGAGCTTAAATAAATTAATAAATAACGAGTAGATTGCAAATAAATGAATTTGCAAGCTAATATTAATTCCCAATATAAATCGAGCTCGAAAATATTAAATGGGCCAAATTGAATTTGTGTTGGGCCTAAACCCAACATTGGCTAAATGAATAAAATGATAGGCCAATTTAATTAATCAGGTCAATTAATAACGCTGATGATGATGATGATGATGATGATGAAGCAAGAAAAATACCGGGCGTTACAACCTACCCTCATTGAAAAATTTCGTCCCCGAAAATTGCAAACATACCTCGAGAATAAAATTCGGGATAACGAGCTCGAAGTTCCTCCTCTCGCTCCCATGTAGCTTCTTCCTTGCTATGGTTTCTCCATTGCACTTTCACAAGCATCGTCTCCTTATTTCGTAACTTGTGCACCTTCTTGTCAAGTATTGCCTCTGGTTGTTCATCATATGTGAGGTCCTTGTTAACCTCCAAAGTAGAGTAGCTAATGATATGACTCGGATCGTGCACTTCCTCAACATGGATACATGAAAGACATCGTGGGCAGTCGAAAAATCAGGTGGCAAAGCCAATCGATACGCCAAATCTCCAATCCGCTCGAGAATCTCGAATGGTCCCACATATCTCGGTCTAAGCTTACCTCTTCTTCCAAAACGAACCACCCATTTCATTGGGGCCACCTTCAAAAATACTTTCTCGCCAACTTGAAACTCGAGATCTTTCCTACGCTGATCAACGTACGACTTTTGTCGATCTTGAGCCACTTTAATCCTCTCTTGAATCTTCTCTACCACCGCAATTGTATCTCTAAGCATCTCGGGGCCCAACAACTTCTTTTCTCCGATTTCATGCCAATAAACTGGTGATCTACATCTTCTCCCATAAAGAGCTTTATAAGGTGCCATTCCAATCGTCGCTTGATAACTATTGTTGTAGGCAAACTCCACTAATGGCAAATGACGTTCCCAATTATCTCCCATGTCGAGCACACATGCCCTCAACATGTCCTCAAGTGTCTGAATAGTTCTCTCGGACTGTCCGTCGGTCTGTGGATGATATGCAGTGCTGAAATTCAACTTCGTTCCCAAAGCCTCTTGCAAACTCTTCCAAAATTTCGATGTGAAACGGGTATCTCGATCGGAGACTATCGAGACAGGCACACCATGAAGTCTCACTATCTCCCGGATGTACAACTGAGCATACTGGTGCATTTGATAATTCATCCTCACTGGTAAGAAATGCGCTGACTTGGTGAGTCGATCTACAATAACCCATATCGCACGATTCCCCTTCTCGGTTCGTGGTAGACCCACTACAAAGTCCATCGTGATATGCTCCCACTTCCACTCAGGGATATGGAGTGACTTTAGCAGTCCAAAAGGTCGTTGGTGCTCCGCTTTCACTTGTTGGCAAACAATGCATCGTCTCACAAAATCGGCAACTTCCCTCTTCAAACCATACCACCAAAAAGTCTTCCTCAAATAATGATACATCTTAGTGCTTCCAGGGTGAGTAGTGTAAGGCGTAGAATGTGCTTCTTCTAGAATCAACCTCCTCAACTCCTTGTTCTTAGGCACGCAAATTCTCCCTTGAAAGTACACCGTACCATCATCCAATACCTCAAATCCCTTGCCCTCTTCGGCAAGAGCACGTTTTTCCATCAACAGTATGAACTTGTCTCGAGCTTGGCCCTCCTTGATTCTCTCCTTCAAAGTAGGTTGCACTGTTAAGGCTGTCAAGTAGGAGTTAACAGTCTTCGGTAGTGCAACTATTTCAAGACTCATTCTCTCAAATTCTCGCACTAGATCCTCCTTCGCAGTCAACACACAGTTCAAATCTCCCCTCGTCTTGCGGCTAAGGGCGTCGGCTACCACGTTCACCTTGCCAGGGTAATAGTGGATAGTAACATCATAATCCTTCACCAACTCTAACCATCTTCGTTGCCTCATATTCAACTCCTTCTGAGTGAACAAGTATTTAAGGCTCTTGTGATCGGTGTAAATCTCACAAGTACCTCCGTAGATATAATGCCGCCAAATCTTCAAAGCATGCACGACTGCAGCCAACTCCAAGTCGTGTGTGGCGTAATTTACTTCATGTGGCTTCAATTGCCTTGATGCATAGGCTACCATTTTTTCACTCTGCATTAGTACACATCTTAATCCTTGCTTCGATGCGTCACTATAAATCACGAACTTCTCTGATGGATCCGGGATGACTAAAACAGGGGCAGTCGTCAACCTTTTCTTAAGATCTTGGAAACTCTCTTCACACTTCTCATTCCACAAGAACTTCTCTCCCTTTCTTGTCAATCGCGTCATCGGAGCCGATATCTTGGAGAATCCTTCAATGAACCTCCGATAATAGCCTGCAAGTCCCAAGAAACTACGAACCTTATTCGCACTCGTCGGCACTTTCCAATCATTGACTGCATCAACCTTGGCTGGGTCAACTTCTATCCCTCGAGTTGTGACAACGTGTCCGAGAAACACTACTCTGTCAAGCCAAAACTCACACTTGCTAAATTTGGCATATAACTTCTCCCTCCGAAGTGTCTCCAATACGATCCTCAAGTGTTCCTCGTGCTCCTTTCTATCTCTCGAGTACACTAGTATGTCATCGATAAAGGCAATAACAAACTTATCCAAATAAGGGTGGAAAACTCGGTTCATCAAGTCCATGAACACAGCTGGCGCGTTGCTCAGTCCAAATGGCATAACTACGAACTCGTAGTGACCATACCGCTTCCGGAAAGCTGTTTTAGGAATATCAATCTCCCTAATTCTAAGCTGATGATATCCGGACCTCAAATCGATCTTTGAAAATACTCCGGATCCTCTCAATTGGTCGAACAAGTCTTCTATGCGGGGTAGTGGGTACTTGTTCTTTATCGTGAGCCGATTCAACTCACGATAGTCGATGCACATCCTCAAAGTTCCGTCCTTCTTCTTCACAAACAAGACTGGAGCACCCCACGGCAACACACTTGGTCTGACGAAACCAATACCAAGTAGCTCTTGAATTTGCACCTTCACTTCTTGCAACTCCTTCGGTGCTATTCTGTAGGGGGCCTTCGATGTAGGAGCAGCACCAGGTACCAAATCAATGGTAAACTTTACTTGTCTATTTGGTGGGACTCCGGGTAGATTCTCTGGGAAAACGTCCGCATACTCTCGAACTACGGAAACATCAATCACTGTCACCGTTGGTGTTGTGTTGTCGACCATATTCACTAGATAACCTTGGCACCCTTCTTTCTTCAACATCTTCGGTGCTTTCATTGCCGTGACCACACGTGGAACTCGATCGCTCTTTGATCCTTGGAATTCAGCCGTTACACCCTCGGGTGTTTGTAGTATAACTCTTCTCTCTAAACAACGAATGTTGGCTCGGTGGTGGGACAGCCAGTCCATCCCCAATATAACGTCAAAGTCATTCATATCGAGAATATACAGATCAGCAGACAAACTATGCGGATTCAAATCTACACTTATACCCTCAACTATGGAATTAGCAGTAATTATACGGCCCGCAGGTATACTAATTTCTAGGGGTTTTAAAGCTTCGGAGCTTTTGCAACCAATCATTGTAAAGAATCTCGTAGAAATGAACGAATGAGATGCACCAGTATCAAATAACACATAAGCAGGAATTCCAGCAATAATCAACATACCTGCCAAAGTACTCGGATTCTCATCCACTCCTGATTCTGGCAAACTGAATATTCTTGCTCGTCCTCCATTTCCTTGACTTGTACTTCCGCGGTTAGCTGCTGGAGCATTACCCTTCTTCGGACATTGCCATATCATGTGGCCGACCTCATGACAGTGATAGCATTTGTTCTGACCCCTCAGACAAGGTCCCGAGTGTCTCCTCTGACAGGTGGAACAAACCGGATTACTTCCTTGGGCCCTAGGCATTGGGTGTCCCTCAACCCGATTCCTCTTCTTGTTGTTATTCTCCGCTGGTGGTTCATACCTCTTTCTCTTGTTCGATCCCTCAGCAGCTTGGACCCTGGACCTCTCGAGTTCGTGACTTGCAGCCACATCTTCCGCACGTACTACTGCATCAGCATATGTCATGGGCCCATGAGTTGCCAATGGATGACGTATGTGGGCTCGCAAATCCTCTCTGAAACGCTGACCCTTCTTCACTTCAGTATCCACCTCACTAGGGCCAAAACGGCTCATGCGGTTAAACTTTCTTTCATACTCCGTGACAGTCATTGACCCCTGCACTAAGTCATGGAACTCCCTCTCTATCTGTCTTTTGTAGCTCCGTGGGAAATACTTTTCCATAATAAGGGTCCTGAAGTCCTTCCATGTGAGTGTTGCTCGCTCAACAGGGTCCCTCAACCTCCAATGTGTGCTCCACCAAGTTCGAGCATCTTCCTTTAGTTGAAACACAGCACACGAAATTCTCAATTCATCTGAGCAGCCAATATGATCGAAAATGTCCTCCAGCGAGGTAATCCACTCCTCAACGGCTTCTGGGCCTTCATGACCATGGAAAGTAGGTGGCTTGAAATGAGTGAACTGACTTATCCCTCTAGAATGAACCTGGTCTTCAGTAGGTGTTTGTGCAATAGTAACGTTCTGCAGAAGTGTTGCTAAACGCGCAAATAGTTGTTGCAGATCAGGCGTCGCATTAAGCACTGCAGGTTGAGCTTCTTGGGCATTGTTTCTGTTGCTATTGTTTCATCCATTGTTCCGAGACATGTTTCTGACATCCGCACGGTGCATTCGTGAGACGTAATACGAGAAATGAGGTTGAGAAAATAGTTTAACAATAAAAACATCACAATTGCAATTACAAGACAACCACAATTACAATCATAACGTTAGTTATAATCACAATCATAATCACAACCACAACTATCAATATAATCCAACCATAATCTTTATTATTAATCAAACCATGCATGATACGTCATATCACTAGATCATCGAATGTTTAAAGAGTCCTCTACTCGAAATGTAATTCCTCATAGGTCCAAATGGCTCCAAGTGTACTATAGCTAGTACCAAGAATATAACAAAGATCAACCAATAATATGCTAAAGCACATAAGTATAGCAATTCAATTAAGCCTTGTCCCAATAAGATGATATTGTAATATGGATGCATGTATTGTATTGTCATTGCTTGAATTTAATTCAAGAGTGAAATGAATATGAACTTGAAATTTTAAAATGTAATGGAAATGTACCTTAGCGCCGAGCGACGAAGCAGAGGTGGCCAAGAAGCATATGATATATATATATATATATATATATATATATATATATATATATATATATATTTTCAACTTACTTACCCAAATAAGTAATAATAATAATAATTTAATTTTTTTTTTTACGAGTCTACAGGAATGTAAACCTCGCTCTGATACCACACTGTAATGACCCCATTTCCAAAATATTTTTTTAATAAAATATTTCTCCTCAATTCATTAAAAAATTAATAAAATTTCTAAAACTTTTATACAAGTCGTTACTAACAACCTAAATTTTAAAAATCTAACTTCACAAACCCACCTGTATAAACCAATACATAAACAATAAATAAACAAAAATACATTTTTGCTTAATTTTCCAAAATTACTAACTGAATAACCAAATTTCAAAGTTAAATAAATAAAATAAAGCAAATGGTTATTCCCTAATAAAAAGTAAATAACAATAATTAAATTGAACTAGTGCGGAAGCATTTTTCTAAAAACTTTCTTAGATAAATAAAATAAAATCAACTAACATGGAAAAAATCCAAAACTTAACGAGTGAAATACTGAATTAAAAATGAGTTCAAATAGCAACATTAATTAATAATCATATGCTCCGATCTGCCCCGCTCCTCCGCCGACACCAAGCTAATCTGTAAGGATCAATAATGGGATGGGTGAGCTTCCTTCAGCTCGCGGGAGATTACCATTTATCACAAAATTATATAACAAAAAGGCATACGAAATACAATTATAATGATGTGCTTGTATTGGCAAGTCACATAGAGCTAACTTGTATTGGCAAGCACCATTCTGATAATGACTAAACTTGTATTGGCAAGTAGCAAATAATCAATTACTTGTGTTGGCAAGCAATAAGGAAATAAAAGCATATGTAGACAATCAATTATACAATTAAAGTAATAAAACAGTAAAACCCCCACCTGAATTATCTTGAGTAAAATTGATGGAATGACATGCAATATTAAGCCCGGGGTCCGAATTTCGTACAACCTACACGTGTAAGGAACGTGCATTTTAATATCGTATATTAATTATAGCTTAATATATCGGGATTAAACAATACGATTTAAGATTGGGACAACAAAAGCTGATTGAATTTTATCTGAATTGAGTCTCAGCTACTGCTGCAGGTTGACCAAATACAGAATTTGCAGAAACTGGATAATTAAACTTCAAAAGATTGTTAATTCCCAACTCATAAAACACCAGACCCATTTACCCATTTTAATGAATAAGCTATACTAACAATGATAAAGAAAGGGAAGAAATTGAAGGAAAATATACTACACTCCCCCCCACCTGGATCATTCAACGTACAGACATCACAATTCCTTTAAATTGGAATCAACGTATATCATCATCATCATCCATTAACTACCGAAAATCAAGTCCCTCTCTCTCCTCATTAATAACAGTAGACGCACACCTCTTTCATATATATATATATATATATATATATATATATATATATATATATATATATATATATATAATTTTTTTCTTTATCCCACTGACTTTCTTCTTCAACCCCTCCATTAATAAGACGCACCCATCCATACATACACTAGTACATACAAGCACGCCCCAGTCAAACACACCCACATCTGCGCACACACACGACATAACCTCATTCATCCGCACACAATATATATATATACACATACAGATTTATACATATAACTATACTCAACAACACACAATACAAAAGTAGATTTTTACAGTACGATCCCATTTCCCCCAATTTCTTGTTTACTACAGAGCGACAATGATTGTTTATAAGGTGACGAAACTCCGTCGACGTTTCTAATCAATAGCAGAATTAAAAGACGGTAACTGAAGAGTTGAAACGGTTCCGCGAAGGAGACGAATCAATACATAACGGAAAAAGATAGAGACGGTGTAATACCTTGTCAAGGATTAGCCGAAAGTGTTGTGACTGTAGAAGAATTTGACTGTGTTTTTCTTGTGTGAGAATTATTAATTTAGTTGCGGAATATATAATGTATTCCCATTAGGTTTAGGAGTTTGGATAGGGATTATGAGATTTTGAAAAATCTTTATCAGTAGTAATTAGCGTAATTCAGTTGTTGGAATTCTGGATTTCTTTGGGCTCAGACATGGGCCCTTGCACATTAGTGAACTGGGCTTGAGTCTTGTGCTCAAAGAGATGGGCTTATTATGACATGTATGAATAAATGAATGAATGCTATAAATTAATTCCTATTGAGACATTGGAGCTTAAATAAATTAATAAATAACGAGTAGATTGCAAATAAATGGATTTGCAAGCTAATAATAATTCCCAATATAAATCAAGCTCGAAAATATTAAATGGGCCAAATTGAATTGGTGTTGGGCCTAAACCCAACATTGGCTAAATGAATAAAATGATAGGCCAATTTAATAAATCAGGTCAATTAATAACGATGATGATGATGATGATGATGATGATGATGATGATGATGATGATGATGATGATGATGATGATGATGAGGAGGAGGAGGAGGAGGAGCTAGAAAAATATCGGGCGTTACAACCGGAATACAACCATACAAGTAGTGATCTTAGAATTCAAAATTGGAACCCTAATCTCAACAATCATTCTTCTATTTATACTACACAATAACAACCCTAACAAAATCCCAAAAAATCCGCCAATCATAACTGCATGGCCGTTGTAACGAATCATGGGGATCCTTTCTGCGTTGGGCTTGCGCTCTTGAGCCCAATTGACCCGTTTGGCGGGCTGGACCGACCCGGGGAGACTGGGCCATACCTATCAGATGTACCCCCACCAGTCGGAGCGAGGTAGGAGCTTCGGTTTAAAAGATGCATTTGTTGGCTGAGGTGTATGTGCTGTAGCCGAAGAGTAGTATCAGAGGCCTGTGAAGTGGCAAGATGACACCATACATGGGTTCGTGGAAACACTCCCGGGGTGGAGTCGAACTGGAAATCCTCCCGGAGTGAAAGAAGCAACCGGAATCGAACTGAGATATCTGCGGTGTGAAAGAGTCTACCAGAGTCGGTCTGAAATATCCCCGGGGTAAAAGAATCAACTCGAATCGAACTAAGTTATCCCCGGGGTGAAAGAATCAACCGGAGTTGAATTGAGTTACCCCCGTGGTGAAAGAATCGATCAGAGTCGAACTGAGTTATCCCCGGGGTGAAACAATCAACCGGAGTCGAATACAAAGCTTCTTGGGGAAGTAATGAATTTGAGTTGATGGGGCACGTGATCAGCATGTGCGTGGCGCGTGTGAGACACGCGGGTGCTCAACCCAAATACGCGTGTAAAGCACGCGCTAATGTTAACCACTGAATTTGAACAATCGTGATCTAGGCCGTTGATTTTCTGTATTAGAGGGAAATGGAAGTGACAGTTTCACTTTACTTTTCATTTGCGAATTTGCGATAAAAAATTCAGCGGGAAGACGAGAAAGAACTTAACAAATTTCTGGAAATTACTTCAACCTTTGTGCATTCTTCTTCCAAATATCAAGTAAGTATGTCTTCTTCCTCAGAATCTTCTAGCGTTGGGGTGGTGGGAACAGAGGAGAGCCCTTTTGATGCTGCACCTCTGCGAGTAGGGGTGTGCGTCGGTCGGTTTCGGTAACCGAACCGACCGAATTTAAAAAACCGACCGCTAACCGACCAGTCCTACCCAATAACCGAACCGACCGAATCTTTTATTGCAGCCGAACTCTAACCGAACCGACTTAGTCGGCCGGTTTTTCGGCCATAACCGAAATCCAAAAAAATAGATAAAATACATGTTTTCTGACCTACATAACCGAAAACCGACCAAAACCGAAATCGACACCAACCGACCTAGTAGGTGAATTAGGGTTTGGGTTGTATATGACCTAATTTTTCGGTCGGTTTCGATTTTTCCGGTTTTTAATTTTTCAAAACCGACACCGACCGAAATAACCGATTTTTTAATTTTTCATAACCGATACCCGAACCGACATATACATAACCGAACCGACCGACATTTTTCGGTCGGTTTTTTTCGGTTTTTTCGGTTATAACCGATTTTTGCACACCTCTATCTGCGAGTTATCTTCCTAGAGAGGAGTGAAACTAGGAAAGTGTATAGGGCCGATTTAAAGGAAATCTGGTCCCGGGTAGTGAGATTCCCCAATTGTCTAGAGGAGGAGGCGAATCTGGAGGTTGCTTCGGTGGTGCCTCGAGTTACCGAGGCCCAAATTGAGGCGATGATCCCCGTCGTTCTATTTTCCAATAGACTTAGAATACATAATACCCGGACCCAATGATAGGGCTTGTTGTCCACCACGAGGGTTTATCTCAGTGTATATAGATCAGCTTAGGGTAGGTCTAAGATTCCCATTGTGGGATTTTGTGGCTGAGCTGTTAGGGTATTATGGTATTGCTCTAGGGCAGTTAGTGCCGAATGTCGTAAGGAAAATAGTCGGCTTTATGGTAGTATGTAAGACCTCGGGGGTAGACCCCTTGGTAGAGTTATTTAGGTGTTTTTATCAGTTGAAATCCATCGGGAAGGGGAAGGGTTGGTGCTCGCTGAACCCGAGGCCACAGAAAGGGTTCAAGGTGCAGAATCCGAGTAAGGTGGAAAACTGGAAGGTGAAGTTTTTGTATGTAAAGGAGTCAAAGCCTATCCTGGGGTGGAGGCGGGGCGAAGTCAGAGACAGGGTACCAAAGGGTGTACCTGAGTCAGTTGAGGTGTTTGAGCAGGCGGGGACAGTGAAACAAGTTTTTACCGAGGAGGAGTTGGAGGAGGCCAGGTTGTCCCTGTATTATACGAAGAGGCCAGAGGCGAGGACGTCGCCGCCCCAGAGCGAGGGCTCTTCAGCCGTGGCTGAAGTGGAGGGTAGGAATTCTTTATCATAAGTGATTGTGTAGCTGATAATATTGCCTGCTAATATGTTGACTGTTTTCTGCAGTGGGTCGCTTTAAATCTAGTCTTCAGAAGAAAGTATCCGGGAGTGCGCAGCAGACCCCGGTGCCTGAAAAGCCGCAACCCCAAAGAGCACAACTCCCGAGGTGGAGACGGCCTTGGGGAAAAGGCACGGCGAGGTGGCCGAAGAGGGTGTCGCGCGGTCTGACAAGACCCCGAGGGCGAAAAACAGGCTGGGGCCGATGCTAACACCGCCCTCTGTATCAAAGAGGATTCGCATGGATCTCACCTCGGAGGTATGCTCTATCATGCGTTAAGTTACCAATTGATGGGCCATGTCTGATAAAATTCCTGCAGGGCCAGACAAGAGTAGCAGGGCACGAGGTGTCCGAGATGGAGAAGGTATGGACCCTGAGCCAAGGGCTCATTGGGTTCGGGCGTCGTCTGCAGAGGGAGGCGATGGAGGAGTTGGCCGAAGAGCTGAGGAAGCTGCTCGGGGAGTGGGACAAGCTCCGCGCCGAGACGTCTGAGGCCAAGAGTGGCCAAGTGACACCGCGGGGCAGAGCGCTCGAGGCTGAGAAGGAAGCTGTCCGCCTTCGAGGCGAAGTCACGGAGATGGCCCTTCTCCGGGGAGAGTTAGACGCAGCTCGGGAGGAGCTGAAGAAGAAGGCTGAGGGCCAGGGAGCTATGCTGAGGGCGTTCATCGAGAAGCTGTCGCAGACGGAAATGTTTGTGAACTTTTTGACGAACTTCGTGGCGTTGGGCGATGTAGCCACGCGCTCCGAGGTGCTGGAGGTGGTGAAGGATGCGTACCCAGAGGTAGAAGTGTATAAAAAGGAGTTCGGGTATGACTACGCAGCCGTAGGCAACGTGAATGCCGCTTACTACAGCACCTTGTAGCAGATGCCGGAGTGGCCGTTGGTGGAGGCATTGGGCCAAAAGGGGACTATTTTGACGACGCAGGATGTGATAAGCTGTCCGGTAGACTAGGACGAGGAGTTCCTGGGATACCGAATGGGCGTGCACGTGCCGGAGCCGCGGCAGAAGGCCCCACCTCCAAGAAATGAGCCTGAGATGCTGGTACCAGCTCCCGAGGAGGGCGGTGTCTTGCAGCTGGCAGCTATCCCAGCCACAGAGCCGGGTGCCACCACCTCGGCCCCAGGGGAGGTCAGTGCCCCTCCTATCTTAGGCGAAGATGTAGTGTAGGGCCATTTTGTTTTTTATTTTTATTTTTTTTAATTATGTATTTGTAATAAACATTGTGTTGTGTATTGCTACTTTGAGGAATATAAACGAGCATTTGTGCATGTCTGTTGAGTAGTAATACCAAAGTTGTGCTACGCTTCTGATTTAATATGTTGATGTTGACCAATGTTGTGATAACCGTGTTCTATATAACACATGTTCAGCAGGAGAACACCGAAGACCTTCCGAGGTCATTCAAAAGTTGATGCAGTCGATGAACTTGGCTGCATAGAGAGAGAGAGAGACGACTTGAGGATGTCGGTGGTTCCCAAGTTAGAGAAAAAACTAGCCACTGCAGAGAAGAAGGCAACCGAGGCAAAAAAGGCGAGAACCGAGGCTGCAGAAAAAGCCTTGGATCATCAGTTAAAGCATTTATCAAAATGCGCCGAAGTGGAGCGGCTCTTCGTCCACCAAAGCGAGTATGAGCAGATCCTGTCAGAGTTCGGCCTATTAATCTTCGAGGAGCTTGAGGAGCGAACTGCTGAGATTCAGAAGAAGATAGCGGTACTGATAGAGGCCGGTCACACAGACTCCGCCGAGGTGGTTAGGAAGCGGGAGGTGCTAGAGATACTCCTGAGTATGTACGAAGACGTGAAAGGTCGCAGGAGATGGCGGCGGGCTGCGGAGGAAAATATTGCTAGCTGCAGTTGGAGTAAATCATCGAAAGCTCCCCGGAGAAGGCCAAAGGGTGCGGTTAAAAAATCAACCGGAGTTGTGATCCGAGAGCCGAGCCCGGTAGTAGCCACGGATGAGAAAGTCCAGAGACTCGCCGTGGAGATTGAGATGATGGCCCTAGCAGAGTGGGACCCTGTGGGATGGGCTAACACTCCAGGGCCAGCTCGGCAGCCGAGTCCCAGCCAGCGAGGAGACCGAAGGAGTGGGAGGACCGGGGTCCAGGCTCGGGGTGCTTCTAGATCCCAGAGGACTCGGAGAAGCTCCCGAGGCGGGCCTCAGCGCCGGAGTGCAGGGTATTGGTTAGGAAGTGATAGGTAGATAGGTAGATAAGTTGGTTTAATAAATGTAATGCATACTGTAAATAAAATGTATTGAAAAATGAACTTGTATGTAACAAATTCTTTTGTAAATAATAGATTAGTGATGTATGCGTAGCATGATGCGATGCTCTTTTTAATTGTGTTAATATGATGTAATGCAAGTAATATATTGATTAGTACTCGGGAGTACAGAATATAGATAAACCCTTGTCCAGAATCAAGGTATAAAATCTCCCCGGACGGATCAGGCGGGAGTCAACACTTGTACGATGACAAAGTTGATAACCTCTCCGGATGGATCAGGCGAGAGGAGATTCATGTCCGGGGACAAAGTTTATGGCCTCTCCAGACGGATCAGGCGAGAGACAAATGCGTCCTGAGACAGTTAACGATTGACGCAATAAATATGCGTGTAGTCTAGGCCGGGGCGTCCCCGCGGCATACAAGAGAAGCAGTGTATGCGTTGGAAGTAAAAACTTTTATTCATAGTTATTGTCGGAATAATTGAAAAATTCAAGAATAATCTTGAAAAATAAAGTACCGCGATGGGGAAGTAAAGGCATGTACAAAAAATTAAAGGAAGAATAAGTACTTGAAATGGGAAACTATAGATAGAAACGCCGCAAATTGGTAACGTGCCAAGTGCGAGGCATCGGGGTGCCATCCAATTGTTCTAACTGATAGCTTCCGGAGGCGTGAGCTGCAGTGACACGATAAGGCCCTTCCCAAGTAGCGTGCAGTTTGCCCTCGGGGGTCTCTGTCACACCCACCCTTGTAAAAACTTATTTTATACCAATTTTTAGCCTTACAAAGCCTGTATATTTTTTTTTAAAATTAATAATCTAAAATACTTTCCCGATGTTAAAATCTCATAAACATGTGTTCACATAGATCCAAGTCGAGCACAGTAGCATCACTCCATCTTCAACACCATATTTACAAAAATATACATATTAAAGTTTCTTAATTTGAACATGTCCAAAAAGATTATTAGAACACTAGCAAAAACATAGTGAGTCCAAGGTTTAGCCCCACAGGTCGTCATTCATATATACGGGGCTTCAAAACTTGCAGAAGTTCCAACAGCATGCCAGATTAGTTCACGAGCTCATACGTAGTCAAACTCACCTACAATGCAAGAACTACATGAGCTAAAGCTCAGTAAGCAGAAATCATGCATGACAAATGCGTGAATGATGAGATGCAATTTACAAAACCATTTCTTTCAACTCTACTCAAAAGAAAACCGTTTTCATGAGTATTGGCTCCCTTCACTGGCACAACCTCACCAGAATATCACTTATTGGCCATACTCGTGACTACCAAGGGTCCCTCCTCCCCCCTTATAGTCCACCCGAGATATCAGTGATGGTTGGTACGACCAAGCGGCAATCCTCCCGAGACTACCAGGGGTCCGCCTCCTGCCTGCCCCCGTAGTCCACCGGGAAGTCTACCTCTTCCCGTACCCATCATCATAAAGGTGCTGAAGTGGGAACCTCATCCGCGTGCACGCCTGTCACCGGAAGCATCCCGAGAGACACCATGTATAATATATATAACACTCAATGTGCTAGTGGTGACCAACCCCAAAACATTATCAATTTAAGAAATTATGCTATTTTGACTTCTTACATGATGTAATTCTTGCATATGCTAATGCTCATGATTGATGCACATCAGTTCGTTTTCAGAAACGGAACAAAACATTTAATACTAAGGTATACAACAACACATATAACAATCAATTATCACAAATAATAACACAAATTCTATGTTCAAGCATTGTAGTTGTAGATGGATTTCTACTTACCTTAAACTTTGGTAGCTGCATTCCAACTTTCCAAGTTACATCTTTGACAAGTAAGTTTCATCTAGGATAGCAGGTAATTAATTATATCAACTTAATAACACCATATGTTTGTATACCTTACTGTTGAAATCCACAAATCCACCATTTTACATACCATCCTAGTTTTATTTATCTATCCATTTTAATGTAATAACTGCAAGTAATGCCCAACAATCCTAATAGATTACTCAAATGATCAAATTATACCTTCCCTTTTGAAATGATTTCGAGAATTTGCAGACTAAAATAATACCAAGTATCACTAATGAATTTTATAATATTAAGCAATATTTTCAATTCATATTAACAATAATATGTGAGATCATGTATAGAACTTGATATAATTTTTCAATGATGTAAGCAAGTTCATGAAAGTGGCATATAAACAAACTAATCCTTATTACTGCAGCAATAAGTAATTTGATCATCCTAATTAATCTACAAATCCTAAGATAAATATAGTATTTTAATAAAATAAAAGTTGTAGTGTAGTATTACAAATTATTTCAAAACCTATTAAATTAAGCTGCCACCTCGAATTCCAATATCAATTCCTAATTGGAGCATGTTAATTTGTAACTATGTTATATAATTCACTTAACTAATTGAGTTTGCATAAAATAAAATTGCTTACCTCTTAATTAGACTTCCATTTCTATAGCCTCAACCAACACCCAGGCACCACCGCCTTTATCTTGTTTTTCCAAGAGCAAGAGATAATTATTAGATGTTATCTTATATATACTAAAGTCTATCCACCGCCTCTTTCGTTTCTTAATGCGATGACTTTCTTGTTGTTGTTGTTATTGTTGTTGTTGTTGTGTGTATGGCACACTTTACAATTCCATGTACTACATAATGTTCTATATTTTAAACTTGTCACGTGTAGTCTTAAATTTAGTAGCATGTCCCAATATTTTAGACTAGGGGGTTCTTGACTACCAAAGTAAATATCTCCAAATTAGTCGCAAAGTATAGAATAACGTAATAAATATAACAAATTAATTACTATAAAACCATCACGCAAATAGCACATAAAAATATGGAATGCATGAAATGCAAAAATTATATTGGCCAGTGAGTTGTGAGAGGCGCGGGTATTACATCCTCCCCCCCTTATAAAATTTCGTCCCCGAAATTTACTTACTTGCAGAGTTCAGGATATTTAGCTCTCATTTCATCCTCTCTTTCCCAGGTGGCTTCTTCGACTGATTGATTTCTCAATAGCACTTTGACTAACGGAATTTCTTTGTTTCTGAGCCGTTTTACTTCCCTTAATAAAATCTGTATTGGTACTTCCTCATATCCCAAGTCTGCTTGTAGTTCTACAGGTTCACTGTTCAGGACATGAGACGGATTTGCAACATACTTCCTCAATACTGACACATGGAACACATTGTGTATTTGAGACATTGATGCTGGCAAATCGAGTCTGTAGGTAACATCACCAACTCTCTCAATAATAGGAAATGAGCCAATGTATCTCGGACTAAGTTTTCCTTTCTTACCAAACCGCATTATTCCCTTCACTGGTGCAACTTTCAAGAATACTAGATCTCCCACTGCAAACTCAAGTGTTCTCCTTCTCTTATCTGCATAGCTTTTATGGCGACTCTGAGCCGTTTTCATTCTTTCCCAAATCTGTGACACAGTCTCTGACATTTCCTATATTACACTTGGACCCAGAAGTCTTCTTTCGCCAACCTCATCCCAATGTATCGGAGATTGACACTTCCTACCATATAGTGCTTCATAAGGGGGCCATTCCTATAGTAGATTGATAACTGTTGTTGTAGGAAAATTCTATCAAAGGTAGGAATTTGCTCCATTGACCCTGGAAATCTAACACACAAGCTCTGAGCATATCCTCTAATGTTTGTATCGTTCTTTCTGATTGTCCGTCAGTTTGTGGATGATATGCAGTACTGAAAGACAACTGTGTTCCCAGTGCCTTGTGTAAACTCTTCCAGAAGGTAGACAGGAATCTTGAGTCTCTATCTGAAACAATGGATAATGGTACTCCGTGAAGTCTAACTATTTCCTGCATATATATCTGAGCATAACGATCCATGGAGTAAGTAGTACAGACTGGGAGAAAATGAGCAGATTTCGTAAGTCTGTCCACAATTACCCAGATAGCATCGTGACTTTTTACAGTTTTCGGCAATCCCACCACAAAATCCATTGTAATGTTTTCCCATTTCCATTCCGGAATCAGTAAGGGTTGTAAAGGTTCCTGCCGGTCTTTGATGTTCTGCTTTTACCTGCTGACAGGTCAAACACTGTTCTACACACTGAGCAATATCTTTAATTATACCTGGCCACCAATACTGCACTTTTAAATCTCGATACATTTTAGTAGCTCCTGGGTGTACTGAATATGGTGTCGAATGCGCCTCTGCCATAATATCTCTACGAATGCTGTCTACATTTGGCACACATAACCGGTTTTTAAATCTTAAGATATCATTCTCTGACAACTGAAAGTCTGAAGGCGTCCCTGAAGCGGCATCCTTCTTTACTTTAGCTAAATATTCATCTGCATTCTGTCCCTGCTTAATTCTATCAAGTAGGGTAGTTCTTCTCATAATCCTTCAACTGTCTGGATGCATATGCTATTACTTTTTCATTCTGCATTAACACACACCCCAAACCGTTTTTCGAAGCATCACTGTATACCATAAAGCCTCCAGTCCCCGTTGGTATTGAAAGGATCGGCGCAGATGTTAACCTTTTCTTCAGTTCTTGAAAACTCTGCTCACAAGCCTCTGTCCACTTGAATGTTACACTCTTTCTAGTCAACTGTGTTAAGGGAGATGCAATTTTCGAGAATCCTTCTACAAATCTCCGATAGTACCCAGCTAACCCGAGAAAACTACGTACCTCCGAAGGGTTTGTAGGTTGTGGCCAATTGTTAATTGCTTCAACTTTACTTGGATCAACTGAAATTCCTTCTCCTGACACAACATGCCCTAGAAATATTACTCGATCCAACCAGAACTCACATTTCTTGAACTTAGCGTACAACCGTTTCTCCTTTAGAACGTCTAAAACCTTTCTCAAATGCACAGCATGCTCTGCTTCATTCTTGGAGTAGATCAGGATGTCATCAATAAACACGATAACGAACTTATCGAAAAAGTCTTTGAATACCCGATTCATCATATCCATGAAAGCTGTTGGGGCATTTGTCAAACCGAATGGCATTACCAAAAACTCATAGTGCCCGTATCTTGTACTGAATGTCGTTTTCGAGATATCTTCCTCTTTAATTTTCAGTTGATGATAACCTGAACGTAAGTCAATCTTGGAGAATATGGCAGCTCCCTGGAGTTGATCAAACAAGTCATCAATCATGGGTAAGGGGTATTTGTTCTTGATCGTAACCTTGTTCAGTTCTCTGTAATCTATACACATCCTCATAGTACCATCTTTCTTCTTGACAAACAAAACTGGTGCACCCCATGGCGAAAAGCTAGGTCTAATGAAGCCTTTGTCCAGTAAATCTTGCAACTGAATCTTCAACTGTTTCAACTCTGTTGGCGCCATTCTGTATGGTGACTTCGATATAGGAGCAGTCCCTGGATATACGTCAATTACAAACTATATCTCTCTGTCTGGGGGTAATCCTGGGAGTTCGTCTGGAAATACTTCAGGGTATTCTTGCACCACTGCTACCTCCTCAATAATCGGATAATGCTTCTCTTCCATACTCATAACACTTACTAGGTAGCCTTCACAACCGCTTTCCAATAACCGTTTTGCTTTCACCGCTGATATCATGTGATATTGGAACCTTTTTCTGTTACTACAGATGTATTTGCTTCCGCTTCCTCCGTGGTCATGGTAAAGACTCTAGCTGGCGTCTTCTTTTGTGTACCAGAGTTTGAGTTCTCTGGACAAACCGTTGAAAGGTGTCCTGCTTTTCCACATTTAAAACAAGTTCAGTACTCTGCAAAGCACTTTCCACTATGCGAACCTCCACACGTGGGACATGTAGGTTGTGTAACTGGTGATTTTCCTTCTTCACCCTTTTGGCGCTTGTTCTGATCCCATGATTGTTGTCCTGGTTTTGGTTGAGAACCCGGCGTTGGACCTTGCACTTGTGGCGGCCTTTTCTTTCCATCTCCTACAAAACGAGGTCATTGTCTTTGTATAACTAGCGCCTAACCTCCTGAGCACGCTTAATTTTCATTTCTGCCTGTTCGGCAATCAATGCTCGTTCAGCAACTTGTGAATAAGTTACTCCATGTATACCATCCATACACACATTCCTATATAGCTCTGGCCTCAGACCTTCTAGGAATCTCTCTACTTTCAACGCATCAGTACTAACCATGTGCTCCGCAAACCTAGAGAGTTGCTCGAACTTAGCGATGTAGTCCGTGACATCCATCGCCCCTTGCCTTAACTGTATGAACTCGTTCATTTTCATTACTCGAACTGGGGCAGTGATATACTTGTTTCTGAAAAGTTCTTTGAACCTATCCCACGTCATTGTCACCATATCCTCAATAGTTTTCATTGTGTCCCACCAGTGTCCCGCACTTCCACGTAACATGAACGATGCGCACAATACCTTTTCCCCCTCAGGAACTTTACTATACAAAAACATGTTCTCTATAGTTCTAAGTCAATCCTCTGCATCAGTGGGATCCGTTGCACTCTCAAATGTTGGTGGGTTAAGCTTTCTAAACCTCTCTCTGATGACCTCTAAGTATTCAGCTCGAGGTTGCTGTTGATTCACACCATTTCCTGGTTGTCCACCCACACCCCTTTGTTGGATAAGTTGTTGAATCTATTGCGACTGTTGTTCTACTAATCCTGTCAACCAAGCCACAATCGCTTCCAGGCCAACACCTACTGCTGGTGCATTTTGTTCCTGTTCGATATTTCCTTCAATACCTTCTTCTCTAACGATCTCCATGATCTCTTTCTAATTTTATTGTCCCTCTCTCACAGGCCAATATGATTCATAAAATAATGGATGCAAATTAAGAAAAAGTAAAACTTACTGGCATGTCTGTGCTTCAGAAGTTCTGAGCTCATATATATGAACAGTCTACAGGGCACAAACCGGGCTCTGATACCACTCTGTCACACCCACCCTTGTAAAAACTTATTTTATACCAATTTTTAGCCTTACAAAGCCTGTATATTTTTTTTTTTAAATTAATAATCTAAAATACTTTCCCGATGTTAAAATCTCATAAACATGTGTTCACATAGATCCAAGTCGAGCACAGTAGCATCACTCCATCTTCAACACCATATTTACAAAAATATACATATTAAAGTTTCTTAATTTGAACATGTCCAAAAAGATTATTAGAACACTAGCAAAAACATAGTGAGTCCAAGGTTTAGCCCCACAGGTCGTCATTCATATATACGGGGCTTCAAAACTTGCAGAAGTTCCAACAGCATGCCAGATTAGTTCACGAGCTCTACGTAGTCAAACTCACCTACAATGCAAGAACTACATGAGCTAAAGCTCAGTAAGCAGAAATCATGCATGACAAATGCGTGAATGATGAGATGCAATTTACAAAACCATTTCTTTCAACTCTACTCAAAAGAAAATCATTTTCATGAGTATTGGCTCCCTTCACTGGCACAACCTCACCAGAATATCACTTATTGGCCATACTCGTGACTACCAAGGGTCCCTCCTCCCCCCTTATAGTCCACCCGAGATATCAGTGATGGTTGGTACGACCAAGCGGCTATCCTCCTGAGACTACCAGGGGTCCGCCTCCTGCCTGCCCCCGTAGTCCACCGGGAAGTCTACCTCTTCCCGTACCCATCATCATAAAGGTGCTGAAGTGGGAACCTCATCCGCGTGCACGCCTGTCACCGGAAGCATCCTGAGAGACACCATGTATAATATATATAACACTCAATGTGCCAGTGGTGACCAACCCCAAAACATTATCAATTTAAGAAATTATGCTATTTTGACTTCTTACATGATGTAATTCTTGCATATGCTAATGCTCATGATTGATGCACATCAGTTCGTTTTTAGAAACGGAACAAAACATTTAATACTAAGGTATACAACAACACATATAACAATCAATTATCACAAATAATAACACAAATTCTATGTTCAAGCATTGTAGTTGTAGATGGATTTCTACTTACCTTAAACTTTGGTAGCTGCATTCCAACTTTCCAAGTTACATCTTTGACAAGTAAGTTTCATCTAGGATAGCAGGTAATTAATTATATCAACTTAATAACACCATATGTTTGTATACCTTACTGTTGAAATCCACAAATCCACCATTTTACATACCATCCTAGTTTTATTTATCTATCCATTTTAATGTAATAACTGCAAGTAATGCCCAACAATCCTAATAGATTACTCAAATGATCAAATTATACCTTCCCTTTTGAAATGATTTCGAGAATTTGCAGACTAAAATAATACCAAGTATCACTAATGAATTTTATAATATTAAGCAATATTTTCAATTCATATTAACAATAATATGTGAGATCATGTATAGAACTTGATATAATTTTTCAATGATGTAAGCAAGTTCATGAAAGTGGCATATAAACAAACTAATCCTTATTACTGCAGCAATAAGTAATTTGATCATCCTAATTAATCTACAAATCCTAAGATAAATATAGTATTTTAATAAAATAAAAGTTGTAGTGTAGTATTACAAATTATTTCAAAACCTATTAAATTAAGCTGCCACCTCGAATTCCAATATCAATTCCTAATTGGAGCATGTTAATTTGTAACTATGTTATATAATTCACTTAACTAATTGAGTTTGCATAAAATAAAATTGCTTACCTCTTAATTAGACTTCCATTTCTATAGCCTCAACCAACACCTAGGCACCACCGCCTTTATCTTGTTTTTCCAAGAGCAAGAGATAATTATTAGATGTTATCTTATATATACTAAAGTCTATCCACCGCCTCTTTCGTTTCTTAATGCGATGACTTTCTTGTTGTTGTTGTTATTGTTGTTGTTGTTGTGTGTATGACACACTTTACAATTCCATGTACTACATAATGTTCTATATTTTAAACTTGTCACGTGTAGTCTTTAATTTAGTAGCATGTCCCAATATTTTAGACTAGGGGGTTCTTGACTACCAAAGTAAATATCTCCAAATTAGTCGCAAAGTATAGAATAACGTAATAAATATAACAAATTAATTACTATAAAACCATCACGCAAATAGCACATAAAAATATGGAATGCATGAAATGCAAAAATTATATTGGCCAGTGAGTTGTGAGAGGCGCGGGTATTACAGTAGCTTTGCTGGCAGAGTTTAGCCGGGGCACTAGATCTCCTACCTGGAATTGTGTACCTCGAACCCGGTTGTTGTGATACCAAGCCGCTTGTTGCTTGCACTTAGCTTGCCGGATGAAGGATTCCTCACGTCGATGTTCAAGCTCATCAACATTGGCCCGGAGCGCCTTCTCATTAGCCTCAGGTTCAAGATTTAAAAGTCTGGGGCTGGGAACACGATCTCGGCAGGAATGACCGCCTCAGAGCCGTAAGTGAGGCTGTAAGGAGTCTCCCCAGTTGAAGAATGTGGCGTTGTGCGGTAAGCCCAGAAAACATGCGGAAGGTTCTCCGCCCAGAGACCCTTGGCCTGTTCCAGTCGTTTCTTAAAACCGTCAACAAAAGTGCGGTTCGTGACTTCGATCTGTCCATTAGCTTGGGAGTGAGCTACCGAGGTGAAGGCCTGTTTGATGTGCAACTCTTTGCACCAGGACCGAAAGGGATTATTGGCGAACTGTTTGCCGTTGTCAGATATGATTGTACATGGAATGCCAAAGCGGCATATAATGTTACGACAGATAAATTTTAGAATATTCTGACCAGTAATCGCAGTGAGTGACTCGGCTTCAACCCTTTAGTGAAATAGTCCACGGCGACTACAAGAAATTTAAATCCTCCCAGAGCAACTGGGAATGGACCTACCATGTCGATACCCCACTATATAAATGGTCAGGCGCTCTGTATTCCGATGAGTTAGGTTTGTGGCAGGTGCTTCACTCGGGAGTGCCGCTGACATTTGTCGCACTTCGACATCAAATTGTGGGCATCGTTAAACAATGTGGGCCAGTAGTATCCCCACCGAAGCACTTTCTTGGCCACAGTGCGTGACCCGATGTGACTTGCGCATGACCCCTCGTGAAGTTCTCGGAGGACATAGTCGGCTTGGACCGGGCCAAGACAACGAAGGCTCGGCTGCAAGTATGACTGACGGTATAAGACCCCGTCGTGAAGTGTATACTTCGGTGCTTTTAGAAGTATCTGCCGAGCAAGCAGTTTATCCTCTGGCAGGGTGCCATTTCGGAGGTACTGGAGGATCGGAGTCATCCAAATGGGATCGATATCAGTCAACACAGAGACCACCTGTTCATTGATTGAAAGATGGGTAGCTTCTTCGACAATTATATCCGGAGACACATTTGACGGGACAGCGGAGGCCATTTTACTGAGAGTATCGTCCTTAGTATTTTCTTCGTGGGGGATCTGCTGAACATCAATGGAGGTAAAAGTTAACAAAAGTTTATGAGTTAAAGCCAGATACATTTTCAACATATCATCCTTTGCCGCATATGCGCCCTTGATTTGACTAGAGACCATTTCAGAATCAGTGTATAACCGGATGTGCGAAGCCCCAAAGGTTTGAGCGAGCCGGAGCCCAACAATGACGGCCTCGTATTCAGCCTCGTTGTTTGTCACTCCAAATTTGAAGCACAGGACATATTTGACTTCGATACCATTAGGACCAGTGAGAAGGACCCCAGCACCACTGCCTCGGGTAGCAGAAGCACCATCCACGTATACATGCCACTTGTTGGCTTCAGCTTCGAAGTCGAGGTGGGGTGCCGCCCCGGTACTTGTTATCGCTTCGGGGTTGTTGAACGGGTCCTCGACAAGAAAATCCACGAGAGCTTGACCCTTGATTGCTTGGCGAGGTAGAAAATGTATATTGTGTTCCCCGAGCTCAATTGCCCACTTAGCCAAACATCCCGATACGTCGGGCTTGATAAGAACCTGGCGGATAGGTTGATTGGTGAGGACCCGGATAGCATGCCCCTGAAAGTAGGGACGTAGGCGGCGTGTCGCCATGACTAGAGCCAAAACTGTTTTTTCCACCACGGAGTAGCGAGTTTCTGCCCCTTGGAGGGCTCGGCTAACAAAGTACACGGGTTGTTGACTGCCGTGGTCCTCGCGGACGAGGGCCGCACTAATGGCTTCATCGACAGAGGCCAGGTATATATAGAGAGGCTCTCCAGGGAGAGGCGCTGACATAGTGGGTAACTGGCTGATATGGTTTTTCAGAGCCGCAAAGGCTTCGTCACACTGCGAAGTCCACTCAAATTTCTTTGCCTAGCGCAAAATTTTAAAAAAGGGAAGCTGGCGCTCCGCTGCCTTGGATAAAGAGCAATTCAGAGCGGCGAGGCCACCAGTCAAATGTTGGACGTCTTTCACGGTCTTCGGCGTCTGAAGATCCAGCACATCCCTGATTTTTGTTGGGTTGGTCTGGAGACCATGCTGCGACACCATGTACCCAAGGAATTTTCCTGATCCGACGCCGAAAGTACACTTAGTTGGATTGAGCAGAAGATTATGGCGTCGCAGCGTGCTTAATGTCTCGCGATGTCCTGCACACATGATTCAAAAGTATAACTCTTAATAACGAGGTCGTCGACATATACCTCAACATTGCGGCCTATCTGATCTTGGAAGACGTGGTCCATAAGACGCTGATAGGTGACCCCGGCATTCTTGAGTCCGAAAGGCATCTTCTTGAAAGCGAAGACACCAAAATCAGTGATGAAAGCTGTTTTGACGGCGTCTCGGCGGTCCATGTGGACTTGGTGGTACCCCTTATACAAATCCAAAAAGCAAAGCACCTTATACCCTGTAATAGCTTCTGTTTTTTTGTCAATAGGCGGTAAAGGATAGCAGTCCTTTGGACAGTGCTTGTTGAGATCAGAAAAATCAACACACATCCTCCAAGCCCCATTGGATTTGGTCACTATTACTGGGTTTGAGAGCCAAGATGGATAGTGGACTTCGAATAGGATGTTGGCGTCTACGAGCTGTTGAACCTCAGTTCGGATAGCTGCATTTCTCTCCGGAGCAAATTGCCGCCGCTTCTGTTCACATTAGGGTCGATGTTTAGTTTGTGCGTGATGAGGTTAGGAGAGACTCCCGACATATCTAGGGGAGACCAGGCAAAGACTTCAGGGTACTCCCTTAACGCCTGGATGATGGCATTGTGAAACAAAGGCATGTTCACTGCGCCTATTTTAACAGTTTGCTCCGGTTTAGCAAGATCAAGTGGCACTTCGGCGGTGTCACTTCCAAGTGGCTCGGAAACACCTGGAGCGGGTTCCGGAGTGGCTATTTGGAATTGAGGCTTAGGAAGAGCTTTGGTCGTTTTCTTGAGTGCAACATACATGCACTCTTTGGAAATTCTCTGGTTACCACGATGGCGACCTCTCCATGGGGTGTAGGAAACTTCAATGTTAGGTGGTATGTGTTAAGGGGTAGGTGTGTGAAAAATACCCCGTGGGTTCACTCGGTTGCCCACTTAGATGTGCTGGGGTGAGTCAGTCCCGACCAAGAATCATGTTGTACGACGACGAGGAAGATACCACATAAAAATCCACAAAAATAGTTTGTATCGCTGGGTATGTACCTAGCGATGCGGGGAGGTTGATAATGCCCTCAGGCTGGACCTCTCCCTGAGTGAAGGTCTGTAGAGGCCCGGGAGCAGGTCGGAGCTGCTCGCGGGGTATACCCATCTTCTGGAAACAATCAGTGAATATGACACTTACAACGGCGCCATTGTCGACAAAAACTCGCTTAATAGTGACGTTGGCCACGGCCATGTCAATAACAATGGCATCAGTATGAGGGGTGAGCTCGGGAACATGATCGTCCTCGGTAAAGTTCACTGTTTCAGATTTATGGAGGCGCTTGTGACACGGCTCCTCGGGAGGAGGCCTGCGCGCTTCAGCTTTGAGGGCACTTCGGGAAGTCCCTGTTGGTGTGGCGCCATAGATCACATTTATTATCCCGTGGACAACATGATTCGGTGGGTTGTCCCTGGGACCTCCATGAGGTGGCGCAGGTGGCAACAATTGAGGTTGTTGAGATTGATTTTGTTGGAGATTACTCTGGTCTTGCCTTGGGTAATTGTTATACCCCGACCTGCTATTTTGCCATTGGGGTCTGCTTTGTCTTAGGCCTCTGGCATTGTAACCCCCTCGACTCTGCTGTTGGCCCCTATTTTGGCTCGACTGAGACCTATCCTCAACCCGAGCAATATATTGTCGGAGAAAATCACGTTTCAAACAGTCTTCAATATCCTTACAGAGTTCTCAGCACTCCTCGGTGTCGTGTCCATGGTTGTGGCGATACGTACACCACTTTTCACGATTACGCTTCTCTGCCGGAGCAGTCATCCGTGGGCATGGCCGCAAGTCATTTTTGTGAACAGAAAATATTTATGTGCTTGATCGTGTAAGGGGTGTGAATTGAGGAGGACCACTGCGAGGTTCCAACCTGCCTTTACCCAATCGACTAAAAGTGCTGGTCCGGGTATTAGCCCCGGCCTGCGCGTTGTCTGACTATTTCTTGGTAATGTACTTCTCCCGCTTGCGCCGGGTTTACTCTTCAGCTTTGGCAAACCTACTTACAGTGCCGAATAGAGCCCGGGTAATGGTCGGAGGGTGTCGTGCAAGTTCGGTGTAGAGAGGTCCGACTCGGAGGCTGTTCATAGAGGCAGTGATGATAACATCATCAGATCGGCTTCCTACTTTTAGGCTTTCCGTAGTGAAGCGTTCAAGAAATTGAGAAACTGTCTCCCCGTCTCGTTGCTCGAGATTCATCAAATCGGTCAAAGTGGTCATAGGTTTGGCCCGCGTGTAAAAACGGGCCCAGAACTGCTCGACAAGATCCCGGAAAGAAGTAATGCTACCGAGAGGCAAGGAATCAAACTAAATTCTAGCCTCATCTTGAATGTATTCGGGGAACACCTTGCACAAGTGATGTGGCGTGCAATTTCGATTGAACATGGCATATTTGAAGGCGCTCAGGAAGTTACCTGGATCCCCGGTACCGTTGTAGACGGGTACTGATGGAAGTTTAAATCCCTCAGGGAGTGGCATGTCGAGGATCACCGCGAAAAACGGGGTGATTAAATCTCCCCATCAGCATCAAGGCCTAACACCTTGTCAAGCTCGGCGTCAAACTGAGCATGTTCCTATTCTATGGGATCAAGTAAGCGGGACCTCTCTAAGCGAGCCCGCTTCGCCACATCTACAGGTCGGCGTCGGTCAGCGTTAACGTGATCAGCATAGCGGGGCCTTGAACCATTAGAACTACGATTCTCCCCGGGTGACACTGACCGGTGACCGCGGCGATCATGTCTGGCTCTGTGGGGTGGATCTTCATTGAATGCGCAAGATCGATCTTGGCGGGAAAGTCCTGCCACCTGATTGGCACCGTTGTCGGCGTACATACCGGAGTCGGCGCGTCGTTGATTCCATTCTTTGAATAGGGCAGCGTGTTCCTGTAGAAACGCTTGTTGTGCCTGCAATAGTTCAGGGGTTGGTTGAGGGTCAACCTGCGCTGGCGCATTGGCGGGCGCGAGATATTGTGCATCTATTTGCCCGCGGGTGGATCCTGGACTTGTTGACGTGGCAACGGAGGATTTTGATCGACGGGAGGATTCCGACGAGATCGAGTTGGATTAGCTGACTGGCGAGTATTCACCATAATTGACGTAATTCGGCTATGGGCGATGCTAGGGTTTGCTTCTATTATCTTTCCCACAGACGGCGCAAATTGATAAAGCCGCTATCCGGATATCAAATGGTTTAGCGATTAAGATGATTTTTGGCAATAATCAAACAAGCAAGAATATAAACGACACAAGAATTTATGTGGTTCGATCCGGAGATCTACGTCCACGGGCGAAGGTAATCATCTTCCGAGATGTTTCACTATCTTTCTTTGAACACCGGAGTACAACCTTACAAGTAGTGATCTTAGAATTCAAAATTGGAACCCTAATATCAACAATCACTCTCCTATTTATACTATACAATAACAACCCTAACAAAATCCCAAAAAATCCGCCAATCATAACTGCATGGCCGTTGGAACGAATCATGGGTATCCTTTCTGTGTTGGGCTTGCGCTCTTGAGCCCAATTGACCCGTTTGGCGGGCTGGACCGACCCGAGGAGATTGGGTCATACCTATCACTAATAAAAACTTACCAACTATGATCTTAAAGTTTAGGCGGGAAAACTAAAATTACTAAACTAACCTCCATTTTACTTATATATATATATATATATATATATATATATCGATTAGGATATATATATATATATATATAAGTAAAAGATAATACTCCCTCTGTCCCGAATGAACTTGTACAATTTCTTTTTCGATACGTCTCAATTAAATTTGCGCACTCCTAAAAAAGGAAAGTTATAACACAATATTCACCCTCAAAATCTTCATCCGCAATCATCACCCTCAATTCACCTTTGAAAAGTCAACATAAAAGAAAAAATCAAATTTTCTTAATATGTGTGCACCCTCAAATGTGCAAGTTCATTGAAAATCGAGGAAATAATTCATATATACTATTAATCTAGACTAGCCTAGATAATAAAATATTTAACTTAACAATTAAAAATTAAAAGATAAAATAATGTGATAAGATCGGGAAAAGAACACAAAGCAAAAATAAAATACCTACTATTCTGTAGTCTTATACTCCCTCCGTTCCATAATAATTGACGTTTTAGGAGGTTCTTTTCTTTTTTATTAATTGACGTTTTACATTTTTTTCACTAATTCTACCAGTTTTCTCCCTGGACTCAATCCTTAAAAATCTCTACTTTTAAATCTACCAGAAATATCTTTATTTGGTTAAATCTTTATCTCCTAAAATATTCCTGCTTATTATAGCGCTTTCTTCCCCCCTCCCTTTCTTCCCCCTCCCTCCTTATTCCACGCGCCTTATACCCTCTCCCTCCTTAATCCAGGATTTCTTCCCCTCTTCCTCCTTCATTCCCCAATTTAAATTGAATAAAAGAAATAGCTTAAGTTACTTATGGACTTCCCTAGTCTACATTTCTAACAGATAGCTTGATTTAATGATACAATAAGGAAAGTTAAATATAGCCTTATGGAATTGTCTGGATATATGTCTAATAGCATTATCCAGAATTGTCTAGTATTGAGAAGCATACAATGGATGCTCTAAAAGCTTGACATTAACCAGTACATCCATGAGATTTTAGTGTATGTTAGTTGTAGGATGGAGATCATGAGATTTTAGTGTATGTTAGTTGTAGGATGAAGATCGAATTTCAGAGAGAAAAAAGATAAATATTTAAAGATGCCGGAGTTTCACTCTCCAACGATGACGAGAGAAGATGGAATTTCAGAGAGAAAGATAAATATTTAAAGATAGCTAAATTTTAGGAGTCATATAAGAGATAAATAATTAAGTGATGGATAAATTTGTCAAAAATTTTCATTCTTAATTCTTCCCTTTCTTTCTAAAACGTCAATTATTATGGAACGGAGGGAGTATAATTTATGAGAATGGAATATTTTGAAATTAAGTAATAAATTTATTTTATATTAACAATCTTCATATTTTAATATCATATTTAAATAAAGATATCAATTTTAAATAAAGATATCAATGACCTTCTATTTGCTAGTAAACTAAATTCTTAATACATAAAAGCGGCGACGCCCATTAAATTTCTTAACCCAACTCACTTCTTAACGAATCCACGCATATAAAAAAATGAGTATACTTAGCACCAATTTTACCCTCTTAATATGTTATTTAAAATAAAAATAATTTAAATGAAAAGATGAAAACAGAAAGATCGAGAAGGGGTGCGAGTAATTTCTACAAATGAGAGGATATCCAATCCGTTCAAAAATGGATAAAACATGGGGTGCTATAAAATGGTGTTAAAGATTTGATGTCCTTGAAAAATTGTTAATTTTGGTTAGAATCACGGATATCAAGTTTGTCAAGAGTAGAGATAGACCCAAAGTCCGCCACATTAGATTTGGAATCCTAATCAAAGCAGCCTGAATATGCCTATGCCGCTCAAGGTCAAACTCTTGAAATTCTTGGGAGTATTCAACTTTCTCAGCATCATATAGATATAGATGTAAATGGCGGCCATACGAGAGAGAGATGCGAAATGTATGAAAGTTGGTTACTATGCTCCCCCACCAATCTAAATTTTATATTGCATACACACTCCATTTGCCCAACCAACTTCATATGTACAACTTCAACTCTAAACATAAACCTTAATTCAAATTCTTGGTTTAGAAAATTTTACATCGTAATTGCAAATTATCTCAGGTATAATTTCCCTCGTGTTATTTTGGAGAGGCCAGAAACATCAACTTGTATCCAGTATCTACCTGCCCTCGTTGTTTAGCAGCTGAGAGAAAACCCGGGTGGTCGATATGTCGGAACTAGCATGATCGTTATCCCCATCACCATCACGGTCACGGCCACGGCCCAATGATGCTACTACTTCCTGATCCTCCCCATTGCCATCTCTCGCTCTTGTTTGTAGCTGATAAGCATACTCCAAATTCCACAAAACATCACCTATCGATGGCCTATCCACACCATACTCACCCAAACATTTCTCCGCTGTCTCAACAAACGTTTTCAGAGCCTTCCCCTTTATCTCACTTCTGATATTCGGGTCCACTATCTCGTCGATCATCCCCTTCTTTTGCCACTCCAGGGCCCACTCACCTAAATTCACTTGCTCCCTGTTAAGTAACGGGTCAACCGCTGGCCTACCACACAAAACTTCAAACAGCACTACCCCGAATGAATACACATCCGATTTATCAGTAAGCTGCTGTCTTCGAAAGTATTCAGGATCCAAGTACCCAAAACTGCCTTTAACCCCCGTGCTCACATGGGTCTCGTTCACACATGGCCCTGATTTTGAAAGCCCAAAATCAGCCACCTTAGCAACATAATCTTCATCCAGCAAAATGTTGGTTGATTTGATGTCGCGGTGGATGATCCCCTGGGCTGACCCAGTGTGCAGGTAGTGAAGCCCTCTAGCTGCACCAATGCACACTTCCAGCCGCTGTTTCCATGATAAAGGTGGCAAATCAGTACCATACAGATGGTGTCTCAACGGCCCCTTCTCCATGTACTCATAAACAAGTATCATTTCCGATTGCTCCTCGCAGAAGCCAACAAGTGAGACAAGATGCCGGTGGCGGATCTTGGACAGGACCGTAATTTCAGTGTGGAATTCCGGCAGTCCTTGTCTCGAGCCAGGCACACCTCGTTTCACTGCAACTTTTACATCGTCACCAAGAATCCCTCTATAAACCAAGCCAAAACCACCCGAGCCAACGATCAGATTCTTATCAAAATTATTCGTGGCTATCTGTAGATCAGCAAATGGGATTTTCAATCCGTAATATCCGTATGGCCCGGGAGAAGCAAGGGCCATTCCTTCGGATACTGTGGCCTGTGAGCTGCCATTAAATACACGCAAAGAAACCCAACCTGCACTTTCTGCACGTCTTGTTTTAGGCTTTGGCTTTCTCTTCCTACATTTCAGTACGGCTAAAATTGCCAAAAATACGAAAACCAGCACGAAAGCTCCTCCAACAACCGTCCCCGATACAATCCACTTTGTTTTCTTCTTAGTTCTTACAGATGCAGCCACAAAGTTCACCATCCTCATGATTTCAACCCCATTAAGAATCGCGTTTTTCCTCAAAGTATTACTCAAATCGGAAGGACCAACGCTAACCCGAATCGCACCCGAACCTATCTTGTTTCTCACCACAAAGTCGATGTAATAAGGAGATGCGAGGTGATGGAAGGCAAGCACAGACAAATCGACATCTTTGTATGCTACTACATCATTTATGTAGACGTTGAAGTACAATGTGTTAAGAGCAGCACTAACAATATCACAGAAATGCAAGCGAACAAAATGCATAGCATCACCGGGGCCTACCGGAAAATGCCACGTAATATTGAACTGGAAAACCAAACTCCCATTAGCTACATTCATTTCCTGTGCAGTCATATACACATTATCAGGGGCATTCTCCCTGGTTGCACCACCCGGTTGGTAATTCGGGGGATCACTGGTTCGAGCAATTTTAGCAGCAGATTTCAAGACAAGAAAATCTTCATCAGGGACCCAAGATCTCCATAGAGTGTCATTGAAAGGGGTTAAAATAGAACCACCAACATTAACCCTATGAACAGTTTCTAAAATTTGGGATGAAACATTCTGCTTAAATTCAGCAATCCCATCAGGGCTAATCAACGCTATTCCACCAGCATCAATGAAGAAATCTTTAGGTGCAGAAAACACTTCTATCGCATTCACAAACGCAAAAATCGAATCTTTAATAGGCACAAACACAATCTGAAGTTCATCTTTATCTACCATCACAAAGAACTCTTTAACAACAGTAATGTTTGTACTAAAACTGGGCATAAGTGAAACCCCATTTGCGAAAACACCAAAAATTGCATTTTTGAGATCATAATTGTGGGAAATAAAAGGAGAGAAATGCAGGCGTACCAAGTGGGTCCCAGTATTGTTGATGTTGAATGTATAGGTTGAAGCAGAAGTGAAAACTCGAGCCGTGGTGTAAAGTAGAGGAGAATTAGGAGATGGGTTTGAATTTGCGAGAGAAAATGATTTACCTTCGGACAGGTAATCTGAATCCCCCACAAAGTGTCTGTTATCAACAATAACTGTAGTATCTTTTGCTCCACAGCTGATTAGGTAATTATCTTGAGGTGTAAAAGCAGTTGAGATTGAGAGAAGGAATGCAGAATAAGTTAGCGAGAGAAAGTGAAGTAATTTTGGGGCCATTAGGACCAAGAATGTAAGAATTGGTAAAAGGGAAGAATTTGCAGCCAAATTCTTGAAGAAGAAGAAGAAGAAGTGGATGACAGAAAATCTAAGTGGAAATCTTGAAAAAGTAAGGATATTCACATCTTTGTGGAGAAATAATAATTCAAGATGTAATTAATTGATGGGGCCATAAATCGGAGCACTATTTGTGCAGTAGGAGAATTTAAACGGGTAAAAAGTGGTAGTGCAGCGAACAGCAGAAAGTTTGACCATGAAAGCTAAGCATGTGGAGATTTTAATGGACATTAAATGTTTCACTCCAAATTCTTCAAAAAAAATTGGTTTCGTTTCATATGATTTGTAAGTTGGACAAATTGGCTAAGTTTTCATGTCAATTGTCGGGCGTACAGCTAAGTATTGTGAGCACAAAGCAGTGGTGGGAAATGGGTTTGTGAGTTGGTGATTGATTTCGGGCAGACTTAATAAATAAATAAATAAATAAATTTTTGTTATAAACTAGAAAATAAGTGAAAGTAGAGATTCTTTGAGAAAATTGTATCTCTTTCATTTAACATATGAGTCCAATTTATATCGAAAAATTTATTAAAGCATCGTCGTGCTTGGACTGTCGTGCTTCTACACTGTCATGCTTCTTGCATTGTCGTGCTTTCGCACTGTCGTGCTTAGATTGACGTGTTGCTGCACTGTCGTGCTCGCATTGTTGTGTTTCTTGAATTGACGTGCTTCCACACTGTCATGCTTCTTCGATTGACGTGCTTCCGCATCGTCGTGCTTCTAGCACTGTCGTGTTTCGGCATTTGGCGTACTTCTGGCACTGTCGTGCTTTCGTCCCACTTTCAAGATAAGGAATGAATTGTGGTGTCCACAAAATACATAGGTTACCCGTGTGACTCATAACACTCCTCCTTGGACACATTATTATTAACTTATTTTGTTATTCTTGATTGGATATAGGCACCTCATACATATAGTCATGTTTGGTCAGGATGATTGCTCCAAACCTTTCATATTCAGGGTTGGGGCACACTTTCCCAACTACAGTCCTCCCTCTATCTCCTTCATCAATACTAATTTGTTTTTCTCTCTCCTCTTTTTCTTTCTCCTCTGTTTCATCATCAACACCGCCTCGTCTATCAAAAAGCTTCAACAACAAAAACAACCAAGTTTAAAAAGTCACAAAAAAAAAAAAAAAAAAACATAGGAAATATCCTTTCGTCTCTCCTTCCTCTCCCACTCACGTCCTCTCATCTATCTCTCTCCTCCCTTCTTCTTCCATGGTGGAACCCATGGCCATCCCAAATGCTCGAGCTTCTCAGCAACCTCCACCATGTCCGACGACTTTACTTTGTATCCGAGAACAGCAAAGAGCTCATCCATACCAGCATTCGGCTGCTGCTCCGCCCACATCTTTTCCTTACCGGTGGAGGATGCGGCGGCGCTACCAGTCGACACCACCTCCGGCTTCCCACGATCGCGATCCCTCTTCATTATTCTGTTGGCAAAAAGGAATTTGTTGTTTTGGCAAGAGGGCTTTAAATTCTTATTTTATAGTTAATTTGTGGGAAAATTATTTGCAGAACCATGGATGACTACAAGTGGGTGAGTTCAAAATTGAAAATCATGGTTTTTTGCAGCCTTTTTTTGGGTGAATTGTTTTATATTGAATAGCAGAGAAGAAGAGTGATAAAAAGAGGGGCTCGTGAAGGGGGTGATAACTTCAAAGAACTAGTAGAAGAGGGGAACTGAGAAGCTAAGACAGAGAAACCTAGCAATAGCAATAATAATGGTCTTCATTTTTTATCCTGAAATTTTATTACTTATGTTCCACAATAGTAAATAATATTTATTGCTACTTTCTTTTATTATTTAAGTTGCATTGTTGCAGACTGCAGTATAGATGTGGTTTAAGTTTAACATATGCTTAAGATGTTTCACACTAATAAATTATACCAAAGCCAAAAAATTATTTAATTGTTATTTTCAATGCTAATGCAGAAAAAAAAAAAGAAATAATAATAATTAGATAGTTTTTTTAATAATTACTAACGAAATGTATTAATATTAAAAAAAATAATTACAAATTAATAAAAAATTATACATATCATCAATCAATCACAAATCTCAATACTACTTTAATCATTAAATCAATCATCAATTACAACCTCTTACACACATCACATCACTTTTATAATTAAATAATATATCTTACACTACAATTACTTTCTCAGCCACCCAAACAAACATCACATTTTTTCTTCCCCAGCCAACAGTATCTCAGCCACACTCAGCCCCAACCAAACATCTACATAGAACTCTAGGGTATGAGATTTTGGACAATAAATACTGTCATACTTGTATCATAATTTCACTCCCCGTGAAATAAGCAACACTAGTATATAAGCTTTCAAACTTGCTTATCAGTAGTTCTTCGCAAACCAATGTGGTATACTAATTTCTCAATGTAGACGTTGGCAATGATTTAGTATATAAATCTGCAAGATTCTAGTTTGAGCAGATCTGTTGAATATTTATTTCTCCATTCTTCAGGAGTTCATGGGTATGGAAATCTTTGGAGAAATATGTTTAGCTCTATCCCCCTTTATGTATCCGGTTCTTACTTAATTTGTACAAGCTGCATTATCCTCATAGATAACAGTGGGAGTGTTTTAACTGATTTTAATTGGTAAGTATTTTGAATATGTGTTATCACTGACCTCAACCAAATACATTCTCTTTCAGCTTCATAAAGTGCAATTATCTCAGAGTGGTTGGATGAAGTAGCCACTAATGTATGTTTAGTAGATTGCCATGAAATCGTTATTCCATTGTAGCAAAATACATAACCAGTTTGTGAGCGGACTTTATGTGGGTCGGATCTATATCCTGCATCAGCATAACCAACTAACCCGGGGCTAGTGATTTGCTTTGAGTAAAATAACCCATATTTGTAGATACACGAAGATAACGTAGAATTGTTTAACTCCACTCCAATGTCTTCGTGTTGGATTAGAACTATATCGTGCAAGTACATTCACAGCAAATGTGATATCTGGTCTAGTACATTGGGCTAGATACATTAATGCTCCAATGGCATTAAGATATGGTACTTTAAGGCCAAGTATATCTTCATCAGGTTGCTTTGGTCTGAATGGATCTTTTTCAATGTCTAAATTGCGCACAACCATTAGAGTGCTCAAAGGATGAGCTTTGTCCATATTGAATTGTTTGAGTAGCCTTTTAGTATAAGCAAATTGATGGATAAGTACTCCACTATCTCTATGATGTCATTCAAGACCAAGACAAAAATTTAGCTTTTCTAAGGTCTTTGACCTTAAATTCTTTCTTGAGATATTCATCAACACTGGCTAATTCTTCAAGAGTGCCAATCAAGTTCATGCCATCTACATAAACAGCAATAATAGTGAATCCAGTCATTGTCTTTTTTATAAGCACACATTCACAAACCAAATCATTCTTGTAACCTTCTTTTATAAGGTATTCACTTAATCTATGACATTACATGCGATCGAATTGCTTCAAACCATACAACGATCTATGTAGTATTATTGAGTGCAATTCACGAGGAATATCTGTTACAAGCATTTTAAATCTTTCAGGGATTTATATATATATTGGCATCTAGTGAACCATTTAAGTATGTTATTAAAACATCCGTTAAACGAATTTCTAAATTCTCGTGGACAACCATACCAATGAGAAAACGAAAACTGGTTGTATCCGTTAATGGTGAATATGTCTCATCATAATCAACCCTAGGTCTCTAGGAAAAACCTTGAGCTACAAGTCGAGCTTTGCATCTCACAATTTTATTTTCTCATTCCTTTTACGAACCAAAACCAATTTATATCCCACCGATTTTATATTATCTGGGGTTCGACTGATTGGTCCGAACACGTTTCGTTTTTCTAAGGAATCTAATTCAGACTTTATTGCATCTTCCAATTTGTGTCAATCATGTCACTGTGGACATTCTATTGTGGAGCGTGGTTCACAATCATAATCATTGTTTGTTATTTCTTGAGCAACTGAGAATGCGAAAATATCATCAATGATCATTTCATATCGACTCCATGTTTTGCTGCAATAACTTGTAGGACTTTCAATATTTTCCACATTTGGAATTTTTAAAACAGTCTCTATTAGAGCACTAGGCTCTACAGATTCATTTGGAGTATCTTTAACAATTTATGTTTGATCAATTGATTCACCAGTTCACCCCTTCGTTTTCGAGGAACAATGTCTTTTGATCCAATGGAAAGGCCACATTTTTTTTTGCACCATATCTATGTTTTTGTTCTTCTAGAATAGCGGTCCTTGCTGGTGTGCCTGCAATGTGAGATTTTGTGACTTTACTGGCATCATTGAATGCATAAGGAAGTCTATTAGCAATATCTTGCAAATAAATGATTCTTCTTACTTCATTCTCACATTGTGAACTATGTGAGTCTAAGTGGGATAAGCGTTTTTCATACCAGGAGAGATTCTCAACTAGTTTTTGCTAAATATTATTATTCAAAACCTTACCCGCATTGATCAAGGGAAACATTATTTCATCAAAATGATAATCTACAAATGCGGCGGTAAATAGATCGCCTGTCCTTGGTTGCAAACACCTAATGATTGATGGGAAATCAAACCCAAAATATATTCCAAGTTGGCATTGAGGACCCATTTTGGTCCTATAAGGAGATAGTATAGGAACTTGAACAACATATCCGAATTTGCGCAGGTGGGAAACATCCAGCTCAAAACCATGAGTTATTTGCATAAGGGATTGTACATGATAAGCGTTCATCGTGGTGATTTTGCTTAACATTTGCAAGTTTTTTCCTCTCTCTAAACTCAATCTAACACAAGGCCTCCTCCAGCCGTCGGCCAATCCTTCTCCTTTTTTTGTTTTTCTACTTTTATTTACCTCTTTTTCTATTTCTGTTGATTTTATACAAGTTTCGTCCAGATCTTTCTTTGTTTGTATTTCATTATTTTTAGGATGAACTTCTTGTACTTTTTATTTTTTACAACTCAGATCTGGTTCTTTAGAAGGATTATCTTCTTCGCCTTTTTATATACTAGAGCTCGTGATGCAGAGCCCCTTTTCGCGATTTATATCTACATGCTCTGGGTTTTTTCAGCCTAGAAATCAAAGCTTCCTGGACGATTTTTGTGCGAAGACCCATTTTCTTCATCGCGACTCTTCCATATTTGCTTTGAAGATCCCCTTTTGATTTGATTCTGTTCATTTCGCTGATATTGACTATGTTTATGTTTTGAGTTCGAGCAATCGGGACTACAGGTTTTCTGGGCCTAAACCTCTACTAGGTCTGGTCGAAGCTCTCTTTTGGGCGTGATTTTATTCAAATCGACTTTGATGACTGAAGATTTGCGCAATACTCTATTGATATAGGTCACTTTGTTTCGCTGCGAGTCTGTGCTATCCGTCTGCTTCTTCCTGAGGAAGCCATTGAAGCACCTCCAAGCAGCTGAGTCACTGCGACTTTCCCATTCTGACCGAGTTACACGATTGAATTCACTGAGTTCGTCTCCGAGTTCAGCTCTGCAGATATGGACCTGGGCCACTCTCCAACGGATTTTCGGAGAACTGTTCATCTTCATTTTTTGTCGTTGGGCCTATCGTAGATCGAAGCTTCTGCGAGCCCTTACCTCTTCGAGATCTATTCTTGTCTTCGGGCGACGCTGAAAAGGTCTTCTTCTGCCTCGGATTATTTCGCAGCGTCCTGTTTCACTTTCGCGACTCATCCATATTGTACATCATAAGTGGTGGGGCGTATTTTGATGAGCATTAATGCATGCAGTACTGCATTACCCCATGCTTCAGTCTGGAGTTTTTATTGCATTAACAATGTTCGGGCAACAATCTAGATTCTTTTAATCAAAGACTACGCCAAATCTATTCTGAGTATGGACAACATTAATCCATAGTGTTGTACAATACTCATCAAAACTCTTTGACGTAAATTCCTTTGCATTATCCATCATTATGTTTTTTATTGGATGGTCTGAGAAGTGAGTCCTTAGTTTAATTATTTGCGTTAATAAGCGTGTAAAAGCAACATTACGGGTTGACGCACACATGAGACCATCTACTAGATGTGTCTACTAAGACCATGAAGTACCTAAATTGTCCACTTGTAGGGTTTATTGGTCCACATATGTCCCCCTGAATATGTTGTAAAAATAATGGTGATTCATAACCAACTTTCTCTACGGATGGTTTCACAATGAGTTTTCCTTGTGAACATAATTCGCAAAAGTAATCCTTTGACATCAACATTTTTGTATTCTTTAAAGGATGTCCTCTAGTATGTTCTGCAATATTACGAATCGTTGTGGTACCAGGATGTCCTAAGCGATCATGCCATAGTCCAAACATTTCTAGATTCACTAATTTCCGAGGCGTTGTAGCATATGATTCAATAGAACGAATTGGCACATAATACAAGCCAGAAGTCTTTGCTTCAATTTTTTCATGGATAACTCTTTTGCCCATCTTAATGGATGTGATGCGTAAACACTCTTTATCACTTTCAATCAATGTTTCTAGATGATTGTCAATTTGGCATACATCTTTAAAGCTTAACAAGTTTTTTTAGATCTTCTGGATGATGATGCATTTTCAATATGCAAGATGGTACTATATAGTAATATAATTTTTGCATTACCAGAGCCATCTATAATTTATTCGGAACCAAATATAGTTTTGACTTGTATTTTACACAAAATCATACTTGAGAAATATTTCCTGCCAAATAATATTGTGTGCGTTGTTGCGCTATAAAGTAGGCAATAGGTTCCCTTTTCAATGTTTTCCATCTGTATCCTGGTATCAAAACAAAGACAATATTTAGAGTAATAAAATAACATGTAAATATAAATTCATATAAAGATCAAGATTGCTTACATTAACTTAGGCTCAAAATGTATCATCCGAGTTGGGTAACTGTTACATGTCCAAAAGACAAAAATGATCTCAACCTCAGGAAAACACACTGTCTAAGGGAGTTACAAAACATGATATATAAAATGGATTTTTACAGAAGTTTTTTACATTTCTAACAAAGCAAACTTAAGTTTGAGAATTCTTCCACCAAGCAGAGTCTTGTGCCTTAAGATCACGATCTTCCAAGAAATATAACACATCTAATGATTTCTTGTCCTGCATAGGGATCTGCTCACGTACAATTTCAAATGCTGCCTCTACAATAGCAAGCGACTCAAAAACCTCATTCACATGTGCTCGAACGCTTTTTCCTCTACCATTTTTTATGTCTGATACAATTCTACCAAGTGTAGGGCAGTACGACAAATTCTTAACCAGTGTCTGATCATCCCACATCTATAATAAGTATTTTCATCATACTTTCTAATAGACATTCTAACCTGGTGTTGATTTTTCTGAGTAGATTGCATTTGTTTAACTTGATAAGTGTTATTTCTAGAATAATTTTGGTCATATTTACGAGGACCACCACGTCTACCCTTGTAGGTCCCGCGAATGGGTTTGTACTCACGACCTCTAGGTCATCCCATAATTCTGCTAGAATTGGCATGTGCTACAGGCACAACTTCAGATTCAGTAGGACGTAAATCATATTTTTTAAGAGTAACTCATTAGTTTTCTCAGTTGTAGGCAGAACATAAATCAACTCGTGGTATGTTTAAAATTTTCTTTGTCGGTACTGCTGTTGGAGTACCATATTCGAGAAATGCATAGTAGAGAAACTTTTCTCCAACTTGTCATATTCTGATAATTTTGTCCTGCAAAGAGCAAGTCGAGATTCAATATTGAATAACTTTGAGTTGTAATCAGCAACCGAAACATAATATTGTAACCTCAATTGTTGCCATTCGTACTGCGGTTGTAGTAGTATCACACTTCTGGTGTGGTTGAATCTCTCTTTGAGCCTTTCCCATATTTCACACGGCCTTTCAATTTGGACATACTCATTTTTAAGATCCTCCGAAAGGTTGTGGCGAATGAATATCAATGCATTTGCCTCGTCCTTTTTGGTTGCATCTTCTATATCTGCATCATTTAAACTTTCAATAAGTGATGTACCTCGAAGGTGTAGTTTAACATCAACACACCACGTTAAATAATTACTGCCGGTAATGTCGAGAATTTAAAAAAAATTATTTTTAATACCTGTCATTTTCTTCATGGAAGAAGAGAAGTGGGAAAAAGAATATCAATTCAGTTTTTCCTAACTTCTTGAGACAAACTCGTGCTGATAACGTGTTATAAATTATTCGTAACAAAACTAGAATATAAGTGAAAGTCTAGATTCTATGAGGAAATCTTATATCTTTCAATCAATATATGAGCCTATTTATAGAAAAATTTACTCAAGCACCGTCGTGCTTGGACTAACATGTTTTCGTATTATCGTGCTTCCGCACTGTTGTGCTTCATGCATTGTCATGCTTAGACTGACGTGCTTTCGAACTGTCATGCTTGCATTGTCGTGCTTGGAGTGACGTGCTTCTGCACTATCGTGCTTCTTGGATTGACATGTTTCTGCACTATTGTGCTTCTTACATTGTCGTGCTCAATTAGATTGACGTGCTTCCGCACTATCGTTCTTCTTGCATTATGATGCTTGGATTGCCGTGCTTCTTGGATTGACATGCTTCTGCATCGTCGTGCTTCTAGTACTATTGTGCTTTGTCCTTTCTCGTGCTTCTAGCACTGTCGTGCTTCCGTCCCACTTTCAAGATAAGCAATGGGCTATGGTGTCCACAAAATACATGGGTCACCTGTGTGACTCATAACAATTCTAAATTATATGATCATCTATTATCTTTGTTACTTTTTGCTTATTATATTATTTGACCATTCCTTAGTTTAAGTGATTTTTTAGCATATATTTATAGCTAAAACAGTGCAAAAATACATGAAATAGTTTTTCATAACGCTTATTTTATATGTTTGGAGTATTTCAGTTGTTTGTAAATTTTGTGGTGTTTTCAGTATTGAACAACATTTATTTCCAATAATGGTGGAATCATGGTGCCAAACGAGTAAAATGAAAGCTTGGATAAAAAGAAGTAAAGAATTAAGCTCAAAAGAGGCATTGAATAGGTCCAAGATGGAGTTGGATAAGCCCAAAAGAAGAGTTAAAAAGAGAGTAAACATCGGCAGCATTTGCTCGACCGAGGAGCGAACAGATATGTTTCATGGTCATCCAAATGATATAGGGCTCAAATTGTGTTTGCTAAAGTGCATTTTGCACAACCAAGAAAGATTGTGTTTGATGAAATGCATTTGCTCAACTGAGCAAAAATCTTTCTCGGTTGTGCAAAATGCCATCCATATTAACATGTGACACGTGAAAAAGGGTTTTATCCAACTTGATCCCTATGTTAACATATTGTTACATACTCTTATAAATACCTAGACTTAGCATTTGTGAAACATCAGTTTTTAGAGTCATTATTCATTATTTTTACGCTAGAGAGTTTTAGAGAGCTTTTGGAGACAAATAGTTATAGAGCTGACGAAAGAGAAGGAGATTCATTCTATCGTCTTTAATCAGTGAACTGTAGTATTTCTCCCTTTAATTTAGTTTATTGTTATGAACATTTTTACTTTATAAAGTTACTGTTTTTATTAATTTGCGTATGTAGTAGTTATGTTATATCTTAGGGTTTAGAAAGTAGGTTTCGATTACAATGTAGACGTATATATATTATCCATGATTTGCATGAATTCTATTGTTATTTTTTGTGTAGAGATTTGTTATTGTTAGGTTAGCCTGATTACCTAGTCTAGCGCCCATGAATCACATACCCAAGATACTGGAAGGTGAGGATATTGATGGTAAACAACAGATAACATAATATTTTTAAGAAATCGAAAGAGTAATGATATATTATGGGGGTAATTCCTAAGCACCGTTAGAAGTCATAAGACACTTCTTTTGGGAGGTTGGTCTATTGTCTGTGATCCACACCTCAAGCGCTCCAGAATGGGGTTTGAGATACCAAATCGCGAAGCCTCGTAACAATAGGAACTTGTGAACTATAGATAGATATACATGTTTGCATGTACGGTTGTCTATGTTCGCACAATAGTTGATTCTGAAATCGAATATCCTAATATAGTCTTCATATTATTGATTTTCATTCTAGTTATTAATTGCTATTAGTTATTATGGGCTAATTATAACAACTGCACCAAACAACTGCTAAACCTTTTTTCTTGGCACCGATACATACAAACTATACGGGTTTGACAGATAAACGACCAAACTTATTTTTCGACCATTTTTCGCTGGAATTTCGCACGTGACTTATGTCTGATAAACGTTTAAGGGTTTTTTTTGCCCAAACAACCTTTTTCGTTGGTAGAGGAGTTGCTCATCCTCAATATTGGAGGTTCTAGATTTTAGGGGAGAGAATCCTTGGTGATTCGAAGGAATTGTTAGGGAAAAGAAAGGTGTGAAGAAATTTTATGCTTTTGAAATACTAAAAAGGTTGTTTAGAAGAAAAAACCGCCCTTAAAAGTTTATCACGCGCATGTCAGATGCGGAATTTTGAGAAAAAATTCTCGAAAAATAAGTTTGGTGGTTTATCTGCTAAACTCATATAGTTTGACAATGTCAGTGCTAAAATATAAAGTTTAGTGGCTTATGTGCAAAAATGCTGATAGTTTGGTGGGATTGATGCAACTAACCTTAGTTGTTATTTTGTTATTTTGTTACTAGTGTTTTAAAGTTTTCCATTTGTAATTAAGATAACCACCAAATAATCCAGTATTCGATCCGCCTATATATTTTAGTATTAACACATCTATAGTAATCTGGTTGGATCATCTTCACTAGTCTCTGTGGAATATGACATTGCTTGCCATTAGCTACTACTACACCGTCACTGTATAGCTGGTAGAAATTAGAGCGATCAAGTTTTTGCTGCCGTTGTCGAGGATTAATTTTTAGGTTCTAGTTAGATATTATGGGGTATTAGTCATAAGTAATTTAGGCTTTATATTTGTTATTGTTTTGTTAATCGAAAAAAAAAATTTCAAAAATTTCCAATCTACTTAGTTTTTGACTTCTTTGGTTTTTAACTGTTATTTAGTTTTTTGTCTTAGCATTTTTGTGTGCAGTACACGAAAACAAGGTCTAAAGTAGGGAAAATCGTGCCTATAGACCTCGAGATAGAAGTCTGTGTTGAAAGAGAAATTCCGGTCAAACTAGACAAAAATTATTTTCGATGGAGGAAACAAGAATAAACGAGATGAGCATGATCTAGAACCACAAGAGCAAGTCTAACTGCCTATCAGGCCTCGTTCAGGCTTGTGGTTTTGTGGGAATAAACCGGCTAGTGGTTCAGGTCAATACATTCGAGTTAAAGCCCGTCTTAATTTATATGGTTCAGCAGAACCAATTTGGGGGAGGAGCTACGAAGGATCCTTATGGGCATTTAGCCCACTTTCTGGAAATTTGTGATACAATAAAGATTAATGGAGCCTCCGACGATGCTATTAGCTTGCGCATTTTTCCATTCTCACTAAGGGATAAAGCGAAGAGTTGGGTCACTATCTAAAATATCAGTAATTGGTTAGAATTGTGCCAAAACTTCTTGTTCAAATACTTCCCTCCGAGTAAGACGTTGAAACTGAAGAGCGAAATTAGGCAATTTCACCAGCAAGATGGAGAGTCACTTTATGAGGCATCGGAAAGATTTCGAGAACTCCTCCGAATGTGTCCACGACATGGTTTCACAGAAGACCAAACACAATAAGACGATCGTGGATGCCTCATCTAGAGGCGCATTTTTGGCTAAATCTAAAATGATGCAAATAACTTTATGTGTCCAGTGGAGCACTGATATTAAGAAGAGTAGGGGAGGTCTCTGAGAAGGAAACAATTGTGGTTCTTACTGAGAAGATCACGCAATTGACGGAGCATGTTAGTCTGCTAATGAAGTTTGCTTAAGAGGTTATGATAAATCGAAGAATGCAGTGCAAGGAAGCCAGTTATGAAGAATAATATGGGCAACCGACATTTCAATCCAATATTCTGCCCGTACCAAATGAGAAACAAATACCATCTGGGTATGAGAAATCATCCTAATTTGTCGTACGCAAACCCAAACATTAGGTTTCACAGTAAACAATGGAGTAGTTTCAGAACCAAAGGAGACTAGCCTGAAAGTGGTGGTCACCTCGTCAATAGGAAGATCGAGGCTTGTGTGAATAAATTGGAAGGTCGAAAATGCATCTGAACACTATTGTGGACAACATGGGGGAAAGGAAAATTGGTAACACTCCCAAATGACACTGAGAAAATTATATTCTTTAATCATGTGAGTAGTGTTTTACTTTTTTTTTTTTTTTTATGTATTAAATATATTGTTTTAGTTAAAATACAAAATTACCTCTTTAAACTGCTCACGTGCAATATGTTTGGCTGGATTTTGGTATTGCAGCTTTTAAATTATAATATTTATATGGATTGGCATTGATTTTACCAAGATTAATAGTTTGGGTACTTCTATTATACACCCGGGGTATTGATACACCTGGAATTGCGACCATTGGATTAGTCTTGTTTTAAACTTAGCCATTGGATCACTGATTCATAGGTAACCTATAACCCATTAAACAGGTTACCAAAATTTGGTGTCTTTAATTCTGTATACCCATTAAACAGATTGACATTCAACGTCTTTCTTCACCGTTATAACAAACAATATGTTCAGACAATTTCTATCAAATTACCTTCTCTAAAAAACTTATGGTTTAAGATTCATTTTGCCCATGCCATTAGTTTGTGCTTGAATCTAGTGGGTATATATGCAATACAAACTGGGCACATGAGCTTGAATAAACAAGAAAATTATGAAGGCTAGGTCTATAGTTCTTTTAATGGTGACAGAGAAACGAAAGAGATCTATGACATTGAAAAGAGAGAAGAATTACAATGGATATACATAATATAGATTTACATGTCAATTTGTTCACACAGTTAGTAGTGCAACTCCAATTTTTTTTTCCATATAGTAAGCCATTGGAGTAGGTGGTAACTGGTAAAGAAGATGATGGTCGAGAGGTAAAGATGGTGGAGTTGTAGAAAGGAAAATAGATGAATGATGGAATAAATAAAAGAAAAAAGAAAAAAATATAAAAGATATATGTACAACCTTGAAAATCATGAGTATGAAAGGGGGAAACAAATATAAACATAAATTGTTGATTTATGCTTTAACGGAACTCAGATAAATTATAATGTGAACATAAATATTTTAATTAGGTTATAACTATACAATGTTACAAAATTCTTTCTTATCTTAACATGAATCTAATTGAGATTCTAAAACTAAATGAAATGTTAAAAAAATCTCTTTACTAGATTTTGGCTAATCATATATTTCAATACTATGATTCATAAACGTGGACATCACAATTATGTTGAGAATCTTAAAATATAATCTATTAAGGTAAATTAATTTCCATCGATTTCACACTTTTCAGGATTTATACTAGAAAAAAGGGGTTAATCCATAATTGAAGCAACTAATTGTTCACTGTTATCTAAAAAAAATCAGTGTTCCTTAGTTTAAACATTGATCCAACAATTTATTCAAATAAATAGAAAAATAAACTGAACCCTAAACCTAAACTAAACTAAACTAAAATTAAACTAAACTAAACTAAACTAAAGTAAACTGAACTTGAACCCTGAACCCTAAACCCTAAACCCACGTTAAATTGGTTAACAGTAATAAGTAATAAAGGAAAAAATTACCTACTACTTACCTTCTATGATAGGTCAAAAGTGCAGGTGTATTAATACACCAGTTGCACAATAAAATCCTAATAGTTTATAGGGGAAAAAGTGATGGTGCCCTGTCAGAAAATGAAAAAAACTTTTTTATCACTTTGACTTTGAAAATGCAAGAATGCACAAGTTTCACCTAAACTACCCTAACCCCCCCCCCCCCCCAAATTTAATTTCTCTTACCCATCTCACCCTAAAATCCCTCCCTCACCGTTATTTTTCCTTTATTCCCCAAAAATTCGCATTACCAGTTTTGGTGAACATTTCTACCAGCGATTCAACAGCTTCCAAATTTGGGCAATTTCGACGACGTTGTGTCATCCCAATTTTGCCTACCCTCCCCCCTCCCTGACATTCCGACGTAAGTAATTCAACCTTTTAAAAAAAAATTCCAATTTATCTGCGTCCATCTGATAATTTCCTCAATTGGAGAATAATACACGACATTATAAAATAATTAGGTTAAACTGGATATTTCGTGTATGATTTTGACTGTTGAATGTATGATAGTCGTATATGATATTGTGCATGTCGTGTATGATTAACTTATTTGGTCGTGTATAATATTTGATAAATCGTGTATGATAGCAGATATGTGTTTTAGGTCGTGTATGTTTCATTGAATTTGTCATGTATGTATGATTTATGTAGATTGTGTATGATTTATGTATATCGTGTATTATAGCATATGTGTTTTAGATCGTGTATGAATTTATTTTATGTTCGATTTGTTATAAGTCGTGTATGATTTATATCATACATGATCTTGACCGTGTATGATTTGTATGTCATGTTGGACTTGTTATACATCGTGTATGATTTATATCATACACGATCTACATCGTGTATGACTTATATCGTGTATAAGTACATCGTGTATGATATAAATCATACACGATGTATAACAAATCAAACATGTGGGAGTACAAATCATACACGATGAAGATCGTGTATGATTTAACACACGATGTAGGGAGCTTAACATACAAATCATACACAAGTCAGATCGTGTATGATATTATACACGATGTATAAAATCATGTATGAGTTATATCATTCATGATTTATGAGATACATGACTTAAACCGTGTATGAGTTATATCATACACGGTTGTAGCTTAACATCACACACGATCTATCACACACAACTTTATCACACACGACGTATCACACACAGCATATCACACACGACAATATTTTCCCTTAAGTCACTGGTCGGGTGTGATAAGGTTGAAGTCATGTACGGATTTCTATAATAAATGTGTAGGGTACACGAAGTCTCATGTATTAGAAAAGAAATGTGATACATGACATCGTGTGTCATATTTTATGTCGTGTATGATTGTATTTCTTCTGAAATTCTAAAATTCTAGACACACAATTGTGTGCTTAGTAGGTATAGTGATGTGATTTGAACATAAAAAAATTATTAATAATAATAAAAAAAAAACAATAAGAGATTGATATCACTAATTATAGTTATGAATAATAGTAGGCGTGCACCCAAAAAAAATGTGAATGATAGTTAAATATTTAGAAGTTACAGATGGGCTGGAAAATGATTGTCATCCATTTGGAGGACATTTGGGTGAACCTTGAGTATATTGGCAGGGTGGAAGGGATGTTGTCAGTCCCACCGAGGGGATGACATATACTGCTTTGATGGAAAATGTGAAGTCAATTGTTTGAGTTGATGCGCACACAACTCTGTGCGTTATGTACTCACTTGATGCGAGTGGTAGTAGAGTAATAAAGTGGAAGATTAAGAAATATATCAACATAAAATATTTTTTGGAGTCCAATGATGAGTCGGTATTATTTGTCACACTTAAATCGAACCAGGAAATAGATGGTGCTCTGAACAATGCTGGAGATGGCTACAATGTGCTTAAATCAGTTGGCCATTCATGATATGGTGGTGAACTATTTTTTAGTCAGCAGGTACAACCTGAAGGGCTTGATGATGCCGGATCGAGCAGACCACATGTAGATGAATCCTACGAGTTCCCTCGAGTTGTATATGAAAGTCAGGATTTTAGTGTCAATTTAGGTAACCCAGACTGCTTTCGTGAGCTCGTTGTGAACGAGGTGGACTACGCCAATTTGAATGCTGCTGATATTAACCTAGGTTTTGGAGTTGATACCCGAAGAAAAGAGTAGATTATTGTGTTTTTCGGCGTTGCACAACCCAGGTGGAGTCCAATGATTTTTTTTACCTTAACAACTCACCTGATCCAATCCAAGACATGAACACGTACCCTAGTTTGAACTATGATGAATATTTCGATGCTGGTTTTCCACATGTAAATTATTGGCATTTACTTCGACGAGTGTCGAGGATCCCCCGAGTCAAGAAGACTCGGCATCTATTGGCTCTTGCAAGGACCTACTAGAAGGCTCTATCGACGGTTCAAAAGGTGAGCTAGCCTCAGCCGTTGGGATTTACAACCTTAAAAATTATACTGACTTCAGGGTGGATCGTTCATGAAAGACACGTTACACTGCAATCTGCAAAATACATAACTGTTCATTCACTTTACACATTGATGGCAGAGGTGCAGTTTGGCGGGTTTGGAAATTGATTGAGCACGATTGTGTATTAGACCCTAACCATAGTGTGGCCTAGTCGGTTTCTGTGATGGCATATGGTACTTACTTTCAGAAGAACCTAATACGTGAGGGTTCAACTCTAATTTCACGACAAATGACTGCTGAGTTGCGTAGGGACCACTCTGTAGAAGTTAGCTACAACTTAGCCCTGAGGGCCAGGAACTGTTCTTATGCAGCAATCCATAGAGAAACTAAGGAGTCTTTTTGCATGATCCCCGGATATGTTCACATGATTGCAAAAATAAATCCTAGTACAAAAGCATTTTCAGAGTCAGATGCGTGAGGGAAGTTCAAGTACGTGTTCTATACCCTCGGCACGTTAATATCTAGATTTGCATATTATCATCCCGTTATTGTAGTTGATGGTACTCATCTTAAAGGATCATACAAGGGTATAGTGTTTGTTTCAATTTCGAAGGACCCAAATAATCAAATTTTCCCCTTAGCCATCAGCATTGGAGCGATCGAATCAGAAGAATCGTGGTTTTGGTTTCTGAGCAAGTTAAGGGTTGCATATGGATGCCACTCTCAGCTCCGTATTGTGTTTGATGGACATCCAGGCATTACTACTGCAATTAAGAGAGTTTTCCCTACATCGGTGCACGGTTTGTGCTGTTATTATCTCCAGTAGAATTTAGCATCGTACGGGGGACAGGTAGCTTGGTTTTTCGAAAAAGCAGCCTACGCTTACACAGAAGAGGAGTTTGATACTACATTTTCCGCTCTTAGTGTTGTTAGCCTTGGTGCACATTCGTCTCCGAAACAAAAAGAACCCAAGCGATGAGCAAGGTCACAGTGTCTCAACAATGAATTCAAACATTGTTGAGAGCTTCAATAGTCGTATCTTGTATGCTAGACATTTGCCTATTTGCTCCGTGTTGGAGGTGATCCGGGGAATTATTGGCCAATAGTTTGTTGACCGGAGAAATATTGCTGCTGGAATGACCGGTCCATTAACAAACTATGCAACTAATAAACTATTGAAGAACGTTCAGATGGAGAGAAGGTTTGTGGTAGAGCAAATAGATGCTTGGATGTACAATGTTGTTGTTGAGAAGTGAATACTTGTCGTTAATCTGGAAAATAAGACATGCACTTGCAAGGTGTTTCAACATCATATGTTCCCTTGTTCTCATGCAATAGCTGCAATCCGGTGAGTGCTCGGCTTATATCAATCTACAGATATAACTTTGTTTTACAATGTATACCTAAAACTCGCTAATTTGCTCACAGGAAGGTGAAGCATGACCTGCACGCTTATGTGCATGAATGCTATAAGGTGGATAGTCTTCGTAAGATGTGGTCTGGTGTGGTCTCCCCAGTACCGGATCCAAGCGAGTGGATCCTACATGAGGATGTGACAGCTAAGGTATGCAAGCCCCCTGATAACCCAAGACCAATTGGGCGGCCGAGAGAGAAGAGGCATCCATCGAGGGCCGAGTCTTCAACTATTTGAAAGCCACAAGTATGCGGTCGATGCAAAGTGACAGGTCACAATGTCACCAGTTGCGAATACCCAAGTCCATCTTCGCATGTCAGCGAAGCTGCTCAATCAGCCCTTCCGTCCAAGAAGGAAAGAAAGTGCAGTGTTTGCAAAGAGATGGATCACAATAGTCCCAGGTTCCTATCCTATTTGGCATCGGCTCGTTCTAGCAAACACTTGAATCTGAACGAACCCATTATCGAAGAGTGAAATGTTAGTGACTGTGATCCCTATTTTTGTCCCGTTGAAGTTTCATTTTGGTCCATTTCTCGTAATTGATACCAACTAAACCTTATCATAATGGCAGGAGATCGGTCAGGAGTGTAAACGTGACTGGCGCCGAGACCATGGAAGAATATTTTTGTTGATGTGTTATAAAGGGGAGCCGTATTATATAGTACTAAGACATTTGTTTTACGGTTTATTTGTTTAAACATAATCCTTGATATTTTAAGTAGAATGGATTATATTTTCCGGAGCTTCCCTAGGACACTTGTTACCTTTATAATTAATTTTGTACGAGAACACTATATCTTTGTGGTGCTTTATCTTGTTGAAATATTAACTTTGCTACTATATGTTAAGTGAATACTCATGTTACGTCCTTTTGTTTTTTTTTTTTTTATAAAAATGAGTGATGACGAGGTCCCCTACTTTGATGGATCCAAGTCATTATCCGATGTGTCGCTTGGGAAATCTGAGGTCTCTCCACATTACTTCATGGTAAGGGATAGAGTTGGATATTTGAAAGAGCAATTATTAATATTGTCTTCATTTTTATACGAGTAATACATATGTTCTATAAATTTTCTTAGAGAATACCCACGGAGGTCGCGGACAGACTACCGAAAGAAAATGTCGAGTGCACTCTGAGGTTTAAGAAGCAGCCCTGGAAGGTTTAGTATTGCGGGGGTCATGTGATCCCAAAGTTTGATAACACCGGGTGAAGACAGTTCGTTGAGGGTAATAGGCTTCGTGTGGACGACATCCTGGTGTTCTTCACTGAGGACATGGAGCCTGGCTCATTGACATTCAAGGTGCAGCACCTAAACCCCCTAGACCCAGAGTTGCAGGCTGCTCTGACTGAGCGACGCAGGTAGAGAGGTGATCCGTGTGGCAGTTCTCCTTCGGATCCTGTTATCATTGATTAGATAGGACGGACACTATTGGTCGTATTAAAACATTTGATTATGAACCTTGCAGTTGTTTTTTGAAAATAATTGTGTTGTAGTCGCATTGCTACGAACATGTTATGTTTCATTTGTTATGAGAACAAAATAATTTTGTTTTGTTTCATGGTGCATGGTATTATGTTTAATCGATTTTTATGGCAAACTCGAGCAATATCCATTAGTGTTTTGTTTTCCTCCTTGTTTGGTTCTCCAATGGTAATTTTTTTGTGGGACCAATGTGAGGTACGCCCTGATAATAATAAATGTGCCATACCTAAAAGAAAAAAATATGTAGTGGCCTCGATAAGTGTGTTTCTTTTACATATCACCTATGTTACCTTTGTGTGCCGTGACACGGTACTATTTGGTAAGTAAATAGTTGTTTTTTTTTTGTTTGTTATTTAAGTGCAATGATGAAGCTCTTTACCTTTGTAATCGAAATGTGCATTCATTTAACTCTGTAGCAAAATGAGCTCCAACCGTAATTCGCCTTTCTACTATCTAATGCCATTGTTTGTTGTGAAACTTGGGGAGATTCATCTATCTCCAACCTATTTGATGGTAATATCATCGTGTTGTATACTGCATCTCGATTTTTGCTCAACCTTTTTCTCTTTACTTGTTTTTACTACCCCAATAATTTTTATTGCAGAAAATACCATGTGGGCTGCTGCTCGTTTGCCTAAGGCAAACGTTGGAGTTCGGGGGCAACTTCTGGGTGGTCGACTACGAGGGTGATCACCTAACACCTAAACTAGGTAATTCCGGATGGAAAAAATTTGTAGACGATAACTCACTAGTAGGTAGGACCAAATTGCTCATCACACTGTCCACATGGACGACAGATCCATCACTTTCAAGGTGGATGAAAATGGGGACATTGACCCAGACTACTTCTCATTCCTTGTCAGACTAAATGTGTAGATCAAGACAACTCGGTGTGTTATGTGTGTGAAGCACTGTCGGTGAACTTCATAAACGCAAAATTGCTTTGAAACATTTCTATGTGATTGTGGATTTGTTATGTGGTATGAGGTAGATTTTGATTTTATTGTGCTATATGTTATACTCATATTATGTGTTGCATCCTTAATTCGACAATATTTATTATGCCGAACGTTATAATTAATTGTTTTACTTTGGTTTAGATTTAGGGTGATAAATAAGTTTAGTTAAATATTCCCCTTCATGTTGCTTTCTTTTTCCTACAACCAATTACACACTAAGATACCCGATTGATTAAAAAGTCATGCTTGGAAGATAAATTCAATTTCACTGGTCAAACTGAATTTAATTTAATTCCAGGCTCTCCCGCATTGGTGAATTTTCTTTTAAATGTAAAAGTAAATAATTGAGCATTAATTCAGCTACATAAGAAAGACGAAGTACTCATTTTATTACCATCCATCACACATTGAATCATCAAATCGTGAAAAAAAAAATTACTATACGAAATTGAGTGACATATTAAACAGTCCCATCATGGTGGGGACACCTAGCTAATGACTATCCAAACGATTTTTTATATCAAGGACTGACATGTTATGGATAATAAATAAAATATATCGCGTGCTTGTGTTGTCCCGTCATGGCTTCAAAGTACAACTAGGAAAAGTGTCACGAGAGTTATAGTCCATAATAGACCACTGCTCGCATACTTACATGTATATGTTTCCTATAGCATAAAAAACCCATTTTCTTTGTGTACCTACACACCTAAGTGACATAACATCCTCATTCTCAAGTTCTTACCCGCTAACCATTCTCAACATTTACTTTTACGATGAAACTACCTGGACCCTAGAGATGGACGGCTGCATCCTACACAATATGAGTCGTGAGAGAAGTATGGGTCACTGGGATGCTAACCCGAACGAACCAAACCACATGAGCTTGGTGTCAATTATGGGCCTTCTTAGGGAGGAATTTAGTTCTATACAAGATTTCACTGAGCAAAACGTCAAGCATAGAGTGGATAGTCTGCGTCGTCAGTACTTTATTTTTTTGAAGATGATAAATACAGCTGATGTTATATGGAATGAGTCAGCAAACAAAGTGCTAGCATCATAAGAATAATGGCAGGAGTGGTTCTAGGAAGAGGGTGATTTTAAATACGCGTACTCGGAGGAAGAGGAGTTCAAATTTCGTGCGATGGAGAGGGTTTTCGGTCAGACCATTGTGTCGAGCACCTCCAATCGAAGAACACCATAATCGACGAGGAAAATTTAATGGATTTAAATAAAATGTCGTGGAACGTGTTATTGGGAGTTTAAGTGTATTATCGTGTTTTCTTAGGTATTTAATGAATAAATATCTTTAATTATTAAATGTATTGTTAGCAGCATTGTTCGCATATTAGTTTCGTACCGTGTTCTCCCAAATATGTTTTGTCAAATAATAAACCGTAGCAAGATGACTATATTTTTTGTGAAAAATTTCGTGTTGTTACATCATTAACACTGATATCGTAAATCCAGACACTAGAGGGAAATTTAACTATAATGTAATTTGCGTCTATAATGATAGTACTACAACAATGTGTTCATCACACTATGTAGTGCTAAGGTCCTGATAATTAAGTAGCTAATTCAAGTGCATTCATTTTAAACACATTATGTAAGATTGTCAATTGAAACAAATCAGTTTACGATCCCTTTCGTGTTGTTACATCAGTAACAGTGATATCGTGAATGCCTACAGTAGAGGGAAATTTAACAATACAGAAATGGTGGGTCCATAAATGAATTACATGGCTTTCCACAGGGTAGATATCTTGGAGACTGCATCCTAGTAAAGAAAGTAAAGTTTGATGGGACTAATCATATTTGAATACTGGACAACTTTTGACACTATGAGTTTTCACACCATTTACATAATAATGTAAAGTTTGATGGGACTAACCATATCTGAATACTGGACAACTTATGACACTATGAGTTTTCACATCATTTACATAGTAAAGAGTAGAGAAATGAAGAGTTGTCATTTAAATTTACTAGAGCCCAATTTACCTATAAATATGAGTTACATTGGAGGTCTTTCTGTGCCAAAACATTGAGTACGAGCTAAACTGCAGAATGAGTGACGATGAGTTCTACAAGGTCAATGGCCGACATAGGCCAGATTTTTTACGCATACATCTGGGACCTACAACTTACACCGGAATCCTTGTTGGTAAGAGTAGTATGCTTCAATCTTACAAATCGGCTTTTTAAATGGGTTGTTTCATTACCGTAACATCTTAAAATCTAAAACAGAAAATTCCTACATATGTTGCTGAACAACTCCTACGCAAGAAAGTTGAAGCAACATTCCGGTATCACAAGATGCATTGGCTCATCAAATATGTGGGAGATCACATTACCCCAAGATTTGAGAAGACTAGATAGCAGAAGTTTGTTGAGGACAACAACATTACTTAAGGTATGAGTTTGAATTTCGATGTTATACAGATTAGCAAAGACTCAATCTTTTTTCAGGGTTTTTGACATTCCTGAACTGGATGATGACATTAAACGATGGATGGCAAAGAGAGGATATAAAAACCCTCCCCTAAGCGGTTGCTCATCTAGATATCCCGTACGTGCGAGTCAGTAAATCTATAAGTAATCTTGGTTTGATTGTTTTAGTTGCCCCCCCTGTGAATGGGACGTAGAGAGTTCACTATCTAGGAATGTAGTTAATTGAAGAAGGCAGTAGCCAATGCGCAGTTTGGTATTCGCAATTTCCTAAAACCGTCAGTTTAGGTGTTATCTTGTAACTTGTTTCGAACTAATTGTTGTCTTATGTCATTTGTGTCCTTGCTAAAAAATCTAGCATCGTTAACTTAATGTCAAGCAACGAATACTGGCCGATTTTAATTAAACTAACCGAGACGTTAATCTACCGGAGAACCTAACTAAGAAAATTAAATCGGACAACACTCTACATGAACAAAGATTAACTTCGTGTTTGTAATTATATCCAGTAACTGAATATGTTTCTGGTATTGTTATGCCCGAGGAGTACATTGATGTCCTTCGCAAGCTAAGCACGGGCATTGACATGTTAGTACTAATTAATAAAACATTGTGTTAGTGAGGTCAATTTAGGGCTTCAAATTCAAACTAAAAAATATAATGTAGAACCTTGAAAAAGGTCATCGTGACCGTATCTCTGAAAAATATGTGTGGTCATTTATGTAACAATGTAAATGATGACAACATTTTCTTTAGGTATCGATGACATGAATTATGTGGGCTATTTAATTCAACTATAAAAGTTTAGTACTTGAAAAATGAAAGGCATTCCATATGATACTAAGTGATTTAAAATTGTTCAACCATGAGTGATGGCGATAGCCCTAGGGCCAAACGCAAAAAGCCATTTTTTGGTATCTCCATTGTTAAGATTTCAATCCCTTACAACACACACAAACGAATTCAATCAAGAAAAAAAGAATGAAAAATGAACTGAAAAACGGCCAAACAAAATCGAACGCAAAACCAGAAACCAAATGAAGAACACAAAGCTTTTACGTGGTTTGATCAATATGATCTACATCCACGGAGGCTTTATACACCTCAATTCACTCCACTGAACAATCAATTACAAGAAATATCCCAAAAAACCAGAAGCCCCAATTCACAAACCGAATTGAGCTTAAGAACCCTAGCCTTCTAATTCTAATGATTGTGCAGTGTTTACAGAGGGAAAAATACGTGTATCAACTCTTCTTTACAAGTGGAACAAATGTATATATATAACTAAGCTCGAATCAAGAAGCTTTTGAAGCTGGAAGCAATTCTGTTTCAACTGCTTTAAAAATGGTTACGCGCCTTTGACAACGGTTCCACATGCAACGGTTCAAAACCGTTGCATAATTTTGTTATAACCGTCACAACTCCGGTTCTTCAACAACCTCCAAAACTGAACTGCTTTAAACCCGACTTTCTGGCCCGGTTCTTCCCAACCTAAACCCGGTTCCTGATTCTTCTCAATCTCTACTACAAGACATGTCCACTTGATGAAATTAAATTGACATCTACAAATCTCCACCTCAATGAATTCAAGTGCACTTCATCACCTCAAACTGCCTTTTCACCACCAGGTTTTAATTGCATTGTTCAAGCCTTATCAGGCCTGAGCAATAAACCATCTTACTCCTAGGAACTGCCTTAGTCAGAAAATCTGCCGCATTGTCCATAGTATGCACTTTCTTCACTTCAACAGACCCAGCTTCAATTATATCTCTTGAAAAATGAAGTCTAACATCAATATGCTTAGACCTCTCATGAAAAGCTTGATGTTTCACCAAGTGAAGAACACTTTGGTTATCACACTGAATAGTAACACATTCTTGTCTTATCCCCAAGTCCTTGAGGATTACCTTGAGCCACAGAGCTTCCTTGATTGCCTCAGTTAAGGCAATGAATTCTGCCTCAGTTGTTGACAATGCAACTACAGACTGTTGCACACTCTTCCAACTTACAGCTGTTCCATACAAAGTAAAGACATACCCTGTAATAGATTTCCTAGTATCCAAGTTCCCAGCAAAGTCTGCATCAACATATCTAACCAAAGGTATAGTACTAGCTTCTTGTTTCTGGAACTTTAACCCCATACGACAGACCTTTTCAGATATCTTAAAACCTGCTTCAAAGCATCCCAATGTGATTCTCCAGGATTTGACATATATTTGCTTACCAGAGACACACTATAGGCCAAGTCTGGCCTGCTACATATCATTTCATACATCAAACTGCCAACACCACTGGCATATGGAACATTCTTCATGTGAATCTCCTCAGCTGCTGTCTTAGGGCACTGATCCTTGGACAGCTTAGTTTGTAGATTAACTGGGATACTCACTGGTCTTAACTCATGCATGTGAAATCTCTCCACAACCTTCTGCAAATAAAGTTTCTGTGAGAGCCATAATGTCCCAGTCTTTCTTCTTCTTATGATGTCCATTCCCAGAATCTTCCTGGCTTCCCCAAGATCCTTCATGTCAAATTCTGAACTTAGTCTTCCCTTTAGCTGTTGTATCTTATCAATACTTTTACTGGCAATGAGCATATCATCCACATATAACAGCAGAAACACTTGTTCAACTCTTGAACCTTTGTTAAAGTATACACAGCTGTCATATAAGCTTCTTATGAATCCTGCACTAACCATGAACTCATTGAACTTCTTATTCCACTGCCTGGGACTCTGTTTCAACCCATAGAGTGACTTCCTGAGAAAACAGACCTTCTCTTCATTTCCTGGAGTCACAAAGCCCTCAGGTTGCTTCATGTATATCTTTTCAACTAGATCACCATGCAGGAATGCTGTCTTGACATCTAACTGCTGTATTTCCATGTCTTCTTGAGTTACCTTTGATAAAAGTAACCTGATTGAGCAATGCTTCACTACTGGAGAAACAAAAGTGACATCTAGTCAGTGAGGTTGGCCACTGCCGTGCTAAACCAGTAAAGGGCCAGAGCCATCGCACACCGTGTAGCCTTTATGTCCGGGCATACAACAACTAGGTTCACATACTTCTTCAAAATGGACTCAACCTGTTTAAGCACTAATGCACCACCACTATTTAAGCACTAATATATTTGCTGGTACAAAGCCAAATACGTACACAAAGCGCATATCATTCTCCGTAAAGACAACATTTATTCATGGGGTCATCGAATGTCACAATCGACTCCTTGTGCAGGCGCGAATCATACACGATGAAATTGCATGGTTTGAACTCCAGCCGACCGTTACCCAATGTCCCTCGCAATTCCAAACGGTCACAACCTTTTAAAAGACAAGGACGACACATTTTTAGATTGTTGATGTGACGTTGTCGGGCTAAACTAATCGTACAGTTAAAATACTAAACTTAAGAGGATAATTGAGAACTAACTGAATCCAAGTCTACCTAAGGCTTCACATTTCCCCATGCTGGTAAAATGCCCCTCACGTAGTCCGTCCACGGCTCCAAAACATCATCAGCCACCTCCTCAAGAGTAGTTTCGTCGATGTACACATTTTTAGTGGTCATTCATGTGGAGGTCGTTCCATATCGAGCCTACCTCTTAATATCAAGCATGTGTCATTTTCGCATAAACTAAATGCTTAAAACATTAAAAAAATAAAAAGGACGAAGTTGGATAGCTTAAGTGGCAGAGCATTCACTACCTAGACCATTGGTCCTAGGTTCGAGTCACCTTGAGGGGAGGGGAGGGTTTTTTCTTTGTTAACAAAAAATAAAAAATGAAAAGGAAAATGTATATACTAGAGACTTACTGAACTTGTTGTGAAGATCGCTCCAAATCGATGTAATTGGAACGAACTTCTCAAACTGCAAGCGTACGGTTTATGACAGAGGTACTATATAAGATATCCTATCCACAAGGAGGATTTTCCGTGAGAATCGGCTTAAGCACGTTCGAGCAAGTTAGGTCAAATGTAAAGTGAGAGTTTTGACTAATCCAATAACATAAATAAATAAAAAAAGTAAAGCAAGGAGGGAACCGATCGATGGGGAGATATTCCCGAAGCTCGATTTCACACAAGCAAAATGGAATTAACAATTTGAATACGATTAAAGGAAACACGTGTGGGCTCTATGTGATTGAATTCTTATCCCAATCGATATCCTAACTGGGTGATAATTCTAGAATACGGTTGAGGTGTCGTATTCCCCTAGGATAGGTGAGTAATCGGGGTTCGATGTAGACTACCTATATGAATGAGATTTAAAAACTCAACCCCGGGCCCTGGGTTACAAACTATGGGAGACTACAAGAGGATAGCCCGACTTCTCTAATGTTAAACACCGGCGTTGGGGTGTAGTTCCTACACATGTGACTAAACTTAAATTCGTCCGTCCTAGCCAAGACCCCCTAGACTCTACTTCCCTGTTTGGTAGGTCTTCTCCTCCATAGGTCTCCATCCTACCAATTGGGTTTGATTGATTTAGGTTCCGGATTGAATTTTCCTCCCGACTAATCTAAGGCGTAGAAATCCAATCCTAAGCTCATTTAAGATCAAATCGAATTTCCTCGAAAGGGTGGTAAACCCTAGCCTAGGTTCCGATTATCCTTTCTCAAATGCACAATCATACAAAATAAGGCTAAATTATCGAAAGCTCGAGCCACTGAGTGAAGCCTATAATCAAGCTCTAATTTCATATGAAAATCATAATAAATCAACCAAATCCTAACCTAGGTTACCACAACCCATAACAATCCAATAATCAATCAACTAATCATCAACCTCGAAGCTTGGGCTACTCCCGGGCTTCAAAAAATACTACTCACAAATCATCAAGGTATAAACAAGAATCATCAATATCAAGCAATAAAACAATAAAAAATGGAAAGAAAGAGAAGGGGAGAGAAAATGCTCAATAATTTGAAGAATCCTTGAAATCCTTTGATGAAATAGTCGGGTGTCACAAGCCCATGACTAGCCTCGAATTTCGCACCTAAGATGGCTTCTTCCTTGAAGAGGAGGAAGAAAAACCCCAGTTTTCTAAGCTAAAAATTGAAAATGTAAAGAGAAAGGGAGAAGAAGAGTGTAGGAGAAGAATTTTCTTATAAAAAGAGGCAAGACAAAGTTTTTTTTACAAATCAGAGGGGAAGGGATATATATAGGTCTTCCCCCAACCTTCAAAAAGCTAAAAATAAGCCCTAATAAGGGAAAAAGTTTAAAAATTTAAAAGGGAGTGTTTGGTCCTTTAAGTTGTTGAGTCGAGCCCCTTGGGCGCACTCGATTCGTCTTTCTCGTGATTTCTGGGAAATATTTGTTTGGAACGAGCCTTCGACTTCAGCTACAAAGTTGTAGATTTTTGTCTCGGCTACACTTGGCAACTTGAATTACTCAAATTGGAGCTCGAACAAAGAAGTTATGATTGAAATAAGAAAACTGCATGAAACAGTGTATGTGCGCCCGAACCGGCCGCGAACTACCGGTCCAACTGCCGGTCCGGCAGCCGGGCCGGTCGTGACAGTGGAAGTTTTTTAGATGACACACTGGACCGACTACCGGTGGTCCTGCCGGTCCAGCAGCCGGTCCGGTAGTGGCCCTGATAGTGGTCATTTCCTCTGTTTTATACCTTCGTCTTCCGTCGCTGTTTCGGACCCCTTCCTCTCGTTTTCTCGACCCAAACCCTTCACGACATTTGTTCGTGACTCGACGAAATTCAATTTAAGTTTTTTTTTGGTTTGACTCAGGCCCGTTTAGGCCTTGGCTTGCAGGCTGAAACGTGGCATATTTGTGATCGACCTTTTCTTCTTTTTTTCTCGAATTTGAGGCCTTTTCATTCATTTTCTCGACCCGACTCCTCACGAATTTTACTCGTGACTTGATGATCTTCAGTTTGGGCTTGAATCTAACCCATTTTGGGCATGTTTGGGCCTCAGGATGCATGCCGGAGTACGAAAATGGATGTGAACGATCTTCTAAATTCATCCGAGTTTCCTAACCTTCAAAATAAGACTAAAAAACACCAAAAAGTGCATCAAATCATATTAAAAAGGGAAATCAAACCAAAAATACAATAAAACATGAAATCACATATAAACATAACAATTACACAAAATTCTTCACAAAATATGAACGTGAAAATTGCAAGAAAAACGGTAATTTTTGCGTTCATCATCCCCACAAACTTAAGCTTTGCTCATCCCTGAGAAAATTAAACATTTAAGCACATAAGAAAACGAGGTTGAAAAGTTATTGGAAGCCCGTTAAACATCAATTTCTTTTTTTTATTGAGCACTTTCTACATCTCCTTTATTATTTACCACCTAAAGCCAGTTCATTCTATTCTTCACAAGTTCGTCCTGAATCGTGTTGTGTGTGTTTTGGAATTACAGTAATGCTCACAAGCATCACAACTTCGGGCTAAGTTATTTCATTTACAAATGCTATCCTCCAAACTATGCCCAAACATTCATCTACCCTTAAATCTCATCAACCAATATATCTCATTCATTTTTAGGCAAGGAATCCTCTAGTGTTTTATACTCAAGTTTTAAATTTCAAAAATCGAGACACTTCCAATACTTCTTCCTCATTAATCACACAATAAGCCAACTCAACACTTATTTCAACCAAGCAACATTTTCAATCAAAACAATAAAGACCTTGAAACAAAATATGGTAGAATGGCATAGATCACAATTACAAGCAATTCAATCAAAAATGAGGAACATCATCTTCAATCACATAAAAATAACATTCTTTCCATCCTCCCCACAAACTTGGGTGAAATTCTCAAGCTCAAGTAGCAAAGGAGGTGGAATTCATGTATTTCCCAAAGATCATCAATCAAAAAGCTCATAATACTCACATTTCCAAACTAACCATTTATTCAAACAAAGATAAAAAAATTCAAGAGTCATGTAGTTACAAGATTTCATGATTGATTGCAAATATGAGGAGAGAACCTCAATTCATGCAAACAAATGTGTCTCCTCCCTACAAACTTAAATGCAAGCATGACATTTAAGTAGGCATATGAATCAAGTGCAAGGAAAGACAAGTAGGCATATACTCAAATCGACAAAAATCGCAATCATGGAAACCAAGGACAAGCAAAAATGACACCAATCAAGTGATTACAAATTATGCACATGTAAAAGGAACAATAATAGAGATAGAGTAGACAAACTCAATTGAGGTGTCGAATCCCTTTATTTCCTTTTTGCATTTCTCCAATGATCACTCATCTTGACTCGTATGACCAGTGCTTGGGGACTTTTATTCAAAATTCAAGCTATTTCCTCGTGTCCCAAATGTACCTAATCACACAACTCAAGAATTCATCAAATCTTAAAAAGAAAAACTAAACTAAGAGCAAATAAAATTAAATCCTAAGAAAGTAATAAAAAATTTAGTGCTTGGGTTGCCTCCCAAAGCGCTTGGTTTAAAGTCGACGGCCCGACTTTCACAAGTGTTAGTCGAGACCCAAGAACAAATGTCTGTCATGCCATGCTTTTGTTTGCTCAAGATAGAGAATTGATCCACCGACATAAACATGGCATGATGGATCACAGATAAGATTATGGACATATGATTTATGCAAGAAGATATACTTAATGTCCATAATCGATGTAAGTTTTTCAAAATTTGAAAGAATTGATGATTCAAACCTTGCATCCCGACCACTAAATGATGCCTCAATAAATGGATCTTTAACAAATGCGATCATAATCACACACTTTGTTGAGACATTGAGATTGCTCTTCCAAAGGCAATGCATTATTTTTATTGGAAGAATAGTCTCTATTCTCTAATGGTGGCTCATGAGAGAGGAAGTTTTCACTCTCCTCTTCTTTCTCCTCTTCCCTCAAGTGCACACTTTCGTCTCCATTTCTCTCCAAAACATATTTGGAGAGATGAGCTTCCATAACCTTAGTGTGTGCCTCAAACTTTTGATTGAACTCATCCTTGTCACTCTTCATTTCTTCTTTCAATGCATTGATTGAAGAAATTTGGTAAGATTCAGATGTTTCAAAGGTTTGATGACTTGAGGAGGGAATATTTTGATCGACCTCCTATCCCAATTCATAATTGTTTGAAAAAGAATTATAATCCTCGAATTGAGACAGGTGGGTGGGAGGATGTTGCATTTGTGAAGAAAAATGGTGGAAAAAAGAGTCACAATCCAAATATATGTGACCTTCCTCCCCACAAACTTCACAATGCACAACTTCCATATTTTCAAAATAGGGAGAAAGATAAGAACCATCATCAAGCATAAAAGGTAATGCATTAACTTCGAAAGGATTGAGAGCATAACTCTCAAGCAAATATTGCTAGTGATTGGGGTTCATTTTTTATTTTTAGATTTTTTTTTAATAATAAAAAGAAAAATGACCTAATCTAACTCTAATCTTGCTCGGGCTAAATCCACGGGAATGAAATTCTCCCCGGCAACGGCACCATGAACTTGTCACAAAAATCACTCCAAATCGATGTGATTGGAACGACCTTCTCAAATCCCAAGCAAATGGTTTGTAACAGAGGTAGTATATAAGATATCGTATCCACAGGGAGGATTTTTCGTGAGAATCGGCTTAATACGTTCGAGCAAGTTACGTCAAATTCAAAGTGAGAGTTTTGACTAATCTAATAACATAAAACAAATAAATAAAGCAAGGAGGGAACCGATCGATGGGGACATATATTCCCGAAGCTCGGTTTCACACAAGCAAAATGGAATTAATAATTTGAAGACGATTAAAGAAAACACGTGTGGGCTCTATGTGATTGAATTCTCATCCCAATCGATATCCTAATTGGGTGATAATTTCGAAATACGGTTGAGGTGACGTATTCCCCTAGGATAGGTGAGTAATCGAGGTTCGATGTAGACTACCTACACAAAAGATTTACAAACTCAACCTCAGGCCCCGGGGTACCAACTATGGGTGACTAGAAGAGGATAGTCCGACTTCTCCTACGCTAAAGACCAGTGTAGGGGTGTAGTTCCTACACACGCGACTAAACCTAATTTCGTCCGTCCTAGCCAAGACCCCCTAGACTCTACTTCCCCGTTTGGTATGTCGTCTCCTCATATGTCTCCGTCCTACCAATTGGGTTTGATTGATTTAGGTTCCGGATTGAATTTTCGTCCCGACTAATCTAAGGCGTAAAAATCCAATCCTAAGCTCATTTAAGATCAAATCGAATTTCCTCGAAAGGGTAGCAAACCCTAGCCTAGGTTCCGATTATCCTTTCTCAAATACAGAATCATACAAAATAAGGCTAAATTATCGAAAGACCGAGCCACCGAGTCAAGCCTATAATCAAGCCCTAATTTCATATGAAAATCATAATAAATCAACCAAATCCTAACCTAGGTTACCACAACCCATAACAATCCAATAATCAATCAACTAATCATCAACCCCGAAGCTTGGGCTATTCCCGAGTTTTGGGAAACACGAAAACTACTCGCAAATCCTCATCAATATCAAGCAATAAAAACAATAAAAACTGGAAAGAAAGAGAAGGGGAGAGAAAATGCTCAATAAATTAACGAATCCTTGAAATCCTTTGATGAAATAGTCAGGTGTCACAAGCCTGTGACTAGCCTGCGAGTTCCCCACCAAAGATGGCTTCCTCCTTGAGGAGGAGGAAGAAAAACCCTAGTTTTCTAAGCTAAAAACTGAAAATGTGAAGAGAAAGGGAGAAGAAGAGTGTAGGAGAAGAATTTTCTTATAAAAAGAGGCAAGACAAAGTTTTTTTTTTTAATACAAACTTATTGGAAATATTTTCCTAGTATCGTATGGATGCTTAATTGTGTTATCTGAATTATCCAAAAATGCAAACTGATTTTAGTATTAAAGTATTGACTAGAATATTGTTTAGTTGTTTGATTTTCACCAAATTATGCCGATGTAATACGTCGTAGATGTTGCTAGTAATTATTCATATATTCTTGAATAGTTAATATTATGAAATTTGTCTTAGATAAAATCATGATTATTATGTGAAGTTGATTTGTTAAGGAAATGTCTATGAATGATGTTATTTTATTATTTTTGTTTAAATCAATTTTCCATGATCGCTTAATTGCTAATAAATGATATGAGTTTGACTAGTAATTGTATATTTGTTTTGTTGTTACATGTATTATGAATTTTCAAGTGCATAATGATGTTAGTTGGCATAGGATATTAATCGAGGTTTAAATTTTGATTTCAATATTACTTAAAATAATTTTAGGGACATGTCCATTCTGTTCTCTTAACAATCTGAATAATAATTATCTTTCGTATGAAAAAAAAAATACTTATTTCTATTTAAAATTGCTTTAAAATATTTATTGAAAATCGGGTCGTTACAAAAACAAATTAAACAAATACATCCTAAACATGCAATTTAATTTAATTAGGAATCTAGCATAAATCTCTAATATTTTTAAATAACTTAAAACAAGTAATAATTTACTTAAAGTTATTTTCTAAGTATACACATAGAAATCATAAATAAAATCCTACCACACAATCAAAGTAACTAGACATCATAATAAATTTCAAACATACTAATAATTCATGTAATATCTCGACAAACACCCATTATATGTCCAAACTTACAAAAACAAAATAAACTTCAAGCATCATAACAACATTGTTGAAATTTTCAAATACCAAACTAAACAGAGTTTCATTTATAATTTAATACCATAATATGCTTTTTCGGCTTCGTCTCTGTTTCAATCAGTCTTTCCATATCTACTTGAAGTTCAATAATGGGTTAGGTTGAGCTTCCTTCAGCTCGTGGAGGCACAGTTTATAATAATTAAAAGCACACAAGGAGGCATAGTATGTAATACAGTTTAATGAATATAACATGTAGTCAAGTAGCATGTTAATTGTATTGTATAAGGACATGTAACCAAGTAGCATGTCCTTTGTATTGTATTGGGACATGTAGCAAAGTAGATTGTATTGTATAGCAACATGTAGCCAAGTAACATATTGGTAACAGTAAACGCCTATGTCCTAAAGATACAATTAATTAAACTAAATCGTAAATAACGCCCTCCTGAAAACGAGATGATTGAAATGCAAATGCTGGCAAAATAATTCGTTATCCTAGGCCCGTAGTCTTGCTCCTCAATTTCTACAATTAATAGAGGAAAACATATTTTAATAATATTATACTTTAATTAAGTAGAAAGTAAATGAATGAAGAATGGTTACATAACAATAAAATAGAACATAAAATAAAGAAAGGTTTAGTCTTGGAGTAATTAAATGGGGTTGTCAATTTATTTGCAAAGGAAAGGAATAATTTAGTGAAGGGATAGTGGGGTTTTTGGATAAATGGGTTTAGAGATCTGAATTGCATAAATGGGGTTAGAAGTCTGAAACTTTGTTAGAGAAGCTGAAGATGAAATGGCAGCTTATGTGGAAAAGAAGAAGGATGACTTGTGTGCTGATGTGGTGTATCCCGCTGTTACAACAAAGAGGAAATCTTATGCAGAGGCTGTACTCAGTAAAGCAGTAAATGAGAAGCAGAAAACTGAAGCTTGAAGACAAGATAAACAGAAGAGCAAGTACTAGCCATTAATGAATGAAAAGGACACTCTTTGGCATGTTGCAACATGCTTTTGTTGTTGGTCAAAATATAGCTGTTAGATCATTTATTGTTCTTGGATGTATTTAGGACATAGTCTTACTATATATATCCATCAGATGTAATACTCATTGGTGTAGAAAATGAATTCAAGACAGTATCTTATCTCATCAGATTTCATGGCTTCTTCCGTTGATGTTCACTTTATTTTCTTTCATGGTATCAGAGCGGGTTTATCCTACCTCTGATTGCCTCTCCTTCCTTTTTTTCTTGAACCTTTGAATCATGGCAGAAGAACAAACAACTGTTGCTGCAACAGTCGCAATAATGACCACACCTCCTCAAATTATCCAACCTCAGAATCAGCTTGTTTCAGTCAAGCTAGATGAGTCCAACTTCCTCATTTGGAAGCAGCAGATATATACATCTATCAGAGGGTATGGTCTTGTCTCTTTCATACTGCCTAGCAAGAACATTCCTCCCAAGAAGATCATAAAAGATGGATTCACAGAAGAAGAAGACAATCCAGACTACTTACTGTGGGAGAGACAAGACCAGTTGTTGGCTTCTTGGCTTCTCTCTTCCCTCAGCGAGAGTGTGCTCTCACTCATGGTGGGCTTAGACTCATCATCAGAAATCTGGAGCACCTTGGAGCAAAGCTTTGCCAGTCAAACAAAAGCTAAGCTGATGCAGTATAAAATCCAACTGCAAAACACAAAGAAAGATGGAATTACAATGAGGGAGTATCTTGGAAAGATGAAAAGCTGTTTTGATCTATTGGCATCCGCAGGCCAGAAACTCAGTGAGGATGACAAAGTTATGCATATTCTCTCTGGGTTAGGACCAAACTATGACTCAGTTATGGTTAATGTCACCTCAAGAGCAGGTGAAATCTCAGCTACAGAAGTGCAAACATTGCTGCTCTCATATGAATCCAGATTGGAAATCAATCAAGTACAAACACAAGGGGTAAACAATGAAGGCTCACAACTTTCTGTTAACTCTGTCACAAAAGGAAATCAGGGACAGAATTTTCAAAAGAAGTTCAGCACTGAAAGTTTTAGAGGAGGAAGGGGTGGTCAGTTTCCAAACAGAGGAGGATTCAGAGGAAGGGGTGGAAGAACCAATGGAATAAAACCAACATGCCAATATTGTGGATATGTTGGGCATGCAACCAACAAATGTTGGTATAATCCAGACAACTACCCTCAAAATCCTCAACAGAATATGCAGCATTTTGGAAACAAAAATCCATCCCTTAATCTTGCTCAGATGCCCTCATATGGATATGGACAGGAAGTAGGAAGTGATTGTGGATGGTATCCTGACACTGGAGCATCAAACCATGTGTCAAATGACATAAGCAATCTCAACAGTGCAAGTGAATACCAAGGAACAAGCAAAGTCCAAATGGGAAATGGTGCAGGTGAGTGTATAACTCATTTTGGTAATGCATATCTCAAGTCACCTTTGAATTCAAAATCTTTCATTCTTAAAAACCTATTGCATGTCCCTAACATAACCAAAAATCTCATCAGTGTTTCCCAGTTTGCTCTTGACAATTCTGTCTATTTTGAGTTTCATCCTTTTGTCTGTCTTGTTAAGGACCAAGCAACCAAGGATATTTTGCTCAAAGGGACTCTTGAAGATGGTCTTTACAAGTTCAACCTGCATTCTACTTATGTTCCTTTCAATCAAGGAGATCTTTCCACTTCAGATTCTCCAAATCAAGGATTCAAATCCAGTCTGCCCTCTATATCTAATTCTGTATCTCTTAGTAATCCTAGAATCTGTAGTGCTTCCTTGAACAAGAAAAGTAGCTTAGAGTTATGGCATCAAAGGCTGGGTCACAACAGCCATGATATTGTAAAAGTTGCACTCAAGAAATGTAACATCTCTTTTGAAATGAAAGATACAGATTCTGGGCTTTGTATTGGTTGCTCCTTATCCAAAAGTCATAGACTCCCTTATATTGATTCTAAAACTGAATATAAGCAACCTTTTGAACTTGTTCACTCTGATCTATGGGAACCATCTCCCATTATCTCTAGGAATGGCTTTAGATACTATGTAAATTTCATAGATCACTTCTCAAAATTTACATGGATCTATTTCCTCAAAGAGAAAACTGAAGTTGTTGCTGCCTTTCTTCATTTTAAAAGCCTTGTTGAAACCCATTTTAAGCACAAAATCAAGTCCCTACAAACTGATGGAGGAACTGAATACAAACCCCTACTTCAAACCTTTGAAACCAATGGGATTATTCACAGAACCTCTTGTCCATACACTCCTCAGCAGAATGGAGTAGCTGAGAGGAGACATAGACATATTGTAGAGACTGGACTCTCTCTCATTGCTCAGTCTCAAGTCCCATTAAGATTCTGGGATGATGCCTTCACCACTGCAGTATACATAATGAACAAAATTCCTGTCAAAAGCCTTTCCTACCAATCCCCCTTTGAAATTCTGTACAAACAAAAGCCTGACTACTCCATTTTCAGAGTTTTTGGTTGCCTGTGTTTTCCACATATGAGGCCCTATAATAAGCATAAACTTGAACCTAGATCTGTACAAGGTGTGTTTCTAGGATATAGCAATCAGTTCAAGGGTTATAAAGTTCTTTTGCCCTCTGGAAAGATAATATTTACTAGGGACATTGTCTTTGATGAATGCACTTTTCCTTATAAACAAATCATCTCTCCACAAAGGCCCAATGACACTGTCTATAAACAATTCCACACTTTAGCACCACCTCTAATTACCACTCAACCTAGTGAAAATCCCTCAATTCCAAACCAAGAACCATCATCTCCTCAGCAGCAAAGATCTCCACATACAGACCACTCCACACATAATTTTTCCCCATCTAGTAATCATTCTGACTCTGAGATTATGCATTCTCAAAATGATTTACATAACTCTCCTGTTACTGACAATCCCACTGAGGATACAACTCTGGTTTCTCAAACAGGTCATAGAATGATAACAACATCCAAAGCAGGGATATTCAAACCTAAGGTGTATTATGTTGATTACTTAAATGAGGAACCACCATCCTATATTGAAGCCCTTAAGCACAAACATTGGAGAGATGCTATGATGTCAGAGCTGGCAGCTCTGAAATCCAATCAGACTTGGAAATTAACTTTTGTTCCAGAAGGAAGAAAGCTGATAGGATGCAAATGGGTGTTTAAGGTGAAGAAAAATGCAGATGGGAGTGTTTCAAGGTATAAAGCAAGGTTGGTGGCTCAAGGATATTCTCAAATTGAGGGACTGGATTACTCTGAAACCTTCAGTCCAGTTGTGAAGCCATCAACAATAAGAGTCATGTTGAGCCTAGCTGTTGAGAAGGGATGGAAAATCAGGCATCTGGATGTTAATAATGCATTTTTGCATGGTGATTTGAAGGAGGAAATCTTTATGAGGCAACCACCTGGTTTTGAAGGAACATCAACAGGTGGAAATCAATTGATGTGTAAGCTGAACAAGGCACTATACGGCTTAAAGCAAGCTTCCAGAGCTTGGTATCTCAAGGTTAAAGAAGTACTGTTAAGACAGGGTTTCCAGCATTCTAGAGCTGATAATTCTTTGTTCTTCAGAGTAAAAGGAGGTTCATTCATCTACATATTGATATATGTTGATGATATTCTCATCACAGGAAATGTAAGCAGTGACATTGACTTGGCCATAAAAACTCTATCACATCAGTTTTCCCTTAAAGATCTTGGAGAGGCACATATGTTCTTGGGAATCAAGATATCTAAGACAGAAGATGGTCTGCATCTGAGTCAGGAGAAGTACATCAAGGAGCTACTGAAAAAGGCTAACATGACTGAAGCAAAAGGAATAGCAACCCCAATGATCACAGCTCCTCATCTCTCTAAACATGAAGGAAATCCTATCCAGAACCCCACCTATTTCAGAAGTCTCGTAGGTGGTCTTCAATATGCTACAATAACAAGACCTGAAATATCATATTCGGTCAATAAGGTTAGTCAATATATGTCCTGTCCTTTGGACACTCACTTGAAGGCTGTGAAGAGAATTCTGAGATATCTAGCAGGAACTGCAAGTATGGGGTTGCAGCTTAAAAGGAGTGGAAATCTGAATCTATGTGGTTTCTGTGATTCAGATTGGGCAACTGATGTTGATGATCGGAAGTCCATCACTGGTTTTTGTGTTTATCTTGGTGGTAATCTAGTCAGCTGGAAATCCAAGAAACAATGCAGTGTCTCAAGGTCCAGCACAGAAGCATAATATAGAAGTTTGGCACATGCCACAGCTGAGATTGTATGGTTAACCTCTCTTCTGCGTGAATTAAAGATTAATGATGGAAAGATGCCAGTTGTATGGGTAGATAACATCAACACTATAGCTTTGGCATCAAACCCCATTCTACATGCTAGAACCAAACATGTAGAATTGGACATCCACTTTGTGAGAGATCTTGTGAGCAAGGGAATGATAAGAATTAACCATGTGCCATCGACAGAACAGATTGCAGACTTAATGACAAAACCACTAAGTGTGCAATTCTTCACAAGGTTGAGAAACAAGCTGAATGTTGTCCCACAACCTGTGCTTGAATTGAGGGAGGCTGTTAGAGAAGCTGAAGATGACATGGCAGCTTATGTGGAAAAGAAGAAGGATGACTTGTGTGCTGATGTGGTGTATCCCGCTGTTACAACAAAGAGGAAATCTTATGCAGAGGCTGTACTCAGTAAAGCAGTAAATGAGAAGCAGAAAACTGAAGCTTGAAGACAAGAAAAACAGAAGAGCAAGTACTAGCCATTAATGAATGAAAAGGACACTCTTTGGCATGTTGCAACATGCTTTTGTTGTTGGTCAAAATATAGCTGTTAGATCATTTATTGTTCTTGGATGTATTTAGGACATAGTCTTACTATATATATCCATCAGATGTAATACTCATTGGTGTAGAAAATGAATTCAAGAGTTCAATGAAACAGTATCTTATCTCATCAGATTTCATGGCTTCTTCCGTTGATGTTCACTTTATTTTCTTTCAAACTTGAATTTGGAAAATTGATTGAATCTCTTTCTCTCATTTGAAAAAAATACACGCATACAGCCTCGATCCACTATTCTTCCTCTATCAGATTCATGCATTGCATCTTCTATATTTTATTCTGCTTCTTTTCATCCTCCAGAATCGCGACTCAACTACTAGTTTACCAGAAGACTATATTTTTCTTCATTTTTCGATAGAAGATACCAGCAGTCCTACACTAGGCCACGTCTTGAGACATATGCAGGCTCAAGAGTAGGATACCCGGCGTGGCAGCACTGCTCTTTCCCTCTTATTAATTATTATTAATTTTTTGCAGCAAAAATGTTATTCCTCTTTGAGGGGAAGGGAAAAGGGTTGACAGTTGAGGTTTGAAGGGAAGGAAAAAGGGTTGACGGTTGAGGATCGAGATTCGTTTTGTATTTTGATTTCTAGGCAGGCGGATGAATTAGAAATTGCAAATTTGCTGAAAGAAATTCGTCGGACCAATTGGTATATCTGATTGGAACAGTAGAAGAACAAGGGTAGAAAACGAAACAATAGAAGAAAAGGTGTAGAAAATTTACTTTGCTTGGTAATGAAAATTAGCGTGTAAAAGAATTGGAGTATAAGGGCTACCATATTTGTAATAATTATTATAAGCAGTTTTAATCCAATCTCAAAACTTCCACTACCCACTCCCTTCTCCATCTAGACACGCACACACGTTCACCAACAGTTACTTTCTCTAATCCGTAATTCCTAATCTCCTTCGGTGTAAGATTATAATTGATCCTTGGGCCAATGACTTATTGGATGGGCATAAATTATTGGGCCCGATAATGTAAATGGATGAAATGGGTCTATGCAATTGGGTCTATAATAAAAATAATGGATGTTAAATATTATGAATGTATCCAAATAAATGGATTTACATATATACATATATATAAGTTTTGAAATAATTTATCGAGCCACTATAAATTTATTTGGACTAGGAAGTCCAAACCTAAAATAATAATCACATGAAATAGGTCGGCCCAAATTTTAATGAAATGATGCTATAATCACACTAAATAGTTTAATAAATTAGACTTTTGGCGATCTTGAGCTATCTTAATCCTTTTCCAGATCCTCTCTACCACTCTTATCGTCTCTTCCAACATTATCGGGGCCTCGAACTTCCTCAGACCAACTCATCCCAATAAACTGGAGCCGTACACTTTGGTACACGTGTTCGTGCACACACTTTAGGACGCTTTAAGTGTCATTTTAGTGTTGTTTTTGTGCAATTTCACATGTACTTCATGCATATTATTCTCATTGGGCAAAATAATGCGTTTGGTTCATTTTTTTGTTAAAACAGGTGCAAAGGGATCGAAAAATAGCATCAAATGATCGCGGAGTCGGTGGATCGATCGAGGCAACAAAGAACAAGGCTAAAGGATGATCTCGGCCGAGACAGGATGCAAATCTCGGCCGTTATGACTCCCACGGAAATCCAGAAGTTTTGAGAAGCTGAAGATCTCGACCGAGACTGACAAGCATCTCGGCCGAGATGACCCTCCAGGGAAAGTCCAGAAATTCAAGAGAACAAGATGGTTTCATCTCGGCCGAGATAAGCCTGTTGGATTTGTATATTGAAGGCAAAACCTTTTATATACAATGTTTCCAGTTATTCACTGTTTATCTCCTATTTGATTATATTTGCACTTTCACTATGTATGTGTCCCCATATCTCTTGCAAATAAGTAGATCATATGGTGTGTTGTAGATCACAGAAGATCATATGATTGGTTAAACTTAATGAGATATAAAATATAAATCACAATTCAGACAACTTGAGGACGAGTTGTTGGTTTAGGTTGCAGTATTAAGTAAGAATAGTTTATCTTGACTATTTACTTATACTGGTACGTATTTACATATTGATAGGATCACAATGAGATAAGTTCTTCTGCCTGACCTAATTGAAGAACTAGATATCTCGGTGACTTATAATAATCTAAAGCCTCAATAAGATTACAATTATGAATGCTTGTTTGTGTGTCACTTTGATTTACCATGGACAAGAGTTAAGTTATAACTTTTATACTATGTATTTTGGGTGACAGCAACTTGCATATAATAATTGGTAATTTGTATTTAGGTAATCGTATCCATTTAGGATTATGATATCCCCTTAAAGAGCTCAAAAGGTTTATTGTACTAAACCCTGCAGGTTAATTAAGTTCAAATACAATAATAAGGTTGAGTGGTACTACTTAAGGAATAAATAAAAAATTAATTAATTTAAGCTGTTAGATGCTTTAATTAATTTATGGATATTTGATATCTTAAATATGGGATAAATTAGGTCTAATTAAAGACCCGACTAAACTCGGGAATAAAGGGGTAAGTCAGTATTGATTCTCTAATGGAATGAATTAATGTTTATGAATTAATTATGTTCTGGGCTGAACAAGGAAGAATTAATTCATAGTTAGGCCCATCTTTATTTCTTGTATTTGATCCCTGGACTAGCCCATATAGACTCCTAGTCCACGTAGGAATAGAGAATTAAATTTCTAATCGTAGAAGAAATTAAACTACCAGGCTTCACCCACACTCAACCATGTATTATAAATACATGGTCTCTCGTTCTGTGAATATAGAAGAATTAACATTAAAAAAAGATCACTGAATAGAGAGAAAGAGAGAGTAGGCGGCGGCGGTTTAAGGGGTTCCTTCCCACTTGGAATTCTTCAAAGATTGTCGTCCATCCGACGTTGAGGATTGAGTAGGGGATATAGTCCAGAAGGTCAAGACGGGAGTCAGAAATCATTCAATCAGAAATCGACCTTTTGTGTAAACAGCTATCAGGTCGAATCCCTTAAATCCTATGTGTTGTAGGCGCATGTTAGGGTTTATATAAATTTATAGATCCACCTCTAGGGTTAATCAATAAGGATACAAATTATGACAGCAGAGAAGGGTACTAGGGAAAGGGATTAATTATATTACTTTCTACAACAGTATTATAACAGATATAATTCCTACAACTGGTATTAGAGCCTGGTATGTCTTCTTGGCTCTGTCAAATATAATTTGTTTATTGATTATGTATGTGCGTTGTGTATGTTTAATTTTTGCCGTTCTTCGTGGCTCGTTTTACGTCGTGTTTGTAGACGTTGGGTTGTTTTTTACCACGAGAAAATTCGTGGTTAGAATATGTTCGTTTTTACTTGTATTTTGTTAAAAAATCTGTAAAAGTCGAAGAACGAAGACGAAGAACACGAAAAATGCGAAGAACCCGGTGGCAGGTAGCCAGCGCTCTGTGCTCCCGACGCTTGGAAGCAGCAGCCCCCGACGCTTGGAAGCAGCAGCCCCCGGCGCCCGGCGCTCGGCAGCAGCAGCCCCCGGCGCCCGGCAACAGCAGCCCCCGGCGCCCAGCGCTCGGCAGCAGCTGCCCCGGCGCCCGGTAGCAGCTGGCCCTGGCGGCCGTCAGATTGCGGTTGGAGGGGCGGCGGCGGCTAGGGTTTGCAAACCCTAGCAGATCGTTGTCGTGCACGGGCCTGGGCGCGCGCGAGGCGCTGGGCTTCGGCCCGGCAGGCCCCGGTGGCTCTAGACGGCTCGGCCCCCTCGGCCATGGCGTGGGCTTGGGCTAGGGTGTCACACCCACCCTTGTAAAAACTTATTTTATACCGATTTTTAGCCTTACAAAACCTGTATATTTTTTTTAAAAATTAATAATCTAAAATACTTTCCCGATGTTAAAATCTCATCAATATGTGCTCACATAGATCCAAGTCAAGCACAGTAGCATCACTCCGAATTCAACACCATATTTACAGCAATATACATATTAAAGTTCTCTAATTTGAACAAGTCCAAAAAGGTTATTAGAACGCTAGCAAAAACATAGTGAGTCCAAGGTTTAGCCCCACAGGTCGTCATTCATATACACGAGGCTTCAAGACTTGCAGAAGTTCTAACAGCATGCCAGATTAGTCCACGAGCTCATACGTAGTCAAACTCACCTACAATGCAAGAACTACGTGAGCTAAAGCTCAGTAAGCAGAAATCATGCATGACAAATGCGTGAATGATGAGATGCAATTTACAAAACCATTTCTTTCAACTCTACTCAAAAGAAAACCGTTTTCGTGAGTATTGGCTCCCTTCACTGGCACAACCTCACCAGAATATCACTTATTGGCCATACTCGTGACTACCAAGGGTCCCTCCTCCCCCCTTATAGTCCACCCGAGATATCAGTGATGGTTGGTACGACCAAGCGGCTATCCTCCCGAGACTACCAGGGGTCCACCTCCTGCCTGCCCCCGCAGTCCACCGGGAAGTCTACCTCTTCCCGTACCCCTCATCACGAAGGTGCTGAAGTGGGAACCTCTTCCGCGTGCACGCCTGTCACCGGAAGCATCCCGAGAGACACCATATACAATGTATAACTCTCAGTGTACCAGTGGTGACCAACCCCAAAACATTATCAATTTATGCAATTACGTTATTTTGACTTCTTATATGTACACATGTAATCCTTGTAGATGCTAATGCTCATGATTGATGCACATCAGTTTGTTTCTAGCAATGGAATAAAACACGTTATCCAAAGGTATGCAACAACGCATATAACAATCAATTATCACAAATAATAAACACAAATACTGTGTTCAAGCATTGTAGTTGGAGATGGATTTCTACTTACCTCTCCTCCGGAGTAGCTTTTGAAATTTCCTATTCCACAATGGTAATCAATCCAGTTCGTTACGAAGCGTAACTACGTCTGGGGGCGATACCAAGCCAAGATATTTTGCTTTAGATGAATCTTGGAGTTACAATTACAAAATGAAAGAAGAAAACTGTTTTAATAGCTTCTTGGACACAAAAGCTGAAAAGTAAGTCGGTCTTTGAATCTCGGCCGAGATTAGACCCTGTCTCGGCCGAGATGACTAAGTCGGTCTAAGGGTCTCGGCCGAGATCACTCTCTGTCTCGGCCGAGATGCGTCTCCAGGGCAAACTTCCCGTTTTCCCTGCCTTCACGTCTCGGCCGAGATCACTTCTCTGTCTCGGCCGAGATGACTCGACCACCCGTCTCGGCCGAGATCCTTCCCCGTCTCGGCCGAGATTACTTTCCAGCGAGAAACACTTCATTCTCCTTGCTTTTGGCTCCACACTATAAACTTGTCACGCATAGTCTTAAATTCTGTAGCATGTTTCATTATTTTAGACTAGGGGGTTCTTGACTACCAAGGTAAACATGTCCAAATTAGTCGCAAAATATAAAATAACGCAATAAATGTAATAAATTAATTACTATAAAACTATCACGTAAATAGCACATAAAATATGGAATGCATGAAATGCAAAAATTATATTTGCCAGTGAGTTGTGAGAGGCACGGGTATTACATCCTCCCCCCCTTATAAAAATTTCGTCCCCGAAATTTACTTACTTGAAGAGTTCAGGATATTTGGCTCTCATTTCATTCTCTCTTTCCCAGGTGGCTTCTTCGACTGATTGGTTTCTCCATAACACTTTGACCAACGGAATTTCTTTGTTTCTGAGCCGTTTTACTTCCCTTAACAAAATTTGTACTGGTACTTCCTCATATCCCAAGTCTGCTTGTAGTTCTACAGGTTCACTGTTCAGGACATGAGACGGATTTGCGACATACTTCCTCAATACTGACACATGGAACACATTATGTATTTGAGACATTGATGCTGGCAAATCGAGTCTGTAGGCAACTTCACCAATCCTCTCGATAATAGGAAATGGACCAATGTATCTCGGACTAAGTTTTCCTTTCTTACCAAACCGCATTATTCCCTTCATTGGAGCAACTTTCAAGAACACTAGGTCTCCTACTGCAAACTCAAGTGCTCTCCTTCTCTTATCTGCATAGCTTTTCTGGCGACTCTGAGCCGTTTTCATCCTTTCTCGAATCTGTGACACAGCTTCTGTCATTTCTTGTATTATACTTGAACCTAGAAGTCTTCTTTCACCAACCTCATCCCAATGTATCGGTGATCGACACTTCCTACCATATAGTGCTTCATAAGGGGCCATTCCTATAGTAGATTGATAACTGTTGTTGTAGGAAAATTCTATCAAAGGTAGAAATTTGCTCCATTGACCCTGGAAATCTAACACACAAGCTCTGAGCATATCCTCTAAAGTCTGTATCGTCCTTTCCGATTGTCCGTCAGTTTGTGGATGATATGCAGTACTGAAAGACAACTGTGTTCCCAGTGCCTTGTGTAAACTCTTCCAGAAAGTAGACAGGAATCTTGAGTCTCTATCTGAAACAATGGATAACGGTACTCCGTGAAGTCTGACTATTTCCTGTATATATATCTGAGCATAACGATCCATGGAGTAAGTAGTACAGACTGGAAGAAAATGAGTAGTTTTCGTAAGTCTGTCCACAATTACCCAGATAGCATCGTGACTCTTTACAGTTTTCGGCAATCCCACTACAAAATCCATTGTAATGTTCTCCCATTTCCATTCTGGAATCAGTAAGGGTTGTAAGGTTCCTGCCGGTCTTTGATGTTCTGCTTTTACCTGCTGACAGGTCAAACACTGTTCGACACACTGAGCAACATCTTTCTTCATACCTGGCCACCAATACTGCACCTTTAAATCTCGATACATTTTGGTAGCTCCTGGATGTACTGAGTATGGTGTCGAATGTGCCTCTGCCATAATATCTCTACGAATGCTATCTACATTTGGCACACATAACCGGTTTTTGAATCTTAAGATATCATTCCCTGACAACTGAAAGTCCGATAGCGTCCCTGAAGCGGTATCCTTCTTTACTTTAGCTAAATATTCATCTTCATTCTGTCCCTGCTTAATTCTATCAAGTAGGGTAGGCTGAAGGGTTAGAGCTGCTAGTCTTGCCTCTACTACTCCCAATTGAACAATCTCGACATTCATTCTTTGCAAGTCTAGTAACTCTGGTTTCTGAATCAAAGCTATCAATGTAGTACCTTGGGACGATTTTCTGCTTAAGGCATCAGCAACGACATTTGCTTTACCAGGACGATAGTTGATAACACAGTCATAATCTTTCACGAGTTCTAACCATCTTCTCTGTCTCATATTCAGCTCTTTCTGTGTGAAAAAGTACTTCAGACTTTTGTGATCTGTGTAGATCTCACATCGTTCTCCATATAGATAGTGTCTCCAGAGTTTTAGTGCAAATACTACTGCTGCAAGCTCCAAGTCATGAGTAGGGTAGTTCTTCTCATACTCCTTCAATTGTCTGGATGCATATGCTATTACTTTGCTATTCTGCATTAACACACACCCTAAACCATTCTTCGAAGCATCACTGTATACTACAAAGCCTCCAGTCCCTGTTGGTATAGAAAGGATCGGCGCAGATGTTAACCTTTTCTTCAGTTCTTGAAAACTCTGCTCACAAGCCTCTGTCCACTTGAATGTTACACTCTTTCTAGTTAACTGTGTTAAGGGAGATGCAATTTTCGAGAATCCTTCTACAAATCTCCGATAGTACCCAGCTAACCCGAGAAAACTACGTACCTCTGAAGGATTTGTAGGTTGTGACCAATTGTTAATTGCTTCAACTTTACTTGGATCAACTGAAATTCCTTCTCCTGACACAACATGCCCTAGAAATATTACTCGATCCAACCAGAACTCACATTTCTTGAACTTAGCGTACAACTGTTTCTCCTTTAGAACGTCTAAAACCTTTCTCAAATGCACAGCATGCTCTGCTTCATTCTTGGAGTAAATCAGAATGTCATCAATAAACACGATAACAAACTTATCCAAAAAGTCTTTGAACACCCGATTCATCATATCCATGAAAGCTGCTGGGGCATTTGTCAATCCGAATGGCATTACCAAAAACTCATAGTGCCCGTATCTTGTACTAAATGCCGTTTTCGAGATATCTTCCTCTTTAATTTTCAGTTGATGATAACCTGAACGCAAGTCAATCTTGGAGAATATGGCAGCTCCCTGGAGTTGATCAAATAAGTCATCAATCCTGGGTAAGGGATATTTGTTCTTGATCGTAACCTTGTTTAGTTCTCTATAATCTATACACATCCGCATAGTACCATCTTTCTTCTTGACAAACAAAACTGGTGCACCCCATGGCGAAAAGCTAGGTCTAATGAAGCCTTTGTCCAGTAAATCTTGCAATTGAATCTTCAACTTTTTCAACTCTGTTGGCGCCATTCTGTATGGTGACTTCGATATAGGAGCAGTCCCTGGATATACGTCAATTACAAACTCTATCTCTCTGTCTGGGGGTAATCCTGGGAGTTCCTCTGGAAATACTTCAGGGTATTCTTGCACCACCGCTACCTCCTCTATAGTCGGACAATGTTTCTCTTCCATACTCATAACACTTACTAAGTAGCCTTCACAACCGCTTTCCAATAGCCTTTTCGCTTTTACCGCTGATATCATGTGATATTTGAACCTTTTTCGTACTCCAATAAAGACGAAAGATGTGTCTCCAGGCGGCTGAAATGTGACTATCTTGTTCTGACAATCTATTGTAGCACCATATTTCGATAGCCAGTCCATTCCCAAAATCACATCATAATCATTCATATCTAATATGATTAGATCGGCATAAAGTTCTCTTCCTTCAATAGAGATAACACATGCTCGCAGAATTTGGTTAGTTTGTTTTGACTCTCCGGAGGGGATCACTATATTGTAACTAACGTCTGCTACATCAGGTTTTCTACCCAGCCTCTTCACATACTCAGTGGATGCAAATGAATGTGTAGCTCCAGAATCAAATAATGCAAATGCAATAGTATCACAGATGGGAACTTTACCTGTTACTACAGATGTATTTGCTTCCGCTTCCTCTGTGGTCATGGTAAAGACTCTAGCTGGCGTCTTCTTTTGTGTAGCAGGGTTTGAGTTTTCTGGACAAACCGTGGAAATGTGTCCTGCTTTTCCACATTTAAAACAAGTCCGATACTCTGCGAAACACTTTCCACTATGCGAACCTCCACATGTGGGACATGTAGGTTGTGTAACTGGTGATTTTCCTTGTTCACCCTTTTGGCGCTTGTCCTGATCCCATGATTGTTGTCCTGGTTTTGGTTGAGAACCCGGCCTTGGACCTTGCACTTGTAGCGGCCTTTTCTTTCCATCTCCTCCAAAACGAGGTCCTTGTCTTTGTATAAACTGACGCCTAACCTCCTGAGCACGCCTAATTTTCATTTCTGCTTGTTCGGCAATCAACGCTCGTTCAGCAACTTGTGAATAAGTTACTCCATGTATTCCAGCCATACACACATCTCTATATAACTCTGGCCTCAGACCTTCTAGGAATCTCTCTACTTTCAGCGCATCCGTGCTGACCATGTGCTCCGCAAACCTAGAGAGTTGCTCGAACTTGGCGATGTAGTCTGCAACATCCATTGCCCCTTGTCTCAATTGTATGAACTCGTTCATCTTCATTACTCGAACTGGGGCAGTGAAATACTTGTTTCTAAAAAGTTCTTTGAACCTATTCCACGTCATTGTCGCCACATCCTCTATAGTTTTCATTGTGTCCCACCAGTGTCCCGCACTTCCACGTAACATGAATGATGCGCACAATACCTTTTCCCCCTCAGGAACTTTACTATACAAAAACATGTTCTCCATAGTTCTAAGCCAATCCTCTGCATCAGTGGGATCTGTTGCACTCTCAAATGTTGGCGGGTTAAGCTTTCTAAACCTTTCCCCGATGACCTCTAAGTATTCAGCTCGAGGTTGTTGTTGATTTACACCATTTCCTGGTTGTTCACCCACACCCCTTTGTTGGATAAGTTGTTGAATTTGTTGCGACTGTTGTTCGACTAACCCTGTCAACCGAGCCACAATCGCTTCGAGGCCAACACCTACTGCTGGTGCGTTCGGTTCTAGATCGTTATTTCCTTCAACACCTTCTCCTCTAACGACCTCCATGATTTCTTTCTAATTTTATTGTCCCTCTGTCACAGGCCAATATGATTCATGAAATAATGAATGCAAGTTACGAATAAGTAAAACTTACTGGCATGTCTGCGCTTCAGAAGTTCCGAGCTCATGTATATGAACTGTCTACAGGGCACAAACCGGGCTCTGATACCACTCTGTCACACCCACCCTTGTAAAAACTTATTTTATACCGATTTTTAGCCTTACAAAACCTGTATATTTTTTTTAAAAATTAATAATCTAAAATACTTTCCCGATGTTAAAATCTCATCAATATGTGCTCACATAGATCCAAGTCAAGCACAGTAGCATCACTCCGAATTCAACACCATATTTACAGCAATATACATATTAAAGTTCTCTAATTTGAACAAGTCCAAAAAGGTTATTAGAACGCTAGCAAAAACATAGTGAGTCCAAGGTTTAGCCCCACAGGTCGTCATTCATATACACGAGGCTTCAAGACTTGCAGAAGTTCTAACAGCATGCCAGATTAGTCCACGAGCTCATACGTAGTCAAACTCACCTACAATGCAAGAACTACGTGAGCTAAAGCTCAGTAAGCAGAAATCATGCATGACAAATGCGTGAATGATGAGATGCAATTTACAAAACCATTTCTTTCAACTCTACTCAAAAGAAAACCGTTTTCGTGAGTATTGGCTCCCTTCACTGGCACAACCTCACCAGAATATCACTTATTGGCCATACTCGTGACTACCAAGGGTCCCTCCTCCCCCCTTATAGTCCACCCGAGATATCAGTGATGGTTGGTACGACCAAGCGGCTATCCTCCCGAGACTACCAGGGGTCCACCTCCTGCCTGCCCCCGCAGTCCACCGGGAAGTCTACCTCTTCCCGTACCCCTCATCACGAAGGTGCTGAAGTGGGAACCTCTTCCGCGTGCACGCCTGTCACCGGAAGCATCCCGAGAGACACCATATACAATGTATAACTCTCAGTGTACCAGTGGTGACCAACCCCAAAACATTATCAATTTATGCAATTACGTTATTTTGACTTCTTATATGTACACATGTAATCCTTGTAGATGCTAATGCTCATGATTGATGCACATCAGTTTGTTTCTAGCAATGGAATAAAACACGTTATCCAAAGGTATGCAACAACGCATATAACAATCAATTATCACAAATAATAAACACAAATACTGTGTTCAAGCATTGTAGTTGGAGATGGATTTCTACTTACCTCTCCTCCGGAGTAGCTTTTGAAATTTCCTATTCCACAATGGTAATCAATCCAGTTCGTTACGAAGCGTAACTACGTCTGGGGGCGATACCAAGCCAAGATATTTTGCTTTAGATGAATCTTGGAGTTACAATTACAAAATGAAAGAAGAAAACTGTTTTAATAGCTTCTTGGACACAAAAGCTGAAAAGTAAGTCGGTCTTTGAATCTCGGCCGAGATTAGACCCTGTCTCGGCCGAGATGACTAAGTCGGTCTAAGGGTCTCGGCCGAGATCACTCTCTGTCTCGGCCGAGATGCGTCTCCAGGGCAAACTTCCCGTTTTCCCTGCCTTCACGTCTCGGCCGAGATCACTTCTCTGTCTCGGCCGAGATGACTCGACCACCCGTCTCGGCCGAGATCCTTCCCCGTCTCGGCCGAGATTACTTTCCAGCGAGAAACACTTCATTCTCCTTGCTTTTGGCTCCACACTATAAACTTGTCACGCATAGTCTTAAATTCTGTAGCATGTTTCATTATTTTAGACTAGGGGGTTCTTGACTACCAAGGTAAACATGTCCAAATTAGTCGCAAAATATAAAATAACGCAATAAATGTAATAAATTAATTACTATAAAACTATCACGTAAATAGCACATAAAATATGGAATGCATGAAATGCAAAAATTATATTTGCCAGTGAGTTGTGAGAGGCACGGGTATTACATAGGGTTTCGGCCCGACAGCCCATTAGCCCATGCAGCCTGTTTACTAGCCTAGTGTATTTTTCGTTTTAGCCCGGTCCGTACCCGAGTATGCGAGGCCCAACGTGAAGGCCCAAGAGACTTGAAGATTTGTATTTCCTAAATTATTGTAATAGTTTAGGATTTAATTTATCCATGTTGAGCCACGAAGAATGAATTTTATTTATTTTTATCATTTCTTTATTGCTCAATGGATGAATGATATTTATTATCATGTTTATTATGTCTATGTGATTTATTAATTGCGCTTAGACTATCATGCTAGGACCTTCTCATATATTAGCATATTTAAATTCTCCAAGCATGCTTTATTTATTGTGCTTAGTTTTTATTTATGCTTAGGATTACGTGTTGATGCATGGACAAACCTTTTGAAGTAAAAGACTAAGCAAAACCTGACAATTTTAATTTCTAAAAATAGTCAAAAGACCTCCACAACCGGTCTCTAGGCAAAATAAATAATAAATTTAGTAAACGTCCACACGCGTGGCTTGCTCATATTTATTATTTATAAGTTTGTTGGCTGGGACTTCTAAATACATCATTTAATTTCAAAAGAAAAGTGGGAGTTACAAGCGTAAACGTCCACACGCGTGGCTTACACGTATGATTTTCACAAGTTTTCTAGATAATTGAAAACAAATGGGATAACGAAGGTTAAATAAATTGGAAGCGACGTAGTCCACGAAAGTGTGTCAAATCCAAGAATTTATTTACAAGTGTTAGGACGTGGTCACTGCTTAGATATTAATTTAAAGTACAACTCCCTGCGGAGTCCCTTCTTAAAAATAATGTGGTCTAGTATAAAAGCCCAATTATTAATTTCATTTGTCAAAAGGTTAGGTTGACATGGATTTAAATTAAAATGACTAGGTATTTTAGTCTGGTTGAGGGATTTACATATAAACGTCCACCCGCGTGGCTTATACGTAAATCTCTTGGGCTATTGGAGGATTCAATCAATATTATTTTATCAAAAGGTTACAATATTTTTTATCCAAATTGTATGTGATTGTGCTCTTACATGTTTATTGTTTAATATATCGTTATCGTCTGTTATAAATATTCTCGAACAACACCCCTTAACCGGTCCTAATTATAAAGAATGAAAACGTAATCTGGAGTATATTCTTATCGCTGAGGAACACTATTTCGCGTTAGTTACTCCTTGTCCGGATCCACTTACTGCACTGGCCACTGATGAGGAGCGGGCAAAGCATGACAGGTGGCACAAGTCTAATAATGTAGCCAAGTGCTACATTATGAACACTATGTCGTCTGCTTTGCAGCTCCAGCATCAAGACATGGACGATGCTGCCAACATCATGTTGAACCTTCAAGAGGTGTATGGGGAGTCGGACAGAGCTGCTCGGTTTGACTTAATGAGGCAAATCATGGAAAGTCGGATGATTGAGGGTAGCTTAGTGCATAATCATGTCATGCACATGATTAATCTCATGGAGAACCTTGGTTGATAGGAGGGGGTATCGACGGCGAATCCAAGGTCGATATCATTCTCAACACTCTTCCCAAATCCTTTGAGAACTTCCATCTCAATGATGTTATGGCCAAGAAAGACTATACTCTTAACGAGTTGCTCAATGACCTAGTTACAGCAGAGGGGGTGATGGGAAAGCATTAAAATATAAAACTAATGGAGCAATGAATAAAAGATGATGACTTTTGCGAATACCCATGTCTAGGGGTGAGCAAAGTTCGTTTTAAACAGAATTAACCGTCCGATATGAAGCGAAATTATCTAATTGGATCGATTCTTAAAATTTTGGTTCTGTTTTTTATTTTACTTTTTAGAAATTTCAAATAATTTGGTTCGGATCGGTTTTAGTATTTTTTAACCAAAATAACCGAAATCGAACCGAAATTTATAATTTTTTTTTAATAATATATATATATATATAATAAATACATATGAAATTCTATTTTTCTTTTATTTGCTGATATATATCAATAAATGTATTCATATGTATTAGACTTAAAAAGGTAAATAGTGTTAACCCTAGATTTCCCTTTTTACAATTTACCTTCGTTCATTTTCTTCAGTCCAACGGACCACCGCGGCACTACCTCCCTTTCATCTCTCCGAAGTTTCTTTCTCTCGTTGGAGTCGGCGCCGACCTCCACCATCTACCGACCGTCGAGTTCCACCACTATAGTAAGTACGTACACTCTAAGACTCATACAAATATATTTATCTAACAAAACCGTTCTTAATTTTTTGAATCAACCATAAAGTTACTCTTATTCTAGAGAGAAAAAAGATAAAATATTGTAGTTCCATGGAATTTATTTTGATTTCAAAAGGAGTAGACCGGAAATTCGGTTGATGAAGCATCCATCTACAATTCATCTATCTTTCTCCTGCCCGTGGACTACTTCTCTAGACCACGACTGTCGCCATTCTTTCGGGAATTTATAACTTTTCATGAGATAATACTTTTGAACTAAATAAGTTTCTTAAAAGGAATTGTTGATATTCAATGATTGATTTATACTATATTATGGATCATGTGCATTGCGATCTGCATATCAATTCTGTCTTATTTATTTCTCAATTATGTCTAAGGAGTGAGATAGTATTGTAATTGCTAAGTATATTAATTTTTCATAAAAGAAACATCCCCTGTATATTAGTCTTCTGGAACATATTTAATCATGCAAAATTATAGTTTTAATGAAAAAGAATATGTAATATTTTAACTATATAGGGTCCATGATTGATTTATACTATATAAGAAATTGTTGCTATTTGCTAGTGTTGATCAATGCAAAAGTTTAGCATTCATAATGTAAATACTAATTTAAACACATTTATAACCTCATTTTGATGTATAAATTTCAATATAATTGTCTTGTATAATTTGTATGATATATATTCATAGTATGCTTACATGGACATATTATTATTAGTATTCATCATGTATAATTTGTATATATTTTATTATCCAGTGAAGTGTCCTAACTTAGATATGTGTTTTTCATTCCTTTTTTTTTTTTTTTTTTGGGCAGTAGAAGCATCTGTGAATGAACTAACATCTGAAGAGGGCATAGGAAGCAAATTCCAAAGCTTCAAATATTGATACTCAACCTGTTGTTGAGTCTTCAAGGAAAGCTTCAAAGAAAAAAGTTCCTCAGGAGAGAAAATAGATGAAGCCGAGATCGAAAGCATGGAAAACATTTGATATGATCAAGGATGCAGATGGTAGAAGAATATGAGCCAAGTGCAAATATTGTGGCAAGGAATACTCCAGTGATTCAAGCCGCAATGTTACGTCAAACCTTCTTGGTCATGCGAATTCATGTTTGCAAAACCCGAATGTGCAAAGTAGACAATCATTACTAAATTTGCAGCCTAGTGAGAATAATTTGGAGAATACTAGGATGGGTGTGGAAGCGGGTACACTTAGTACTTGGAAGTACGACTATGATGAGATTAGAGAAGTTGTTGCCTACATGCTCATTGTCGATGAATTACCCTTTAAATTTGTAGAGGGGGATGGGTTTAATAGGGTTATGAGAAAGGCTTGTCCTAGGTTTAAGATACCTTCTCGATGGACAGTTTCACGGGATTGTTTTGATTTATATGCTATGGAGAGGCTGAAGTTAAAGTCTTTTATGAAAGATAATTGTCAGAGAGTTAGACTTACAACTAAAACATGGAATTCTTTGCAAAGGATTAATTATATATATGTGCATTATTGCTCACTTCGTTGATGATGACTGGAACTTGCATAAAAAAAATCTTGAATTTTTTTTATGTTAGTAGCCATAGGGGTGATTATATTGGTAAGGCAGTTGAAACTTGTCTTCTTAACTAGGAACTAAAGAATGTGTTTACCATAACTGTTGATAACACAAGTTCAAATAATACAGCTATTGTCTTCTTGAAAAGAAGAATGTTGAATTGCGGAGGTAGTGTGTCAAATTGCAAGTATCTTCATATGAGGTGTATAGCACATATAATCAATCTTGTTGTTTCTGAGGGTTTGAAGGATGTAAACCCTTCGATGAAGCATGTGCGAGAAGCTGCAAGATATATTCGAAATTTTCCTGCTAGAATGAAAAAGTTCAAGGACTATAGAGGATGAGGGTATTGAGTGCAAGAGTTCATTATGCTTGGATGTAGCTACTAGGTGGAATTCCACCTATTTGATGCTAAAAACAGTTGCACAATTTAAAAAAGCATTTGAGAGGTACGTAGAGCAAGAGCCAAACATTTTTGCGGACTTGGGGGAAGATGGGGTTCCTAGTATTATTTACTGGTCTTGTGTTAAAAAATGGCAGATTTGTTGAAGCACTTTTATGAGCTAACTTTGCGCATCTCAGGCTCTTTATATGTCATTTCTCATTCATCTTTCAGCGAAATTAGTGACTTATGTTGTATTTTGAATTAATGGAAGGGTAGTGATGATATTGAGATTAGAAGGTTGGGTGACTCAATGAAAACAAAGTTTGACAAGTATTGGGGGAATCCAGATAAGATGAATAAAATCATCTTTTGGGGAAACATTTTTTATCCTTGTTATAAACTATAGTATATGAAGTATTCATGTGGTGAGATGTATGGTGCTGAAAAGGGTGGTGAATTCTTTCTATCTATCAAAGATGAATTATCACTGATGTTTACGGAGTATAAGAACATGTACCTTCCAATGTACGACGCATTAAGTGACAACAACCTCTCAAACTCTAGTTCTGGAGGTTTTGGTTCTAATGTTAGTGATTCCGAAATTAGCTCAAAGCCAATATCAGTCTTGAAAGCTAGATATAAGAAGCAAAAAATGGCAAGTGGAAGTGGTCCGAGTAAGAAAAATGAGCTAGATATTTACTTGAATGAGGCGATTCTTGAAGATTGTAACAATCTTGATGTATTAAAGTGGTGGAAGCTGAATTCTAAAAGATTTCCCATCCTCTCAAAGATGGCACGTGACATCTAAGTTGTTCATATTTCAACCATTACATCAGAATTGGTTTTTAGTACTAGTAGTACTTGATGCGTTTAGGAGTTCCTTAACTCCAAGATTGTTGAAGCTTTAATTTGTGCACAAGATTGGTTCCGAACCTCCAAAGTGTCTGTTTCTATTGAAGAACTACTTGATGACCTTGAAATCATTGAAAAGTATGACTGTTAAATTTAATTTATATTTATTTCTTGATATGTGATAGTGTTACTAAATTATGTATGTTTTTTACATGTGTTTCTATTTCAGAGTTGCCTATTGTTGGTATTGGATATTAAGGAGGAGCACCCATACTAATCCATCCATGTTGCTGTCATGTTGTATTGCTGTTTTTGTTGATGAGTTTTGATGTTGGCTAGGTCCATATTTCATGGCCTTAGTTTTTTGTTGATTGTAAAGTTGCAAACTGATAGTTTTGTTATTGGTTGCAAGTTGCAACTACCAACTGTTCCATTAAATTCTTTAACTGAGTGGGTCCTACTTGCTTCATCTTGCATTTACATATGAATTCCAGATTGAATTTCCATTTCACTTGAATCTGCATTTACATTTCCGTTGTACTTTCAAATGGAACCAGTACGACACGGAAGTAGTGTGAGTCAGTGAGTTAGGACCCCTTCTTTTGAAGATTTAATTTTGACCAATTTGGGGGAAAAGGTTGAATGAATAAAGTATAAACAAAAGAAATTTTAATTTAATATATTATGAACAAGAATTATTTTGGATAAACCGAATACCGAATCGAATAAATTCGGTTCGGTTAAGAATCGGTTTATGAAATATCAGTTCGGTTTTTTATTTAGCTTCTTTAATTCGGTTTGGTTTTCGGTTTCACTACATAATTTCGATTCGGTTACCGACTCGAATTTTGCTCACCCTTACCTATGTCTTTTGGGGTCACACATAGGTAACAACCAAAACTTTGAGAAATGTTGTAAATAGTGTTGTCTATCAACATTTTATGCTATTAAACAACACCATATGTAACCGTTGTGAGAAGTGTTGTTTGTAAGTGCAAAAAGATGCTAAAAGACAACAGTCAATAGAAATCGTTGTCTTTAAACCTTCTACTGTTGTCTATTAGCACAACTACACACCAAAAGACAACGCTTTTGTAAAAACATGTTGTTATAAACTAAAAGACAACATAGATTACAAAAACCCGTTGTATTTGAGGTGTCGTTAAATTGGATTTTTCTTGTAGTGTGTATTGGCCACAAAGCCTCTTGCTGTTATGATTGTCTATACTAAGACTTATTTCCCGGCTCTTTTCCAGAGTCGTTTTATGATTCGAGTTTCTAATTTATGACTATTTCTATAGGATTTCTGATTTGAGATTGGTCGCCATCAGTATTTTCATCCTTGTCTTAAATTGAGGTAGAGGATTCATTTCTCTCCACGAGTAGGGTCATCCCAATCCTCAGCCTTAGGAGGCCTCGGCTATTCTATCCTTGAAGATCATGTCAAAGGATGAATTGTCGGAGCTAGGAAGTTTCGATATAATTTCCTAAGAAGTTTTATTGGATGGTTGCTAGTTGGTTGATCAATCCAAGCATCACCACCTCTTCTCAGGGCCCAACGAGGTTAGGATTTTTTATAGTGGCAGTGGTAGTCCACCGCAATCCTATCAAAAACGATAGTGGAAATGGTAAGCCATTGCAATCCCATCATCTCTAAGAGTAAAACAGTTACACAATTTGAAAGAAATAAGAACTTGAATTTCATCGTAATGTTCAAACTAATTTAGAAACAAAAGCCGACTTCAACTACTGACCAAACAAAAGAAAATGACTATGAATTAAATAAAGCAGAAAATAAATGTCCAAGGATTAAAATAACCTAATGGTAGTACTTCTTAAGATGCTCAGCATTCCAAGACCTCAGAATTGACTTTCCATCGAGATTTTCATGCTTGTAGGTGCCTTCCATCACCACTTCGCAAACACGATAAGGATTGTCCTAATTAGGAGATAGCTTATTAAGTCTTTCTTAATAGTTGAGCTTAGCTTTCCTAAGGGCTAGCTCCCTTGGTCAAAAGCAGTGGGACTTAACGCGGTTATTGTAATATTTAGCCATCCTTTGCTGATAAGCAACCATCTTCGCCATAACCTTTTCTCTTTGTTTATCGATGAGGTCAAGATTGGCTCGTAGCCCTTCGTCAATCTCTTCTATGTTAAAGTTTTCAACCTGCGGGCTTGGGATTCCAATCTCCACGAGAATGACAAATTCTGAACCAAAGGTTATGCTGAAAGGCGTCTTATCTGTTACAGTCCTCGGTGTCATCCAGTAAGCCCACAAGACCTTAGGGAGAATGTCCGCCCAGAGACCATTGGCATCGTCCAATCTTGTTTTCAGAGCCTACAAGATTGTTATGTTGGTGACCTCAGCTTGACCATTGGATTGTGGGTAAGTGACGGAGGTCGTCCTAAGCTCAATACTAAGGCCTGAGCAGAACTCCCTAAAGTGCACATTATCGAACTGCTTCCCCATTGTCTGGGACAAGAACCTTTGGAACTCCAAAGCGACACACGATGGACTTCTAGGCAAAGCTTCGAATTTTCTTCTCTGTAATGCTGGCCAATGGTTCAACCTCGACTCACTTGGAGAAATAGTCAATAACAACGAGCAGGAACCTCATCTGTCCGGTGGCCTGAGAAAATGGTCCAAGGATATCCATTCCCCAGACGGGAACGGACCATGGTGTAGAGACTAAAGGCATTGGGACCGCCGGTGATTGAAGAATGTTAGCATTCATTTGACACTTCTCACAGTTTCTGACAAAGCCCATAACATCTTCTTTCATTGCTGGCCAACAGTATCCTTGATGTAAGACCTTTTGTGCTAGAGCTCTACCCCCCAAGAGATTACCGGATACCTCTTTGTGGACCCCTCTTAGAGCATAATCAGCTTCACACGGGCTAAGACACCTAAGGTATAGCAATGTGTAAGAACATTTGTACAAGTTTTCACCCACCAATGTGTATCAGGCAGACCGATAGACAATCCTCGCTTTTAGTTTACCCTAAGGTAACGTCCCCATCCTTCAAGTAGTCCTTGATAGGATCCATGCAACTAAGCTCTGGTGCCAAGCACATGACTTCAGTTTCTTCTATGCTATGCCGACGAAGAATCTCCATTGGGAATCTCTTAATGATTTGGCCTTGATGTTCTTTACTTGGGATATATGATTAGTTTCAAAGTAATAGAGCTTCGTAGTTAAGTTACGGACCTCACCAAGTATTTGGCCATGGTGGAGCCCTTAGCTTCATAATCATCTTTAACTTGGTGAACCACCGATTGTGAGTCACTATGGAATGCCACTTGCTTAGCATCGACCTTTGTCACAATCCTCAGTCTTGTGATAAGAGCTTTGTATTCAGCCTCATTCATTGATGCCTTGAAGTCTAACCACAATGCATATTCAAGGGCATTTCCCTCAGGAGTGGTCAAGGTTATACCGGCTCCACTTCCGCAAAGGTTGGAGGCACCATCGACATACATGGTCTATAATCTTTATTTGGTGTATTCGCTTCTGACACAACTTCTTCCATGGGAGCATGGGCTCCGTCCTCAAAGGTTGATAGTGCATATCAAATTCACTAAGCTCTATAGACCACTTTGCCAACCTTCCCGACGTCTTCGGCTTCTGTAGTATTTGCTTCAAAGGTTGGTCAATAAGCACAACTATAGTGCGTGCTTGGAAATAAGGTCTCAACTTATGAGCTAAGAATACTAGTATGAAAGCTAATTTTTTTACCTTAGAGTAGCGTATCTCAGCACCTCTAAGGACTCAACTTACACAATATATTGGTCGTTGAACACCATTCTCTTCTCTTACCAGCACCAAACTCACTGTTGTATTAGAGACTCCAACATAGAGGGAGAGCACCTCTCCTAGCCAAGGTCTCATCAAGAGTGGTGAAGAACCCATGTGCGACTTAAGATCGTCAAAGACTTTCTGGAAGTCCTCTATCCATGAATTTTTTTTTCACATTCCTTAAGATTTTGAAAAATGGCAAGCTCTTCTCCACAGACCTCGACAAAAAATGACAAAAGGGCTGTCAGCCTCCTAGTGAGCTTTTGTACGTCACGTATAGTCTGAGGAGGTTTCACCTCCAAGAGTGCTTTGATTTTATCTGGATTGGCTTCAATCCCTCGTTGCGTAATCATACAACTCAAGAACTTTCCAGAGGTCACTCCTAAGGTGCATTTATGAGGATTCAACTTCATCCTGAAGTGTCTCAAGACTGTGAACGCTTCATTAAGGTCATTTATGTGTTGATTTGCGTGGGTACTCTTCACCAACATATCATTTACATACACATCCATGTTTTGCCCAATTTGATTTTTGATGATTTTATTGACCAATCGTTGGTAAGTTGCACATACGATCTTCAGACCGAAAGGCATGACCTTGTAATAGTATAAATCCATCTCAGTAACGAACGTCGTCTTAGCTTCATCATCAGGGTGCATTTTGATCTGGTGGTATCCTTGGAAAACATCCATGAAACTAAGCAACTGATACCCAGCCTTAGGATCCAATATTTGGTCAATCCTTGGGAGAGGGAAGCTATCCTTAGGATACGCCTTGTTTATATACTTGAAATTAACACAAATTATCCACACACCATTAGGCTTTAGGACGAGGATAACATTTGACAACCAATCTGTGTAGTCAATCTCTCTCACATGATCGGTTTCTAAGAGTTTGTTGACCTCTACGTTCATAGCTTGGATCCTTTATGGTGCGAAGCTTCTCTTCTTTTGTCTTACGGGTCTAAATCAGGATCCGCATTGAGTCTTTGGACAATGACTTTGGGATCGATGCATAACATATCCAAGGGACTCCAAGCAAAGACATCGGTGTTTTCCCTTAAAGATCAGACCAAGGCATCCTTCAACTCCTCCGGAAACAAAGATTCTGGCTTAATAACCTTTTCCTTATCTCCCTCATAGAGTGGAAAAAAATGATGTTCTCCACTGGGTCTGCTGACTTCTCACATTGATCACCAGTTTCCAGATTATGAATAGCCAACATCTCTAAGGTCCGTTGCTTCCATTTAAGAGAATCAACATACAATTGTTTGACTACTCTGGTCTCCTCGAACTTGTTCGGTTCCATGTTTAGTAGAAATTTTCATGAGTAAATAATATGTTGAGACAATTGCCTTAAGAGCGTGCAACCTTGGTCATCCCAAGATAAAGTTATAGCTAAATGGTACCTTCACCACGGGAAAATCGACCATGATGCCGGTCTGCTGAGGTTTGTCCCCTGCGACCACGGAGAGGCAGATCATACCCTCCGGCTCTACAGCATGTCCTGCGAAGCCAACTAGATGGGTATTCACGGGCCTCAGTCGATCCTTGCTGATATTCATTCGTTCGAAGGCATCATAGAACAAAATATTAGCAGAGCTTCCATTGTTAATAAGAATCCTATGCAACGTGTAACCAACTATTGCTAAAGTCACAACAATATGATCATCATGAGGGGTGATAATCTTACCCATATCATCGTCTGTGAAGGTAAATTAATCATCTGACCATGGCCTTTTTCCTAATGCACTCCAATCTGAGGTTGCCGAGCCACTCTTCCTCAGGGTGGCGGAGAAGGCTTGATATTTGATGGCGTCGGTCTCCCCATGAAGTATCATGAGAGCTTGGAAATTCTCAAGATGATCATGGGGGTCCAAGGTTCCGCCATAGTTCTCCATTTGATGCATCTTGAAGTTCGGCTAGACTTCCTCCCTTATGATGCTCTCCACAAAAGGAAATTTCGTAGGAGCAAAGAGGAAAGAGCCTCGCGTCTTAACCTCAGTCCAAACCTCGCCCCAACTTTTGCTCCATCTCTGCCAACTTAAGTCGTATGTTATGTTGGCTATCTCTTTCAATAGCTATTGTATGATGTACCAAACACATGATAGTAAATAATTAATACATACTATACCCCCTACCAAATGAATGATATTTAATACAAACAGCCCAAAACATGCTACACTATCCTATGATTATTACTTACCCCTTATCTTAACACCCTAACAAATGAGCCCTTAATATACTGAAAGTTATATTCATACACACAAATAAATGTTTACTATAGTAAACTAAATACTAACCATCAAAATTCATCTTGCATATTGCATTTAAAATCATACCCTTTAATTTTGGAATTTTTTATTGCTAATCTAACAGCAAAACTCTTTCTACAACCAAAACTAACAGCAAAATAGTAAGCCCAAAATAGTAAGCCTTGTCACTATTCCTTTGAAGCTTATGCGGCCACCACCGTCCGGTGTGCCATACTCGCTAACTGTCGGCAATAATAGGACTGGTATGTTATTTTTTGGTAGGAACTCATGGAGGAGGAACCTTGATTAGGGATCTACAGATACTTCTCCCAATTTTTTGCCTTGACAGAGGGATCTTCAAAATACTTCAACTTTTTAACCTTAACAGAGAGAGAGAGAGAGAGAGAGAGAGAGAGAGAGAGAGAGACAGAGACAGAGACAGAGAAGAGAAAAGACATAACTCTAAATGTTGTCTGTCTAACCTGTTTACAGGTTGGGACCGTGAGAAAAAAAAATATGTAATAATATATAGATTCGGTATTTCAATTTATACCAAAATACCAAAAATATATGACACTATCTCGTACCGAAAATTTTGATATTTTTGGTATTTTTTGGTATGGTAAGAAATGTATACCAAAATTTCGGTATTTTTCCTCATCTCAAAGCAATTACAAACGTTTGTGAGATTTAATAGGTGGAATGAGATACTTTTTAGAAACTTATTTCACACATTGTTTTATATGGTTATCGGGAGTTTTCTCAGTGAAGGTCATGAAAGATAGGTCAACTATCAATCCGGGATCTGAAAGATATTTTCTACCAATTGGGACCTGAAATATACAAAACTATCAATACACGACTCAACATTTTAACAGCGTTAACATTTCTTTAACAACCGTTATATCGGGAAAATAAAATCATTTATACTTTTTCCTGTTTATGGAATAATTAAGAAGAAAATTAAAGAAAAAAAGGAATCAAAATGCAGAGACCATCTCTGACATCATTCATCTTTAACGTCATTCATCATCATCATCATCTTCTTCTTCTTCTTGTATTATCAATAACGTCTTAGAATTGAAGACTTAAAGAAAAATTCAAGTGTCAATTTTTTCCACACCATATTATTCTTATTATATGTTATTGAATGGTGATTATATCTATTCAAAGTTGAAGAAGAAAAATGCAATAGACAGGACAAAAAGGGTTTTAATTATTCTTCGTAAAAATATCGATCTCTTAATCTCAAACATTAATATCTAGACAATATCTGTATCGTTTTTGTATATATGTATACGGTGGACAATACATTGTCAAAAATATTGCAGCAATTAAGATATCCAACAGAATAAGCTTCACTAAATAATAGTGGACACTTCTCTAGCGCACCTGTAAACTCTTACTGTCAAAATTAATTTCGAATTATTAAAATAAGAAGGCAAAAAATAAACTCCAAATAATTAGTAGATTTCAAAGAGAACAGAAAAAGAAAGGACAGAAAGAAAAAATGCAGATCTCGTTGAGAGAGATAAAAACTCTTTCTCTCAATCTGCTATTTATTATTTATTTATTTTTCTCTTTTTCTCTCAATCTGGTTATGTGAGTGACATTGTTAAAAGAATGTTAACAACTGTTAAAATTTTAAGTTCGAATTGATAGTTTTGTATTTTTTAGGCCCCTAGTTGATATAAAATATCTTTCAAGTTACGAATTGATAGTTGACCTATATTTTATGACATTCACCGATGAAATTCCTAGTTATTAATATTGAACATCCTTTTTTAGTTGCCTTATTATCTTAAAGCCTAATTCGTAATTTTGATGCTTATTAACTATTCTCGAAATTTAGTAATAATCTTTTATTTGATAGCTTTTAAATTCATAAATAAATTTTATATTTTATTTTAGATTATTATGGACTCTATTAAGTAATTATTATATCTTGTGTGTGGTATTTTTTTTGTAAAAATCAATCAAGTTTAAAAAAAATTAAAGTTACAAATAATTCTGATATTTCATGAGAAATGGAAAAACCTAACATTTTAAGTAATTATTAGATTCTGTAAAAATAAATCGGGTTAAAAAAATATTAAAGTTACAAATAATTCTGATATTCATGAAAAATGAAAAAACTCAACAATTTAACTGGTTAATAACTAATGCAGACGTATAGCTTTAATTGAATTTATTCATTAATCTATTTATTTTTCATATCACTAACGACATGATTGGTATGAGTGAATGGAATAATGCCTGAATGCAATCAATTTAGGAATGAAATGAAGATGAGAAAGAAATGATATAATTATAATCATTCCAATGATTGGTATGCTAATAGGAATGAAATATCAATTATTAACTAAATAATTAATTGATAACGATTAATTAAAAGTAATTATAAATTATGAAAATATATTATTAATAACTAAATTATAAATACTAGTGAATATAGTAATTAGTTAATTAATAATATCAACAACAACAACCACAAGAACAAGAACATCATTATTGTCAATCAATCAATAAATTAATTAATAATGTTAATTGAGAATATTTAAAATTATTAAAAATATTGATAGTAAATAATCATAGAAATATATTTATAATCAGATCAATAAGATTGATAAGTGGGCTGATAAGCCTAATCAACGATTTTATTATTATAGGAGACCAACTCCTATGGATGTTCTTAATGAAGAACAAGAATATATTATGAATAATAGCTATAGTGGGAGGAATATTTATGAATGGAATATTGATGGTTATACTGAAAAACAAATTTATAATACTGTTCATAGAATCCTAATGTATTCTACAATTTGTAAGAATAATGGTAATACCGATAAAAACATTGCGAAAATGATTATCGCAGGTTTTACTGGCCAACTTTTAGGTTGGTGGGATCATTATTTAACTCAAGAAAATAGAGATTATATTCTCAATAATATAAAACAAGAAAATAATGTTTCAGTTGAAAATGCAGTTTATACTTTAATTATTAATATTATAGAACATTTTACTGGTAGATATTCTGATAATAGTGAACATATTCGTACACTATTACAAAATCTGAGGTGTAAAACACTTACAGATTTTAGATGGTATAAAGATACATTTTTAAGTAGAGTTATGGAACTCCCTGAGAGTAATAGCTCTCATTGGAAATCAAAATTTATTGATGGTTTACCTTATTTATTTGCAGAAAGAGTAAGAAATAATTTGAGAGGAAATAATGTTCATGTTCCATATGAGAACTTTACCTATGGTAAATTAATTGGTACTTGTATTCAAGAAGGCTTAAATTTATGTAATGAAATAAAATTAAACAGACAAATAAAAAGACAAAATTTGTCTGAGAAAAAACAATTAGGTCAATTTTGTGAACAATTTGCTATGGACATGCCTAGTACTAGTAAAACTAGTAAGACTAAAAATAAATATGATAAAAATAATTTTCTTAAATATAGGAAAAGAAAAAAGGCGTCTAAGAGAAAAATAGAAAGACATGCTTATAGAAAACAAGAAAGAGATGAAAGGAAAAAAAAAAGAAATAAATTAATTATATGTCATAAATGCCAAAAGGTTGGCCATTATGCAAGAAATTGTTGGGTTAAAAAGAAGATTAATAATCTTCAAATTGATGATAATATCAAGGATATGATATCCAAAATATTGTTAAAATCAGATGATTCAGAATCAGAATCAGTTACAAAATCTGAATTAAATTCAGAAATGTCAGAAATATCTGATATTGAAGATCTTAAAGCTTTGGATCAAGAATCAGTAATATCTGATTCAGAACTATCAGATACTAATGAATGTAAATGTCAGGATAATAAACCTGATGAAACAGATGAAATTTATAGACTTTTATCCCAAATGAAAAATTTGGAGATAAATGTCTTAGATCATAATAATTTTATGGATTTATTAAAATTAATAAAAGATCCTAATTTGAGATCTTCAATAATAGATCAAGTGGATAATATCCCAAGCTCATCTAGTAATACTGGAAATAATCAAGAGAATAATAATTCAATATATGTTTCAGATGAACCTTATCTTATGAGCAAGGTTTATCAAATGCTTAAAGAAAAACAGAAGGATAAAACTCCTACTTCTTTAGGTGATTTAAGTATTGAGATTGATAATCTTAAAAAAGAAATTAAATTTCTTAAACAAAATAATAATGTTTTGGAAAAAAAGAATTGATAAATTAGGGAAGAAGTGCTATAATTATATCCGATAATAATGATGAAAGTTTTCTTAATAATATTGAAATGTTTATTTCACAAAAATGGTATGTAAAAATTACTCTTTTGATTGATGATTTTTATTCAAAAGAATTTATTGCACTCATTGATAGTGGTGCAGATTTAAATGTTGTACAAGAAGGATTAATTCCTACTAGATATTTCCAAAAAATAACGCATTCTTTATCCCATGCTGGTGGGCAAAAGCTTGATATTAGTTTTAAATTACCAAAAGCTTATGTTTGTATTAATAAAAAATGTATTTCTACAAGCTTTTTACTTGTGAAAAATATTTCTAACCAAGTTATACTTGGATCTCCCTTTATTAATAAAATTTATCCTTTTACCAAAGTAGATAATAATGGTATTATTGGTACATATGAAGATGAGCCTATAGTACTAAATTTTATCACTAAACCTTTTACAAAAATATTACATAATATTTATGATAATATTAAAGCAAAAGAAAATCAGTTAAATTTCTTAAAACAAGAAATTAATATTTTATCTATAGAAGACAATTTGAAAAATCCTAAATTACAGGATAAGATTAAGTTAATTCATAATCAAATGTGTATAGACATTTGTAATGATCTTCCAAATGCTTTTTGGAATAGGAAAAAACATATTGTTTCACTTCCTTATGAAGATGATTTTACAGAGGATAAAATTCCTACTAAAGCTAGACCTTGTCAAATGAATTCTGAATATTTAGAATTATGTAAAAATGAGATTAAATCTCTTTTGGAAAAAAATATAATTAAACCATCTGAATCAGCTTGGTCTTGTACAGCTTTTTATGTTAATAAACATTCTGAACAAGAAAGAGGAGTACCCAGACTAGTTATAAATTATAAACCTCTTAATAAAGTTTTAAAATGGATTAGACATCCAATTCCGAATAAGAAGGATCTTCTTGATAGGCTTTATAATGCTGTTATATTTTCAAAATTTGATTTAAAATCTGGATTTTGGCAGATTCAAATTAATACTGCTGATAGGTATAAAACTGCTTTTAATGTTCCTTTTGGACATTATGAGTGGAATGTTATGCCATTTGGATTAAAAAATGCTCCTTCTGAATTTCATAAAATAATGAATGATATTTTTACTCCTTACAGGGAGTTTATAATTGTGTACATTGATGATATTTTAGTATTTTAAAAAAATATTGAAATACATTTCAAACATTTAAATATATTTAAAAATTTGGTAATTCAAAATGGATTAGTTATTTCTAAACCAAAAATGATACTTTTTCAAACGAAAATAAAATTTCTAGGACATTTTATTGAAAAATGTAATATTATACCTATTAATAAAAGTATTGAATTTACCTCAAAATTTCCTGATGAAATTACTGACAAAACACAGTTGCAAAGATTTTTAGGGAGTTTAAATTATATCTCTCCTTACTATAAAAATCTTGTAGAAGATACTGCTATCTTATATGATAGATTAAAGAAAAATCCTATCCCATGGAATAATAAGCACACAGATGCAGTTAGAAAAATAAAAAATAAGGTTAAATATTTACCTTGTTTATCATTAGCAAATCCTAAGTGGGAAAAAATTATTGAAACAGATGCCTCAGATATTGGTTTTGGAGGTATTTTAAAACAAATTGATCCTATTGATAGAAAAAGATTATTTGATAAGATTCCATTCTGGTAAATGGAATAATAGTCAAATGAATTACGCCACTATAGCTAAAGAAATTTTAGCTATAGTAAAATGTGTTTTAAAATTTCAAGATGATTTATATAATCAGAAATTTATTATTAAAATTGATTGTAAAGCAGCTAAATTTATGTTTAATAAAGATTTTAAACATGATGTTTCCAAGCAAATGTTTGCTAGGTGGCAAGCTCATTTAGCCCCGTTTGATTTTGATATTGTATATAAAAAAGGAGAAGAAAATTCTCTTCCTGATTACTTGACTCGAGAATATTTGACATAAATTTTTCAGGCATGCATTCTCGAGGAAGAGGATTTTTCCCTTATAGGGGAAGAGGTGGAAGAGGCCAAAATATTGTTTTGGCTCAACATGGCAAGCAGAAATTAATCTCTGCTAATATTGCGAATATTTCGCAAGATATGTCATACCAAGAGTATCTTCAATGGAAGAAAGACCAAGATAATAAATCTTCTCAAAATGAAGAAAGTGCTAATAGTACTTCTCTAGTTATTGCTAATATAGTAGATACTGATGAAAAAAATCCTAATAAGGATTTCATTAAGAAAGAAAAAGAAAAAATAATTTTCATAATCAGTAATACTGATTTAAAATGGGAAAATGATCCATGGAAGATTTTAGAAAGATATCTTTCTAATCAAGGATCACCTTATGAGGTTTATAAATCTCGAAATTATTATGAAAACTTACTTATAAATAATGCATGTGAAATAACTCACATGACTAGTGGTAATAAAGATGAAGTTTATAACTTCTCAAAAATTATTATTAAACAATTAATTACAGCTAAAGAATGGGGAATTTCGCCATCAAGAGAAAAATCTTTCTCTTTTAATAACATTATAGTAAAATATAATTATTGGGATTATATCCAAGCCTTTGAAAAAGTATTTTTTTACAATAATGAAAAAAGAAAGCATACTTGGTTGATTAAAATATGTGATAAAGTTTAAAACTCTGAAATACCAAATTGGTTTAAGAAATGGTGGAAAATATTTGGACCAACGGAAGAGATTCTTCCAGAATTGCTACTTGAAGATTTTAATAATTGGAAATATGTAAGTCCTACATTGGAGAACATCACTAATAGTGATAAATTTTGTACGTGGGAAGCTCCCATGCATTTCTTTGTTGAATTTTCAATCCCATGGATTTTTAAATGGGATATTAAGGTGGGTTATACCAATCAAATTCCTTGTCTAAAAAGAATCTTTTATACAAGATTTTGGGAGAAGATGATAAAATTAGATCCCAGTACAAAAGCCTTATTTGGTGCTGATACTTTGGATAAAATCCAAAAGACTATAAAGGCTTATAGCCAAGAGAAAAAGAAAAATAAAGAAATAGCCACTAGAAATAATATTTCTAGAAAATTAATGAGAAATGTGGATAAATTATCGAAAGAAGAAATAGTTGAGTTATATCTCAATCAAATGAAAAAAGAATTATTAGATGATTTAGATGAAGAAGAAGAAATGATTTCTGTACAAAGTGACAATTCGTCAAAAGGAATGTCCATGACCATGCAAGATGCCCAAGACCCATGTGAAGATATTCTTTCTGAAGAACAAATGGAGAAATTTTTCCAAGAAATGGAGAAAAAAGGAGAATCATCCGCAAAGAAGAATTGAAGAAATGACAGCAGAATCGACAAAAATTAAACAGTAAATTTGTCACTGTCAAACAGTGAAGAATATTAAACAGTAAATCTACTGTTTTTACTTTTTGAACTTTTTGTATTAAAATATTTTTAATGCTTGTTTGAAGTCCGAAGGCTGAGTCTATATAAGAAGGCCTCATTCTCAGTGTAAAGGGGGACTTCATCTATCAGCTTCTTTCTCCTTCTCTCTTGTAATCTCTTTTGTAATATATTCTGAAGAAATAAAATTATCCTTTCTGTACTGAGGAAGCTCTTTAAGCATTGTAAGTTCTTTAAATTATAGTTCTTTTAAAATTTTAGAGTTTATTTTGTTGAAGGATGAGCCTTATAGGCTAAATCCTTAGTGTTAAATTATGTCTAAACTAGATAAAGTTGTTTATTCTATGACTTAATATTATAATGTACCTAAGTATATAACTATGTGATATAAACTCTTGAATCAATAAGTTAGGTTGAATCTGACAGGTTGATTGATTATCTGGCCTATAATGGATAAGTCAGGAATCTGTTTGAACCCATATAGTGCCCGTCTTTGCCGATAAAATGACGTCTAGGGTGTTTGGGTGTCATTTGATTTCCTGAGTATTTGTTATAGTTGACGGATTTTCAATTTGTAATATATTCCTAAGTTCAGATTTGTAATAATAATAATTACTATTATTATTAACTAAATAATTAATTGATAACGATTAATTAAAAGTAATTATAAATTATGAAAATATATTATTAATAACTAAATTATAAATACTAGTGAATATAGTAATTAGTTAATTAATAATATCAACAACAACAACCACAAGAACAAGAACATCATTATTGTCAATCAATCAATAAATTAATTAATAATGTTAATTGAGAATATTTAAAATTATTAAAAATATTGATAGTAAATAATCATAGAAATAATAAAAACTAATTAATCAAATAATAATAATAATAATAATAATAACAATAATAATTTCATTGTTGTTAGGAATAGCTAATCCCATGAATATGAGAGTAGCTATTCCTTTGGGAATGATTATTCCCAACACAAATTCATACCAATAAAAGGAATGAGAATGAACAAGTGATTGAATGAGCATTTCATTCCTACATCATTCATTCATATCAATCATGTCCTAAGTGCTCTAACAAGCGGTACCACATTAGCAACTGTTGGTGAACCAATTTACAAAGAAAAATAGAGTTAATTACTTTGTTAAGTTTTATGTTTTACGAGGCAAAGTAGGAGAATTAATACAATTGACCTTATATGCAAGTAGGTGAAATAAGTTGCAAATAAAATTAAGGGCCCACTTGATTGTGGAGTTTAGGGGGTAAGGAATGGAATGAATGAAGACTTATTCTCATTTATGGTGTTTGGTAGATACTAAATAAGTTAACCATTACTCTATTTTATTAACAATTTTTCCCATTTCATTTAACAATATGATTGACTCCTCATTCATACTCATTACTATTGCCATTAATGATTTGCAACCAAGCGTGCTCAAAATTTTATAATTGAGATTGAGAAAACCAGAATAAAGGTGGAGTAGGTTAATTATATTGCAACTAACCCTTTTAAAAAAACTGATTAGTTATATATATATGATTGATAAAATCAGTTGTCATTTCATCGATATCAGGTAGATCCTAAAATAAATTGGAGTAGATGATAATAATATTTTTGATAGAAAAATAATGGATGGAACTGGATCTGATTGCCGCTAATCAGAGTGTTGACCTTAATTACCCGACAACGCGGAAGTCGTATACGAATAGGACTAGGGCATAAAGGGGGTAGTTTCGTCATTACACAAAATCCACGAGGGCAGCCTGGTCATAGTGGCAAGCATAAATGGGTGGTCAGTGGCACGGAATTACTCCTCCACAGCTCATAATCTACGCTTCTCTCCTCTTCTCCTCAGAGAAGCCAAGAATATTCTGGAACCCCAGATATCATCGGACGGCCGCCCCAAGGCTGTACATCCGCCGAACCTGAACTCTGCTTTCACCGAATTTCGTGATCTAATTGACGCTACACCGGCGTGTCCTTTACAGTTTCTGCTATTAAGACTTGGAGAGGAGGTAATTTTGCAAGGATTTCAGTCGAGTTTTCCGTGTGCAACAGAATTTGCTGAGATTTGGGCTATCGGAGAAGAACTAGGCTGAACCCTAAAGTTATTCGCGAGGAGATTTGAGGTTTTGTTTACCAGTGATACAGGTATATGAAACCCTAAGTTTTTTTGATAATCTGCGTGATTTGTCTGTTGGATGTTTTTCTGTTATTGTCTTCACCGCCACCAGACATGGAATCTGCCTCTCGAGATCTACGTTTCCAGAAAAAACTTTCTAGGGTTTCTTCCGGATTTGAGTTCAAGATCCACGATTTGAAGATCTGAATGTGATTATCTTTTAGGGCAAGGACTTACTCGCACGAGCCAATAAAGCTGCTAGGAATGTATTTTCCTTGAAGGATTTGTGTGCGTGCATTATGTTGACTTCGATGAGAAGTATCGTTTATAAGCTGATGCTTATGGGCTAAATGCTTATTGCGTCACATGGAAATTTGCAGCAGATCAAGATCTTGTTGTGGGAAATTATTTTAAAATTCTCGAAGGATCTTGCTCGTCTTTGGCGATACTAATCTCTGATTTACCTACCTCCTGAATGACGAAGTGGCTGTAGGATTTGACAGAAAAATCTTGGGTTTTACTTTTCCTTAACATCTTAAGTAATTTATGATTTAATGGACACGGAAGATTGCCTCAATTTCAGAAAATTTGCTAAAAAGCGTTGATATTTTTCTGTCTGTTTAATACAAACACACGGCTCATAGATCAGAAGATTAATAAATGAGGGTACATCTTTGTTGAATCTCTTGATTGGAGACAGATGAGATCTTATTGGTTGATTAGTTGTGTCAATACAGATGATTTGGAGACTATCTAATGCTAAAGGCTGATTAGTTTATAATGTTGTTGTACTGAGGTATACTCCAGACGAATCTGAGCTATCAGTTATCGTGGAGTGAGAGACCATTCAAACCCTTTTTGCTGTATGAAAGATCTCTTATCTGTTTTCTTTCCTCTGTTAGTGGGGTAAATGATGAGATCTATGTTTAGTGAACATTGATCTTGAGTTATTAGGAGTTGCTTTAGATGCAAATTTCATTAGCTTTTTCTAGTCAGTTGTGGAGGTGATCTTTGGATCTTTTGTCGTGGTGAAATTTATGGTTCTATTTTTTGTGTGCCTGCCATTTCCCTTCTGTTAGCTAATAAGTCTCCTGCTTTGCTGTCAGCCTTCATTGGGATGTGCAAAGACAATTCCTGTTGATGTGCGAAGAGCGAAGGGATCACTGTTGACTAGCCATGGTGCGATTATGTGTTTTAAGTGTTGAATTTTGTTTAAAGAGGTTTCTTCTGTGTGTTAATACTTTTGTTTGATTAAAATAATCCTGTCTATTAATTAATCAATCCTTTATTAAGGACAAAGGTTTTATGATTTGGTTATGTATGCTTTAGAATTGAGTTATAATTTGTCTGATATCATTTGTTTGTTTGTATATGATGGATGCTTCTCTTGTTATTAAGATGTTTCTATAAGTTTCAAGTATTGTGTTGATGCCTCCACTAAGCACTTCTTATCTTTTGTTTGTGTAAAATCTCTGCGGTGTTTGCTTTGTGGATTGGAACTGAATGGCATGACTTTCACTAGTAAAATTTGTAAAATTACCAACTTAGATGGATATATATTTACTTTGTTATATATTTTACGTGCACACAAACACACACATTTTATCTACTGGCCTTTTTCCTCTTCCTGAATTATTGTTGTTTCTGGCAGCCTTTTTTTTTTAATTGATCCCGGGCAGAGAAACACAAAGTTGGATTATCAGAAATAGTTGACATCCAGAGGAACCTTTGGAAAATCTTTTGGTGGATTCATCCTTGATGGGATAGAGCCCATATCTGCAAAATAATGCTGAGCAGTGTGGGTCTTGAAGTGATGAACTCCACCAATCCAGAGTTAAATTGGAAAACTGTAACAAAAGGAAGGCGCTCCAGGAAATCCATAGCTAGAAGCTTGAATAGTGTTGTGAAAGTAGGGACCAATTGTTTTAGCCCCAAAAGAGTAGGAGATTTTTCTGGGTCTGATTCTGACAAGGTATGTTGTTAACGATTGATTTATATTCTTAGATGTTTATTCTAGAGAGCTCGCTGAAATCTGACCGTTCTTTATGTTAATATGACAGTTTGGTGAAGTGGTCCTTGGTCAGTCAACCTCTAGTAAGTCCGAGAGTGTTCCTCTCAAGAAAAGGAGGCACTTGCTTCAGTCTCCGCATCCCTGTGCACCGTCTTTATGCCGTAAAAAATCTGGCTTCACAAGGGCACGCTCTTCTTCACCTTTGTCTGAAAATCACGAGCAACTTCAGTATCCTAGTTCCTCAGCTCGGAGGTCCTCCAACTGGCATATTAGAGGAGTTAATGGATCTGCTAAAGTTGGAGGTGATAGATTATTATGTGACCAAACAGAGACCGAGTTTAATGTGGCAGGGGACTTCTCCGGAATCGAACTTCTTGCAGCAGCAGCTAGCATGGATGTTGATCCTGATATTGCTGGTAAAAAGGATGTTCTTGAAAATATTTCAATGCCAAAAGAATCTGATGGATCCGGTTCAGCCACACTATCTAAAGTAAGTGTGCAAAATGAGCCAGGGGATTCTTCGGCTGATTTGAAAGTGCATGGAGGTAGTCTGGACTGCTCCGAACAGGTTAACTCTGGCGCTGCTTCCAAGAGTATATGTGGGAGCCCTGATGATGGGCCCGTGCGTAAAGTGAGCAGACATCATTGGGATCTAAACACTCTGATGGATGCTTGGGATGAACCATTGGACTATTCAATTGCTGGAGACACGCCGAAGGAAGTCAAAGATGATATGCATTTTGAAAGACAGGAGTGTCGAAATCATGTAGGCTCTAGTCCTGGTGGCACAAGGCATAAGTCTTCCAATCTTAAAATCGAAGTGAACAACTCTACATTGGCTTCGGATTACAGAAGCGGTGAACCTCCTGACCACAAGGAACATTTGCAGGAACCACAGAAGAGTATTTTTTCCAATGCTGTTGTGACTTCTGATCAAGCTGGTGAAGAAGATACTGAAGATAGGAACTCAATTCAGGTTTTCAATTCTGATGCCGATATGAATATATTGAATAGAGTTTCAAGCTCAAGAGCTGTTATTGACAGTTCTCATTTCACTAAGCTATGCTGCACAGCCGGCATTCAGATTTCTGAGGAGAAAACCAATAGTATATCTGGGCCAGTTGCTACAATGCAGGATGAAGATTGTTCTAGTAATGTCAGTGAACCTGAGAGAAGTATAGTTCCTGATGGAATTCATTCAAGTGCCCATGATGTTGTCAACTCACATGATATGACAGCTTCAATATCTGTTATTAGTATCCATTCCCGAGAAAATGTTGAACTCCCAGGTACTTATATTTCTTTGAATATAAGTTCATTTAGATAGTGGAAGATTTAATTTGCCAATTATAGGGGTTGTTTTAGGTGCCAAATAATTTGTTTTTCCTGTCTCTATTCTGACATGTTGCTATCTTCTTTATGCAGGCATCGTTTCTCAAGAAGCAAATAACCAAAATGATGGGGCCTTTGTTTCTGGTTCTAAAATAGCTGAATGTCAGGGCCACTTGGAGCCAGCTGAATTTGATGACAAGAATGAAGATATTGATAATCTCAATGAAGGATTAAAGAGTTGTAGTGCTGGATCACAAAATGATGATCCTACTAGTACTGTTGGAAAAATTGGTTTCCTGATTGATGGCCGACGTTTTTCAGATATTTCTCAGGGTAATGTACACATGGTTGATGGAGACGAGATGACTGTTCTACAGGGAGGGTATGATTCACCGTATGAGGATGGAGAGCTCAGAGGTTCCTTTTTGTGCTCCTTGGAGGACAATGAGCTGGAAAATGAGTGTGTTGACTACGAGTCTGATGGAAGAAATGGAGATGGTTCTGGTGTTGCTGACTGCCCTGGGTCTGAGATTGTTGAAGGCTGTTCCGAGGGTTCTCATGGCACTCGAACAAGTGTACCTCTGAAAGTATCTGCAGAAGGTAAAATTGAAAGTGGGCCACTTAAACATTATCTGAGGAAGCATTCTGTCAAAGATGACTCCTACAATAATGAGACAGTGGGTAAGGGATCAAATGCAGGATCGGGTACTACCGTTGAGCAGTGCTTGGAAATGGTTATGGAGGATGATGACAACATGAAGGGAAGGCAGTCGAATTATAGTAGAGACACAGTTGATGTTAAAGTGACAGACAGAGATGAATATGCATCAAAGATGGCTCTAAGGGGGAAGCTTCAATCTCGTATTGAAGGGCGGTCATCGGTATCTGGTGCTGCTGATGGAAAGGATTTTATCTTTATGCAGCAATGCAGGTATCAGACATTCTCTTGCTTCGTTTATCAATGTCCTATTACCTTTTTCGTAATTCTTGAGTAGATGTGCATGTGTGTGTGTGTGTTTTTAACATAAAAAATGTACTAAAATCATATCTATTCTGTCTCAGACAACGTCGACTTGGTGATTTGTTTTCTCGGTCTGAAAGGGATTTCAGTCCTGACAGATATATTGGTAGATATGGCAGTAGATCCATCACTAATGGTGAAAGAGATGTAGTTCATCCGTGGACATCCTGGGGTTCAAGAAAGCGTTATGCCTCGAATTATCAAGGAGCTGAGGGTCGTTACCACCAGACCAGGCCAAGAAATAAAAACGGTGAATCTGTGGACAAGATTGATGGGGCGGACTTCCATGCGAGGCAAACTGCTCAATATTTGTCTAAAGGTCCGAACAGGCCGCTCATGAGGAGATCATTGCCTGTGGAGAGAGAGAGCTATTTTGGTGCGGGCCGAAGGGTACCCCCAACACGAGGGGTGGGGAACTATAGAGGCAGAGGGGGGCATTATTCGCGACATGGTGGTAGAGATTTTGTAGAGGATTTTGAGCCTCCGCCTCTGCTTGATGATGATGATGATGCTGGCCCACCTATGCGCATGCCACGCTATTTATCAAGAAGTGATCATAGCTTTTCTCCCAGTGCTGCTGCTAGAACTGATGCTCATATGGCTCTACCCCGAAGAAGATCTCGTTCAAGATCCAGGACACGTTCTCCCAGAGCATGGCACCCCCAAAGGGAACGGATGTTTGGTTCTAGAAGGTCCCCTGAGTACAGGTCAGAAAGGATAAGGCTACCTTTCTCGAAACCCTCTTTCACATATGATTATGGGGACGATTACATGCCCCCTACGAGAGCCCGCTTCTCCCCTCAGCGCAACTGTCGGTGGGTTGATGATAGTAGGCGGCGGAGGTCACCGGTGAGAGTTTTTAGGCGTAATCAAAGGTTTGATACATGTGGTGGGCGGTTGAAGTCGGAAGACGTGAGGCCTGGTGTTCGGGCGATGAGATTCTCTTTGATGGGGAATGGTAGGGAAGGGAAATTGGAGACCAGTTATGATGAGAGAAGGCGTGGTGAGGAGGAATGTGAGATGATGCATCGACACCGGGTGCTGCATTCTACTGATGAAGGTGGTAGCATAGGGCGGGGGTGTCGGCAGAATAGTGGTGGTGATGGTATGAATAATGAGGACAATATTGTTGTCCAAAGGGGGGATGTGGTGCCTAAGTGAGAAGTTAAAATCTGACTTGACATGTGTGTGTCTGGTAGTAGAGGTAGAACGAATGACCGTGCTCTTTTCATCTTTTTCCTTTTAGTAAGTAGTTGAAGTTTGTTTTTTCCTCCTAATTAATCATAGCCGGCCAGAGTAGTCAAGGTTAATTTTCTGATTATTTATAGTGGGTTTAATTTTGCTGGGAAGCGGCGTCGTTTGGTTTTAAAACGCAGGACGTGCTTTTCTGTTTTTCTCTGGTTGTTGTATATCCTTTGAAGAAAAAAGGTTCGCAGTTTGGTTTTCATATTCTGCTTTTGCATTTGATTAATAAATTCTACAACTTAATCAGCATTAGTGTTGATGATGACATTATTATAGTCTCAATATTTTTGCATTGAAAACTATGGTGACGAGGATAAACACCAAAACAAAATTTGACAGGCAACTGATACTCCTGCTTTCTTTTGTTTTTTCTCCGGGTTTGGTTCCCTTTCTTAATGGTAATTTACTAATTTATACCGACGGAATCCTAAACTCTAAGTTTTCGGGGTAAACGTGCCATTATCGGGCTACATGCCAAATTTTAAAAATTATATATATCTGTTGTAGTGAGATACAAATAAGGATTCTTATCGCACAAGGAGAGAGGGAAACGAGAATTGGGAATTTGAGGGGTGGGGGTGGGTTAGATTCAATTTAATAAGGTTAATATATTAGTGTATTATTATATATTATTATTATTATTAGTATTATTGTTTTATTGTATCAATATTACTTTATACTTCTTCCGTCTCAATTATATAGGCTTGTATTCTTTTTTTGGGTGTCCCAAATATATAGGTCAGTTACTATATATGGTAAAATTTATTTATGTCATCCATTAATATACCACTATTAAATAATCTTGAAAAGATAAATCATTCAACTTTTCTCCTACTAACTTCTCGAAAACTACATATTTATCATGGAATATTGTTAATTCTTGAGATAAATAAGGTACTCTATTAATTATTACACATAAAAAAATCCGAAAACTAAATTCATTAAATGCGGGCTTTAAGAGTAATTTGTTTTTTCAATCAATTTCTTAATCTCCGTGAAAAATTCAATCAGCCTATATAATTGGGACGGAGGGAGTATCACAATATGTATTTAGTAGTATTGACTTGAGTCCATTGATTTAAAATACCAGACTCCAAATAAGAAAAAAAAAGTTATAAATACATACCTATCTCGGGCCAGCTCGGTTAAACCGTGGGCGCTGCACAGCCCTACGGGTCCGACGACCGGGGCCAAGAAGCCTGGATTTTAAACGGACCGTAAATACATATACCTAACCTTGAGTTTTTCGGGTGGGTTCGGGCCATTTCAACCACCCGCATAAACAACAAACAAATGTAAAGCATGGATAAATTTTCAGAAATGCAAAATAATATTAGATGCATACCAAAGTAGATATACAACACTAAAACAAGGATAAGTGGAGAACGAGACAAAAAAGGATCTTTAGCATTCTGAATATTCTTCTACAACGTTGTCTTCCCTTCTCTTTATCTCTTTCGTTTCTCGAATAAAAAAAATAATTATTTCCAAACCATCAAAACAATTCTCGCTAGTTACACCATTTACACCTTGTAGTGAGATACAAATAAGAATATCTGTTGTCAAGTTGTTATTCATATATTATAGAGACTTACCAATTCCTGTGATTTTATCACACAAATCTCATCAGAATAAAAATCTGAACAAATAGTAAAATCAGAGAAAGATGATGACAAGATAAAATTAAAGGAAAGAGATACGAGATTTGAGAGTAAAATCGTATCACCAATACAAGCTGTAATATACAAAGGCCACCCCATCTTCTACTTAACATGTAGAATCTGCAAAGATTCAAAATTTGTCAGTAGGAAAAAAGAATAAAAGTAAAAATGAAAGAGATTTGCCACAAAAATGCACAGGTGTGGCAACATTCTGTGAAACACTTTTTACTAAGAACTAAGTCCGAGAGATTTCTTTAAGAAAGTAAATCTCTCATAGTCTTAAACCTTTTAAGAATATGTCTGCAAGCCATCTCTCTGTACGAATAAGCTTAATTTGAATTACTCTTTCCTCAACTAGTTCAAGAATAAAATGATGCCTAATATCAATGTGCTTTGTCCAGGAACATTAAACATAATTTTAGTGACGGCAATAGCACTCGAATTATCACGAAACATAGTTACGATGTTGCTATCAAGCCCATAATAATCTAACATCTGTTTCATCCATAAGAGTTGTGTGCAACAACTACCAAGTGCCATGTATTCAGATTCAGCTATGGACAAGGAGACAGAGATTGTTACCCAAGTAAAAACAACATCCATAAGTTCTTTTTTTATCGTCTACATTACTAGCCCAGTTAGAGTTACAAAACCCCACAAGATTAGTATTTGTGTCCTTTAAGTACCAAATTCTTATGTCAGGAGTACCATTTACATACTTGATTATCTTCTTAACAACATTTAAATGGGATAACTTAGGATCAGATTGGTGCCTGACACATACTAAAACACTATAACAGAGATTAGGTCGACTAGCGGTAAGATAAAGAAGACTGCGAATCATACTCCAGTACAAGGTGTTTTCAATACCTTGTCTAGCACTATCTTTGCAAATTTTCAGACATAAACTCATGGGAGCTTTCATGTGCTTAGCACTCAACAAATCAAAAATTTTCACAAGAGCTTCGGCATATTTTGACTAAGATACAAATGTACCATGTTCAAGCTGCTTGATCTCCACCCCTAGAAAAAAACTCAATTCGCCTACAAGACTCATCTCAAATGTAGATGACATTTGTTGTATAAAATTTTTCAAATGTTTTTTACAAATGGATCCGTACACAATTTCATCTACATACACTTGAGCTATGGTAATTTTTTAGGTATCTCTTTTTATGAAGAGAGTTTTATCAACACTATCACATTCAAATCCAAGAGATATAAAAAATTTAGTTAAACGATCAAACCACGCTCTTGGGGCTTGCTTTAAACCGTACAAAGCCTTTTTCAATTTGAAAACATGATTAGGCTTGTAGTGATCAATGAAGCCTTTAGGTTGTTTAACAAAAGCCTCTTCATTAAAAAACCATTAAGAAAAACACTTTTGACATCCATTTGAAAAACCTTTATGTTCAGAAAACAAGCAATGGCAATAAAAGACGGATTAGTTCAAGTTTAGCAACGGGTGCAAAAGTTGCGTTATAATCAAGTCCTTCTACCTGTGTGTAACCTTGGGCCACAAGCCTGGTTTTATTTTCAAAAACTTTGCCTGATTCATCCATTTCCTTTCGAAAAATCCATATAGTGCCTATCATATTTACATCAAGAGGTCTAGGAACTAAGTCCCATCCATTATTTTGGGTAAATTGGTGAAGCTCTTCGTGCATGGATTGTATCCAAAATTCATCGCGAAGTGCTTCATCAATTGTCTTTGGTTCCACATTTGACATAAAGCAGTTTGCATGCAATATTGAGAAAGATGAGGAGCAAGCTAGTTTTACCATTTGGAGTAATCCCGTCTTTCCTTTGTGCGAGTACGAAGACTATCATGTACATTATCTATGACTTGTGAGATATGATGATTTTTTCGTATTCTACCTGGGGGATCCTTTCTTACCACCAAGTCTTCATGAGGAACAACAATATGACTTGAGCTTTCAGATTCATGTTCACTTCCTTGATCAGTTTGTTGTGAATCTTCCTGTGATTGATTATGTGTCTCAATAGGTGATGCATCACTTACTTCAACACTTTCTTTTTCAGATTCCAGACTTGGTCTTTCACTTCTTTCTATTAAATCTTGAACTTGATCTTCTTCTCTCTTCCCTGCTATATTCATAAAGTCATCAAACACAACTTTCTTGAATAGTGCGAGATCTTAAATTAAAGATTCGAAAAGCATGACCCTTTGATGAGTAGCCAAGAAAAAGTCCCTTATCACTTTTTGAGTCGAATTTACCTGATTGTTCTCTATCATTCAGAATGTAGCAAATGCACCCAAACACATTAAAATACTTAAGGTTGGGTTTCCTACCTTTCATTATTTCATAAGGTGTCATAATAGTTCTCGATCTTAGGTAAACTCGTTTTGAAATGTGACAAGCAGTATTAACAGCTTCAGCCCAAAATCTTTTTGAAAGATTTTTCACACATAACATCACACGTGCCATTTCTTGAAGGGACCTATTTTTTCCTTTTGGCTATCCCATTTTGTTAAGGTGTTTTAGGAGCCGAAAATTCTTGTTTTATACCCTTTTTAGCACAAAACTTAGAAAATGAAATGTTTCCAGACTCTCTTCCATGATAAGGTCGTGTCTTTTTAATCCAACAACCATGTGAAGTATGTATTTGAGTAGCAAGATTTTTGAAAGATTCAAATGTGTTGGATTTTTCCTTAAGAAAGTACACCCATGAAAATCGTGAAAAATCATCAACACATACAAGGAAGTATATTTTTCCTCCTAAACTATCAATCTCGATTGGACCCATCAGATCCATATGTTAGAGTTCAAAACAATGAGAAGTACCAAAGTGTTGCAACACTTTATACATACCTTTGGTTTGTTTACATTTAGCACACGAGTTACAAACTTTCTCAATGTTACTAGTCATTTTAGGAAGACCCTTCACAATATCTAGGTTAGCAAGTATATTTAATTTCCCGAAACTGACATGCCCTAGCTTCAGGTGCCATAGATCCACTTTGCCGATTTGTGCTTTGTGGCACGTCACTTCTTGTTTGATTGAATGGCGATTATTAGAAGCTCGAGAACCAATCATAATGCACTCATTTAGGCTATTAAACACACTACACATGTCTCTTTCAAATTTTACATGGAGATTATCATCACAAAGTTGACTAATGCTAATCAAATTAGCCATTAGTCCCTTGACATGAAAGACATTTCCAAGATTAGGAAGACCATTTACGTCCAGGGTTTCTTTTCCAGTGGTAAGGGTTTGCGAACGCGTCGTCGAAACGTTCATCCCACCAAATTAGAATGATTTAAAATGAGTTCCGAGCTTTCCCGACTTTACTAGGTAAAGTGGTAAGTCCGAGTCGACCCCACGGAGAACGATGAATAGTGTTGATTCAAATACTTCAAGCAATTAGTGATTTAGGTTGTAATAAAAGCAATAAATATAAGCAAGTAAATGGGGGAGGGGGGGTTTTGATTGAGTCTAACAACTAAAGTCTACGAAGTACCAATTACTAATCTAGAAAGCAATAGATGTTTTTGGTGTTTTAGATTAATCAAAGTGTCAAAGAAAGACCACAAGTAAATATTTTTGGGTTTATGAATATATTAAAAAGACCTACCCTCGATCTAGTATCCCCTTGAATCCGACTACCTATGGAACATTGTTGATGCCCCAATTTAATGCAATTTAAATCCTTATCCCACAATCTACAAGGCCCGCTTATGTAAATTGTGTTGTTCCTTAATTGTGGATAAATCGAAGGTCCGCTTATCGATTTATTCCTACCCAAATCAATTAGTGATCCAAACAAGCTCTTTTCACACTAACTGATATTGGATGATCACGAACTAGACAACGGGATAAATAAAGCATAAACCTCGAATCGATCAGGTTCAGAGGCCGAACTCTATAATGCCACCAATGATATCAAGCATTGTTTACTACTAAAGGAGATTGAAGCTTCAACAATCACGGAAACTGAATTCCAATCTCTAGCAACATACAATAAATGCTTCTAAAGGATGATCAATCCTAAAACAAGCATCTAGGCATGAGACAATTCAAACAAGCATTATAGAACATTTAAATTGCATAAAAAGGTAACACCAAAAGTCAATATTCACATATTCATCTTCAATCAAGGTTCAACATGATCAAGGGTAGAATTATGGGTGCTAGCCACCCATTACTCCTAATACAATCAGTAAATCAAAGGAAATACAACAATTCATAAAAATGAAATGATAGAACCCAAGGTTGATCAATGGGGAAGATGGGATGACTCCTTCTTGCCTTTCTCTCCTCCTTGGAAATGATGGTGGCTGAAAAGTTCTCCAAATTTGTGCCCAAGATAGGTTAATTTCGAAAAGGGAGGATATATATATAGGGGAAGAGTTGTTACTTCAATTTAAGGCAAAATCACGTTAAGGAATTTAAAACAGGGCAAGAAATCTCGGCCGAGACAGATGTGAAAAAGGGCTTTTTCAAATTGTAAACCGAGGGATGATCTCGGCCGAGATTGGGTTGCATGTCGGCCGAACATGAAAAGGAAAATTTAGGGCTTTTTAGGGTTAGGATTATCTCGGCCGAGATTGGGTTTCATCTCGGCTGAGATCTTCATCTCTTGAATTTTTGACTTTTCCCTGGAGAGGTATCTCGGCCGAGATGCAATATCCGTCTCGGCCGAGATCTTCAGTCTCTCAAAATTCCAGGATTCCCCTGGAGAGTTATCTCGGCCGAGATGAAATATCCGTCTCGGTCGAGATCTTCAGTCTCTCAAAATTCCAGGATTCCCCTGGAGAGGTATCTCGGCCGAGATTTGTGTCCTGTCTCGGCCGAGATCAATCCTTCGGCCCTGTCCCTTGTTGCCTCGACTGATTCATCGACTCAACGATCGTTTGATGTTCTTTTTCGATCCTTTTGCACCTGTTTTAACACATAAACACCACAAACACATTATTTTGCCCATGAGAATACAAAAGCACTAAATACACGTGATTATGCACATTATTGACATTAAAATGACACTAAAAGCGCTCTAAAGTGCGTGCACGGGACACATGTACCATCCAACTATTTTGCCTTTAGCACCACCTTCAAAGGTCACTTTTCCACGATCAATTTTCTCATAATCCTTTAAAAAGGTTTTGTTCCCGTCATATATCGAGAACGACCACTGTCAAAGTACCACATTCCAGACACATTAGCACTCAAGGATGTATAAATCATGTTGCAACACTCATCAACCCAATATTTTTCATTAGGTGGAGAAAGAGTTTTGGGCTTTGAACAGTATGATGAAGGGTGTTGCAACACTATTCTAGACATCTTTGAAATTTTTTACGGAACAATTTTCTGTTTCTTCTATAGCAAAATGGTTTAATGTGACCAGGAACTGAACAAAATTTATTTTCATTAGAATCTGTTTCAATTATGAGTCTTTTCAATCCTGTTGAAATCCTATAGTTTTTCTTCAAATTATCAAGATCAACATATGGAAAAATTGATTTTGAATCTGAAATATTTAATCTCTCTGTTCTTTCAGTGAGATTCACCATTTTATAATCATAATCCAATTTCTTTGTCCAAGAATTATCATGGGACATGTGTTGCAGCCTATGCATTTCTTTTGTGAAAAAAAGGAGTTTTATACTCTTCGTTTGAAAAATAAAAAACACTTTGATTTGAACTTCTCCTGAATGACCATGTTGTTGAACTGAGAATATTTCATTCAACTTTGAAGTACCAGAATTGAATCCATTTTACAATTGTGATTTCAGTTTCAGTTCATAGATTACCTCTTCAAGAGCTTTATCCTTTTGAGACTAACTCTTTTCCAAATGAGTTAGTTTTACCTTGAGCTTTTCATTTTCTGATGACCTGACTTCATTGAGCACTTTTAACGTCATCCCAAGCTCTCCATGAATTTCTCTAAAGGCTCTTAACATCAACTCATATTTAGTCACTTATGAATCATCTTCACTCAACAACATTGTTTCGTCAGGTGTTTAAACGCCTGCCATGAGTGCTGAAACTTCTTTAGAGGTTTGGGTCTTCCTCATTATCGGTCTCATCTTCACTCACAATCACCACAAGATTAGTACCTCCTTTCATCAGGTTATTGGCTCATTGATTAGCGTAATGTCCGAACCCTGAACACGCTCTACATTGAACATTTTTTAGATCCTTAGGAGTATATGTGCCTCGATTTGAATTGTTGAAACTAGGATTTTGATTCTGCCCACTTGTTTTGGTGAAATGCTCTCTTCCTGCACTAGAACCTTCAAATCCTTTCATTACAAGGTTAAAAATACCTTTGGAAACAACTTTTTTTTTTGCCAAAAATCTTCGATATTTTGTGGTTTGGTAAGCGATGGGATCATCTTAATTTTCATTCAAAATAATATCGTTCCCCTTTTGATTTGAAATTGAATCTTCAAAATGAGAAGGAAAATATTTCCTCTCATTTGTTGTTGATTCAAATTCAATCTAAAGGTTTGAAGAATTCCAATGAGTTCATCTAGAGATATTTTAGATGTATCACGTGAATCCACCAAAGGTTACACTTTTATACTGAATCTTTCAGGGAGAGTTCTCAATACGTTATTAACCAACCTTTTGTTGCTGATGGGATCACCAAGAGCGCGCGATTCATTCGTCAATTCACACAAACGAGTATTATAGGAGGAAAACAAACACATAGATAGATAGCCAAAATTGGAGTCTATAAGTCAAAAGCTTAAATCAATAGTCATAAAACCCTACTCTCTAACCCTAGGACACAAATAGTTTAGCTGCTCATGCCTAGTATCGATTCAATACAATAATTCAATGAATACATCGTAAATAAAATAAGACTAAACAAGAAATAAATAAAATCGATTGTTCGCCTCGTCGATCTTTATCTCCCCGCTCTCACGTCTTCTACTCCAATATAAAAGCATGAGAATTATGATCTTATGTCTGATTATCCTTGAAAACTTGAGCTTGGCCTCTATTTATAAGTTGGATTCGAAATGCTTAAGTGATTAGGATAAAAATCCCATCAAAACCAGGATTGGCTTTAGGGAGGACTTTTAGTTCGACCGAGTCAAGATGCGGCGCGATTGCGCCCAGCCTACTGCAGTAAACTTCTTGAACCCATCCACTTTTGGCACGGTCGCGTTGCCTATTGGCACAATATGGCCCATCTTGTCCTTTCTTCGACTCATTTCTTCGTGTAACCTAAAAAATTCTTCATTTTAGCCTGAAAACCATGAAAACACTACAAAACAAGCCAATACACGTCAAATGGTCCAATATATCAAATATGAAAGATTCTCGACCAATTATACATGCAAATGTTACAAAATACATACGTAAATAGATGTAAATGCATGCATACCCAACATGTATCAAAACCCCCCATACTTAAACTGTTGTTGGTCCCAGACAACATACAAAATAATAGAACTAGACCACACGTGTTTAGGGCGATTAGAGGATGAATCAAGTTTCAGATTGATTTTCTCAAAAAAGCTAATCAACATAGTGTAATTGAGCATATATGATAACGTAAAAATCAACTACTTTCGAGACTTTAAGCTTTCGAACTATTCAATCCTCATCGAGTAAGTGTTTTGCTCATCTCTCAAGTGTTTAGGTTAAAACATACTTCCACTCAAATTGAATTATATGCAAAGTCTACCATATGCTTGCCAATTATCTAAACTAGACCTCGTACTCGATATGTGTGACAAAGGATCAAAAAGGTCTTTTGTTTTAGTTGTAATGTGGGCTTGAGGTAAGGTGGGGTATATTTGGACAAAAATGACTATTTTTGGACTAATCAAGTTACTTCTAACCCGACTACCCCCTCAATACAATCACTCAATCTCACTCTTCATATTTCAGAGAATCACCCCGCAAAGTGACTTCTTCACCTTCTCAAGTCCTTATAACCTTTTCCTTTGTATGGGTACCACCACATCTTGGGACTACCCAACTTTTCTATTTAATTCAGCAGCTAATCACTTTATTGCCTAGCCTCTCTTCAAAATTATGAACAAATTATAAATACAAATTTTTCTTTTCTTTTTCTAATTTTTTTCTTTTTCTTATTCTTTTCTTTTTGAACTAGGAGAGGCTATTCTTCTCATCTTTTCCCTATCATTCTGTTCTTCCCTTCATCTTTTTTTATTATCCACTAGTTTTCCTTTCTCGTCCCAAAGTTTTTACCCTACTACCTTCCAATCCTCCTCCCTCTTACTCGATTAATCCAGTTAAGGCAAAAAATTTAAATTGGAAGGTTTCCAGCTTGTAATGTCGGGTTTTAAAAGAATAGGCTATTAAGCTCAAATGGGCTAACTAGGGATAAATTATGAACTTTTGGTACAAAGGGCAACTTTTCAAGGCTAAAAAATAAGCTAAAACCAAGAATTGCCTAAGATCATTTCCTAAGTCACAACACATACTCGACAAATTCATAGTAAAGACTCAAGACAAGTTCTAGAGACTATTACACATATCCAATCAAAGCCACACTTGCCAGGCTTGAGAAGGAGTACAAATAGGCCCAAATTCTCATAAGGTTAATTTTGATCAAATATTCTAAGTTCTAGCTCAATTTCGTCTCAAATTACCTCTCACGTTCTACCGTGTGCTAATTTATCACTATTTTACTCATCAACCGACTACTACTCATGTTCATTATTTCTAGACTCCAACAAACAAAATAACAACTTAAAACATAAAAACAACTGCTATGACCATCATGACTAGTACTGCAAAGAACACAGAGGGGCTCACAGACCCAATTTTTATCTCATCTTAGCTATGGAAAATGGGCTCGTCTGTTTCGTCAGCCATGTGTGTCCCATATGATTGTGATTCTGTCGACCAGCCGGGACCCTTTGAACTATTCATCACCTTGAGCAACTTTGTTTTATATGATGATGTCGAATATTGAAGATGCTTTTCTCGTGTGATGATACAACCCAACTGCTGCTGGAAGTGGCTTTTTTGTGTTTATGGATTGCAGTTGGGACTTGGTTTTAGGCGAGGGATTTCAGGCAGCATGCTTGTCCATGCCTTGATTTCTCTGTCAGGTTTGTTTGCATTTTGGAATTTATCGTGTGGTCGCGATTATAGATTTGTTAGCTCAGAGCTAATGCATTGAAATCCTCCCAGGGATTTTTGGACTCACGCTGATGTGAGGAGCGTTGATTTTCTCCCGCGCTCAGGTTTCGTGACATAGGGCAACATGATTGGGTGCTCGACTTCTGTATTTGCAAGACGGCAGTTCTAAACCGATTATTTTCTCTAGCCGGACCGCCCAGTTCCAGTTTTTATATGCACTAATTGGCTTTGTTTTGTAATTGCTTAGACTTTTCATACCCAATTTTACTTTATCTGCCGGCTTGTGGCATGAAAAGGTTTCTGGTTTGTCTCTTGTGAGTGACCGTCCTGTGGTCTCCACATTTTTTCACACGCTCCTTTGTTTTCTTTTCTTCATTTATATTTCTATCTATTTAGCTCACTAACCCAATGAGTTCATCACAAAAGTGCCAACACGCAACAAGCTCACAGGCTCCTCAAAACATAAAACAAATAACTAAATAAGCAAAAGAGATAAAGCAGCAAAAACAACGAAAAATGTAAATAGCTGCCAAGTCGTCCCACTATTCACCTCCCCCAAACTTGGTCAAAAGCCAAGTTTGTGGGAAAATAGTGGTATGTCTTGGTGCTCAACTCACAGATCATTGCGGCGGTGATGGATGGAATCCGTGTTGGCTCCAAACTTGAGCCATCGCATCCCAACGACGATCTTGGTGTTGTCTCCAAGCTCGGGCCTCATCTCCTTGTGCTATGATCATGTGCAACATGGAATTGATTTCTTGATGAGCTCCTCGATTCTCTATTCGATGCCTCTCAAACTGAGTACCAAGGGCAGCGACTTCAGCTTGAAGGGAAGTGATCGTTCCCTCTATGTCTTCATTTCTCCCCGAAGACGATGCAATGATAGTGGCTGCTCTCTTTTCCCTCGATGGATGAGGACCGTGACTGCTCCTTTCCACTGTTTGGCCTGGCTGAAATACAGGAGCATCTGGCCTTTGGGAGTTGGCCAAATGCTCGTCAGAAGATATGACAAGGTTGTCTGTATCAGCAAGACTCATAACAACGGTGCTCAGAAATAGGGAGTCATAATTATGGCCCTATATTGTGGAACACATATGGAACCCTTTTATCCTCTCCTGAGACAACCACGTGCATACTCTCTAGGAGCTCCCATGTAAAACGAATGTCTCTCTTTACCGGTACCAAATTATCAAGGGGAACGCCACAATAGGCAGCGATCGAGGTAATAATACCTCCAATTGCGATGTTGTCCTTCTGCTTTTTTATAACATTAACGAATTGCTCCGTCAAAAGAACCGCATTATCAAGTCTACGGTTATGGAGTATATTCCACATCAAGCGGAGTTCCTTCTGTCGGATTACGCCTGTCTCTTTTCTAGCAAAGAGTGTATGTGCCAACATCTTCTGAAAGTATCTAATCGCTGGATTCCTAATCCATGAGGCTTTTGCATTTCTCGAGACATAAGCCCGCGGAGGTAGTAGCGGAGGAGCTGCTATCAATCGCCCCCAACAGTCATTCGGGTTAAACATATCTGGCGGCTCACTTGCAGTTGGAGCCGAAAACTCAGAGATCTCATCAATCTCCGCAAATGCACTTCCTGCGGCTCTCCCATCAACTGAAAAGTAATTTTATCCGGTCGCCTCTGCTCCGGCTGGCTGGCTACTATGATCTCAAAAGTGCTGAGAAATTCGATTGTCAACTTCTCGTACGTTTGCTCCTATTTCATGAACTATGTCAATCCTGCAACCACAAGGAATGCTCTTACATTCTCATATATCCCCATAGTTCTTGTCAACTCAGAATTTGAGAATCGGATAGGCACAATTGTGTGTTGATGAAGCATTTCGAATCTTTATCGGTGCTCATCTCTTTCTAGTGCAAAGCTAAATAGGATTAGACTATCACTTGGTAGTATTTCTACCCTCTCTGGATCCGGAATAGGAGCTTCTTCATCCATCTTTTTCTTTCTCTTGCTCTTGCTTGTGCTAGCTTTTCGTGGAGCCATCTTAGTGAACCTGACGCAAATCAAACACAAACAACCTTCACCAACCAGTGATGATTGATAAATGCTGACTAACTTAAACAACCAACTTTTCGTTCTTTAAACATAATTTACAATTAGTGCTCAGCTTAAGATTTTGAAAGTTAAGTCAATCATCTTTATATAACAAGCATATCACTTAGCAACATCCAACAACTTGTAACTCAACTTTCACCCCGTAGACTATGCATATAATCTAATTTGCTCAATTATTGTGTAAATCGAATCCTATGAACGTCTAACAAATTATATGTAAGTACTTCATCATCTCATTACACCCATTAAGCCTAAGAGGATCATAAAATCAAGTTAAAGCTAGTTTCAACCTATGCACATAACATGTTTGATGAAATTCCTCAATGAAGAAAACATGTTAATCATAATAATGTTGCTAATTATCCATTCCCAACATCACAAATTACCTATATTCATGCTCAATATCACACAGATTTCATCCAACTCAAACAACCTTAGCAATAAATCATAGAGTATGGCACTACCAGTGCCCCAAACTAAGGAATCATAACTCGAACAATCCACAATCTCAATTACAACAAAAATCAACAATAATCAAGCATAACTAAAAGATATTAAGCATAAAAGTTTGAGTTTGCAAGTCTTAACAGAGAGCTTTTAGTCAGAATTTGAAAAATTTCGGATGGCCCTAACTCTGCCCAAATTGGGTTCATCTAACCCAAATTGAATTGATGGGTCTGAAGATATCGGTGTGTGGATGCGTTGGTGAGTGGGAGTGTGTGATTTAGTGGTAATGTGCAGAATTGTGCTTGTGTGTGTTATATGAATGTTTCGCATAGAGAAAATGAGTGAAAGAATAACATAATGCAGTCATTTAAATCCTGAATCATAAACTGACGCGACCACGTCGTAGGCCGGCACGACCGGGCCCAGTATTCTGACCTGCAAGTTAGGAAACGATTTTGACGCGACCGCGTTGAAACCCCGACGCGACCGCGTTGAAGTTTTTGTCTCACTATTGTCTGGAGCGTTTTGGACAGGACCGTGTTCGTTGGTGGCGCGACCGTGTTCGCCTATTTTATAACCTAACGCTCCGCAAGTATACGGGTGCAAGTGTATATAATGGCAAGCAAGGTCGATCCCACAAGGACTGACTTAATGACTAGTTTGATACTCTAAATATCCTGAAACACTCCTAACTAGGCTCTAAATTGGGTTGATTTTAATATTGAACTCATCTTACTAAATTAGTACTAAACACTTAAATTCGAGTATAAGAAAACAATTTATCAAATTTGCAAGATTGGAAGATATATTCTAGAGAATTGATTTCAGAATTAACTAAGTTTGACAATCTAATTATTCTAAACTAGCAATGATTACTATCGTTATTAGACGGCACTCATATATGTTAACTCTCCTTTCGAAGCAATTAACTTGTAGATTCATTACCCCTAGCCACCCTTTCAAGTCGACTAGACCTAATGAACTCCCAATCGATCTTAGACCTATGCCTATGCATTTATCTCACCTCCTTTCAGAGCGTTCAACAACTACGCTATATGTTGTATTTCCATTCACAAATTCCTCCTTTCAAAGCCAACTTATGAATTATGTAGAAGTAGTTAAGTGATCAAATTAACCATTCATGAAAATAAATCACAACATATAGATAACGAATAACAATCATTAACTGGAATAGAAAACTTCGATTAATCAAACATCGTTAAAACCTACTTTCAAAACCCTAGAATAATAAAGAACTACTCACTCATGTTCATATTCATAACACAAATATGTTCATAGACAAACATGATTTGAAGTAAAGAAATGAGATAATGAATAAGAACCCTAATCGTCGTCTTGATCTCGATTCTTCGATGTTGCTTTCCTCTTCAAAATATCTTCTAATGAGCTCTCTCTGCTATTTTTAGAGTTTGGGACTTCCTTATATAGTATTAGGTCAAATTGGGGCCAAAAATGGGCTTTAAAACGCGCAGACTCTGTTTTGGACCCGGAAAGCCAACTCGACCGAGTTTGACCAACTCGACCGAGTTGGGTCAACTCGACCGATTCGTAATAGGCCTCGACCGACGAAAACTCTCTGACCAATTTTCACGTTTGCTCTTCATTCATCCCTCGACCGAGTTGATAAACAACTCGACCGAGTTGGAGTTTCTGGCCAAGCTTCAACATCTTCTTGCTATTTCCGACTTTTCTTGCTCGTTTTCCACCCGAACCTTGCCCAAACGGACTTTTTGGCCTTTTTATACCTGAATAACACCAAAACAAGCAGAAACACGTCATCTAGCTCAAGAGATGGAATTTAATCACTTTTCGCCCAAATACACATGCATATGTCCCATATTACGACCTTTAATTGACCTAAAATACATGTAAAACTAGCATGTATCAAAACCCCCAAACTTAACCATTGTTCGTCCCGAACAATAAATAAAAAGCATAACATCACAATGATCATTAAATTTCAGGGCAATTAAATGACATTTTCGGTCTCAGAAATTCTCTTTTTTTTTTTTTTTTTTCAAAACCAACAACATAACATTTGAGCATTAGTGACATGGCAGGTTTCAACTACTGTCGAGACATTAAACTTAAAACAACAATCCTCACCGGATAAGTGTATCGCTCATCTCTCAAGTGTATGATATGGAAAGTATTTGCGCTCACATTGAATCACATGCATCGTCTACCATATGCTTGCCTATTGTCTAAATTAGATCTCATACTTGACATGTGTGACAAAGAATCAATAGGTCTTTAATTTTGACTGTAATGTTGGCTTATGGTTAGGTGGGATACATTTAGATATAAGTGACTATTTATTGGACTAATCAAGTTATTCCTAACCCGACTACCCATCAAATTTGTTCACTAATCTCAATCTTCAATTATCAGAAAAACCAATTAATTTGGCTTCTTCACCTTACCACAACATTTATGCATCAATCAAGATTATTTATGCCACTTTCACTCAGGTACCACTTTGGGACTACCCGATCGAGTACCACATTTGGGACTACTCGTTCTTCTTACAACTCATGCACACTTAGGCATATATATGCATTCTCTTTATTAACCCCTCCTCCAACTTTCTCTTTTTTTTTTCTTTTTGATTTTTTTTATTTATTTTTTATTTTTTTTTAACTAGGAGGGAATTTTTCTCTTCTTTTCTCTTTTGCCTCCCCGAATCTCTTTTCACATCATCCCAAACATTCACTCCACCTTGATACTCTTACCCCTCTACCTTCCAATACACCTCCCTCTTACTCACTTAGTCCAATTGCTCGGGCCAAAGCTAAAAGAAAGGTATAAGCTTGTAATGTATGTCTTTGAAAAAGAAGGCTTTAAAGCTCAAAATGGCTGACTAGGGATTTTTTCACTTTTTGGGTACAAAAGATTATTTTTAAAGGCTAAAAAATAGGGCTTTTAGCAAAAGAATGCCTAATATCATTTTCTATGCCACAGCATGTACTCGACACATTCCTATAAAGACGCAAGGCAAGTTCTAGAGACTAAATACTATGTGATCAATCACTTCACACCGAAAGAGTGATAAAATTACTCTATAAATAAGAGTACATATAAAGCTCAAAACCTCACAGGTTAATTTGTGATTCTTGTTCAAGTCTACGCCCAATTTTGTCTCCAACTGCCTATCATGCTCTGTTATGTGTTCTATCCTCATTTACTTCCAAAAAAACAAATTTCATCATTGACAAATTATCATCTAATACCCTTTTTATGCTTATCAAGAACCAAGTTGACGACTTCTAAACAACGAAATTTAAAATTAACCTAAAATCACAATTAAAATGCAAAACATAAACTAACATTAACTAATACGACAGATCAATCGAATCAGCTATTCGGGCACACAGACCCTTTACCAACTAACTCAAGCAAGATGTAAAATACGATATACAACCAAGAACAATCATGACCTCAATAACACCGAATGAAATAACAATGAAAAAATAATAAAAGCGGCCAAGACGTAGCACTATCCACCCCCTCCCCCAAACTTGATTGAAACCAAGTTTGTGGGAAAAAGAGTGAGGCGTCTTTGTGCCTTCTCACAGTGCTACTGAGGTGGAGGTGGTGGTGGTGGGTTAAAACCCCATGGCTGCCAGAACTGAGCCATTGCATCCAACTGCTGTTGTTGATAAGCTTGTCTCTGCTCATGTTGGATCCACCTCTCATCTTGTTGTAATCTCCATGTGGTCTCCGTATTCCATCGATCATCCTGCTGAGCCCACCGTTCTTCTTGCCGTACTCGCCACTGTTTGTCTTCTTCAATCCTCTGATGCTGCTGTGTCATCAAATTGTTCAAAGATGTAATCAATGTAGGGAGCACTTGAGCCATGTTCTCGTGGTCTCCTTGGCCCGAGCCACTAGTTCCTTCACCTTGACTCTCAATTCGGTGCACAGCTTGATAAAGTCGAGACTCATCAGGAGTAGGGTCAACTTCTTGTGCACGATGAGCTGGGGAGTGCATCTTCCAATTAGCTATATCCCCAAGCCCCTCAATTTTAGTTAGTTGGGCATTAGGAAGACGAAAGAACCCTCCTCGATTCTGCAACAGCAAATATTGATCCTCCGGTTTGCTCCAAAAAATCATCTTCAGCCTACGAACATCATCCACTGTTATAATCCAGTCGCCGGGAACTCTCTTAGCTGAGTCATCATCAGAAACCACTTGAAAATGATTCGCTATAGGAGTAATAAGACCCCCAATCGAGATATCTCCCGTTTGTTTTACTGCTTGGCGATCGAACTGCTCCATCAGAATTTGGCTGAGATCAATCTTTCGTCCCGTTGCCACACACCATAAAAGAAACATCTCCTTTTGAGTCACAGTGCCCGTCTCAGGGCGAGCAAGCACCGTATAGGCAATTAAGCGATGTAAATACCGGAAAACAGGATTACGAATCCAAGACACCTTATTCCTCGATGGATCGCTCTTCATCCAAGGCACAAGTCCCGGAACTTCTACCATATGATTCCAGAATGTGTGCTCATTATATTCATCTGGCGGGGTGCAATCTCCGGTGTTTGGCAGCTTGTAAATGTCATTCAATTCAGCCCGAGTAAGTGTGTAAGTGTTGTTGCGAAGCCGGAACGACATACTGCTCGGCTTCCTGTCTTGAGCAGAGGTAGGGTGTAGAACTAGAGTAGTGAGAAACTCTAATGTATCATTCCGATATGTGACCCGACCTCTTCCCAATAAGTTCTCCCAACCGACCCTCTTTATGAGCATCCATAAATTCTTGTGAATGCCAAGGTGGTTTTCCACGACAGAGATAGTAAATTTCGTGGGGATGATCTTTCTCCCAATGATTTTCTTCCATCTTCTCTCTTCTTCAGGTGATTGTAGTCTGATGTTGTAAAATAGAGGATTATCAGGCGAGAATGCCGGGGACTGAGTTTAGTGTTTTAGTTTTTATTCTGATAACTAGAACAAGACTAGACTAGGCAACAGTTTATTTTTGCACATTTGATTTCTGTTTTTATTTTTATTTTTATCTATTTTAATTTTACGTGGGTATTTTCTTGTTAGTGTTTTTAGGGATTGTGCATGCATACCAGGTCTAAGGGAAAAGAACATCTTATCCCGTGTGATCTAGAAATTGAAGCTACAGCTCGAAGACACGGAGCAAGGAGAAATCGACCGATTGAGATGGAAAATCCACCAAACCAAGAGGAGGTTATGAACCGCATCCTGATGGCACTGACCAATTTGGATGACAGAGTCACAAATATCCAACAACAACAACCTCCACAGAATCCAGTTCTTCCAGGAAGAAATCAGAATAACAACGAGAACAATGATGAGGACACTTCCCCAATAAGTGACTGCCTCCGTCCTCTGTCTAATCAGAATCCTGGAGGAGTACAACCGCCACCGCTCAATGCACACAGTTTTGAGCTCAAACCAGCGCTCATCAATATTGTGCAACAAAATCAGTATGGCGGTACTGCTTTAGAAGATCCGTACACTCATTTAACGAAGTTTCGGAGACTGGCTGATACGATAAAAATCAACCATGTACCGCATGAGCAAGTGAAGATGAGGCTCTTTCCTTTTTCCTTAAAGGATAGAGCTCTGCAATGGTTTAATTCGTTAGAGGAAATCACTGAGTGGGATGAATTAAGTGAAAGATTCTTATTGAAGTACTTCCCACCCAGCAAGATGCTAGAATTGCAGAACAAAATCACACAGTTCAGACAGTTGGATCAGGAGCCACTAGGTGAAGCATGGGAAAGATTCAGAGATTTAATCCGAAGCTGTCCTCAGCATGGGTTCACCAGGAAGCAACAAATCTGTAAGTTTTACAATGGCTTGCTTGCACCAACTAGAGATCACGTAGACGCTGCGTCAGGGGAGAGTTTGATGGAGAAGAGTGTGAATGCGGCGTTTGCTATTCTAGATGCTATGTCTAGAACCAGTTATCAATGGCCGAACGAGCGTAATCAGCCGATGAGAGTTGCTAATGTAGTTGAAGTGGAATCAAATCAGAATTTGGCTTCTCAGATTTCAGCTTTGACGACCCAAATGAATTTGCTAACTAATCTGACGTTAGCACAACATTCTGAGCAATCACAGCCGCAACTCACCCAAGAAGAGATGGAAGATGTGAACTTTGTGAATCAGCGGAATTTCAATAATTACCAAGGTAATCAGCCAAGGTATAACCAATATTCACAAGGGAACCAATATCCGCAAGGGAATAGGAATTATTCCAACTTGACTTATGGAAACTCGAAGAACACCCTTACTCCTCCACCAGGGTTCAAAGTCACAAATGGGATCATACATGATGGAAGAAACCCAACTCAGGAAGAGTTAAGAGAAGCACAAGCAGCACAATTTGAGGAGAAGTTAGCGCAGCTGGAGAAGAAAATGGAAGGGAAGCATATTGAGCTGAGTAAAAATATAGCAGGCATGGGTGCAGAATTGAAAAGTGTGGCATCGGACATCCAGCATTTGATTAAAGCAACAGCAGCTCAGCATAAGAAAGGGCAGTTTCCTAGTGATACAGTGGTTAATCCAAGGGAACATTGTCAAGCCATTCAGTTGAGGAGTGGCACTGAATATGAAGGACCGAAGAAGCCGGTGGTGGAAGGCAAAGTTGTTGAAAAAGAGTACTTGGAAGAAAAAGCTGAGCCGGAGGAAAAAGGCAAAGAAGCGGAGAAACCGATAGAGAGGGGGATTACATTTGAAGGTGGCCCTAAATATATTCCTCCAGTTCCATACCCTCAAGCACTGAGAAGAAAGAAAGTGGACGACCAGTTTGCTAAGTTCTTAGACATCTTCAAGAAGATTCAAATCAATATTCCATTCGTGGATGCACTTCAACAAATGCCCAATTATGCAAAATTTCTCAAGGAAGTGATATCAAATAAACGAAAGCTTGAGGATTATGAGACCGTCAACCTGTCTGAGGAGTGCAGCGCAGTTATTCAAAGGAAGCTGCCATTGAAGCAGAAAGATCCAGGTAGCTTTACAATTGCTTGCAAAATAGGTAATGACACATTTGAAAGAGCACTTTGTGATTTAGGAGCTAGCATTAATCTTATGCCCTTTTCTATTTTTGAAAAACTAGGAATAGGCACATTTAAACCTACCACAATTGCACTTCAAATGGCTGATAGATCTTTGACTTACCCTAGGGGAATAGTAGAAGATGTTCTTGTGCAAGTAGATAAATTCATATTTCCTGCAGATTTTGTGGTCTTAGATATGATGGAGGATAAAGATGTTCCTTTAATTCTAGGTCGCCCGTTTTTAGCAACGGGCAGTGCTTTAATTGATGTCCAAAAAGGAGAACTCACACTTAGAGTAAATAAGGACAAATTGACATTCTCTATTTATAAGGCTATGAAAATGCATGATGATGAAGAGGTTAATCAAGTTGAAACATGTAGTGCTATAGATAGGTTAGATACTACATTGCATAAAGACATTCTGACACTTAGCGATTCTGATGTGTTAAAGCATTGTATCACAAATTCAATTTTTTCTGTGAAAGACATAGATGCTACTAATCTTGATCTTGTAGATGGGGTTAGTGCTTTGAACGCTTTGCAGGAAAAAAGGATGGAAGATGCAGAACATGAAGACATCACTAAGGAAGTCGTGAAAGAAGCACCTGAAGAGAAAGCCAGTGGACCTGAGTTAAAACCATTACCGGAGCATCTGAGGTACGAATTTCTTGATCTAGAGAAAAAGCAACCGGTAATCATCTCTGCTTCTTTGACTGAGTCAGAAACTGAAAAGTTGTTGAGAGTGCTTAGGAAACATAAGTCGGCTATAGGATGGACAATTCATGATATAAAAGGGATTAGCCCGACTATATGTATGCATAAAATCTTGATGGAGGATAGCTATAAACCCAGTGTTCAAAATCAGCGTAGATTAAATCCTATGATGCAAGAAATAGTACGAAAAGAGGTTCTTAAATGGCTAGATGCAGGGATAGTTTTCCCTATATCGGATAGCAAGTGGGTTAGTCCCACTCAGGTTGTACCTAAGAAAGGGGGAATGACGGTAGTAAGAGGTGATAATGATGAAGTCATAGCTACCAGGGTAGTTACAGGGTGGAGAGTTTGCATTGATTATAGAAAATTAAATGCGGCAACTCGTAAGGATCACTTTCCCTTACCCTTTTTGGATCAAATGCTAGATAGACTCGCAGGGTATGAGTTTTATTGTTTCTTAGATGGGTATTCTGGGTATAACCAAATCATGATAGCACCTGAGGATCAAGAGAAAACAGCCTTTGTATGCCCTTATGGAGTGTTTGCGTTTCGTAGAATGCCCTTTGGTTTATGCAATGCTCCTGCTACATTTCAACGTTGTATGATGGCAATATTTAGTGGACTCATAGAGAATATAATGGAAGTTTTTATGGATGATTTCTCTGTGTTTGGTTCCTCGTTTGATCATTGTCTTAATAATTTGTCATTAGTATTACAACGTTGTGAAGAGACTAATCTTGTGTTGAATTGGGAGAAATGCCACTTCATGGTGAAGGATGGTATCGTGTTAGGACATATAATCTCTCCTGCAGGTTTAGAAGTTGATCGTGCGAAGGTAGTTGCCATTGAGCGATTACCACCTCCGGCAAATGAGAAAGGTGTGAGGAGTTTTCTTGGACATGCGGGATTTTATAGAAGGTTTATTCGTGATTTCTCTAAAATTACTAAGCCTTTATCCCGTCTATTGGAAAAAGATGTTGCGTTTGTTTTTGATGATTCTTGCAGGGAAGCATTTGAAACATTGAAGAAGGCATTAGTATCTGCTCCAATTCTGATCACTCCTGACTGGTCGCAGCCCTTTGAGTTGATGTGCGACGCCAGTGACATGGCCGTAGGGGCTGCATTAGGGCAAAAGCGGGACAAACTATTCAGAATCATCTACTATGCAAGTAAAACACTTGATTCCGCTCAATCAAACTATACAACCACTGAGAAGGAGATGCTGGCCGTGGTATATGCATTTGATAAGTTCCGGTCGTACTTGATTGGAGCTAAAACAATTGTATACACTGATCACGCAACCATTAGATACTTGTTCGATAAGAAGGATTCCAAACCGAGATTGATACGATGGATTCTTTTACTCCAAGAGTTCGATGTAGAGATTCGAGACCGGAAAGGATGTGAAAATGTGGTTGCGGACCATTTATCTCGGATCACCAATGAAGAGGACAAGAAGGGGCAGAAAGAAGATATCAATGATTGTTTCCCGGATGAGTACATATTGACAATGGAGGAGGTACCATGGTTTGGGGATATTGTGAACTATTTAGCATGTGGAATTTCACCTCCGGATTTGACAACCCATAAGAAGAGGAAGTTTTTTCATGACATCAAGTTTTATATTTGGGATGATCCTGTTCTTTACCGAAGGTGCGCTGATACCATACTTCGTAAGTGTGTTCCCCAAGTTGAAGTAGGAGACATAATCACTCAGTGCCACTCATCTCCAAGTGGAGGCCACTTTGCATCAGCGAAAACTGCGGCGAAGGTCTTACAGAGCGGATTTTACTGGCCAACCATTCATAAAGATTGCTTCGAGTTCATCACGAAGTGCGATCGCTGCCAAAGGACGGGGGGTATCTCTAGAAAACACGAGATGCCTCTCACGAATATAATTGAGGTGGAACTATTCGATGTTTGGGGAATCGACTTCATGGGGCCCTTCCCTTCATCAAAGGGGTTCCAATATATTCTACTTGCAGTGGATTATGTTTCGAGATGGGTGGAAGCGATTCCAACCCAAACGAATGACTCACGAGTGGTGATCAAATTCCTTCAGAAGAACGTAATCACACGATATGGAGCACCAAGAGCACTGCTGAGTGATGGGGGTTCGCACTTCTGCAACAAATGGTTGGCTGCACTGCTAGCTAAATATGGAGTAAAACATCATGTCACAACTCCATACCACCCGCAAGCAAATGGTCAAGCAGAGCTCGCCAACCGAGAAATTAAGCAAATCTTGGAGAAATCGGTTAGTGGGAACCGTAAAGATTGGGCTTTGAAGTTAGATGACGCATTGTGGGCGTATAGAACGGCGTACAAAACGCCGTTGGGTATGTCACCATACCAATTGGTCTTTGGAAAGTCATGTCATTTACCGGTTGAATGGGAGCACCGTGCATACTGGGCTGTGAAGAAACTCAACTTCGACTTTGATTCAGCGGGCCAAGCTCGAGTTCTAAAACTCAATGAATTGGAAGAATTCCGAACACAAGCATTTGAGAACTCAAGCATCTACAAGGAGCGCACTAAAAGGATCCATGATAGAATGATAAAGAATCGACACTTTGAAGTTGGTGAACAAGTTCTCTTGTTCAATTCACGGTTGCGCTTGTTTCCCGGAAAGCTAAAGTCACGATGGACGGGACCGTTCACAATTAAGCAGGTGCGAAAGTCGGGAGTAGTGGAATTGATGGATGCACAAGGAAGCACATTCCTTGTAAATGGTCAGAGGATCAAGAAATACTACAACCCGAGTCAAATTGCAACCGTAGATGAATTACGGTTGACCGAGCTGAACTAAAAATCCAAGGTCGTCGAGCCAAAAACTTGTTTGCCTATTTTATAACCTAACGCTCCGCAAGTATACGGGTGCAAGTGTATATAATGGCAAGCAAGGTCGATCCCACAAGGACTGACTTAATGACTAGTTTGATACTCTAAATATCCTGAAACACTCCTAACTAGGCTCTAAATTGGGTTGATTTTAATATTGAACTCATCTTACTAAATTAGTACTAAACACTTAAATTCGAGTATAAGAAAACAATTTATCAAATTTGCAAGATTGGAAGATATATTCTAGAGAATTGATTTCAGAATTAACTAAGTTTGACAATCTAATTATTCTAAACTAGCAATGATTACTATCGTTATTAGACGGCACTCATATATGTTAACTCTCCTTTCGAAGCAATTAACTTGTAGATTCATTACCCCTAGCCACCCTTTCAAGTCGACTAGACCTAATGAACTCCCAATCGATCTTAGACCTATGCCTATGCATTTATCTCACCTCCTTTCAGAGCGTTCAACAACTACGCTATATGTTGTATTTCCATTCACAAATTCCTCCTTTCAAAGCCAACTTATGAATTATGTAGAAGTAGTTAAGTGATCAAATTAACCATTCATGAAAATAAATCACAACATATAGATAACGAATAACAATCATTAACTGGAATAGAAAACTTCGATTAATCAAACATCGTTAAAACCTACTTTCAAAACCCTAGAATAATAAAGAACTACTCACTCATGTTCATATTCATAACACAAATATGTTCATAGACAAACATGATTTGAAGTAAAGAAATGAGATAATGAATAAGAACCCTAATCGTCGTCTTGATCTCGATTCTTCGATGTTGCTTTCCTCTTCAAAATATCTTCTAATGAGCTCTCTCTGCTATTTTTAGAGTTTGGGACTTCCTTATATAGTATTAGGTCAAATTGGGGCCAAAAATGGGCTTTAAAACGCGCAGACTCTGTTTTGGACCCGGAAAGCCAACTCGACCGAGTTTGACCAACTCGACCGAGTTGGGTCAACTCGACCGAGTCGTAATAGGCCTCGACCGAGGCAAACTCTCTGACCAATTTTCACGTTTGCTCTTCATTCATCCCTCGACCGAGTTGATAAACAACTCGACCGAGTTGGAGTTTCCGGCCAAGCTTCAACATCTTCTTGCTATTTCCGACTTTTCTTGCTCGTTTTCCACCCGAACCTTGCCCAAACGGACTTTTTGGCCTTTTTATACCTGAATAACACCAAAACAAGCAGAAACACGTCATCTAGCTCAAGAGATGGAATTTAATCACTTTTCGCCCAAATACACATGCATATGTCCCATATTACGACCTTTAATTGACCTAAAATACATGTAAAACTAGCATGTATCAGACCGCGTTGTAGTTTCTATGTGACACATGCCAATTTTTCATCTTTTTTACCCCTACTTCGTGCTACCCCATTCTTTCGCTTTTGGTTCGTCAATGTTGGTTCCTAATATCACAAAAACACTAAAGACAAAAAATATTACTAAAATATAAACAAAATTAACTTCAACAAAAATAACTGAAATGAAAGAAAACAGTAAACATCGGGTTGCCTCCCGACAAGTGCTTCATTTCACGTCTCAAGCTGGACGACCTGTTTGGTTTAGTTCAGCTCTTTCAACTGCACTTCATGCACTATTTGAATTTGGTCCGACGTGTAGTATTTCTTGATTCTTTGTCCATTAACGAGGAAACTGCTCCCATCCATGTTCATCAATTCTACTACACTGGATGCTCGAATAATCTTGATAGTGAATGGCCCCGACCATCTTGTCTTCAGTTTTCCTGGAAATAATTGCAGTTGAGAGTTGAATAATAGAAATTGTTCACCGGTTTCAAATCTTCGATTCTTTATCATACGATCGTGAACCATTTGACGTGCTCTTTGTAGAAACTGGAATTCTCGAATGCTTGATTTCTGAACTCATCCAATTCATTGAGCTTAAGAATTCGCTCTTTCCCAGCATCCTCAAAGTCGAAATTCAACTTCTTGACTGTCCAGTAAGCTCGATGCTCCAATTCCACCGACATATATATGACGTGTCTTCCCAAAAACTAGCTGATACGGCGGAAGTCCCAACGGGGTCTTATATGCCGTCCTATATGCCCATAGCGTGTCATCTAACTTCATCGACCAATCCTTCCTATCCTTATTCACTGATTTCTCAAGGATTTGCTTGATTTCTTGATTGGCCAGCTCCACTTGACCATTGACTTGTGGATGATTCGGAGTTGTGACTCGGTGCTTTACCCCATATTTCACTAATAATGCAGATAGCCACTTGTTACAAAAGTGTGACCCCCCATCGCTTATCAAGGCTCTCGGAGTCCCATACCTAATAAGAATGTTCTTTTGAAGGAATTTCAGCACTACCTTGGCATCATTTGTTTAGGTCGGAACAACCTCTACCTATCTTGACACATATTCTAGCATCTCATGCTTTCGTGATATTCCTCCCGTTCTTTGACATCGGTCACACTGCAGTGCTTTGTCTTTCAGTGAAAATGGGAACAACCTCATCTTTACTTGCTCCTGTGGCACATGATTCATCTTTATGGTTTCAGCGAACCTGCGGAACTTGTTTAGATGCACGTTCGGGTCTTCTAGTGTGCTCCCACCAAACTGGTGTTGTTGAACAATACTAATCAGAGTAGGCTTCAATTCGAAGCTATTAGCATTTAACGGTGGTGGTTGCACTCCTCCAACCGGCTGATTTGGCGTGGGATGAAGACAATCACTTATGGGCGTAATGTCCTCGTCCGTGTCATCGTGCACATCTGAGCTTGTCTCCGTTGCTGTGGTGGCTATTGCTGCTGCAGATTAGTGATTCTATCATCCAGATGGGCTAAGACCCCTAATATTCTGTTCAATACATCTTCTTGATTTTGATTTGACAGAGCATTATCCATCTCGATCGTGTAGTTTCTTCTCGTTCGGTGTCTACAGGTAGTCGCCTCAATCTCAGGATCGAAAGGAACAAGTTGCTCTTTCCCTTTTGACCTAGTTTGCATATGAAATCTGAAAACATCAACAAGGAAAATACCACGTAACAATAAAATAAACTAAACTACACTGAAAATTAAATAAAAAAATTTAAATTACAGAAAAATAAAATCTAGTCTTGTATCCTCCTATTACTCAGGATAAAAACTAAGACGATATACCTATTCCTCGGCAACGGTGCCAAAAGTTGACGAGCCTATTCCTAACCCTAAAATACTGCAAGTATACGGGTGTAGATTTACGTAGCAGAAGACAAGGTCGATCTACAGAGAATAGATTAACGTAGTTTAGTACCCTAATTATCTAGGATTACCCTAACTAGACACTAGAACTGGTGAATGATTTTATTAAACTAGAGTGCATGTACTAATAAACTGAATTGATTAACAAACAGGAATTTCCAATCAACGAGAATGTATCCTAAGGTATCGATTTCAAGAATTACTCTAATAATGATTAATCTCTAACTTATAGACTTTTAAACTAATTTTACTATATATTAGACGACACTTAAATAACTTAATCCTTCTTTTGAAGCGACTAAGTTGTGGATTGATTAGAATAATCACTCTCTCGAGTTAATTGATCCTAACAACTCCTAAAAGACCCTAAACTTTGGCTACGTAGTCATAGACAATTATGCTATATGTTGTACGTCTATTAACAACTCCCTTCTCTCGAAGCGGAATCAAATTTTGCTTAGTTATAAGATGTAAACAAACACATAGATAGATAGACAAAATTGAAGTTTATAAATCAAAAGCTTAAATTAATATTTGTCATAAAACCCTACTCTTTAACCCTAGGACACGAGTAGTTTAGCTACTCATGCCTAGTATTAATTCAATACAATAATTCAATGAATACATTGTAAATAAAATAAGACTAAACAAGAATTAAATAAACCCAATTGTTCGGCTCGTCGATTTTCTTCGTCTCGCTCTCACGTCTTCTACTCTAATATAAAAGTATGAGAATTATGATCTTATGTTTGATTGTCCTTGAAAACTCGAGCTTGGCCTCTATATTTATGAGTTGGGGTCGAAATTCTTAAGCGATTAGGATAAAAATCCCATCAAAACCCGGATTGGCTTTAGGGAGGACTTCTGGCGTGACCGAGTCAAGCTGCGGTGCGACCGTGCCAGCCTACTGCTGTAAAATTCTTGAACCCGTCCACTTTTGGCGCGATCGTGTTGCCCATTGGGTCGGTCACGTTAAATTTTCTGGATTCCCCCTCTGAGCCACTTTTTGACGCGGCCGCGTCCAATCCTGGCACGGTCGCGTTACCTCTTCAACATTTTGGGCCTTGCTTTTGGCCCAATATGGCTCATCTTATCCTTCTTCGACTCGTTTCTTCGTCTAACATCATAAAATTTTTATTTTAGCCTGAAAATCATGAAAATACTGTAAAATAAGCCAATACACGTCAAATGGTACAATATATCAAATATGAACGATTCTGTACCAATTATACATGCAAATCTTATAAAATACATATGTAAATAGACCTAAATGCATCTATACACAACGTGTATCACTCATCCTTTGAGTCAAAAGAGTAGGTTGCCTCAGGCCCCGAAAAAATGAGAAGTTTAGGGGCCCCAAATTCCTAGTATCATAATATATATATATATATATATATACATATATATATATATATATACACATATATATATATATACACATATATATTTTGATGTCAGCAGATGTTGAATGTTCTTGATAGTGCAGTGGTGATGTAATGTAGTATCATAGTTGGCAGCGCGAGTTCGATTCCTAAGTTTGCCCTTTTTCCCGATTTTTTGCTTTTATCACTAATTCAATATATTAAATTACTTGTAAATAAAGCACAAGGACACGTAATTTGGCCATTGAATTTGCCTTGTAAGCTATATATAAGTACCCTAGGATTGAGCCCTGTGCTTGGTTTCTTTTTAACATTCTAATTCTGTTACTTTTTTTACTTTCTTAGTTTGTTTAATTTTATCCTCTTTTTTGGGGCGCATATTTTGTTTTACTTTCCAAATTTATTTTTATTTATATTTTATTCTTTGTGAGCCTTTTATTATTTTGGAGCCTTCCTTTTAACTAGTTGTGGAATAGATTATATTTGAGTAATTGTTATGAAATTTCTTGCATACCATATTATTTGATATACAATGGAAATTGTTTTAATATTTTTTACAATTTATTTTATTCATATTTATCTAAAATTGTATCAAGAAGGTAGGGACCCTCTTTCCAAACTCGACGCAGACCCCTAATTTAGTAGGATCGGCCGGTCCTGCCTATGGCATAAGCTGAATCTTAATCTTCTTATATTTTTCTTCCTTTTATGTAATATAATATTCTTTTTATCCTTTGAGATTCTTCATAAGGTTCTTATCTCTTTTGTAACTGGATTCTTTTATAATTGTAGAAAAAAAGAAGAAATTGCGATGAGTGAAATGGTTAAAGTTTATTTAGTAAATTTAATTTTAAATTAGTGTGTGGTAAGTGTCCTTATATATTCACATCTTTCGGTTCATAAAATTATCTATAGCACTTCGTATGATATTTAAATCACTTAATGACGTCACTCGAGCTTAAGTATTTCTAATAATTTGTATTTTCATTCATTTCTATAAAAATACATTATATTAATTTTTTTCAATCTTCATAAATTTCTTACTTTTTTTATGATTTCTTTCACAATTATAGAGAAATGAGAAAGATCGACTAGCAAAAATCTAAGAAAAATAATATATATTGAAACTCTTACAAAAAGAGTACTATAGTTTTATGATTATCAAAATATTAAATAATTAAAATTTGAAAGTTTGATGATAAATTATTCATAATACTTTATATTCTCATTCCTTTTTAGTAAAATATATTATATTATAATTTATTTATTTTTTATTTTCTTAAATTTATTATTTTGTTTTATTATTGAATTCTTTTATAATTTTAGAGATATGAGAAATATCGATTATAATAGTTTTTAGAAAAATAATCTAAAAAGAACATCTATTATAAAAGTGTGAATGATTTCTTACAAATTTGTATATGCCTAATTGCCTATTATATCCTAAATGAATTTTATTATTAAGGTTAATTTAGTAATCGTATTTCTGTGTTGTATTTTTATGAATTTTTTCTAAGTGTCATCCTATAGTTCAAATTCATCTACTAATTTGTGGTTGAATCTTTTCCATTTCTGTACTATTTTTAATTTACCTAATGGTATAATTTGAATTTTAAATGTGTGTTTTTTCGTTAATTTTTTTCTTTCTTTAAGTTTTGAAACTAAAATATGTTTGTAGTCATTATGCTAACTACAATAAAAGATTTAGACAACACAACCATAGTGTATTATATATGAGGAGTAATTTATCACTTTATGTAAGATTCTTATAATATTTCTTATAAATTTTGATTTGCCTATTATAATATTTCTATTGTGTTGTATATTTTTTGAAAAGGTCATTTTATAGTTCAAATTCATCTACTAATTCATTGTGATTTTCTTTTCCACTTTGTATGATATTTAATTCACCGGTTTTTTTCCTTCTGTTTTTAGTAAAATATATTACATTTTTTTTTTTGTGATTACTCATATATTTCTTTTCTTTTTTTATAAATACAGCGAAAGAAGAAATATCGACTCATCAAAATTGAATACTAAGACAAATTATAAAATGGTTTAATAGTTATCAAATATTAAATAATTGAAAATTATAAGAGAGTTATTCACATATGGAAAAGTGTTCTATTGGTGAGTAGCAGTAATGATCTATGTTAGGATTAGTAAAATGCAACATATAGTAAAAAAACTGGGAACAATTTATATTTATTTTCATTGCCCTTACTGAATTTATTTCTCATCTCATTCTTGAGGGAAAAAATGTGTTTTTCCTGTAGCACTTTAAGACTTGTAATTATAATTTGTATGTAGTCACATATGAGATATATAATTTATGAATGACTTTAATGATAAATACATATTTAATAAAAAAGGATAGTATATAAAACATGTAATAGTTTAACATGACTTTATTATTTTAAAGTTTAACTTCTTTGTAGACTAATGGATACAAGAATCTTATTTTGACAAACATTTAAATAAGACAACCTTATATATGACTTTCTATAAGATCGAAGTTACTTTTATTATAAAAAATATTATTTTATGATAAAAAGTGTTACTTTGAGTGTTAAGTATTATACAAAAGCAACTGTTTTCATAAAGTAACAGTTTTTTGTGATACACATAAACATTTTTCTATGCCAAATGAAAATTAGAAAATGGGCTTAGGCCCAATAAGTTAAAAGAAATGAGCTTTGGGCCCAATAAATAGGTAGATGGGCCAAAAATATCATTAGGTCCCGAATAATATATGATTAGACTTAGAAAAATGATACTGGACTTTAAAGCGGGCCTATGAATTAAATTGGGCTTTAGTCGAACCATATGGGCCGAAGACGGATTTCGAGCTTAATGGGCTGGACCGGGCCAGATCGGGCAGGATCTACCCAAGTTGAATTAAAAATAAGTTTAAATAAAAGATGATTAAGTTAGAAACAAAAATGATAAGTAGAAAAATAGTAATTAGAATGATTAGATTAAGTTGGTAAATGGATTAGTAAGTTAGAAATTGCATAAGTGAAGTAGGAAAAATTAGTTGACTAAATGAGTTAGAAATAAAATCAAGAATTGGATGAAAAATGTATAAAATATTATAAATAGAACTCAAATGACATTAGAAATGATTAGTGTTTTAATTCGAATTAAGTCTTGAATTTAAAACTAGAAAATGATTAAGGTTTAACGTGTTTGTATGATTTTATGTGACATTATATGATGCAATGATGTGTGTTGATAATAGTTGTGATTACATGATTAATTTAGTATGTGCAATTTATTTAAATGCGTATATGTGATGATGATTTAAATAAATTATACAATTGATTATTAGCAAAACAGAATTGATTATGTTAGAAAATATGAACATAGGTTAGATAATGTTATATGGTTTAACACATAAAATGAACTAGAGATAGGTTAATTTGGAGAATAATGAAATAAGTAGGAATAAGACTTAGGAGTAACTATGATGTGAACATAGGCTGAATTATAGGAAAATTGAAATTGATAAGTGTTAAATAAGGAACAAGTATGATGTTGATGATGTTATGATGATAAATGAGAGTGATCAAGATTAATGAAATAGAATGAAGAGATTATGGTTGAATAAGCGTTATGCAAATCATAGTTGAGTTAGGACATTAGATAATCACCGGAATTGGTAACCAACACAAAACATGGCCAATAGAACCAATTTAACGTTTTGATAATAACTAGATTTCCACATTTGAGGTGAGGATATAGCACAGACGGATCCACCAGTTAATCTCCATAGTTTAACTATGGAAGTGGGTAAACATGTTATTTCAATATATGTTTTACTTATATTTAGTAAAAATGAACCACCACAAGGGCCACGTGTGAGGATTATGAAATGGCCACCGACCAAGACCCGACAGTGAGCGCTAAATGGCTGCTGATCCCAAAAAAAAGCAGTATGTGTAAGTAATGATGAGAGGGCGGACGTGCCGAAAGTCTGCCCCTACTAAAGAGGGGAGGCACAATGCTTTCAAGAGGGCTTTCATATTTAAAGAGTGTATTTATGTACCAGTTTTGTCCCACTGAGTCTAACACTCATGTTTTCTTAAAATTATTTTTCAGGTAATGACGACACCGCCTATGACTGCAGCTATGACTATACATCTTATAGGTTCCATCTTTCTGTTTTTCATACTATGGTTATATAATAAATACACTATTAACATATCCTATGGTAGCATACAATATAAAATGGAAGTCTAAGTTTATGAATTAAAGATTAGTTTAATTATCGTATTTCCTTTAGTGTGAGTTTCTGTTCAAAACAGTAGGCTATGAGTATCTCTTCTCCGATGAGTGAGTAAAAGAGTAAGTAAGGGTTAAAGAGAAAAATAAGTAAGATAAAGAGAGAAAAGTGGGGATAAGTGAATAAAGGAAAGAAAAAAAAAATAGACCTGGTAAGTCGTAGCAACTCGGTTCACTGCAAAGTGAGTTGGGGCACTACAAGAGTGGTATGAGAGCTTACTTTATGGTAAAAAACTTGTAATCAAAGACGTACTAACAAAAATGTACGTTAGAAAGGCATTGCCATTGTTACAGCTCCAGCAACTGGTGTTAGGTATGACCTAAATTTGAGTTTTTTCGGAAAAGATAATTTTTTAGACTACTGTTTGCATGCATTACATCAAATGAGATGTAGAAAAGCTTGATTAAGTAAGAAGTGTGATAGAATAGCATGGTTAAGCATGAATGAGAATCAAGAGAGTATGAATGAAAGAATGAAAAAATGAGAAGTATGATGATATGGTATGAAAGTATGAGAAGAGATGATGAAGGAGTTTAAATGTTTGCATGAGTTCAGGATTATTAATTTGACAAGAGCACAAATTTCATGCATATCATTCCAAAAACTTCCTCGAAATATTTCTATGTTTTCTTAATTTTTAAGTTTATGAGGTAGAGAACTTGATGTCGCGAACCATCATGGAAACCCTTGAAGCGATCGTGAAGAAGTTTAAATGTTTGCATTAATTCAGGATTATTAATTTGATAAGTGCAAGAATTTCATGCCTATCATTCCAAAAACTTCCTCGAAATATTTTTACGTTTTCTTAAATTTTAAGTTTACGAGGCAGAGAACTTGATGTCACGAACCATCATGGAAACCCTTGAAGCGATGAAGAAGAAGTAAATGTTTGCATTAATTCAGGATTATTAATTTGACAAGAGCATGAATTTCATGCATATCATTCCAAAAACTTCCTCGAAATATTTTTATGTTTTTTTTTTAAATTTTTAAGTTTATGAGGCAGAGAACTTGATGTTGCGAACCATCCTGGAAACCCTTGAAGCTATGCTTTACGACACAACCTTCCAACAGCCAGGAGAGAACATACGGCACTTTGTGCAGCGTATGCATTATCTGTAGCAGCAAGCTTTAGGTGTTGCAATCAATAAAATTGAAATCAAGGTTACATATCATCTGAGAGTGCGTGTATTGCTCGAGCTACACCCCTACCCCAGGCAGCCATTATGTCTTGAATCCCCGAATGGAGCGGCTGTTACTTATTCAGTCTATGATCTATACTGTGAAGTATTATTCCAAGCAGTGGAAAGAATGGTCGCATTCCGAGCTCAGGGAGGGCATTTCATTGAGATGGCCAATGGGATGCAGGAAGCCCAGACACAAATGGAAGCTCAATACCGATGGGAAACCACGAGGGCCAGTGAAACTAGTAGTAGGCTCCATGCTTGGCATCTTTGGAAGCCAATATTTGTGATATGGCCTGACGTTGCTTTATGGTAGCGGACGTAACTCCAGGGTCAACAACACAGCCTGGCACCTACCAGTTATTGGAGGATAGTCAGACCCGAGTATTATAGTGGGAGCTCGTACCTGCGCCACCTATGAAATTGCATGCTGAATACTCCCTGTATCCGACGATCACTACATATACCTCCAACTTAGGATCAGTACAGGAGGCTTACCCGGAGACCTATCTTCCGAGAAGTCGCTGACTGAGGGATTTAGTTTGCTAAGGATTAGACTTAGGATGGCCTGTTAGAATCCTGCTACTCTAATATCCCCATCTATTTCCTCATTCTATGTTTGAAGTCACGTATTGTGAAATGTATAGTTTCAGCTAATTGTTTTGTAAAATTATGATGTGTAACTGATTTGTGCTCACGAAATTTGATCTAGAGCAACAAATAAAAGTTTTTCGTAAAAGTTCACAACTCACCACTTTTACTATTTATGTGAAACCATTACAGAACTCACGTATGACACAACTAAACGGGACGATCTAACGGATGTATAAGTAGATAGGAATAAAGACGGAAGAACTTAGATGGACATAGGATGCTTTTGAACCTAGGAAGATGCATGTGAACATAGACGTGCTTCTAACCTAGAAATACCCCTATCAGATGGCCGAAACACCCCATAGGACCTCTAGGACCACGACCTCTGATCAAGCTGAAGGATCTCATGGGGTGAGGAACACCTCGAGCAAGGGCAGTCAGTGTCCACTTCTGGTGCAGATGCTGCTCGAGAGTTCCTTCAGGCTCTTTAGCACATATTTCAACAGGAAGTTGTATGCGCTCAACTAACACCGAATAACGGTACCACGAGGAATCAGAACGTCATAGAGCAGTTTTGTTTTTTTCAAGCGCCAAGGTTTAACGAGAGCGAAGGACCCGTTGGGACGGAGAATTAGGTTGCCAAGATGGAATGAGTCTTAGAGTACATGGACATATGACCCGCTAGAAGGTCCTTTGTGCCCAATTCTAACTATCGAGAGACATCAATCAATGGTGGAAGTCGCATGAGAGGACACTAACCCCCGAGAAAAAGCACACGCTTGCTTGGACTGAGTTCAAGGGGTTAGTGTTGGATCGATATTTTTGGCAAGCTCTTCGGTACAAAAAGAGGTAGAGTTCATGAGTTTGAGGCAGTGCACTTAGATCGTGGATGAGTATGAATGGAAGTTCAACTACCTCTCCCATTACGCAACACATCTGGTCAGTACCGATGAACGACAATCTCGTCACTTTGAACGTGACTTGCGACCGAAAATCAGGAGCATCATTTGTGGGCTACGTTTGCCAACATATCGAGAAGTTTTTGAACGAGCACAAGCCATCTCTATGAGCATGGAATAGAGCAACCAATATTTATCATCGCTACTTGTCTTAAAAAGCGGAAGGGACCTCCAGTAATGGAAAACCTACCGGGCTTTGGCGGGAGGAGTATCAGGATGATACCACTAAGAGCGAAGATGGCTCAGCGACCGACATGCCCTAAGTGTGGGAAGTCTCACCCTGGGGAATTCCTTCAAGGGTAGTTTATTTGCTTTCGATGCTATTATTCTGGTCATCGGATGGCCAAACGCCCGGGGACACGAAATGAAGTAGGACCCTCCACTACCACGTTAGCTCTACCCATTAAGGCAGTAGCTCAAGTGTAACGACTAACTACTGTCGCTAGCAAGCCTATGACAGCCGATAATGCCCAAGGTAAGGCACATTTAAATGCACTGATAGAGAAAGGCTATACAGTGGAGTTTCTAGATGAAGATGCTGAAGAGGATTACGGGCAAGACAAGATAGGACCTAAATCAGAGGAAGGAGCCTTTGAAGGAGAAATGTTAACATGTATGATGTCAATTAACTCGTATTCGGTCTTTTCGACACCGGTGCATCTCATTCATTTTATATCTAAGTCGTGTGCCGAGCGTTTGAATCTCAAAGGGCTTGAGATTCCCGATTTGAAGTAAGAGTACCATTCGGGGAAACTATACAAGTTTGTAGAATAATTAGGGCCCTAGAATTAGAACTTGGAACAGTGAAAGTGGACGCTGACCTTTTCATAATGGAAATGAAAGGTTTTGATGTTATTCTAGGGCTCAATTTTCCAGTGAAGCAGAAAGCCCACGATCTTTTGAGATCGAAAAAAAATCGAGTTAAATCTGGCAGAGGGTAGACGATTTCTTTATAGAAGCGCCTCCAAGCCAAATATGATTCGTATCATAACAGCAATGAGAGCAGAAAGGTTGTTAGCCAAGAAAGGGTGTAAAGGTTACTTGGTGAACATCGTGGAGGTTAAGAAGGAAAAATTAACTCCAGAGGATGTGCCAGTAGTGAAAGAATTTCTTGATGTCTTTCCCGAGGATCTATCAGGGACACTCCTGGATCGACAACTAGAATTCTTACTAGACTTGGTGTCCGGAGCTACTCCGGTACCTTAAGCACCCTATATAATGGCATCGCTAGAGCTGCAAGAACTCAAGAAACAGTTGGAGGAACTATTGGGGAAGAAGTTCATAAGGCCTAGCATATCGCCAATGGGGAGTGCCAGTCTTATTCCTCAAGAAGGAGGACAACTCTGTGCGTACACGCATAGACTACTGAGAGATGAACGGCTTGAAAATAAAGAATAAGTACCCATTGCCCCGTGTTGAGGACTTGTTCGATCAATTGAGGAACGCCACAATTTTCTCAAAGATCGACTTTGTGGTCGGGTTATCACTAGCTTAGGGTTAACAAGAGTGATATACCTAAGACAACTTTTAAGACTCGAACGGACATTATGAGTTTACTATAATGCTCTTCGGTGTCACTAATGCCCCAACTGTCTTCATGGACTTGATGAACCGAGTTTCTCATGAGTTCCTAGACTGATTCGTCACTGTTTTCATTGATGATATCCTCATTTACTCGCTGAATGTTCAACAACATGCCAAACATCTTAGGATAGTATTAGGAACCCTTAGGAAGGAGAAGTTATACTCTTAGTTTAGTAAGTGTGAGTTTTGGTTAGATAAAGTAGTATTCTTATGACATATAATTTCGGTTAAAGGTATAGAAGTAGACCCCTCTAAGGTTGAAGTTGAATTGGAAAGTGCCGATAAACGTAGGAGAAGTGCGTAGTTTCTTAAGAATGACTGGGTATTATAGGAGGTTCATTAGGAACTTTGCCTAAATTGACAAACCCCTCACACAACTCATCAAGAAAAGTGAGCCATTCATTTGTTCAAACTAGTGTGAGCGAAGCTTTAAGGAGTTGAAAGGGAATTTAGTATCAGTTCCGGTACTAAAGATTCCCGACAGGTCAGAAGAATCCATGATCTTCATGGATGCTCGAAAGTGGGTATCAACTGCGTCTAGATGCAGAAGGGAAGGGTAGTAGCCTATGCATCTCGACAATTACAGTAGCACGAGTAGAATTACCCCATGCATGACTTGGAATTGGCTATTGTGGTGCATGCATTAAAGATCTGGAGACTGTGTGGAAGCAAGTGTGGGATCTTTACGGACCACAAAAGCCTCAAGTACTACTTCACTCAAAAGGAGCTAAACATGCATCAGAGGCGATGGTTAGAGTTAGTGAAGGACTATGACTACACTATCTCTTACCATCTAGGCAAGGAGAACGTTGTCGCTGACGCCCTTAGTCAGAAAAGTAGTTCCGATAAGGGCGTGTTAGCCGCTTTTGAGAAAAGCGTGCAAAAGGAGTTAAGGAATTTTAGAGTTGAGGTCTGTACGAATAGATAGATGTTAGGATATTTAGAAGCTTTAAGATCGCAAACCACCCTCAAAATAAGGATTAGAAATACTCAAGGGAACGATAGGATTTAACTAGAATGAAGGTTTATCTCTCAAGCATCCAGAGAAAGGATTCGAGATGTCCTAAAATAGAACTCTGTTGTTCCGAGGATGAATATGTGTTCTAAAGGATCGGGAACTGCCGGAAGAGATACTCGAGCCGCATGACACCCCATTTACTGCCCACTGGGGTGGTAGTAAAATGTAACAAGATCTTAGGAAAGGATTTTGGTGGAGATGCATGAAACGTAGTCTTGCCTAATACGTAGGAAGATACCTAGTGTATCAGAGAGTGAAAGCCGTTTGTGAGAGACCCTTAGGATTACTACAACCCCTGCCTATCCCAAAATGGAAATGGGATAGTGTTAGTATGGATTTCATCGTAGTATTTCCTAGGACCCTTAGAGGATATGATGCCATTTTTGTTATAGTAGATAGACTCTCCAAAGCAGCTCACTTCATCCCTGTTAGGGCAACCTACTTCCTTAGTCAGTTAAATAGGCTCTACATAGATCAGGTAGTTAGGCTACATGACTTACCGTCAATAATAATATCAAACAGAGATGCTAGATTCACCTCCAAGTTCTGGAAGAGTTTGCATGAGTCTTTGGGGACTACACTGAACTTTGGTTCAGCGTACAACCCAAAGTCTGATGGACAAACTAAAAGAACGAATAATACACTAGAGGATATGCTTAGGGCATGTGTCTTAGACTTTGGAGGATCGTGGGAAGAACATCACACCACACCCCTTTAGCCCATTGCCAAACCAACCACCCTTTTTGGACACCTCCTAACTTGTGTCTAAGTTGCTAGTAGGAGCAACTATTCATTGCTCCACCTAATTCTCCAATTTAGCACCACCCCATCCCTCTCACTACATGCAACCCATTTTCTCACACCTCAAAAGGATGAATAGTAGTAGGCACTAAAGTCTCAATTTCCCTTACCCACAAAACCGAAGAGGAATTTCCTCACAACCCATTCAAATCCATGCAACTCTCTCTCTCTTTCTCTCACTAAAGCATGGGAGACAAAGCCATCTTCTTCTTCCCTTCAAGTTTCAGCAAAATCACCAATCCCACACCCTTCAATAAATTGTCGTCTTCATCCCCCTCCAAGTCAAGTATCATTCGGTTAGAAAGTAAGGATTAAGTTCGGAAGCGTTTGAAGCTCAACCTCACCATCCAAATCCACTCCTAAACCAAACTTTGTTTTGGATTCAATTAGAGAAAGGAAAGGGGAATGTATAATTGTATTTTGTAACAAACTCACACACACTATAGTAAAAACACATGCATCCATGTGGGGAGATTGTGGAGATAATCATGTCTAATTTCAAGTATTGCTTTGATAATTTATATGTGCTTATGTTTAATTATGTGTAGATGTGTTCTTGATATGTATTGTAGGTTGAAATTGAGCTTGCATGTGAATTTTGAAGAAGAAATGATTAAATTGTGATTAGATGATGAAATAGGGTAATTATGTGGTGATTATGTGAGAAATTGATGAAAATGGGCTTGTTAATCTTCGGCAAAGAGGAATTGTAAGTGCGTGTTAAACTTTGATAAAATGAGTTAGTAACAATTAAGGTTATAACATGAGTAGCTTATCAAATGAGTTTTATGAAAATTTATGGAAATAAAATAACATGAGTCGATTAAAATTATGTATCTTGAAATATGATTATTTGGTGAAAAAGAATTGAAAAATGATTTTGTGAAATTTTATTGAAATCTTTCAGTAAAAAGAAGGTTTGGGTTTTAAACGGTGTTAGTGTGCTAATTGAATTATTGTTGTCATTAAATGGGTTTAACTATTCAGATTTGTAAAATTTGGATTGGAAAAATAGTTTTGTAAAAATCTCCTACAAACTTTCAATAAAAAATAAGAACTAGGGATCTAGTGTTTATGATGTAATGATCATGATATTAAAAATGCTTATTGGAGTATTATATGTGAAATTGTGTGATTTAATTGAATTATAGAATTGTTTATTAACTTAGGTTGATTTCGGAAAACTTAGAAAACTAGGGATAACTGGTAGATGTTTTTTTAATCAAGAATATGGAGAACATAATGAATTTAAGTAATTTAGATTAATTTAGGCTTGAAATGGATTAAATCGGACTTAGGAAGTTAATTGTGCTTGAATTATTGAAATAGGTTAACTGGACTTAGAAGTGTTTAATTAGGCCAACTGAAAATTAGAAAATGAGCATACACCTAATAGGTTAAAAGAGATGGATTTTGGGCCCAATAAATGGATAGATTGGCAAATAAATCATTTGGGCTCGAATAATATAGGATTTGACTAATAGAAATTGGAATTGGACTTTAAAGTGGACCTTAGAATTAAATTGGGCTTTAATCGAACCATATGGGCCCAAGACGGACTTCGGGACCAATGGGCCGAACCGGACAGATCGGGCAGGGCCAAACCTAAGTTGAATTGAAAATAAGTTTAAATAAAAGATGATATAGAAATGATACGTAGAATAATTGTAATTAGAATTATTAGATTAAGCTGGTAAATGGTTTAGTGAGTTAGAAATTGCATAAGTGAAATAGGAAAAATTAGTTAACTAAATGACTTAGAAATAAACCAACGCTTAGATGAAAAATGTACAAAATATTAGAAGTAGAATTGCAATAACATTAGAAATGGTTAGGATATTAATTCGAATTTGAAACTAGTAAATGATTAAGGTTTAAGTGTGTGTGATTTTATGTGACATTATATGATGCAATGAGGTGTGTTGATAATAGTTGTGATTACATGATTATTTAGTATGTGCAATTTATTTGAATGAGTATGTGTGATGATGATATAAATAAATTATACAATTGATTAGCAAAATGGAAATGATTAGGTTAGAAAATATGAACTTAGGTTAGATAATGTGATCTGTTATAACACATAAAATGAACTAGAAATGGGTTGATTTGGAGAATAATGAAATAAGTAGAAATACGACTCAGGAGTAAATATGATGTGAACACAGGCTAAATCGTTTGAAAATGGAAACTGAAATGTGTTAAGAAATGTACAAGCACGACGTTGATGATGTTATGGTGATAAACGAGAGTAATCAAGATTAATGAAATAGAATGAAGAGATTAAGGTTGAATAAGCGTTATGCAAATCATAATTAAATTAGGATATTAGATAATCAACTAAGTCGGTAAATAATGTAAATATGGCTAATTAAGAAATAGTTTAACGTTTTAATAATAACTAGGTTTCCACATTCGAGGCGAGAATATGACATGGACGGTTCCACCAGTTAATCTCCACAGTTTAGTTCATCTCCACAAAGCTTAACTACGAAAGTGGATAAACCTATTATTTAAATATCCGTTTTACTTATATTTAGTAAAAATGAGCCGCCACAAAGGCCACATGTGAAGATTATGAAATGGCCACTGACCATGACCTGGTAGTGAGCGCTAAATGGTTGCTGATCCCAAAGTGCAGTATGCGTAAGAAATACTGAGAGGGCAGACGTACCGGAAGTCTGCCCCTACTTAAGGGGGGAAACACAACATTGCCAAGCGGGCATGCGTATTTAAAGAGTTTATTTACGTACCAGTTTTATCCCACTGAGTAACAAACTCATGTTTCCCCAAAACTATTTTTCCGGTAATGATGATACCAGGGCCTATGACTGTAGCTGTGACTAAATGTCTCATAGGTTTTGTCTTTCTGTTTTGCGTACTGTGGTTATATAAGAAATACACTAGTTGGGTACAACATCATGTAATAAATATGAATTGTGAGTTTCAAAATAGGAGTTTATGAAATAAAGATTAGTTTAATATTGTATTTCCTTTAGTGTGAATTCTGTTCAGAACAGTTTAGGCTACGAGTTTCTCTTTCACTATGTGACTCCAATGAGTGAGTGAAAGAGTAAGGATTAGAGGGAAAATATAAGTAAGATAAAGAGAGAAAAGTGAGGATAGGTGAAGAAGAAAAGAAAAAAAAATAGACCAGGTAACTCGGTTCATTACAAAAGTGAGCTGAGCGCTAAAATAAATTTACTATTTACTATAATCTCTCTAATTTTATAAATTATTGAACTATCCTTATTACAATTTTGAGAAAGAATTACACAATTTACATAAATTATGTCGAAATTAATAAAATATGGATATAGGATATTTAAACTAAGTACTCCCTCCGTCCCGCTCAGTTTTGCACACTTTCCCTTTTGGTCCGTCCCACTCAGTTTTGCACACCCTTAAAAAGGAAATCTTTCTTATAATCTCCATCCTCAATTTCCACCTTTGAAAGAGTCAACCATAAAGCAAAAAATAGTTTTTTCTTAATCTCCGTGTCCGTCTCTACGTGCAAAACTGAGCGGGACGGAGGGAGTATAAGATAAAAGAAGTTATAAGTTAGAGATTAAAGCAAGTAGTAACTCAAACTTTATTATAATATAAGCTTAAAGCAAATGAAGTCACGCTAAAATGATGAAATGACTCTTTTTTTTTTTTAAATCAGCGAGATTATATTTCAAAACTAATTTTTAAGTAGATAAAAACATGTGTTAGAATATTGCATGTTGTTTGTATATTTCACTTTATTAAAATCCTGTAATAGGAACTAATTCCTAACAATTGAATAGTAGCAATATGATGATAAAATGCATAACTAAAGTCATTGTGAACAAAAGGAGAATATATAATAGAGACTATGAATTGTTTTTGTTGTTTGGGGAGTGATAGGTATGGTCCAGTAACTTCGGGTCGGATTGACACCCCGGACCAGATCAACCCGACCCGAGCAACTGGGCCCAGGAGGATAAGCCCAACAACCGGCCCAGAAACATGCGCTCAAAATAGTGTGGCCCAATTGCGGCGTACCCCACGTTCTTCTCCCACGATCTGCTCCCAACCTCCATGCAACGATAATAGGCGCGATTGTAGGGAGTTAGTTAGGGTTTTGAGTTGAGTAGTATAAGTAGGAGAATTGTACTCAGAATTAGGGTTGGCTTTTTGTATTCTGAAACAGTTGCGTGTAATTTCAAAAGGATAGTGAAGAAACACCTCGGCAGGTGATATTTTCAGCCCGTGGACGTAGATCTCCGGATCGAACCACGTACATCCTGTGTTCTTTAAGTTTCTTGCATTGATTTACGTTGGAAAAGGGATTTTACGTTCGGGGTTTATTTGATAACCAGATTGCGCCTTATCAATTGGCGCCGTCTGTGGGAAACGACCGTGAAAACCCTAGTTTTTCATCATAGTCGTAATGGTGAATACTCGTAGGTCTACTAATTCTACTCGGTCCCGTCGCGATCCTCCTGTGGATCAGATTCCGTTGCCCCGTAAACGACACCAGAATCCTCCCGCGGAGCATACTAATATTCCGAATCATCCTCCTGCTGAGGACCCAGTGCAAGTTAATCCTCCGCCAGCTCCCGAGCTGTCGCATGTCCAGCAGGCCTTCCTTCAGGAACACGCTGCTTTGTTCCAAGAATGGAATAACCGTCGCGTACACTCCGGTGAGCGTGCCAACAACGGCGCTGAACGGGCAAGAAATCTGCCTCGGGACTCATCGCGTGACTTGGATGAGGATCCCCCTCATCGAGCGAGACTTGAATGCCGGAGACAAAGGACAGTTTCTCCGGTAGATAATCGCAGCTCTAATGGGTCGAGGCCCCGAGACGTATATGACGGTGCACATTGCCGTCGACCTGTCGACGTTCCTAAGCGTCCGCGTCTTGACCCATCTTGTGTGCTGGATCCTATGGAACAAGAGCAGGCTCAATTCGCCGCGGAGCTCGACAAGGTCTTGGGCCTTGATGCTAACAGAGAAATTATTACCCCATTCTCGGACGAGATTCTTGCGGCCTCACTCCCTGATGACTGCCCGCCGAGCAGTTTTGGGCGCGTTCACTCCCTGATGGTTTCAAACTCTCTCCAGTGGTTGTATACAATGGCACTGGGGATCCGAGCAATTTCCTGAACGCCTTTAAGTACGCTATGTTCAATCGCAACTGCACTCCTCACCATCTGTGCAAGGTATTTCCTGAATACCTTCAGGACGAGGCCAGACTTTGGTTTGACTCTTTACCACGGGGCAGCGTCACTTCTTTTCGTGATCTCGCCGAGCAGTTTTGGGCGCGTTTTCATACGCGGGCAAAGCCCATGGCCACTTTGGCCGACCTCATGAATATGGAACAACGGGATGGCGAAACTGTTACCCAATTTCTTGACCGCTTTACAGCGGAGAGTCTTAAAGTAGGAAGCCGCTCGGATGATGTTATCATCAATGCCTTCATGAATGACCTTCGTCCCGGATCGCTCTACACCGAGTTGGTTAGAAACCCTCCGATCACAACCCGGGCTTTGTTTAATACTGTGTGCAGATATGCTAAGGCCGAGGAGCAGACTCGTCGTAAGCGTGAGAAGCACGCTAGCAAACGGCAGTCCGATAGAGCACCAGTTGGGCCCAGTACGCGACCCAGTGCCTTTTCTCGTCTGAACCGGGGACCTTCAGAATCTCGAGGGGATATTCCACAACTCACCCCGCTTACAAAATCACGGAGCAAAATTCTTTCTGTTCACAAGAACGATTTACGGCCGTGTCCGCGGATGACTGCTCCAGCTGAAAAGCGAAACCGCGAGAAGTGGTGCGCGTACCACCATGATCATGGACATGAGACAGAGGAGTGTCGAGAGCTCGGTAAGGAAATTGAAGATTGTCTAAAGAAAGGTTTCTTGCGACAATACATTGCTCGGACCGACGACAAGCCTAGGTCAAGCCAGAATGGGGGTTCATCCCAAAACCGTGGAAGCTATAATGACCGTGGTTCACGTCAAAACAGGCCGCAATGGCAGAATAATAGGCCGGGGTCAAACAACTATGCACGACAAGACCACGTAAATCGTCAACAACCCCATTCTTTGCCACCACCACCTCCTCCGGGAGGACCCGGAGACAATTTGCCTACCCATGTCATAAACGTGATTTACGGGGCCTTCCCCACTGGGGCTTCTCGAAATGCTTTAAAGGCAGAGGCACGCCGTCCTCCTCCCGAGGAGCCGCGTCACAAGCGCCTCCACCAATCTGAAACTGTCAATTTTACAGATAGAGACCCAGTTCCCGAGCTTACCCCCCATACCGACGCCATCGTCATCGACATGGCTGTAGCTAATGTTACAGTAAAGCGAGTCTTTGTAGACAATGGAGCCGCAGTAAGTGTCATATTCACCGACTGTTTTCAAAAAATGGGGATTCCTCGTGAGCAACTTCGACCGGCCCCCAGGCCGTTACAGACCTTCACCCAGGGTGAAGTTCAGCCAGACAGAGTTATTAATCTCCCGGCATCTCTTGGAACTTATCCGGCGATAAAAACCATTTTTGTGGATTTTTACGTGGTTAACTCTCCGTCCCCATATAATATGATTTTGGGTCGGGACTGGCTTACTCCCGCCAGAGCTATATGCTCCACATACCACCTCGCACTAAAATTCCCTACATCACATGGCGAGGTGGCTATCCGCGGCAGTCAGCGGGTTTCTAAGGAGTGCATGTACGTCGCACTTAAAAAGGCAACAAAGGTTCCTCCTAAGCAGCAGCTCCAGGTGACATCCTCGGCTCTCGAACCTAAGTTATGTACATCGCTGGAGGACACCACTGTCCAGGTGCCGCTTGATCTATCCAAGCCCGAACAAACAGTAACCGTCGGCGCCGTGGACGTGCCGTGGTTATATCGTGCCATCATCCAGACCTTGCGGGAGTACTCCGACTTCTTCGCCTGGTCTCCCTTGGATATGCCCGGGGTCTCTCCTGATGTCATAACCGACAAATTGAACATCGATCCCAACGTCAAACCTATACAGCAAAAGCAAAGGAAATTCGCTCCGGAGCGAAACGCGGCCATTCGAATCGAGGTACAACAGCTCTTAGATGCGATATCTTGTTTGAAGTCCATTATCCTTCTTGGTTGTCTAATCCCGTGATGGTAACAAAGTCCAGCGGGGCATGGCGAATGTGTGTCGATTTTTCCGATCTTAATAAACACTGTCCAAAGGATTGTTATCCTCTGCCCTCTATCGACCAAAAGGCCGAAGCCATTACTGGGCACGTGGCGCTTTGCTTCTTGGACTTATACAAGGGATACCATCAAATCCACATGGACCGTCAGGATGCCCTCAAAACAGCATTTATCACTGATTTTGGATGTTTTTCCTTCAAGAAAATGCCCTTCGGGCTCAAGAACGCGGGGCCACATACCAACGTCTTATGGACCGCGTTTTCCGAGGTCAAATTGGTCGCAATGTTGAGGTTTACGTTAATGATCTAGTCATAAAAAGTACCTCCCAGTCTTCATGTGTGCAAGATATTGTTGAAACATTGAGTACTTTGCGGCGTTATAATTTGCGTCTCAATCCAGCAAAATGCACCTTCGGTGTTGGCTCCGGAAAATTCCTCGGCTATATGGTTTCGCAGCGCGACCTCCAGGCCAATCCGGCCAAGCTTCGGGATGTGTTAGACCTGCCACCACCGAGGACGGTCAAAGACGTTCAACGCCTCACTGGCGGTTTGGCGGCCTTAAACCATTTTTTGTCTAAAGCTGCGGAGCGTCAACTCCCATTCTTCAAAATTTTGCGGCAGGCGAGATCATTTGAGTGGACCCCGTAGTGCACCGAAGCTTTTGAGGCTTTAAAGCATCATATTAAGCAACTGCCCACTCTATCGGTCCCTCTCTCCGGAGAGCCGCTTTACATATATTTGGCCTCCGCCGAAGAAGCCATTAGCGCGGCTCTTGTGCGCGAAGTCAATGGTGTGCAGCACCCGGTGTATTTTGCAAGCCGAGTACTTCACGGGGCAGAAACTCGGTACTCCACGGTGGAAAAGACAGTGCTCGCTCTCGTCATGGCGGCCCGCCGCTTGCGGCCCTATTTCCAAGGATGTGAGATACGGGTTCTAACTAATCACCCAATTCGTCAAATTCTTGTCAAGCCCGAGGTGTCAGGGCGCCTCGCTAATTGGGCTGTCGAGCTAGGAGAGTATGATATTCAATTTCTTCCACGCCGAGCTATCAAGGTCAAGCACTAGCCGACTTTTTGGCCGAGACCCCAGTGGATAACATGAATCTTCCGCAGATAACGATAGTCATCACCCTGTTGCCCTTGGATCTCCACCTCGCAAGTGGCAACTATATGTGGATGGTGCTTCCACGGCTCGAGGGAGTGGTGCTGGGGTGCTTCTCATTGGCCCCGAGGGAGTTGAAGTTAAGTATGTCATTCGATTCAAATTTAAGGTGACTAATAATGAAGCAGAATACGAGGCTGTTCTCGCTGGGCTCCGGCTCGCTCAATCCTTAGCAATCCCCCATCTTGAGCTCTTCACGGACTCCGAGGTTGTTTCTAATCAGATCAAGGGCACTTATACCGCTAAGGATGAAACGATGATCAGGTATCTCGCTTTAGCACTTAAACTTATATCAACTTTTGATTCGGTTGATATCCAGAAGGTACCACGTAAACAAAATGTTCAAGCTGACGCTCTCAGTAAACTGGCCTCCGCGGTCCTCACTAATGTGTCTCCGGATATTATAGTCGAAGATGCCTTTCATCCGGCGATTCATGAGGCAACGGTCTCAGTATTGACCAACAGTGGTCCCAATTGGATGAACCCCATCGTTCAGTATCTCCGAGATGGAACTCTGCCGAATGACAAGCTGCAAGCTCGGCGGATAGTTCTCAAGGCACCCAAGTACTCATTCCATGATGGAATCTTGTACCGACAGTCATACTTGTAACCGAATCTTCGGTGCCTTGCTCCTGCCCAGGCCGATCAGGTTCTTCGGGAGGTTCACGAAGGGGCCTGCGCCAGTCATATCGGCTCACGGACGTTGGCCAAAAAAATTCTTCGGTGGGGGTACTACTGGCCAACCTTGTTTAACGATGCCCATGAATTAGTGACCAAGTGCAGCAAGTGTCAGCTACACTCCCGTGTGAAACATCTGCCACAAACCGAGCTCACTGGAATACAAAGTGCTTGGCCATTTATCCAATGGGGAATTGATATTGTGGGCCCGTTTCCAGTCGCTCCGGGTGGACTGAAATTTCTTGTAGTCGTCGTTGATTACTTCACCAAGTGGGTAGAAGCCGAACCTCTCACTGCCATCACTGGTCAGAACATCTTGAAGTTCGTCTGGCGAAATATTATATGTCGCTTTGGCATCCCGAGCACTATTATTTCGGATAACGACAAACAGTTCGCCAATTATCCCTTCCGGTCATGGTGCGAGGAGCTCCACATTAAGCAAATTTTCACCTCGGTAGCTCATCCGCAAGCCAATGGTCAAGTTGAAGTCACTAATCGTACACTCCTTATGGGTCTAAAGAAACGTTTGGATCACGCTAAAGGTCTTTGGGCCGAGAATCTTCCGCAGGTTCTTTGGGCCTATCGCACTACGCCACATACCTCTACTGGGGAGACCCCCTACAGTCTTACTTACGGCTCCGAAGCCGTTATTCCGGCGGAAATCAACGTACCTAGCCCCCGCCTCGTAACTTTGACTCCCGAGGATAATGACGAAGCTCTCCGTACAAACTTAGATGAGCTTGAATATCGTCGTGATCAATCTTTCATCCAGCAAGCCAAGTGTAAGCAACGTGCAGCTCAGTATCACCACCTCCGGGTTCGGGGTACTCAGTTTAATGTCGGGGACTTGGTACTCTGACTCAACTCAGCCAGCAAGGCTGCCCCCGAGGGGAAATTGCATGCTACCTGGGAAGGTCCTTATCGCGTCGTTGCTGCGCACGATTCCGGGTCCTACCAGTTGGAGCATCCTGATGGAACCCCGATCCCCCGAAGCTGGCATGTTACCAACTTAAGACGTTTCTATCTATGAACACCGAATGACAAGTATTGTTCCTATCTTTACATTCATTGTACATTTCTTTTTCGTTGTGATTTCTCTTTGTATTTTTTAAGTTGTTCCGGCACTCACCTTGAATAAAAGTTCTTTATTTGTGCATCTTACTGTGCTTCCTTCTACGTTACGGGGACGCCCTAGCATAGTCGTACTATTATTATTCGTCTCCGGACAATTGGATCTCTCACCCGGTCCGTCCGGGGAGATTCACGTTTGGTCCCCGGACTTGTGTCCCCTCTCGTCTGTTTAACCGGAGAGGTTTTTCACTCCCTCCCGATCCGTCCGGGGAGATTCTATGCCCTGTCCATATGGTGTTCCCGAGCACCTCTTAGGGCAACTATTATTGCATTCTGGTTAAAAGTTCATTATTTTCCTTTCAAAGTACACAACTTTACAGACCAAAATGGTTTTTTACATTTTTTCTATTCCATGCCAAAAGGTTCTATACATATTATTTGGAACAAACAAAAAGTAAAAACTATTTATGGCCTCCGAGCCAGTACTCGGCGCTCCGGCGTTGAGATCTGCTTCCGGACCTACTTCGTGTCCGCCGGGATTCTGTGGCTTCCCGACGTTGAGCCCCGGCTCTTTCCCCGTCGCGGCCCCCTCGGCGTCGCGGACTCATCCTTGATACTTGTCTGGGGGCTTCGCCTCTTGTGCGGCCCCGAAGACTCGGCTGCGGTGTAGACCTCGGTGTTTGGGCCCATTTCACGGGATCCCACTCCGCGGGGTCCATCACTTCGATCTCTTCAGCCAGCTTCTCGACTTCTTCTTCGGCGACGACCACGGGACCTTCTTCGACTGTAGTTACCGAAGCCGGCTCTTGAATTACAATTCCTTGGCTTTTCCCACTGGTTTCTTTTTACCCTTCCGGGGGGCTTTTGTAGTACCTCGGCTCCGGCTAGGGCCCGCGATGTACTCCTCGGCTGTGTGCCGCCACCTGCCGCGGCCTTTCAGTCCTTCGTACATATCTAGCAGTAATTCCAGCACCTCTCGCTTTCTTATAAGCTCCGAGGCCTCGGCCGAACCCGTCGCCATCAGTGCTGAAATTTCACTTTGAATCTCGGTGACCCGTTCCTCAACTTCCTCAAATGTCAGCAAGCCGTACTCTGTTAGTATCCGGTCATACTCCCTTTGATGGATGAGGACGCGGTCCAGTTCAGGAACTTTCGCCAGGTACTTTAATTCCTGGTCTCTGGCCCTCTCCGCGGCTCTAGCTCTTGCCTCCTCGGCTTCCTTCGCTCTTCTCTCCGCCACGGCCACCCGTTGCTCTAACCTCGGCACAACTTGCCTTTGCAAGTTATCTTTCTCTCCGCGGAACCAATCCAATGATTGCATGAGCTTCTTTATCGTGTTATGCAGCTCCGCGATATCCTGAGCGGGCAACAGAATCAGTGGGAAAGATGAATTTCAAATACATCGTTGGACAGCTATTCAATTATTCAACAAACACTTATATTCAACAAAACCAGAGTACATTATCGGTAGTGTGGTACAAGGGATTTACAATTATTCCTATCATCTACTATATCAAATTTGCGGGGAACGACTGACCTCCTCCTCCTCGGTCCCTTCAGCATCATCGGGCTCCACCTCCTGCCGATCTTCCGCCGTTCCTGCCTCTTCTCCTGCAGCTCCTGCGGCAATTTCCATGCGGGGGGGTGGCTCTTTGTTTCGGGGCTCAGAGACGAAATCACCCCGGCGGAATGCCAGGAACTCCTGGTCTTGGTCCGCCTCACAGCTTGCAACCTCCTCGGCCCTTAAAATCTCTTTCTTCTCTGCTAGAGCCTTCACGAGGGGCCACTCCGGGAGGTGCGTTAAAGCTTGATAGTAGGCCTCCTCCACCCCGGCCACGGCATTGTAGTCATACCCGAACTCTGGGCGATAAACGTCCACGTTCGGGTAAATTTCTTTGATCTGCTCCAACAACACCGATCGCGTGGCCGTATCCCCGACAGCGACAAAGTTGGTCTGGAAGTCGAGAAATGTGCTCGTCTGGAACAACTTCTCGGCAAACGCTTTTAGCATTGCCTCTTGACCTTCAACAATTGCCGCTTCTCGGGCCTTCATCTCTGCCCGCAGTTGAGCTGTTTCTCCACGGAGAGCCCCGGCCTCCGCCTCCACTTCGCGCAATCGCGCGACTTCATTCTCCACCAAGGCCGCCCTGCCCTCTTGCGCGCTTCGGCCAGATCATGCGTCAGTTTATCGTTGCGCGCGCGCAGCTCCCTTGCCACCACGACCAGCTCTTCTTTGGCCTCCTTCTCACTTTTCCGGCCGAGCTCCATAATTCCCCGTGCCAAGTGCAACAGCTCCTCGGCTTCCGCCCCCTCCAATCCCAGCAGACTTGTGGGCCCTTGCTCCTTCAAAAAAAAAAAAAATAGAATATACTGGAATCAATACTGGTAACATACACTTCATTTACGCAACAGCAACTCACAGAGTCAATTATGTCAGCTTTATCTCAACGCTTTCCCCCGTGCGGAGTTTTTTGGCTGCCGCTGGCGGTGTCCCGGATGGCTCCGACCTCCTTTTTACTCCGGGGGTTGACCCCGCCGCCACCACTCGCTCCTCCGGCCCACCAGAGGGTCTTGGACTGGGTGACATCTTCCCCCCGGGAGATACTTCAGCCGTTTTCCCTTTCTTCTTGGCTGCCGCAGCCACAGCGGGGCTTCCAGCCGGCTCCTTTCTAAAGCGTCCCACTGCATACAGAAATTGGAGTTAATCCTGCACAAGGCAACAATTTTACACAGATATAAGAACTCCTACCCTCCTCGGCAACCCCGGCTCCCGACTCTTGACCCCGGGCGGACATCCCCTCCGCATCGCCCGAGTAGTATGGGCTCAGTCCTGCCTCCTCCAGCTCCGCCTCGGTGCAAAGGGTCTTGAAAGTCCCCACTGCACGGAATGGGTCCACCACCTCAGCCTCCGGATCCCCCACCGGGGCAGTATCTAACACCTCCTCCCTTCTCCACCTCGGGAGGGCCACTTCGGTCTTAACGAAGATGAATTTCTCCTTCCACCCCTCCACCTTACTGGGGTTTTGTACTTTGAAACCACCTCGTGCTCGGGGACTGAAGGAGTACCTGCCTTTGGATTTTCCGAATGCTTTCAGTTGGAAAAAATACCTAAACAGCTCTACAGTTGGTTTCACCCCGGCATTCTTGCATACCACGGTGAACCCGACTACTTGCCTTACGGCATTTGGCGCTAATTGGCTCAGGGCAATATTATAATATCTCAATAGCCGGATAACAATGTCCCAAAGGGGGAATCTCAAACCTATCCTCAGTGGGTCTATATATACGCCAATGAAGCCCTTCAGCGGGCAACAGGCCCTATCGCCGGGTTCTGGCACTATGTATTCTAAATTAAATGGGAAATAGAAGGAGGGGATTAAGGTTTCTATCTGCACCCGCGTCATCCGCGGCGCTATAGTAGACACTTCGAAGTCACTCTCCGTACATTCATAAAAACCGACGACCCTGATGTTGGTTTCCTTTTTTTTTTCCACTGTCCTAATTTCACTCCTCTCTGGAATAACAAAGCGTAGGGGTGACACATCTAACGGAGACCTCTCGGTCCCTACTTCCTTAATTGAAGAAGAAGATGATGAAGAAGGCATACTTACTTGGTTTGTATTTGAGATGAATCACAAAAGCACAGAAGATTCTCCTTTTTTCCCGCTTTCTGTAACTTGCAAATCGCAATGAAGAAGATGAAGTATACTGTGCCATTATTCCTAATATATACTCGTGAAATTAACGGTCTAGATATGGCCTTTTCAAATTCTGTGTTTCAGATTTGAACGTACTGGACACGCGCCTGACAGTTCCCAAGGCGCGTGGGGGACAGGCTCTTTGGAAATTACAAAGCGTGTCACTTCACATCCCTCTCTCTCATGATGGCGCCGCCAGTCACATCAACCTCATTCTTGGCCAGGAAGTTTTGGGAAGCTCTCCGGTGCCCCCTTCACCTCAGCCAGTTTACTGTTCTCTTCCGCTACACTTTATTGCCTTCGGGGTGCTCTAGTTCGGCTCTGGTCAATTTCCTTCCTCCGGGGGGCTTCACCATAGATCGGGCCCTCGCCGTCACCTCGGGGTCATTCAGTCCAGTTCGTTTTGGTCCCCGCGGATCCCACCACGGATCATCTCAGTCTCAGCAAATTCTCAGCTCCCAAGAACACTTTGGCTCACAATTAACAACAGCTCGTCTTGCTTACTGCTTCGCCGCCTTGCTCAAACATCCACTTCACCCTGCTCATAACCGTAGCTCCCTCCTCGCTCCGGCTGGGGGGGGGGCATCTGATAGGTATGGCCTAGTAACTTCGGGTCGGATTGACACCCCGGACCAGATCAACCCGACCCGAGCAACTGGGCCCAGGAGGATAAGCCCAACAACCGGCCCAGAAACGTGCGCTCAAAATAGTGTGGCCCAATTGCGGTGTACCCCACGTTCTTCTCCCACGATCTGCTCCCAACCTCCATGCAACGATAATAGGCGCGATTGTAGGGAGTTAGTTAGGGTTTTGAGTTGAGTAGTATAAGTAGGAGAATTGTACTCAGAATTAGGGTTGACTTTTTGTATTCTGAAACAGTTGCGTGTAATTTCAAAAGGATAGTGAAGAAACACCTCGGCAGGTGATATTTTCAGCCCGTGGACGTAGATCTCCGGATCGAACCACGTATATCTTGTGTTCTTTAAGTTTCTTGCATTGATTTACGTTGGAAAAGGGGTTTTACGTTTGGGGTTTATTTGATAACCAGATTACGCCTTATCAGGGAGAAAGCCTTATTAACCGAATGAACCAACTTATCAAAAAATCCAGGTAAAAATATTAATGCTAAATGAATTAAGTGAACTATCATTATCGGAAACAACTACTCTCTCCGTCCCGGCTTAATTTGCCTACTTGCCTTTTTGATTTGTCATAAATAACTTTGCCAGCCCAAAAAAAGAATTTTTTTTCTCACAATCTCTACCCTTAAAATCTCCACCCCCCATCTCCACCTTAGAAAAAGTCAAAGATTTCACAAAATCCTGTTTTTGCCTTAACCTCCATGCCCGATCAGAGTAGACAAATTCAGTCGGGATGGAGGTAGTATTATTTTCTACATACAACTTAATTTTTTTTTTTAAAATTAAAATATATTTAAATATTAGACGAGTAAAAAAGTAATTAATTCATATTCTATAATACCACATGACTCTAGGTATAATATAATATCCAACTTAATACTATCAGAAAAACATAGAAAATAATATCAAGAACTGAAATATCTATATTGCAATTTGATGTAGATACAATTTATGTGAATGAGATATTTTGAAATGAAAATTAATAAAAAGAATATTTTAAATTAAAGATCTTTATATTTTGATATTAGGTTTGAATAAACATATTAACCATGTAGCACTCATGTGTTATTTGTTAATATGTCAAAAATAAAATATTGCGTCATTACTTTATTTATCTTAAAAGTCATTACACATCTTTGAAAGCAATATCCCATTAAAAAAAGTAAAATTAAATATATATTAAGACTAGAAAACAAAAATAATACCATAAACATCGCTAAGTAGCAGTGAGTATATATTAAGCAAAAAAAGTATATTATTGGTTTATGACCCCCTTTTCCTTTATGACCTGTTTGGTTTTGGAGTTGGGTTTGGGTTTAGATAGTTAATATGTGGTAGGATTGTAGCATTCATTATTATTAGTAGATGGTATAATTGTTAGTATTTATCATTTTCTTAAAAGCTATTTTAGTAGGTGTTTGGTATGAGGATGGATTAACTACTCCCAATGGCCAACTAAATAACTATTCCACCTTGAATTGTGATACTCTATGGGCATGTTTGGTTGGGGTTGGCCCAACCTCTCATCAGTTTGGCCAACCCCACCTTATGTTTGTTTGGGCTGGTTTGGCCAAGCGACGATATTAGGGTTTAGTGGGGGGACATCAATCACAAATCAAAAAATTATTTTAATTATTCTCCCAATCATTAATAACTACCTCTTACTCATATTACATCACATTTTACAATTAATAATTAAATTTCCTACCGAACCAAACATCACTCTCTAACATCCCCAGCCATTAACTCCAACCACTTCCCCCAGCCCAGCCACCCCAGCCCCAACCAAACATAGGCTATATTTCTCTTCTACACATCTCTTCGCAGGTTTAGGGATAAAGACTCTAAATTTTACTTCAAGGCTACTAGATTGGTGGTACAAGTTTCTTACCTTTAAATCGCAGGGCTACCAAAAAAAAAGCCAACCTGTAACGACCCGATTTTCGTAAAATATTTTAAAGAATTTTAAAGTATCATTAATTGATTAGATATTTTTTCTCTTCTTTGTAAAGAATCAACTCCTAATCAGGTTGTTAAAAGAATCAAATGAAAACGTGTCTAAGTTTATTTTTCAAGTAATATTAAAATCTAAATTAAATCTCGATTATAAACTACGTCATTTGTCATTTATTATGTACGTGGAAATAGGTAATTTATAATAATTTAAGTTAATTTATAAACAAATAAGTGACAATGGAAAAAACCAACTAAAAGCTTACTCAAATAATAAAATTATTCCTAACACACCCCTAAAGTTTAACAGTAAAGTTTAACTTTACATAGAAATCCTGATTTTTCCTAAGTCACTTTTATAATTTAAAGTATTTAAGAATAACTAAACAATTATTAGTAACATTTAGGCGTGTGATAGTGGCATAACCGGTGAAATAGTCAACTACTAAATAATATTATAACCAATACTTTAATACTAATTTTAGTTTGAACATTTAGAAAATTCATATAACACAATTAGATATATCTGCGCTGCGTATAACAAATTAAAATAGAACATCACTGACTTCATTTCATAACTTTATTTTACTCATGACCTAAATAAATTCAAATATAAATCAGATTAGCACGAGAACGCAAGTCATAAACAATTAAACATGTGTCAACCTAACCTCAGTTATAACAAAAGTAAAAGCATGTATGACTGCAGAAATACAAGTAAAATTTATAGCTCTTTATTAACCTCTGTTTTAAGTGCATTTAAGTGTGAATTAATTCACTATTATAAAATTAGAGAATATAGCAGAGGATCACATTATTATACGTATCAAGAATCCAAGAATGACAAAATTATGTCCTCTTAATAAAAGTTGTCAAGTTAATTATGTAATACTAAGTTAACCACAAGATGGGAAGAACTGGAGAAGTCGAGGAACTAATAATAATACAACTACCAAGAAGGTATAAAGCATACTCATAATTCCAAATCCAACGACTAAATTAATACGAATAATCTATTAACTAGTTAAATTATTAGGGATAAAATATGAACAAACATATCCGCAATAAAATAAACTTATATTATTTGAAGAATACCTCCAATAAAATAATTCTATCATTTCACCTAAAAACGCTTACCACGAAACTAATTGACTACCCCAAGTTCCAACATCACAAGCACGGAGAAATTTCATTAGTTAATTAATAAAAGCAAATATTAGTCAATTAACAATACTAACAACAATATGAAAGAAACTCACATAAGTATGCCTATTAATCTAATTATGACTAACTATTCCGCTAACTCAACATTCAATCATATAAATAATAACAAACAATTTATTTAATTTATTAGCTGTCATATGCTCTTGGCTCCGCCTCAATTCCATCGGCCCACGCCAAGGTAATCTGAAAGGATAAATATTGGGTTGGTGTGAGCTTCCTTTATCTCATGGGAGTCACTGTTTATCATAGTAATTATACAAACAAAAATGCATACAATATACAGTTATTATAATGATGTGCGTGTATTGGCAAGTCACATAGAGCTAATTTGTATTGGCAAGTAGCATGCTGATAATGAACTAAACTGTATTAACAAGTAGTATAATGACAATAAACTAAACTTGTATTTGCGAGTAACAAATTGAATACTCACTTGTATTTACAAGTAATAATAGAAATAATAGCACATATATAGGGTCTGTTTGTTTGTGGCTGTGGGTGGCTGGAGTACTGTAGGCTGTGAAGAATAAAGTGAAATTTTTAGATTGGGGTAAATATATGAGTGTTTGTTTATATTGGTTGGGAGATTGAGTTGGAGTTGGTTTATATTATAAAAGATGGTAAAGGTGATTTGATGTGTGTAAGAGATAGTTAATGAATGATTGGTTATAGATTAAAGTTGTATTGGGAATTGAATTTGATTGATGATGTGTGTAAGAGTTTGTTAAAAAATGATTGGTTATTGAATAAAGGTGTATTGGAAATTGGATTTGATTTATGATGTGTGTAAGAGGTAGTTAAAGAATGATGATTATTGATTAAAGTTGTATTGAAAATTAAGTGTAATTAATGATGTGTGCAAGAGGGTTGGAGACAATATATTGTCCCAAACCCTCAAACAAACACATGTTAGGTTGGGCACAATCCACAACGGATTGGCCCAACCATAAACAAACAAACCCATACAGTCAAGTAGGTACAATTAAAATAATAAATAATAAAACCCTCACCCGAAGGTTTTGAGCAAAAATTTTAGAATGCACATGTTAGGCCCGAAAATCTTTGATATTTGCGACCTATAATATGTGAGTGCCATATGCTTTTAATTATTGATTACTAAGACTTTAATAAGGAATTGAAATTATTGACAGTGACATATTTGAAAGAAAATGAAGGAACATGAGTAGGACTTGGGAAGCTATGGGTAATTCTGCTGCATATTGGAATACTAAATGGTCAAATTAAGAATTTAATCATATTTTCCTTGCACCAGCAGCACTACGTCACTTTCCCTTTCTCCTTACCCTCAACTTCTTTATTCACCTTCTGCTACTCTCATCAAATGGGGTTCACATGCACACAACACAGTTAATTTATGCCTACACGCATACTGCATACAGACTCAACACCATGCACACACAGAACATATTTACACATACACACAATCTTCACAAATATTCCTGAACACACCTAGACATACACGCAGTACACTTTCATTTTCTTTCCTCTTGCATTAACACCCCCCACACACATTCACAAGTCACAATTACACATAGCAAATACGTACTCACAATACGCACACGCACAATCTGTCCACACACACACACCCGCAGTCTGTCCACACACACACCCCCACATGCACACATCCACATGCACACACATACACAATATTATACACACTAACAGTCACACACTCACACAAAAATACAAATTCACGTAAACAGACTTACAAATCATACACACACACATCTACACACACAAATTACAATACCCCGATTCAGGTGCTATGCCAGCTTCACGTCCAGAGCTGGAAATAGTTAACAACAGAGTTGCGGTTTGATCGACATAACTTACGGTAGTCACTGCTCGAATTAGGTTCACAACCACCTGCTTCTAGATTTGACGGATTGTTCCCACAAGCCAACACAGGTCTTTTCCAATGCGCTTTGTCCTCACTCACGCACACCCTGAGAAATTTCCTAGGGACCATCCATCTTGAAATTGCTCTAGGCTAAACACGCTTAACCTCAAAGTTTTCTCAGAATGAGTTCTAGAAAAGAAGATGCACCTTGTTGGTATAAGTAGCACTAATCATTTCTTTAAGCCCTCTTCATCATATGCAGTTTCATACCTATATAGTCTCGGAATGCCCCGAAAGCCGACTATACGGTCCCATACCCGCACAGTCTCAGGATATCTTCTTTTCAGGTGCGGGATCGATTCATTCATGTCTCCCTCCACCTAGAAGCTTGCCAGGAGCCTCTCATTATCCTTGTCTTCTTCTCTTATCGCACCGGCGATCACTCCTCACCCTCGTCGGTCCCGGGCGTCACATGCCCACCAGCTTCCGCCTGGTTCATCCCCGAATGTCCTTGCCTTCTTCTCTTATCGCATTGGCGATCACTCCTCACCCTCGTCGGTCCCGGGCGTCACATGCCTACCAGCTTCCGCCTGGGAGAGGAACCTGGCTCTGATACCATTTATAACGACCTGCATCTAGACATGACGGACGGTCCCCACAAACAAGTCTTTTCCAGCGCGTTTTGTCCTCACTCATGCGCACCTTGAGAAACTTCCCAGAAGGTCGCCCATCCTGAAATTGCTCCAGATCAAGCACGCTTAACCTCAGAGTTTTCTAAGAATGAGCACCAAAAAAGAAGATGCGCCTTATTGGTATGAGTATCACTAATCAATTCTTTAAGCTCTCTTCAACTTATGCAGTCCCCATATCTACATAGTCTCGGAATGCCCCTCAAAGCCGACTATACGGCCCCATACCCGCACAGTCTCAGGATACCCTATTTTTCGGATGCGAAATCGTTTCATTCATGTCTCCCTTCACCTAGAAGCCTGCCAGGAGCCGCTCATTGTCCGTGCCTTCTTCTCTTATTGCACCAGTCCGATCACTCCCCGGCCTCGTCGGTCCCAGACGTCACATGAAAACTTTATTTTTCTTTGGCTCGTTCAGGGGTTTTGTATACTCGACTTATTCTGAGCGTCACTCCCCACACATCGTTTTGTGTATTCAGCTTGTTCCAAGGTTTAAGAAGTTAGAGGTTTATATTAAACGAGGGTTTGAGATGGTAGTGGCGGAGACATGGATAGACATGGTAGCTTTCCTCTCACTAGAATTGGTTTGAAAAAGCTACAATGGTGGTGATGGCAAAATGGCGACGAGCATGAATGGAAGGGAAGGAAATATGGAATGGGGTACTGGAGTATCTCTATATATACATAGTTTTAATTATTATAATTATATTAGGTTTAAGTTAGTGTCCTATTAGGTTTTAGGAGTTTTGTTGATAGCGCTTATCTATTGTAAAATTATATCTCGTTTTTCTAATGTACTATAAGTTGCAAAGAATCAGGAATCATTGGCCGTGTAAATCAAATTAATTCCTCAGCGGAGAAATTCTTTTTGAGCTCATGAATGGGATTGGCTGATATAAATATGGATCAACTAATAGCTATTGGGCTAAATTGATCTAATAAAATAATTGATGCATGAAATAAGTTTCCTAATAAGGTATTGGGCCCACAAACCAACTCAAGGCAAATGTCTTGGTTATAAAAATCACCGAAAATCAGGTTTGTCATGTATTGGGCTTGATAGTCTGAGCGATGGCCTAAAATATAATGTTAGATTTTTCTATTGAGACATTGAGCTTAAAATTAGATAATAATTAAATTGTAAACAAATAGGCTCGCAAACCAACTCAATACAAATGTCTTAGTTATAAAAGACACTGAAAATGAGTTTTGTCATGTAATTGGCTTGATAATAAGAGGAATGGACTAAAATATATTGATAGATGTTCTTACTGAGACATTGAGCTTAAAATTAGATTATAATTAAATTGCAAACAAATTGGCTCACAAATAAGTAAATAATGATTCCAAATATTTGGGCTTGGAAATATTGAATGGACCAAATTTACTTGTGGTTGGGTTGTAAGCCCAACTTTGAATTGAAAATATAATGTGTTGGCCCCATTTAATAAATCAATAAATGAATATTGAAAAAAAAATGAATATAATGAGTTTGAGAATTTTGGAAAGTAGTTCTTAGACTAATCACTTCGGCAGAAACAAATAAATAAATTGATTTATGCAAACTAATTTATTATGATCATGAATATATTTTCACAATAATTTGATAATAAACACTTAAGCCTAAAATAAGTTATGAAGTAGCATTATGTATCGAATCTGCCGACACTGGACTAAATTTATTAATAATATTTTTGTTTTCCTTTTAGTATTACAAATGAATATCAAGGCACGACTGCAATACCCCGAACCTTTAAATCCCTATAAAAATATTCAAAGAATATTTTTAAATACTTTCATGCATTCTTTACAATATATGACTAACGAAATACTTTTTGTGATTTTTTTATTGAAAAAGTGATACCGCGATTCTAGAACTCATCCGCACCTACGACATAGAAAAATGTGAGACTCAAGAAATATAAATATTTTACGGAAGAAAAAATTAAAGGTAAGTTTTGAATAGTTTTCAAGATACAGTTATAAAACATAAATTTTATGGATAAAATTTCAAATTCAGAAAAGGAAGAAATTTGGAAATTGGAATGATCAAAGTCTGTATTTCAGATATTTGTAGAAAGAAAAATTAAATGTAAGTTTTAGATAATTTTTAAGATACAGTTATAAAACGAAAATTTACGGATAAAATTTCAGACTCGGAAAAGGATAAAGCTAGGTAGATGGAATGGTAAAAAATTATGCATAAGATATTTGGGAAAAGAACATTTAAAAATGAGTATTTGATAGTTTACATGATACAATTATAAAACAAAAAAAATTACGGATAAAATTTTAAACTCAGAAAAGGATAAAATTAAGAAAATGGAATGGTTAAAAATTGCACTGGAGATAATTGAAAAAATAAAATTTTAAAAATGAGTTTTATATGGTCTTCAAAATACAGTTGTAAAACAGAAAATTTACGGATAAAATTTTAGACTCATAAAAGGGTTAAAATTGAAAAGAAAAGAATAATTAAAAATGGTGTTTGAGATATTTACAAAAAGAAAAATTTAAAAATAAGTTTTTGATAATTTACGGAATACAGATTTACGGATATATTTTTTTACTGGAAAAAGAAAAACACTTTTAGGGTAGAATGGTCTACTATAGTATGTGTGATGGTAGAAAAAGAAAAAAAATAAAAACGATTCCCAGATGATTTACAGAATGAATTTCTAAAACAGAAAAATTGTCGGATATAGAAAATATCTGGAATAGCAACCTCCTTAGTATTCACTTTTTTTTCTATAAATATAAACCCCCCTCACTCCAAAAACTCAACAATTCACTTCTTCTCCAAAATTTCAAAAGGTAGTTGTTTCTTTGTTGCAGAAATATTTTTCGAGAGTTCTAATTCTCGAGTCCGGTTAGGCCTATGGCTTCAGTATACGTTCTTCTCCTACTATTCTTTCTTCGGTTCTAATTTTCCTAAAACCTATATAGTCCGAGGATAATGTTTTTATAACATGTAGGATGACAAGAAAAAATTATTTTCCCCGTGGAAATCGAAGAAATATTTCTTCGAACTACTACTCTTTCCGTCCCACTTTATCTTACACACTTTTTTTTTTTCTTCCGTCCCAGGCAAACTTGCACACCCCTTAAAAAGGAAAGATTTCTCACAATTTCTACCTCCACATATTACCCTATTCACAAAAAGGCCAGTACTAAATCTCATTTCTACACTAATTAAAATCCCTAATTTTCTAAACCCAAACCCAAATCCTAATCTAATTTAAAACCCAAAACCCAACCCCACCCCATACGCTGGAACCCAAAAATCACTACTTAATCTAACCCAATACCCCTTATCATTTCTCACTCTGCTTTGGATCATTCTCGATCCAAAGCAGATCTCTCTCTCTCTCTCTCTCTCTCTCTCTCTCTCTCTCTCTCTCCCCCTCTCTCTCTCACGAACCCTAAAAATCTATCTTATCGTCTTTAATCTGCTCTCGCACAATAAGCTAGTTGAATCCCTCTTCAAGCTGAAAACCCTAGCTAAATCATCACTATATCCCCCTCCAACACAACCTTTTTCTCGTCTTCTTCGATCTTCACACAGATCGAGCTACTCGCTCTCGAAAAATCCCTTTTTCCGATCAAGTTTGCTTGAACTATTTCCATGGAGGATTCTTGTGATTTTGATCAATTTATCCCTGATTCTGAGGAAACCATCGTCCTAGAAACTCAATTTGCCCCTGATGTTCCACATACCCCAGATGTGAAGAAGCTAAATCTGGACTTGGATATGAGCTTCCAGGCCGAGGTTCAAGATGGATTTTAGATTCCTGATGAAATAATGGCGGATCCAAGAGTTGGGATGAGTTCGTGGTTCGATTCCAAAGAAAAAAGAGAGCATTTCAAGCAGCAGTTGACACTTTGGTTCCTGATTTTTGCCAAGGTTATTATGTTTCTACCAGATCTATTATTTGTGTTTACTTCTTTTGGGGTTTGTTGACCAAAAATGTGATTTGTGCTGTTGTATCCGTATTTGAGCGAATTATTTGGGGCTTTGTGTGCATGTATGCTCTATTATGTTGGAATCATTATTTGTGTGAAATTTATGGGGGATATGGTGATTTCTTGTGTAATTATGTCAACAATGTGTTCTTAGAACACATCCAGTTGGCTAATTTGATTGGCTAGGGTTCCACCTTATCTAGCATGATTTTGTGTTGATTTCAGATTTACGCTACACGATTCTTACTTGTTGATACTTGAGACTATGGTGTCCTTGTGTTTAGCAAGTTGCTAATTTGAGTGATGCTGGTCTAAACTAAATGATGCTTTAGCTACTGATTGTTAAGACTTTGTAGGTGTTGTGTTTGATGAGCTGGTAAATTGTGTGATGTAGTCTAAACTACATGATGCTTACTTGCTGATAGTTTAGACTATGGTGTCCTTATGTTTGATAAGTTGGTAATTTGTGTGATGCTAGTATAAACTAAATGATGCTTTAACTACTGATTTTTAAGACTTTGTTGTCCCTGTGTTTGATGAGCTGGTAAGTTGTGTGATGGTGGTCTAAAATACATGATGCTTATTTGATGATAGTTTAGACTTGGTTGTCTCTGTTTGTTCCTGCAGTTGGTAAAATTATGTGATGCTAGTCTAAACTACATGATGCTTATAAGTTGACACTCAACCAGTTTGGTGTCCCTTATATTGATGAGTTGGTAATTTGCGTGATGCCAATCTAAACTACATGATGCTGACAGTTTAGACTCTGGTTTCCACATTCTGTTGTGTGTAAAATTGATAGTTGCACTTGATGAAGAGCTTTAAATTGATGGAAACCCAATGATGATAAATTTATGAGGGTTACATAACCTTACTGAAATAAACTACCCATTTGACAGTGTTTATAGCCTAAGCATAATGTACACTATATTGTGTTTATGCTATAAACACTGTCTCAAAATATTCTTCATCTATTAGTCCCTTAACCTCCCTATATATACCCTAACTCTGCCTTCAGACCACTGATATTATAAGTTCCAGCAGCCTCATCACATGCAATAAGATGTTTAATGCCTTCTCTTACTACCCCCCCATTTACTTCTAATGAAATTGGCAGATTCCCCTATCTTTCTAAAGTTGTCTTTCCCATGTGAGAAACCCTGTAGCTATTGTGTCCCTTTGGCTTCATCATCTCAATCATGCAGCCTTGCAAAATGAGGAAAACATGGTTTAGCTTTTTTACCTCCAAGTCTTCAAAAGACTTCAAAGCATTTGTGACTAATTGTTCTACTGTAGATGATGGTTACTCAACTTGTAGTGACTGTATGACCCTGAAATAGTCCGGGTCCAACACATTAGTGTTTGGGGAGTTAGGTGGCTGGCACACAAGTTGAATCTAAAATCCATCTGCAGAAGCAGCAACTCTAAATTCTGCATCTAAGTTGATGATATGTGGCTTTGCATTATCTTGTTGTATGATGATGTTCTTGCTTGCATTTTGTGGCCACTTTGATTTTATAGCTGGTATAATCTGCTATAAATTGAAAGAAAAAAAAAAGGTTGCAGTAATGTCATTAATGGGGTGTAATAGTTGCAAAAGTTGTTAAACACCATTATGGAGACTTACTAGAGTATGTAGCTAGATGATGAAATTAAATCTGATAGCTACTGTATACCTGTTGCAAAATGCTTTGTTTGATAACCTCTTTTGTGATAGACTCTATTGATTTAGTCACAAGAGTACCTCTAGCTTTGTTTTGGCTGTTTCTCCTAGTTGGTTCTTGTGTTGTGAATGGGAAAATCCCTATTTTCCCATCAAACTTAACCGAGCCTTGGCTTGAGAATACTGGCCTTGCAACTGCACGCATGAACATTACCTTTGGTATGTATCGTTTGTTTTACATGACCTGTATGGCTCGGGTTCTTCTTGCAACTTGTATGTTCTCTCTTGAGCCTTTGTAACTTATTGGGCTCGGTTAATGTTGGTTTTATAGCATTTGTGTGGGGCTTTATCTTTCCAAATTTTATCCATCTCCCTACCACAATCTTGCTGACTTCTAATTCTGTTGCAAGCCTCCTTATGCTTCCTCTGTTGCAGAATGGTATTCTTTCATCTTGCTTATGTTTAACTCGGTGCTACCAACACCTAAATTCTGCCTTTTATTTTGAAAACTGATTGGAACATTTGCTTGCATTTGTTGTCTTGTAGCCGCCCCATATGTATTAGATGGTTCGACGACTGAATCCAATTGATGTAGCCGCTTCGCTGATCTTGTCGTGTTGTTCTCGATCATAAACTGAACGATCAATGAGCGATCTGATGGAGTCATATTCTTCCAACCCTTCTTGTTGCAAACCATGATTCTTGTGTTAATTTTTCTGTTCTTTTTTTTTTATAAGTAAGTGAGCATTGAATGTGGTTAGATCACATTTAATGCTCATTAAATAGGTGTTGTAGGTGTAGTTTAAATTTTGGTGGGAATCCAAAATTTGTAAATTTTGACTTGGTGTTGTAAAAAAATTGAACAGGTGAAATGAATTGGAGGGAATTATTGGATCATTTTCTGCAGATCTGAAATTTTTTAATTCTTTTAAGTCTTGGACTGTTTTTGGACCTCTAAATACTGCATCAGTTTAGGTTTAGGTGAAACAAGTGGTTTTGGGTATCCCCTTTTGGCTGAAAAACAAAGTGAAATTATAACAGTAACAACACTCTTAAGTTTCAACTAATAAAGCAAAAAGCAAGTTTGAAAAGTAAAAAAAAAAAAACTTAAGAAATTTTTTTTCTTAATACTTATGCTAACCTCCCCTGTGCAAGATAAGCCGGGACGGAGGAAGTATTATATAAACGGTATAATAGGGGCTCAACTCCTCTATTTATTTACTGCTTTCTTTAAACACTGTTGATACTGTTGAATTACTGATTTGTTTATTTTGTTGTTGAGAATATGTTGAGGGATAAAACAACTTCTCCTATTTTTAATTTTTCGGTAAATGGCCCTTTTACGTCGTTATAATGTCGAAAATTTATGAAATTTGGGATATTTTTTTATGAGGTAAATATGTGTGTTAAAGTTTGTATAAGATATATTTATGGTTGAAAGTAAAATGGGAGATTGAAAGATGTGATAAATGTTTTTCTAATAAATTCAAAGAATATATATATATATATATATATATATATATATATATATATATATATATATATATAAATATAAGGCTGATAATTTTCATTTTTTTTTTTAATATTCTGGAAATTTCATTTTTGGTATATAAAGGTATATTTGAATTCGGAAAATTTGAAAGAGGATTTAAAACATTTTAAAACTAAAACTAGTTTTTTCGAAAAAAAAATAAAAACTGGATAATCCAGAAGAATAAAATAAAATCTGGATTATTATTGTTTACATACATAGGTATGATAAGTTATATATATATGATATGTTTGAATTCGGAAAATTAGAAAGGGATTTTAAAACATTTTTAGAATTCAATTTCAATTATTTCGAAAAAAAATTGGATAAATCCATAAATTATAAAAATAAATCTTGATTTTTTAGTGATATATATATTCATAATAAGTAATATATATAGTATATTTGAAGTTGAGAAATTAAAAAGAGGATTTAAAATATTTTTAAAACTAATAAACAAGTTTTTTTTTTTAAAAAATGGATAAATCCAAAAATTATAATACATCTGGAAATATGATATTTTCCTCTATAATTATAATAAATTATATACATGATGTATTTAAATTTTCAGGTTTGAATAATATATTTATAAAGTTTTTATGCTGTTAAAATATTGTCATATTTTAATATATGTATGTATATATATATATATAGCTATATATCTCATTAAAGTATAAGAAAAAAATATATAATTTTTTTTAAGGAATAGCCCTAATATTTTCACCTATTTTTAGAAGAAAAAGGAAATTATTTATTTCAATTTCTTTTGATATAACTATAATATATAAATAATTAAACATTTAAAAAATTATTTTGTAGATTTTTATTCCATGGAAAATTAATTTATGAATTTTTAAAGAAAATGAATATTCATATGATATTTAATTTTCTTGAAAACCCATAATATAAAATATGGGAACAAAAGTTAGAATACATGAAAAATAAAAATAAACATTATGGATAATTTTATTATTTTTCTGAAATGTGAATAATAAGAAATATTTTTATGAATAGTAAATTGATAATTATGAATATTAAATAGATATTTTGTGAATAGTAAATTGATATTTTATTTCTTGTATGATTATGGCGCTCGTGAGACATTAATTAAGTCGAAATGTACGTGATATGTTTTCTGCGATTTTAGTTTGTATTATGTGAAATTATTTTTTAATTGGTTAACTAAATATTTAAATATTATTATTAAGTGAATTATTTATTAATTTCATATTAATTTTGAAAATAAATTATATTTTGAAATTTTGTATATGAGTGAAATGAAGTTGTTTATCATATTATATAGTTAGTTCGAAAATTATTTCATGTTTGATTTTTAATAAAACTTAAGTTCGAAAAGTGCATACTTAAGAAAATATTTTAGAATAGAAATTCTATTAAAGATTAAAAAAAAAAAAAAAAAAGAACCCGATATGTGACAAAGGATACTAGATAGATGTACCGACTGAGTTCGGGAGCACGCGAAGGAAACTTCCCCGACTCTGTTGTCTAAAATGCAAGCAGATGGATAATGATGATTGTGAGTTAACTTTCAGTTGTAATATGGACATAATTTATATTGTTATATCATAATTTTTGCATTCGGGTATGAGACAGAAAAGTTAGTGTAATGCATATTGACTTCAATTGATATTGCATTCCTATACATATTTTAAAAGTATAGGACTCCGTGAATGTTTGGACTGAGAAATTAACCCCGTATGAGTTGGGTTGGACCCCGTAAAAGTTGGGCCATAGAAATTAACCCCGTATGAGTTGAATTGGGTATTGGACCCCATATAATTTGGGCATTACCTATATATGAAAACTTATGTGATTGACTTTATTTATCCTACATAATATAACTGCTTGCAAAGTTATCCAAGGGTTTCTTTGAAACTCATACCCCTATAAACATTTCAGGATGAAGGAGACGTGTAGCAGGCTGTTGCGGATCTCGTGGCTCCATTCAACTCCACTTAGGACATGTGATACTTATAAAACTACTTTAATGACGATAAAAATAATTTATATTTCAAGTCTGTAATAATTATACGCTTCTGCATATTGTTAGGGTTATACTGTAAAGCATACCTTTAAGTGTTGTTTTGTATATAAACAGTTTCTTGTACTTTATTGAATGAGAATAAATTATCACTGTTTGCTTTAAATATTATGAATATTATATATATTTATTGCATATTGTTTGAATACTTTACATTGTAGACAATGTGGTGTGTAGAAGATCACAGAAGATCACATTGTCGATTCCTTGTAACAAGTATAAAGATTCACAACTTAAATGGCATTGAACAATCCATTGGTAGAAGTTGATGTGTAAGGCTCGGATTGGTTTGCCTTGACCAAGAGATTACACTAGTGCATATGTTGCACTGAATTGGACCAACAACGAGATAGTTTTTCTAGAATGACTTGATAGAATAATTAGATCTCAGTGGTTATTGTTTTCTTAATGTCTGTCACTTAATTGAGATTTTATATAATTAATTAATGTTGCTTATTTTTATTTTGGGCAAAGAGTCATTGGGACTCAATGCTCTATACTTTGGGCAATTTTATTAATTATATGACAGATTGCTAAATTAATACAGAAAATCGTGTCTTGGTGAAACAAGTTGATTATGTCCCCTTGATGGGCTCAAAATGTTTATCATATCAAACATGTACAGTGGATTAACTTCCGATATGATAATAATGTTGCATTGTTTGTTCTCAAGCAATAAAGGATATTAATTAATTAAAATATTTACTAGCTTAAATTAATTAATGGATATTGAATCTTAAACATGCAAAAATAACCGGGAGCCATATTTCGTAATGGATTAGGATGGGTAGTTCAATATTAATTCTATAGTGAATTGAATTAATATTAATGGGCTAGAATAATATTGATGGTTCAATATTGATATTTAGGCCCATTGGGAGGCCCAATCTTATTCTTCTTAAAGGCCCTTTGAGTACTCTAATAAAAGTCCATTAACTAAGAGAAGGATTAATATGGAATATGAGATAGGAAAAAAAAAACTATGGAAAAATCTAAATTCCAAAGGGGATAGGATTTTATCCATATTTTTCTCCCCCAAGTGGGAAAGGATTTTCGATTTCCCGTCTCCCTTGGAGACCAAGTTTTCGGCCTCTTCAACTATAAATAGGAGACCAATTTTGGTCCCCATATGCATAATTGTGTGACTATTTTTCGGTGAAAAATTAATCCTTCCTCGAGAGTTAAAAGTTCATTTGATTTCCCACCGAATTGGCAAGCTTGGACTTAGGGAATACTCAAGAAGATCTTTGGGTTGAAGGGCTAATTCTTCTAAATGGTGTATCTCCGATTCGAAGGTAAACACAATAATCCTTTAGTTCCGCATGTTTAGGGCTTATTGTATGGTTTATTTTTATTCAATTACGTGAATTGTATGATTTGAATGTTTCAAAGTATGGTTATTTGATTTATGAAAATAGTATTCAAATTACATCTTGAATAGATCATTTGACACAATCCCCGATTCCCCAACACATATCTATACATATCGAAATTTTATTTTTAGTATTTTTGGAATAAAGAGTTTTTCAGAATCACAAATGCTTCCGCTTATACAGTTTTAAAGTTCAAAGAAAGAATGTATGAACTTGTCCCACTGTGGCACCTCGATCTCGAAATGTGAAATCGGGGCGCTACAATGACTTTAGAATGACGTATTAAATTATATAATGTCCAAATTACTTATACAAGCACATAAAGTTAATATTTTAGAATTAAATGATAGAATAATTTTCTGGGCTAGAACATATTACCTCCAATGGAAATAATTTCGTCCTCAAAATTTGCTTTAGTATAACTTAATAGATCATTTAGAAAACCATACTTCTGTAATTACACTCTTAACTTTCCATGGTATAATTCATAACCCGAAACTCCATCTCGCAATCATTGCATACTACTCCATCAAGCAAACAAATACCACCACACCCCACGAGCACACGTTGCTGCGGTCAATGGCACATCAACGGCTGGTAAATGTCGTCAAGGCAGTAGCAGTGACAATAATAAGCAGTGATAGCTGACGATAGAAAATTGTTCTTACCATGGAAAATAACACTGAGTGTATTTGTTTTAGGTTGGCCTTGGTGGATTTAGAGGACCGAATCCTAATAAAGCACACTCATTAACTCCCTCAGCCAAGTTTGGCTCAACACTCTCCAACGTTAAGCAAACATACCCTCTAACATCATTAGTCAGTAGAGTTAAACATACCGTAGAAAGTATAAACATAAAAAGGTGGCATACATATAGAATTACATAAAATGACTAAACAATTTTTTTTTTTTAATCATAAAAGTTTAGCAAGTCAAGGCTTAAATTTTCTATATATTATATGTAAGGGAAGAGCAATAATCTTCTATTTTCAAAATTACTAGAACAAGTGTTATTACACGTAAGGGTGTGCAAAAATAGGTTCTGACCGAAAAAACTGAAAAAAAATCGACCGAAAAATTGCAGTCCGTTCGGTTTTATTAACGCATCGATCGGTTTCGGTCCTAAATTTTAGGAAATTCGATTTTATCGATCGGTGTCGGTTTTTAAAAAATTAAACCTGATTTAACCGAACCGACCGAATTAGAATTAGTAATAGTTGGAATTAGGAAACTCTAAAACTAACACCCCATTTTTCGCCGCAACCTCATTCCTCCACACTCCACAGACTCCACTGCCCCAAATTCACCCACCTTCCACCATCTCCTGTCGGTGCCCCCATCCCCGCCACCATCTCTTGATGGCGCCACCCTCACTGGTGTCGTGGTGCGTCGTGACCTCCTCCCTCCCCTCCCCCCCTTCCGGCCTCCCTCATCCGCTTCGTCAGCGTCGCTACCAGCTAGGTCACCGCACGATGAATCAATTCTCGACTGCTCCAAACTCCATTGCTTCGTCGGTAAATAGATCGTTAATCCTTTCTCAATTCTCAGAAAGGTTGTTGTTTAGGTGAGTCTATTTAATGTTGATGGATTCTGTTGCATTTTCAGTTTTTTAATGTTGGTTGTGACTTTTTTATGTTGATAGAGTCTGTTGAGAAGAATTCTGAAGTTTTTTTATTTTGATGGAGTCTGTTGAGTCTATTTAAGAATGCTTAAGGACATTTTCCTTTAACTCCATCAATTTGTAGAATTGCATATATTCAGGGTATATGTCGGTGTCGGTTAACCGAAATCAAAACTGACCAAAGGGTCGGTTCGGTTATCAATCGGTTTTAATATAGAATTTTGGTCGATTCGGTTTTATTTTTTCTAAAATTCGATTAAGTCAGTTTATGAAATATCGTCGGTTCGGTCGATCGAACCGACCGTTGCACACCCCTATTTGCACGGTTCACACATTTCATCTATAGTACAAAATCATAAAAATGACGTAAAGCTCTATCTCATTAGAAATTCTATATCGCATCTACTGATGCTATTGTCATTGTAAGAATTTACTAGGTTCCTTCTGACATTAATAGGCTGGTGAATAATGCAATACGTGAAATGCGAATATACATGAATTTTGCAAACTTTAAATGTACCTTGGTGCTAAGCGGCGAAACAGAGGTTACCGAGAAGCATATGATACATTAATGGCATAACTCATTTGATCAAAACTATAAATATGAATGAGTCTACAGAAACGTAGACCTAACTTTGCTACCACTCTATAATGGCCCTATTTCTATAATATATTTTACAGCATTTTAAAATATCATCAATTGATTAAATGATTTTTTTTTCCTTTTTATAAAGAGTCAACTACTAATTAGGCCGTTAAAAGAACCAAATGGAAATGCATCTAAATTTATTTTTCATGTAATATTAAAATCTAAATTAGATCTTGGTTATAAACTACATCACATGTCATCAATTATGTACGTGAAAATAGGTAATTTCTAATCATTTAAGTTAATCTATTAACAAATAAGCGAACATGGAAAAATCAATTAAAAGCTTAATGAAATAAATAAAATTATTCCTAACACACCCCTAAAGTTTAACATCACATAGGAATCTTGATTTTTCCTAAGTCACTTTTATAATATAAATTATTTAAAAATAACTAAATAATTATTAGTAACATCTAGGTGTATGATAGTGGCATAACCAGTTAAATAATCAACTACTAAATGACATTCTAGCCAATACTTGAACACTAAATTTAGTTTGAACATTTAGAAAATTCATATAACACAATTAGACATATTTGCACTTAACCCAACATAGCATTCTAAATTAACATATTTCATTCCTACATATATTCAATAAAAGAATCATTCATCAATTATACATGATAAACATGCTTATAATTAATTAAAATAGACATAACTGACTTCATTTCATAACTTTCTATTACTCATTACCTAAGTAAATTCAAATATAAATCAGATATAGCACCAAAACGCAAGTCATAAATAATTAAACAAGTACAAACCTAACCTCAGTTATAGCAAAAGTAGAAGTATGTGTGACTACAGAAACACAAGTAAAGTATATAACTTTTATTAACCTTTGCTTTTAAGTGCATTTAAGTGTGAATCAATTTTTACTATCATCAAATTAGAGAATGTAGCAGAGAATCACATTATTATTGTAACGCCCCGTAAATTATCTAATCATTTATCATATTTGACTATTTACTTTTGTCTTATTAGAATGATTCATTTTTTCATTACTTGTGCAAATATTATTTTAATTTATGGCTAAGAGTATATTTTATGTTATTAGACTTTTAGTTAGTTTGGACATGAGCCCAATAAATTAATTAATCCCAATCCCATGAATTATATTTCTTGTTCATATATTATTATTATTATTATTATTATTATTGTTGTTGTTGTTGTTGTTGTTGTTGTTGTTGTTGTTGTTGTTGTTGTTGTTGTTGTTGTTGTTATTATTATTATTATTATTATTATTATTATTATTATAAAGAATCCTAGTAGTGATATTTATGATTGATACCTACAAAATATGGGCTCATAATTGAATAATTACACATAAAAAAAAAAAAAAAAGATAGAATATATTCCCCATCTTAAACATTAATTTACGTCCATAAGCCCTAGTGGTCATTCGGGAAGCCGACATCATCGTCCGAACCTCTTTTTCCTCTTTCACCCTATTTTCAGGTATTTCTTTTTAAAACTAAAAAATCCTATCTGTACTTATTAGATTTCATTAAAATTTTAGTATGTTATTCAATCATACATTTTCAAGTTTTATTTAAAATTCAGCCATATCTAAGTTGTATTTTATTTCTATGAATTTTCTTTTACTGTTGATCCAGATTCAAAATATTCTTTGCTTCTATTTTTAAAATTCAAAATGTATAGTTATATTGCTTCAAATATTATAATTTTTGGATATGTTGTTTGTCAGTATGCCTTTTATATCCTGTACAAATTTTAAAATTAACCATCGAGTAATTTTTCAGTTATAAATATTTTCTTACGGCTGGGTAAAATCTGAAAACTTCTATATATTAATTTATAAAATTCTAAACATGTATTTAAAATAGTTTGACATTTTTAATTTTCGGATATGTATTTCATGTACATGTCTTATATCGTATTGTAAAATTTCGAAGAAATCCATCAATTAATTTTTCAGTTATAAAAAGTTTTACCATCGTTGCACAAAATTTTCTGTTTTCAACAATTTCGATTTCAAAAATTCAAATTCCATAGTTATGCTTTCTGAAAAATGGTTAATTGCCAAAAAAAATCATGATTATTGGTTGAATTTTCAATCGCAACATGTCTTTTAAAACTTATCAATTCTAGTCACCAACTATAATTCTTTTTTAATCACAACATCAACTAAATTTTTTGACACCTGATTCACCACCGTTAGATGTGCCTGGACAAGATCTTCATTCATCCTCGATCAATTTCACAATCTGTCAATTCCCATGTCATTAATTGAGAGTCGAAGAAGTGGCATAATAACGTCAATCACTGATTAACAACAATGAAAATGACGGATTGTGAAATTGATCGAGGGTAAATGACGGTCTTGTCTAGGTGCATCTAACGGCGGTGATGGTGACACAACCAGGTGTCAAAAAAATTACTTGATGTTGTAATTGAAAAAAAAAAAAATAGTTAGTGACCAACATTGATAATTTTAAAAGTCATATTGCAATTGAAAATTGGACCAAAGGTCATGATTTTTTTAGTAATTAACCCTTTGAAAAACTATGAAATTTTAATATGATACTCTTAATCCAGCCTATTAGCTACAGTTAAAGTTCCAAAGTTTTATTCTTTACCTTTTGGGATAAAACTTATTTATTCGTTGTTGTGCAGTGAATCAATACTTGCAAAGTTTTCTATCTCTTCAAAATCATCCTTAAATTTCCTAAAACATCAAGCGAACCTTATATTTTACCAATTTTCCATATCTAATCTTATATGTATTAGAGATAAGGTAGGATAATTTATGCCTTAGTGAAGAGACGAGCAAGAAAAAGGCTATTTACAATAGGTCCATGCATTTGCATCCGAAGTTTCTTTTGCTTTTAAGGTGGAGGTTCTTACTTGCCTTATTGATTGTATGTGCTTGTTTCATTATGTGAAATGCAAGACCTAAGTTGCATTATATGTTTATGAAATGAAAGACATAAGTTGAATTACAAGTTTAATTGATTCCCTAAGTTGGTGTGATCTGTGGCAACCTGTGTACACACGTATGTTAAGTTGGTGTGATCCAGGGCAATCTGTGCACACCTATGACATGATAAGTTGTAAGTTGATTGTTATTCATGTTATGTTTTTATCATATATTTTTAGTATGGACTTGTAAGAGACTGGTGGTAGCTTAACCCCCCAGAATTAACATTTCAGGTCAAGGAGTTGGTCGTTAAGGAGAGGACGGTGCAGAAAGCATATAATCAAAATATAAGTTTTTTTATTTTAATATTTTAATTGCAAGTTATTATGAGACGTTATTGCTTTTATAAGATATGTTGGTAACTGATATTAGTAAAAAAATATGTTCTCAATAAATTCAAGTTATTTATTCAAGGCTTAATATAAAAAAGAAACAACTTGTACTCTACGTGTTTTTTCACATAACTACCTAAACTATTTTCCCTATCAATTTGCAACCTGTTGTTTGCTAAATTATCCATTTGCAACCCCGCACCATGTTTTTCGGCGGCTATCTACTCACGTGACTCGCACACACTATTTGAAAGGTCAAAATTGGTACATCAACCTCAGAATCGCGCGTTTCTTGATTTGGGGATGTATTTCTCCCACCAAAACATTGAATAAAACCCAATGCCAAAACAAGCCATAGAAAAAGTTGATGATTCTTTTACCTATATAAATTGAATTCCTGGTTGAAGACATTTTGTTAATCACAAATTTGGTGTGGCTAGACACCAGATGGTTGTACTTTTTTCGTGTGACTTGATCCTCCGATGTATGATAGAGCTCGCCAAATAATCTTTGGGCTTCATAGACGGGTGAACACTCTTGAAGCCAATTTGACAACATTGCCCTTGAACAAACCTCCACGGTGAACTTGGACGTACGAGGAAAAAGGATAAGCTACTATGGTTTGTTTTGATATTGGGTTTTATTCAACGTTTTGATGGAAAAATTCATCCTCAAATCAAGAAATGCGCGCTTATGAGAGTGATGTACCAATTTTGACCTTTAAAATAATGTGTGCGAGTCACCTGAGTAGATAGTCACTGGAAAGTATAATGCAGGGTTGCAAACGGATAATCTCGCAAATTACAGGTTACAAATTGATACGAAAAATAGTTTAGGTAGTTAAGTGAAAAAACGTCTATAATACAAGTTGCTTTTTTATATTAACACTTTATTCAATTTGGGATAATTGAACTTTATTTAAGGTTAATGAATCCAATTTTGTCAGAAAATTTATTAGAATCTAGTCAAATTAAATTATTTTCAGCTGCTATAAATCAAGGTTTATGGAATTGAATAATATGATATGTTTTGTGTGTGAAAGGAAAAGACAATTTTGTATATTTTTATTTATGAAGTTATCTATGCTCAAAATGTGTTCTAACGACCTGATTTAAGAATATAAATGTAGGATTTTCATTGAAATGATCTTTTATCTTTTTAAAATGCCTCAAATTTTTTTACGAAAATTGGTTCGTTACAATTATATGTATCAAGAATACAAGAATGAAAAAGTTATGTCCTCTTAATAAGAGTTGCCAAGTTAATTATGTAATATAGGGTTAATCAAGCCTTGATTTCAACATGAGAAAAACTGGAGTAGTCGAGGAATAATATTACAGCTTCCAAGAAGGTATAAAGCATACTCGTAATTCATAATCCAAAGAGAAAGTTAACACGAATAATTTATTAACTAGTTAAATTATTTGCATAAAATATGAATAGACATGTCAACAATAAAATAATTAAAATATACTTATATATATTATTTGTAGAACACCTTCAATAAAGCAATTATATCATTTCACCTGAACATGTTTACCAAGAAACTAATTACCAACCCTAAGGTTCTGACATCACCATCACCGAGAAATTTCATTAGTCAATTAATAAAAGCAAATATTAGTTAATTAACAATACGAACATCAATATGAAAGAAACTCACATAAGTTCCTATTAATCTAATTATGGATAACTATTATGTTGACTCAACATTCAATCATATAAATACACATTAATACCAAACAATTTGTTTGAATTTATTAGCTATCATATGCTCTGGGCTCCGCCTCAACTGCATCGGCCCACACCAAGGTAACTTGAAAGGATCGATATTGGGTTGGTGTGAGCTTCTTTTAGCTCGTGGGAGTCACAGTTATCACAATAATTATACAATCTAAGAGGCATATAATGTACAGTTATTATAATGATGTGCTTGTAGTGTCAAGTTACATAGAGCTAACTTGTTTGACAAGTAACATACTGATAATGGGCTAAACTTGTATTGGCAAGTAGCATCATGACAATGAGTTAAATTTGTATTAGCAAGTAACAAATTGAATAATTACATGTATTAGCAAGTAATAATGGAAATAAAAGCACTGCTATATAGTCAAGTAGGTACAATTAAAATAATAAACAGCAAAAACCCCATCTGATTGTCTTGAGAAAAAATGTTAGAATGCACATGTTAGGCCTGAAAATCCTTGATCTTTGCAACCTATAATTATTTGAGTGACAAGTATTAATTATTGATTACTAAGACTTTATTAAGAAATCAAAATTATTGACAGTATTCAAAAGAAAATGAAGGAACATGAGTAAGACCTGAGAACTTGGGGGTAATTCTGAGATTTGGAAAACTATATGCCTAATTAAGGATTTAATCCTATTTTCCTTGAACCAAGACCACCAAGTCACTTTCTCTTTCTCCTTATCCTCAACTTCTTTATTCACCTTCTGTTACTCTCATCAAATGGGGTTCGATGCACACACCATACTTAATTTATGCCTACACGCGTGCATAATCAACACTATACTCACACCATATACACACAAAACACATATACACATAACCACAATCTTCACACACCTTCCGAACACACCTAGACACACACGCAATACACTTCAATTTTCTTCCTCTTGCATTAACACCACATACACACATTCACAAGTTACAATTACACACAACATAATATGCACTCACCATACACACACAGTCTGTCCACACACACACACCCATGATTACACATCTACATGAACACACATACACTATTACACACACTAACTCATACAAAATTACAAATTCACACACACAGACTTACAAATCAAACAGAAACACATCTACACACACAAATCATGATACCCCGATTCAGGTGCTAATCTCACTTCACATCCAAAGCCGGAAATAGTTAACAGTAGAGAGGAGGTTTTATCAAAATAACTTACGATAGTCATTGCTCAAATTAATCTCACTTTGTTTTGGGATCAGTAATCATTTTGTGTATTCGGCTTGTTCCGGGGTTTAAGAAGTTGGAGGTTTATATTAAACAAGGGCTTGGGATGGTAGTGGTGGAGAAATGGAAAGACATGGTGGTGTTCCTCTCAATGGAATTGGTTTGAGAAAACTACAATGATGGTGATAGGAAAATGGTGGCGGCCATGAATGAAAGGGAAGGAAATATAGAACGGGGTACCGAAATATATCTATATATACATAGTTTTAATTATTATAACTATATTAGGTTTAAGTTAGTGTTCTATTAGGGTTTAGGAGTTTTGCTCATAGGGCTTATCTATTGTAAATTTTGTCTCGTTGTTCTGAAGTACTATAAGTTGCAAAGAATCAGGAATCACTGGCCATGTAATTCAAATTAATTCCTCAACAGAGAAATTCTTTTTGAACTCATAAATGAGATGGGCCGGTGTAAATATGGATCAACTAATAGCTATTGGGCTAAATTGATCTAATAAAATAATTGATGCATGAAATGTGTTTCCTAATAAGTTATATATTAGGCTCGCAAACCAACTCAATGCAAATGCCTTGGTTAGAAAAATTACCAGGAATCAGGGTCATGTAATTAGCTTGATAATGTGAGCAATGGACTAATATATAATGATAGATTTTCCTATTGAGACATTGAGCTTAAAATTAGATAATAATTAAATTACAAACAAATGGCCACACAAATAGTTAAACAATGATTCCCAATATATTTCGGCTTGAAAATATTACTCAACCCAAATTTACGTGGTTGGGTAGTATGCCCAACTTTGAATTGAAAATATAATGAGTTGACCCAATTTAATAAATCAATAAATGAATATTGAGAAAAATGAATATAATGAGTTTGAGATTATCGGGAAAGCAGTTCTTAGATTAATTACTTGGGCAGAAAAAAAAAAAATTGATTTGTGTCAACTAATATATTATGATTGTAAATATATTTTTACGATAACTTGATAATAAATAATTAAGCCTAAAATAAATTATCTATTAACATGATGTAGCAAGTCTGCCTATTCCGGACATAATTTAAATAATAATGTTTTTGTTTCACTTTCAGTGTTACAAATGAATATCAATGCCCGACTTTAGAAAGACATATTAAATTATATAATGTCTAAATTAATTATACAAACACGTAAACCTAATATTTTAGAGTTAAATAATAGAATAAATTTCTAGGATATTACACAACCAATTTAATCTTCTTCCACATTAAACTAGGGTTTCCAATTCCTAAAAACGAGTTACAGTTATATCTATGTCTTCACATCTGATTTTCTTTCTTTCTTGCTAGATGGAGCCGACTAAGAAGTAATTTTTGTTTATTTTTTGTCAAATTTGAAGGTTGTTCTCTTATGAAATGAGCATTATTTTTTCAGAAGGGGTCAATTTCTGTATTTGTGTTAGTCAGAATATAAGTAAGGCAATGACAAGTTCTTATTTGTCGTTTTAGGACAAAGTATCCAATACGGAATCATTGGGCCGAACTATTTATTCGGATGAACTAAATCGTTTTGGAACCATTATTAGAGTTTCGTCTTTCAAATAAATTGGTGCATATTTTACTCTGTTCAAGAATTTTCTTAGTGCACCTTAGTTGTATTTTGTGAGATAACTAACCATTAAAGAGTCGAATCACATTATCCTACGACGGTGAATCAAGCAGGCAGTAGGGTCCTCTCCATGCTCGGGGGTTGTTCAGCTACTTCACATTGTAATTAGCTTTTGGACATATTGTTTTTCTTACTTAGATCATGATTTTAGAACATTAACATTTGTAAGCAAAAAGACCTCAATATAATGTCTGAATTTTTTATAAGAGAGAGCTTCTCTTTGCTTTATCAACCCAACATATCTTTACTTATACCCCTAATACAATTGAAATAGCTTATGCGTTATTTTGGTGAGTTGAAACAAAATTGTTAAAAATATGTTAGTTTGGTACTAGAAAATCGTTGTGGTTGGTGATTAAAGATAATATTTTTTTTTTTAGGATTGGACACCGGTGGAAGTAGTTGTAGTCGAGAGAGCAACGGATATCCGCATTTCTGGAAGCCAGAAAGGACGAGGGGGTAAGGTGTGGTTGCGGCTATAAGATAAGGGTTCAGACATGTAATAAGGCCCCCAACCGTGGCCATCGTTTCATGTCCTGCCCAATTTGAGAGGTAAGTACTTCACGAAATACGATATTCCGTTCCAATCTTCACAAGGAAAGTCCATATAATTATAAATTATTATTTGTAGGATGTAACTTGTGGCATTTTTGATTGGTTTGACCTGGAGACCCTCGATCACTTAACGAAACTTGTTCATCATTTATTGGACAAAATTGAAGCATACGAGAAAGAAATCGCACAATATAAGATCCGAAAGGGAAACTTGAAGATGTTTGCAATTGCTTGTTTAGTTTCTACTTTGGTATGTATGGTGGTACTTATAAGTCTCGTATGAACAGACAAATTCTACATATGTTTTCCTTCACTTTTGTCGTATCGTTTATTATCTCGTTCGAATTAAATGCCCTATAACTAAAGGCCTGACTGAAGGAATACATCGTAGTAGGTGCTTATTTAAATGCAATATATTGTGAAATGATTGCTTCTATCCAAAATGGTGTATGCAATGTAATGTTCCGTCCCTCAAAATATGGAAAAGTTAGATAAATTGGCATGTGTAGTCGTGGGAAATCAGTATATCCCGCAGTGAAGATTATCCTTCATTGAGAGGTGTCTCTCCATTTACCCACAAAGGACCATATAAGACAAGCATAGTGTATTTGATTGACCTCTCCATATTTGTAACATTATCATATCTTTTGTATTGAAAATAAAAGTAATTGTTCACAGAAGCACTTTGTCCTAATGTAAGCTTGATGATCTATAAATTGCAACTCCTCTCTTTTTATCATTGCAAGAAAGTGAGTTAATTTTCATTCCTCATATATTAGTCTTAAGAAGCATATCGAAACTACGGCAAAGTGATGTCGCTACGGGACATACCATCCCAATGTTCATTTATGTACAACAAAAGGTGGAGTGGGGAGATGGATGGTGTTTTCATTGACAAAATCCTTGACCAACAGAAGTGTGGCAATAGGAATCCTAACATGGGAAGCTTTCATGCACTTCTTACAGCCCAGGGGGTGCTCAACGATCTTTATTCGGCAAGCCTAACTTGGGATGGCATTGCTAACCGCACAAATGAGCTCCAAAAATGGTATCAGACATTGAAGGCGATTTTGGAGACCGACAAGGTTGGGTGGTACAATAAAGTTCGGTAAGTGATATTTAACTTCATTATTATTTTTTCGTCGGTAAATTAGTTGTTAATCTTACCCGTTTGTTGGTTGTCAGGGGCACCCTATTGCAAAGGCATATTATTATGATGGTGAACCCCAATACGGTAACCTTGAAACGTTGTTTAAGGCAGATGTAGCTCCCCCCAATGAAACCAAAGTCATATAATCAGCGATAGAACGATACCAGTCAAGGGGATGCCAAACGCACTTGGAGCGCCAATAGTGTTGTCGGACAAAGAGGATGAGGTAGTTTCACCATGCTTCGATGAGGACAAATGGCTCGTAAGGAGCTTTTCAAGGAGCGCATCATGCAAAAGTTCACTCTATTTGATGTCGAGGAGACCAACACTTTGGGTTCCTCCAACTCACCATTGGACAAGGGCTATAAGTTCCCATCTCTACCAAAGTTTAATGAAATTGGTCCCTCAACTGCCGGTGGGTCTAACTCATGCGCTTCCTCGAGTCTGGTTAAATGGTTCCATTTCTCAGGGGAAAGAAGTGAACGAAGTATTAATCATCTGATTGGTGGTTTTCTATTGTTGCCAGTAATCTTGTTAATTATAAGAAACCTTTGGGTTTCTGTTAAAGCATTAGTGACAAACTCTAATAAAATTTCAATTTTATTTATGTTTTTCCTTTTATACACATATATTTATTTAGTTATTCAAATATATAATTAGTTTAAAGAACAGTTATAAAAATCTTCTTGGACCTGGTTTTTGGATGTATGACGCGTATGGAAGAGCTGGAGCATAAAAGTATGAAAAGTGGTTGTTGGTGGACCTTGTTAACCAAAAAAGACCAAGTCATCCACTTCTTTTGTCGGTCCAATAAGTACTCAACCACCCACATCCTAAACAGGTTGAGAATGGGTTATTGCAGAGTGCGGTCCAAGCTTTCCAATGGTCTATGTAAGGAGCTCGAGTTATCAACTGAAGATACGGATTTTCAGAAAGAAAATACCTGTCTGCGGAATAATATGTGTTGTCTAGAGGGTTTAGTTAACCTCCTATCTAACCTCAAGTGTTCAGGCCTCTCGCGACTCATTCTCCTTCTGATCCTGACCAGATTTTCATAGCTCTTTTATAAGAGCTACAGTCCCAAGCTTCTCCTCTTGCTTCAGCAGAACTGATGCCAGACTTTCATCTCTCGACGGCGGTCAGTCTTCCCGCCCAATTCCGGGGATGGGCAGACCTGTCGCCCAGGTTCTTCCCAGATTTGACCTTTTTTGCTGCTAGGATTTGTTTGGTGGATGTTGGACCTTCAGCATCACAGTAGATCTCTCTTGCTTTTTTATGATCTTTGAAGGGCCGTTTGCAACAGATTGTGATTGGGTCCTTTCAGCCTGCTTCGTGGTTGACATCATAGACCAGCTTCTAATTTTGCTAACTTGAATGGCCTGTGAGCCAATTTTAATGTTTGACCAAGGGCCTGTGTAATTTGATTGTGATTTTGATGAACAGCTAGGTCCCTTTGTATTATTCATCACGTTGAGCATCTCTGTTTTGTATGATGATGTTGATGTTTTATGATGTTTTTCTCGTGTGATGATCCATCCTAGCTGCTGCTGGTATCTTCAGCGTTTTGGGTTGATTTTGACATTTGAATTCTTATTTATCTTTATGGGTTCAATTTGGTGATCATTTGCGTCGGCCTTGGATTCCAGCCGAGTTCACATTCTACTGGTTTGCCCTTTTTGGTGAGGATTTTCCCCGTTTTGGATTTTGTTGTCCGGTTGCACTCATAGATTTGATAGCTCTGAGCTAAGGCATTGAGATTATCCCAGGGATTTTTGGACTCACACCGATGTGAGGAGCATTGCTAATCCCGCACGCTCGTATCTCGTGACATAGAGCAACATATTTGGGAACCCGACTTCTGTAGTTTGTTCGACGACATTCCTAAACCGGTTATTGTCTCCAACCGAACCGTCCAGCTCCAGTTTTCTTTGCACTAAATTGACTTTGTCTTTTAATTGCTTTATTTTCATTAACCAACTTTAGTCTTATTCTAGATACCTTTATCTATCGGCTTGTGGCATGAAAATGTTTTTTTTTTTTTTTGTGAGTGTGTGGTCTCCACATTCCTCGTTCCTTTGTTTTCTTTTCATTATTTATAGTACTACCTATTTAGTTTGATATGTTATTTGGTACTCTAGAGTGTATTTAATCAGCCTTTGAGACGTTAGGATTCGAGAGTTGTGAATCGAAGTCTGTCTCGATTCACATTCTGAAGCTTTTCGTAATTTACAAATATTATAGTGAGTTATTTTGCCCTAAAGGCACCCACGAGTTAGTTACAACTTGTGGAAATTTTTTAACATCGTTTGTTATTCAAGTTTCCATTGTGTTAATTTAAAGGTTGGGTAAACCTCGCACCCAACCTCAGTGTTTCACAAAGCAACACACTCTTTCAATTAGCACCAGAGCCTACACTTGGTACACTAAGTGTCGGTCTTGTTGTTCTAACATTGCTTCGAGATGTCTATGTCAATCAAAGCATGGTTCTCGTCGGATGATAAAGATGGTGTCCCAGATGTTGACCCAACACCTGCTTCAACATCAGTAAGTTATTCTTATGATTATTATGACCTATTTTGTTTTAATAAAATTGTTCATAATGAGTCAGAATTAAGTGGAGAATGTTATGAGGAAACCATCCAAGTGGTTGAGGAAACGAAAATCATCTACTTTGAACTTCTCAAGAAATGGAAGAAACAAAGTCAAGTTATGGAGAAACTGACCAGACATAATGACGATCTTCGAGGGTCAGTTGCTGGACTAGAGGTTTTGTTGACAAAGAAGGATGCTGATATTGGAAATGCAAAGACCCAACTGGAAGTTGTATCCAAAACCTTCAAAGGGCTTAACATAGGTACCTCTAAACTTGATGAAATTTTGGCTATTGGTAGAAATGTTACTAATAATTTAGGGGCTGATTTGTCTAATATTGTATACATAATGGCTTATCTTTTGTTCGAGAAGGTAAAATGAACCGAAATGCAAATACTAAAAAATCACCTAATCAAATAAAATGAAAGAAAAATAGGAGATATGTATATCATTACTGCTTTTTTCCTGGTCACATTAGGCCTTTCTGTTATAAAATGAAAAATAATTTTGCTAAAGGACAGAGGTTGGGTGAAAGGTTGCCCAACACCCTGAACAACCAACATGTCCAGAAACCTAAAATCCCTCCAAAACAAATATGGGTTTGTAAGTCTGATTTGAAATGCATTGTTTCATTTACTGCCTTAAAAACTAACATTTCAGGTCCTTGATATTTTGATAGTAGTTGTTCTTGCCACATGACAGGTAATATAGCATTTTCTTATTTTACGAACCATGTGAAGAAGGTCGTGTTACGTATTGAGGAGGTTTGAAGGCACATATTATAGGAAAAAGGATATTGAATGTTCCTGGTTTTCCTAAGTTACAAAATGTATATCACGTGGAAGGGCTTTTGGCTAATTTTATTAGCATAACTTAGTTGTACGATGATGATCTTCAAGTGAAATTCACTCATAATTATTGTGATGTTTATGACAAGTCTAACACTCATATGATGACAGGTAGACGATCGGTTGACAATTGCTACTTAGTTGGTAAACTAAGGTACAATCGAGCTCAAATAGATGATAAAATTTTGTGGCATCAAAAGATAGGTCATCTTAATTTTCAGAATCTAGACAAACTGGTAAAATTTTGTGTTGTAAGAGGTATACCTAAACTCGAAAAGAAACAAAATTTTATGTGTAGTGATCACCAAAAGGGAAAACAGACTCCAGGTCAACCTTCTATTCACGATGTTTTAAGTTACTTCACATGGATCGTATGGGTCCAGTAGAAATAAGATTGTAGGTGGTAAGAGGTATTCATTTGTAATTGTAGATGACATTTCTAGGTTTATTTGGGTCAGTTTTCTAATTGAGAAATTAAATGTTTTTGATGCATTTAAAACATTTTTTGCTAGATTTAGGAACATGCATGGTGCTACTATAGCTCCAATTAGGTCTGTCCATGGAAAGAATTTCAAAATGCATCATTTTTTTACTTTTGTAAAAAGAAAGGGATTTTCAAGAATTTTCCGACCCTTAAAACACCACAAAATAGGGTGGTCGAAAGAAAAAAATAGTTTGCAAGAGATGGCGCATGTAATGCTCAGCCCAAAAAGGCTTTCTAAGCAATTCTGGTCTGAAGCATTAACTACAGTGTGCCATATAAACCATATTCGTTTGAGACCAGTCACAACTATGACTCTATAAGAACTCTTAACAGGAAGGAACCCAATCTAAATTACTTTCACGTGTTTGGTTGTGTGTGTTTTATTCTTAATGATAATAAAATTCTTGCGAATTTTGATTCAGAAAATGATTAATGCATTTTCCTTGGATATGCTCTTAACATGCATTTAGAGTTTACAATCTTAAGACTAAGAGCGTTCAAGAATCTATAAATGTTGTTTTCGAAGACTATACAAATGCAACAAGAAGGATTGAGCGGAATGATGTTGTTGATCTTATTGAAGTGACAAAGAGTAGTGGATAGACTGAAAATGAGGCTTATGTTGATCTAGATGTTGCCCCAACGTCCAGCTAACCATCTACTTCAAATGTTGAGGCTGACAAGAAAAATGAAGATGAAACTGATGGGAATTTTGAAGTCACTGAAAGACATGATCCTCCAGCGGAAACAGAATCATATCATCACCATGAAGTTGAAATAAGATCACACATGGATGGTTCTCTTACGGTTGTAAGACGAGGTCCTCTAAGTGGAATACAGAAGTATCATCCATCTCTCAAATCATAGGTTATCATCTGAAGGTATACGAACTAGGAGCAAAGAAAGGGTAATTTACCGAGAAATGGTTAATCTTGTTTGTTTTTCTTCTATGTGCTATTTAGTTAAATCTTTATATTTTGATTTAAACCCCAAAAATGTTCTTAAATCATTGCCAAATAAATTTGGGTTGATCATATATTTTGTGCAATTTTTTTTTGGATAAGACACATGCTTGAGCTTTGTAGTTTTTACAATCACACCATTTTGTGGTATAACTCTAGCATAATTATTGTATTAAGAGTTTTTGTGCAACAGCCTCTCACTATGCAATTCATGGTGAAGGCCATTTTTGTTTAAAAGCATATCATTTGCGTTGAGTGTGAAAATATGTTGGCTGTCATTTTTACTAAGGCTCTTGATCATGAGTTTTTCTAGCCTACTGGGATCGCTTGGCATTTGTTTGATCCAGTAAGGGTTGAGCTGACGGTTGCCTCAACCCATTGAGGCAACTTTAGGTTTGCATATATGCACTTCATATTTTTTTTATTTCATTTTTTTTGTGTATAGTATGTACAACTAAGATGATAGTAGCTTTATTTTGTTATTTATAAGTCAGCAAAAGAATATGATGTTGGTCCAAAGAGTAATATTTCTTTCAGTAACTCAGGACGTGGTAATGGCTATATCATGATTCTCGTGCTAAAAGAAGAAGTATGGAAAAAGTTTGAGTGATGAAGTAAACTAGTGGCACGACACTCACAAAGAAGTGTACTTTAAGTCGAAAAATCACTCTTGCTAGTTCTTTTAATCCTAAATCACCAAGTAGCTCGGGACATAGTACTGGGAATATCAAAAAGTGATGGTAGATTAAAAATTCATTGAACCAAAATCATATTGTCGAGACTTTGAAAAAAAAAACTGAACTTTATCGTGTTTAATTATAGGTTAACTCAATCTTTGCATGAACATGTTCGTTTTGACATAGTCCAAAATAGCTCCGATTTTACTCCATTATTATTATTGTTGTTGTTCTTGTTCTTCTTGTTGTTGTTGTTGTTGTTGTTGTTGTTGTTGTTGTTATTATTATTATTATTATTATTATTATTATTATTATTATTATGTTTTTAATCTATTTTGATTTCTCCTATTAATTTTTAGGATTTTGTTTTGACTCCCCACTTTGTAACCTTTCCTGGTTTTCTCCAAAAAAAGGGAGTTTATTTAGGAGGAGGTTTTCGTATTTTTATGAGCGATTTTGAGGCCTTATTTGCCTTATTTTAGGTCTGGTCTTATCTTTTAGATGTTTGCATATCTTGAGTGGGAGTATTTTTTTCAATTAAGGGGGAGTTTTATTATTGTTTTGACCAATGTAATTTAGTTGTACTTAGATTTTGTATAGAAAAGGCAAAAACAGGGAGATTGTTAAAGTTTTAGTGACAAACTCTTAATAAAATTCTCATTTTGTTTATGTTTTACCTTCTATACACATATATGTATTTACTTAATCAAATATTCAATTAATATAATTAAAGAACAGGTATATAAAGCTTCTTGGACCCGGTTTTTTTATGTATGACGTGTATGGAAGAGCTGGAGCATAACAGTAGGAAGAGTCGTTGTTGGCGGACCTTGTCAGCCAAGGAAGACCAAGTCATCCATTACTTTTGTGGATCCAATAACTACTCAACCATCCATGTCCTGAACAGGTGGAGAGTGGGTTATTAGCGAATGCTGCCCAAGATTTCCAATGGTCTATATAAGGAGCTCAAGTTATCAACAGAAGATACAGATGTTCTGAGAGAAAGTACCTGTCTGCAAAATAGCCTGTGTTGTTTAGAGGGTTTAGTTAACCTCCTATCCAACCTGAGTGCCTAGTTTGTGTAAAATTCAGATTCCTCATGAATCTGAGTTCTTTTGTTAGGATAGATTTTGATAGGTTATTTTGTACTCTAGATTGTATTTAACTGTCCTTTGAGACGTTAGGATTCGAGAGTTGTGAATCGAAGTCTGTCTCGATTAACATTCTGAATCTTTTCGTAATTCACAAGTATTATAGTGAGTTATTTCGCCCTGAAGGCACCCACAAGTTATTTACAACTTGTGGAAATTTTTTAACATCATTGTTATTTAAGTTTCCGTTGTGTTAATTTAAAGGTTGGGTAAACCTTGTACACAACCTCAGTGTTCAAGAAGAAATGCACACTTTCAGTTTCATAGGTCTGTTTCCGGCACGTTCTTTATTCTTCATCTCAACTAGGTGTTGATGTGTTCGTTGTCCGGTCCATTCCCGAAGTACTGTGTCGAGTTTTGTGTCTTCAGAATTCCATGAGTCGTGGTGTGTTATATTTCATAATTTCTAAGTTGTATGCCATCGAGTCGTCGTGTGTTTGCCAAAATAAGTGATATTTTCTTGTACATGTGGCTCGTTTACATGTCGTTGATTAAAATTAATGAAACATGTTGTGTTTGCCAGAATATCATTCCAATCCTATCTCTCGCACAAATCAATATGTATTATACCAAAAAATATTTAATATTAAATTTTTGGGTTTTCAAAATCTGAAAAGATATGAGTGAATATTTTATGGTTGTTGTGCAGCACTAGTATAAGGAGAAGTATGTGATTATTGAGATGAAGCTTGAATTAACAGCAATTGTTGTACAACTAAAGAACCAATCACCTAGCTCGCCAAAGAACTCAATTTAAACCTAATCAAATGAATTCACAAACCAAGTTCAGAGGAATACCATAATGCCAAAGTAGATAATAATAACGAAAGGGAAGTATTTATCCTAAACATTTGAAACATAAGCATTCTAGCACAATTAGTTAAAAAATAAGTGATATTATATGACTTCATCCACCAGTGGTAATATATCCAACAAATATCATCAAAACGTACAGATCTTTAAAGGTTGTTAGTAGGAATCCAAAACAAACATTCAAAAGATAAATTGTATAACATTCCTAACATATATAAACGCAATACGACACTCCAAAGTCAGCCCGATCCACAACCCCCTATTGAGGATAGACCGTACCATGACGACTTTCCCCTCGTCTCGCATGCTAAAAAATAAATCCAACTCGTTTGAGTTGTTGCACAATATCTGAGCCACCTGAACACGAGCATCTAGCGCGAGAGATGGAATCTTTCCTAATGCTTCAGAAACCATCTCGCGCTTCTTAGCCGCTTCGCATTCCGTCCCAATTCTTGTGGTGAGATCTCCCATCCATTCCATAATCTCCCCCATCCGTGGGTCGGTCTTCTCCCAAAAAGAGGTCATCATAGTTAAAAATAGCTCTTCTAGGCAATTCTCCGACTTTCGCTTCTTTCCTTTGCTACCACTTTTGCTTGTAGAGCTACCTTTGATCTTCTTGGTGTACGTCGTCTCGATGTCACTGAAAGGGTTATTCTAACCAGTGAAATCTTGAATGCTACCATTGTTATTGTGAAGGTCCTGTACCACATCCGCGAAAACTTCGGCGGATTTGCCCGTAGCCCGATCCTTTCTAAAAATTACACCCCACTCATTGGAGAACGAGAATTTTTTTTTCTTCATACCCCGAGCATAATCATCCATCTTGCACAAACAGAAGATAATCAATTATAAATTGATAGCATTTTAACTTTCCAATTGAAATTCAACTTAATTGACAAGTATATAAGGGAACCTAACCTTGATTGTCAGCTGCCAGATCTCATTGTTTGCATCGACTTCATGGCTCTCATTTAGAGAAGCATCTTTCTTGCCTAGAATGAAATGCAATATCTAGTGTTGCCTCTTCCAAACATGTATCTTGGAATTAATGTGCGGATCAGCCTTTAGGTCCCAGTCCCTGGGAATGCACCTTGCATCCATTTCTCGCACATACCTAAGTACCCACTCTTAAATCCGTTATCTATCTTCCAACCTCTTGCGACGAGATCTTTCAAAGTGCAAATGAGTTGTTTCTCCTTCTGAATACTTCATGTCCTCTGATACTTCCCCGACTTTGCCTTTGAGGCACGTGGGGCACGGAGCACTGTCCATCACCTGTCAAAGCCCATAACAAATAGATCTACCCCATATAAGATTTCTAATATAAACCAAATTTTAGCATGACAATAACTAATAGACATTGCAATTTCAGACACAACAGTACCTAGGAACAATACATGACATCTCCAATATATATGTAACATCAAAAGATAAATAAAGGGTGGTACAGATCCCCCAATGGAAAATTAGCAATCCAGCTGACCCAAATCAACTATTGAAAAGTCTATTATGTTCCTAAGTTCACAATCCGGGCTATCTCATTCAAACAACTCATCCATTAAATAATCGTTTGAATCAAATAACAACAAATCTCACCAACAGTTTATCATGCTCATGTGTGCAGTCAAGTGCAAATTGAACACTAGCCGAACGTCACATTAAAAGAAATACAGACAACAGCTCGACAATATAGAATTCAACAAAATAGTACTATAGTTTCGTAGTGAATAACAAACATCGTAATTACAAATTCATAGAAAGAAACAACAAAAATTACAAAGAGACAAGGATGTTAGTTCATTTGTCACTATCCGGTTATACAATCAAACAAATTTCACATTAACAAATGACAAAGTACCAAGGTTGCTAGTTTGCTTAGAAAAGAAATAAATTTAACGTCAATGATCGGCCCACATCTACATTACCAAATCATCCCTCCAACCTGTCCACGGCAGAGAACAGTCTACTTCTTTGATGAAATCATCAAGCTCGAGTCCGTCCTTGATATAGAGGTCAGGAAACTCAGCCAACATCGGATCTTTCGCCATGTTCGATAGTATGAAATTGTGTAGGAGGCAACAAGCCAATATAATCCGGTTTCTTTACCTATATAGGGTAGAAAGAGTTGTTCCTAAGGTACTCCACTTTCCCTTGAGTATGGAAAAAGACCTCTCAATTACGTTACAGGCCTTCGAGTATTTTATATCAAAAAGTTCGTAGCAATTAGCCGGCCCATGTGGTGTTTCTTCCCACTCTTTTAAATGGTAACGTACACCGTGATAGGGTGCAAGAAAACCATGACCGTTGTGTAGCCACCATCTACTAGATAATAGTTTCCTGTCACAATTAAATGACATACTAAACTTCTCAATTGATCTATGTAATTAAAGTTAACCACAACGGTTCGGTTTAGTTTAATACCATTTGGAATTTTTAGACCATTCGGATGCGAGACGACATCATGAAACACCCTACTATCAGCAGCGGATAGGGTTGGAAACGGGGTGGGGCGGGAGCAGGGGCAAGTCCCCATCCTCGTCCCGCGTTTGCGGGGATTCCCCGTCCCCGTCCCCGCGAAACTGGCGGGGATCTTTTTGTCCACATACCCCTCCCAGCGAGATCCCTATCTCCGTTTTTATTTATTATTTTTAATTTTATTTAATATATATACTAATAAAATTTAAAATATAATAAATTAAGAAATAATTAATAGACTTAAATTTAACAAAGTCGACAAAGAAATTAATTAGGATATAGTATATTTAAGTCATTTTAATAATAAAATAATATGAATATAATAAAAATAAAATATATTTTTACTATATAAATATATAGAAAAACATAATATTATCGGATCCCTGCGGGGAACAGGGCGGGGAGTGCATTCCACAATACATATATTAGGGTAAAATAATAATTTTATATAGCGGGACCCCACAGGGAACGGGGCGGGGAATCTTATCCCCGTCCCCGCAATCGGGGCAAAAATTCTCCCCGTCCCCGTTCCACCGGGGAAAATAATAGGGAATCCCCGCCCCGTTCGGGGCGGATCCCCAGGGGGAATGGGGATTTCCCGCCCCTCTGCCAACCCTAGCAGCAGAGCCTTCCCAGTCGATCAGCATGTATATGTAATTCATATAACGGTTACATACAGTCAATACATTAACTAGTATAGTCCATTTTCTACTCCTATAATGAGGTATGTCTTGTGTGCTAACTCTAACTGGGATGTAGGTTCCGTCTAATGCACCAAGACAAACCTCCATGGATTCAAGGTAACTTTTTCAAATGTTTTTAGGAAATATAAGCAGATGGTGGAAGTGTTTACTTATTGTGTACCCCGAACACTTGAAACTGCCCTTAACGACACGATTTTTATTGTGATGCGAGAGAACATTTGGGAAGATAGCTACTTGCTCAGCAACTAGGCGATTCCGTGTGGGAGAGAGGCCTCTTATATTCTCTAGTATATAACAAAGACGACAAAAATAGTCCATACTCATATATAGATGAGTTCTACAAGTGTCATCACTGAAGGACGTGAGATAGTGCATTGTTCTAGTTCACAGGTGATTTTGTGCTTTAGGTTGTGTCTAATCAGTTTATTAGAACTTATACGTGTACGACGACATAGTTTTAGATAAAAAAAAATGTGGCTAACATGACAGATAAGCTAACATCTATCACCAGCTCCTGAACGAAAACACACAACTCCTCAAGTACAATATCAGCTTCCATTTTCTCTAAATTAAGGCCCCACAGCAAAGAGAACTCCATAAGATATTATATGTAATTGGTTGTTTAACCCCACATCCATATAGTCTAAAATGCTATAAATCAAATAAGCTTCTAAATTTGTGAGCATATTAACAATACGGCTAATTTCATTAGATGGCAAAGAACTTGGCAAAGAGTTGGAAACCAATCAATCTTGTATAGAAAAATAAACATAAATTTAATGCAAAGGGAATCGACTAATGCTGTTTGTTATCCCTACACATATAGTCCAACAAATACTGAAGGTATTCATAACATCATAATATTCTAATTCCTATCATTAAGGGTATTTTTCTCATTTTATAATTATATTTTAATTAGTTAAAATGATGTGGAATTGTGGAAGTGATGTAAATAGTTTGCACCATAATAACAGGGTGGAAGTGGTTATAACTTAATGTTGGAACACTGCTAATTTGGGTCATTGTACACTGGGCTACCTATCAAAACCGGGCCAAAATAGCACAAACCAAGCACTTGTTTAAATGGGATAAATAATGTTATCCCTGCAGATAAGAAAGCAAACAAATCCTTCAGTTATAGAACAAGTGATGTTATGAGTGAAATTGTGGAATAAGTGATGTTATAAGTACAAAGAAAAATAAATTAAAATTATGATGAACGAAAGAGTTAGCATATAGAGGAACTTCATAAAATGACATATATTTTTATTTTATATTAGAAACATTCACGTGCATCACATGTGGTCGCTATTTTTTTATTTTAGTTATTGCAAAAATAAATTAGAACGAAGTAATACTTTCTGTTGTTCTATTAAAAATATATTGTAATCGTTTATCATGATTGTTTATTAATTCAAATGGCTTATAAATATTTTAACTTATGACCACCCTAATATAGCCTGCTTTTACTAATTATAATATTACTTATTGAGAACTGAAGAATGATATAATATAACAATAGTTTATCGTATAAATTATCGATATATACCTATGTAACTCCAATCAATCAGAGTGACAAGACATTTTCGGAGAAAAAAATTGAATATACGAAATATCAAATAGTCAAAATTTAAATTCCGAAAAAAAATAATAGATAGTTAAATTCACAGTGACAATACATTTCTAGGGAAAATAAATAGGAAATTTGATTTTAAGATTTTTTTCTCTTGTTTGATATTCAATATACAATTATTTTGTAGATCTTTGATGTGTTAAGAATATCATAATATTTAACTAAAATCGGCTAAATTATTTATTACTTTCTTTTATGTATTTTGTATTGCAAATAAAGAGTAGTAGGAATAAACTTAAAATAAAAATAAAAAATAGAAACATATAATTGTTGCTTCTGGTTTCCACTTAGAGTTTATGTATGAAAGATTTGTTGCAATATGTTTGTGTTTAAATTAGTACTACTGTCTATAATAAAATTTAGCAACTAATATTCTTACTTATTATATTTCGAGATATTTGAAGTTAACAAATTTTAGTATAGAACTGAATTTAGATTTCAAGTTTAATAACCTTTTTCGTAGGAAAAAATGAACATTAGCTTTTGCCAAATGATCTTATAAACATGAGTTACACTAATATCATATCAAAGTTGGTTTAAGTATAATTATTCTATTTTTTTTTTTTATTGTATTATTTATTTTACACGGAGATAAGTTAAGGTCAATGATACACGTTATGTATACATGCATTTGAGTCAATTTTAAGTGTATACATGTGTATATGGTTGATAATTGCTTATATTGTATATCTTGGACCATTTAACGTGTTTGATTTGTTTCAAGGTATTTTTGAGCATTTTCAGGATTAAAAGCCGCAATTTGTGAATAAGGATCGAAAGAACAAGTCGAAGGAAAGGCTAAACCAGACAAAACCGATCGAAACCGGTCCGAACCGGTCAAAACCGGCCTAGACCAGCTCAGACAGGTCTAAACCAGTCAAGAAAGCTAAAACGAATAGAAGGAACTAACGCGGTCGCGTCGAAGGGTCAAAACAGCGAGTTCAGAGTGCATTGATGCGGTCGCGTCAAGTGATGACGCAATCGCGTCAACAAGCTAACTCGGTCGCGTCGATGGGTGAATCGGTCGCGTCCGGAAGTGCAATTTTTTAGATTTTCCTGTTTCAAAAAGGATACGAATTTTAATCCCCGGAGGACTTTTAAAAAGCTTTTAAACAGGAGGCAAGCTGGGTTTTTCGGAGGACACACTTTATATTCCCAGACACACATAATATCCGAGTATTTACATGCGATAGACGACTTGGACAACAATGAAGATTCAATCATCAAGACGGATTCATCCGGGTTTAGTCATTCTTTTCTAGTTTAATCTTTTACAATGTTTTCCGTAGAATCTTGTATTAGGTTATTGCTAGGCATGAGTAGCTAAGCTATTCGTGTCCTAGGGTTAGAGAGTAGGGATTATTATAACAATATTTTGATTTATGTTTTGATTTATTCATTCTGTTCTTTAAGTGTTTATCTCTATGTTTGTGCTTATAACTGAATTTAGCTTGATCACCTAAATTTAGTAATTTAGTTTAGCAATTCCGCTTCGAGAGAAGAGAATCGTTATTAGACTTATAACATAGAGCGCAGTTGTCTGTGACTGTGTAGGCTGTGGCTTAGGATCGGTTGGGAGTTATTAGGTTTAATTGACTCGAGAGGGTAATTACCTTAATTAATCAACGGTTTAATCGCTTCGAGAGAAGGGTTAGATTATTGTCGTGCCACCTAATAAACACTAGAATTGGTAAATCTATAGGTTAATCATATTGAACATTGAAATAATATCCTGAAATCGAAGCCTTAGGATATCCTTTCTCATTGATTGTTAGTTTTTTGTGTTTGGTAAAGTTTGAAATCATAGTTAATTGAGTTAATTAGTTAAACTTTGTTAGTTTTAGTAAAATCAATATTTTTCAATTTAGTATCTAGTTAGGACATTTCTAGAGTATTGAGGTATCGAACTACCTAAAACTATTGCTTGTGGGATCGACCTTGATTATTCGCTACTACACCTACATTCGTACACTTGTGGAACACTAGTTTAGAAATCGACGTGTCAAGTTTTTGGCGCCGTTGCAGGGGAATAGGATTTAGCGCTTAGATTTTATCTTGAAAAATAGGAGGAAACTAGACTAGATTTTATTTTCCGTAATTTTAATTTAATTTTCGTTTTTTTTTTTTAAATTTTTGTGTTACGTGGTAGTTCTTGTTTTTTGGTATTTTTAGGCTTCGCATGCACACCAGATCAAAAGGGAAAGAAACCCTTCTTCCTTTCGATCCAGAAATTGAAGCGACAGCTTGAAGACACCGTACTAGAAGGAATTTTGCGTCTGAGATGGAGAACCCACCACAACATCCGAATCCGGATGACGCTCTTAATAGAGTATTCACAGCTCTGGCATGCTTGGATGATCGAGTCACTAATATTCAGCAGCAGCTACCTCCACAAGGGCCACAGCTGCAACACAGCACGGCCCAATTCAGATAGAACCAGCTACGGACGATGAAGATGATACTCCTATTAGTGACTGCCTTAAGCCTAGTCCAAATCAGCAGGCAGGAGGAGTACAACCTCCACCACTCAATGCCAACAGTTTCGAGTTGAAGCCGGCACTAATCAACATAGTGCAGCAAAACCAGTACGGGGGAAGTGCTTTAGAGGATCCGAATGCTCACCTGATAAAGTTTCGAAGACTGGCAGATACCATCAAGATAAACCATGTGTCACTCGAGCAGGTTAAACTGAGATCGTTTCCCTTTTCATTGAAAGATAGAGCCCTCCAATGGTTCAATTCATTGGAAGATATCACAAGCTGGGAAGACTTGATTACTTCATTTCTGTTGAAGTATTTTCCACCGAGCAAGATGCTCGACCTGCAAAATCAGATCAACAGTTCAAGCAATTGGATCAGGAGCCGTTCGGAGAGGCTTGGGAGCAATTCCGGGATCTTATCCGGAGTTGCCCTCAACATGGTTTTACGAAGAAGCAGCAGGTATGTAAGTTTTATAATGGTTTACTTGCTCCGACTAGAAACCAGGTGGATGCAGCTGCAGGTGATAGTTTGATGGAGAAGTCAGTGAGGATTGCATTTTCAATCCTGGACGCTATGGCCAGAACAAGCTACCGATGGTCAAATAAGAGAAACATGCCAAGGAAAGTGGCGAATGTAATGAAAGTCAAGCCAGTCAATAATGAGCCGATTGAAAAGCTCACATCACAGTTAACAGCCTTGACGAGTCAGGTAAATTTGCTAACTAGTCTGACATTAGCACAACAGCCAGGGGGTCAGGAAGAAGTTGAAGATGTAAACTTTGTGAATCAACGAAACTTCAACAATTTTCAGAACAATCAGCCTAGGTACAATCAGTACCCTCAGAATCAGAACCATCAGAACTTCTCGTCTGGTAACTCGCAGAATACACTTAATCCGCCACCTGGATTTACTGTTACGCATGGGATGATTCATGATGGCACGAAGCCCACACAAGAGGAGATTGTGCAGTCCCAGTTTGCTAAATATGATGAGAAACTAGCTCAGATGGAGAAGAAAGTAGATGGAAAGTTTATTGAGCTAAACAAGCACATAACTGGATAGGGGGCTGACATCAAAAGGCTCGAGAACACATTGGTTCAGACTCAAGCAAGCATTGGTGAATTGTCATCAAACATGAGCCAATTGATAAAGATTGTAGGGGCTCAACACAAACAGGGCTAATATCCAAGTGACACAGTGGTTAATCCGAGGGAGCACTGTAACGTTGTGAAGCTAGAGGAACAAAAAGATGTTGAGAACTCAAGTGAGGTTCAAAAGCAGACGAACCAGCATATGTGCCTCCACCGGCATATGTACCTCCTCCCTCATTTCCTCAAGCACTGAATAGAAGGAAGATGGCATCTAGTGGCGACAATGGTACTATGAGCACGAAGGACCATGAAGCGAAGAAATCAAGTGAAAAAGTCAAAAACATTGAGAGGAAGGAGGAAGTCAATACCATCATAGATAAGAAAATTTCAACTCCTATTGTTGATGAATCTTTTGATTTTTGTTTTAAAAATTCATTCTTTGCTAACCTTGATCCTTTAGAGCAATCTAGCACTGTTGTTGTGAAACAGGAACTATTACAAGAGGAAACCAAGAAGAGGAAAGATGGAAAAGAGACAATGAAAAAGAAACTGAGCAGTCCCAAAAAAAGTGAAAACACAAGCACGAAACCAAAAAGAGCAACAAAAGCAAAAGATCCAGGGAGTTTTACTATTTCTTGCTCAATTGGTAGTCATGAGCTTCACAATGTCATGTGCGATTTGGGGTCTAGCATAAATTTGATGTCTCTTAAGATGTATAGACAATTAGGATTAAGGGAGATTAAACGATCCTTTACTACTATCCAATTGGCTGATGGATCTTCATTAACGCCGTTGGGAGTAGCAGAGGATGTAGTGGTGAGAGTGCTGAATTTTGAATTCCCTAGTGATTTCTTAGTTGTCGACATGAAAGGGAATGATGAATTTCCTTTTATCTTAGGACGACCTTTCTTGGCAACTAGCCAAGCACTTATAGATGTGCCTAAAGGGGAGTTGATTTTTCTTGTTCAAAACGAAACCATCACCCTCCCAATACATAAGTCGGGTCTAAGGGGTAGGCATAATTGTAGCATTGTTTATACTACCCAAGCTGCTATAAGAAATCTACACACCCCACATAGCTCGTTAATTGCTCATAAATTACCAAACTCGGGGTGGTTGGAAAATGGTTGATAGGAAAAGGACGTCCGACTGAGACGTAAAATGAAGCGTTTGTCGGGAGGTAACCTGATGTTTACTGTTTTATTGTATTTTTTATTTATTTATTTTCTATTTTTATTTGTTTTATGTTTTGACAGCTCAAAAGCCAAAGAAAAACAGAACATGATAACAAGATGCAGGGGACAAACAGAGGACGAGCAGCTGTACAATACAACGCGGTCGAGTCTCCAAGTGACTCGGTCGCGTCCAATATTCAGCATCCACCACTCGCAGTACAGTGACCAGCGACGCGGTCGCGTCGACCAACGATGCGGTCGCGTCCATTCTTTCCACATCACAGGTCAGTAGAAGCTGACGCGGTCGCGTCCTTTAGTGAAACCAGGTAATTTAAAAACGGGAACAAGTTAGTTTTTTTTGTTCATTCTTCTTCCTTTCACGCGAAAAAAAATAGGAGGAGTTCTCCATTCCACCACCCACACACAAAATCTTTGAAAATACACCACAAAATCACATTCTCAATCATTCCCACACATTACATACACCAACTCTCCCATCCATTCCGTCATTTTGAGTTGGGCAACTCCATTTGGGCGCAAATTAGGGCTTACTCGAAATTCTTCAATTCCGACTCAAATCTCTGGTAAGACTTTCCAACTAAAACTTTTATGTTGACTATATTGTAGTTATGATGGATTGTGGGAGAATTTGGGTATAATCGATATTCGGGATGCTTTAGTTGCATTGTCTAGTTTGGGGCACTTGTAGTACTTGTTTTATGATTTTTATTCCAAATTTGAGGTTATTGTGGTGTAGTGAACGTGAATTTGATCAATTTGTGATTATGGGGATGGATAATTAATGCCATAGTTATAATTAATGTGTGTTCTTCTTTGGGAAATTTTATCAAACATGTTATGTGCATAGCTAAAAGCTAGTTTTTGCTTGATTTTCTCTTCCTTTTAGGCGTTATGTGTGTATTGAATGTTAAAGTGCTTACACATAAGTTGCTCCGTTCATCGGATTCAACATATATTATTGTTGGGCAACGATGATTAAATGCATAGTCTAGATGGTGATAGAATGAGCTCCAATGTGTTTGTTAGCTAAGCGTTGAATGTGTTTTGTGTGTGTTAGGTTGAAAATGCCACCAAGGAAAGCAACCACAAGTAAGAGCAAGGGCAAAAAGAAAGTGGGAGAAGGATCTTCCAACCAAGCTCCGGAAAGAGAAGAAATTCTACCAAATGATACTCGCATGATCTATGGTTTTGCACTGGAGAACGTTGAGCACAAACGACGATTTGAATCACTTCGTCAGCGAACAGTGGTGCCTACCCGTTTTGGCAATTCAGAGTTAACACGAGCTATGGGGATCTATGATAATATCAAAGCATTTCTTACCATTGCTGGATTGACTGAATTCATGAAGTATGATCGAACATACGAGCGGTTGACAATTGAATTTCTTAGCACCTTTCAGATTGTCGTGGCCAGTCAGCCTGAGCAGAGGAGACCTGATAAAATTACTTTCCAGTTGATGGGAGAGCAGCATGAGCTGACGTACGCGGAGCTTGATGATCTTTTCGGGTTTCCAGCTCCAACTGAAGGAGAGCCACTAGAGAAATTCAATACGAAAGAGTTTTGGGGGCAATTGACTGCAGCCCCTCCCCTCTTACCTCCGCAGGTGTATGTTTCGAAAAATGCTAAAGATTCCTGGATCTGGAATCCAGTCATTAGGTATTTCCAAAAATTGTTGGCCCATACATTATTTGCCAGGAAAGAAACGGGAGCATCCCGACAAAAGAAACTCTGCTACATATGGAATGTCCTTCAAAACTGACGAATGGATAATGCAGTTATTTTGGCAGAACACTTTGTCAATGTAATTACCAAGCAAAAAGACAACATTACAATAGGAGGTATTATCACTGCCATTGCTACATACGTTGGAGTGACTTTTGATGACATGGTCTCGGTTAAAGGGGACATTCACTTCACATGGGAGTTCTTAGAAAGTATGCAGGTGGTTGTGATGGGAGAGGATAGACGGGTGCCATATGTATTCCAAAATGTGGGACCGTATTTTCGTCTACCCAATTCGGAGTTTACTGTGGTAATATCTCTTGAGGATACACTCAATCTTGCTATGTCTTCTGAGGAGCATTTGGCCTACTCACAAAGCCCTGATTCGCCGATTTTTCCAACCCGGTCACGAAGAAGATGTCAGCCATCAGGGTCCTCGTCCAGCAAGGAAAAAGAGAGCGGCCACCACTATTGCATCCTCGTTAGAAAGAGCTGAGGACTTGGCGGGAATGTTCACTTCCCTTCGTGCTGATTTTACCAGTCTTAGTACTCATCTTGATAGACATCGGGCTGAAACTCGAGGTGCTTTCCAAGAAATCAAACCCATGCTACGTACAATAATAGCACAAGGCAATGAAGAACGAACATGGAGACAAGAGCAAGATCGTCGTTGGGATGCGATGGCTCAATTTTGGAGCCAACATGGCTTCCAGCCACCACTGCTGCAATGAGTTGTAAGTTTAGTACCAAGTCGTACCACTCTTTTCCTCCAAACTTTGGCTTTTAGCCAAGTTTGGGGGAGGGGGTGTAACGTGGCACGTTTTGGCTGCTACATTTAGATTTCTGCTGTTATCTCTGATGTTTAGTTGGGTGTTTACTTCTCAGATGTGATCATTTGTTCTCGCTATCTAATTATGTTGGATTAGATGTTGGGTCTGTAAGCCCCTTGTTACGTTACTTGTTTTGGTTTGACTTGCGTATTGGGAGTATTGGGTCTGTGCGCCCATTTATCTGTTTTTATTGGAGTTGGTAGGTCTGTGAATCCAATGTTTGTTGGTCGTAGTCTTTATTTTCTACGTTTGTTTAGTTGTGTAGTTTGTTTGAGTATAGTATTAAGATGAAAACCCGGATGTAATCGTTGAAAAATTTGGGGATTTGATTGATGATGATGTGTTAATGATGAGAAGATTTTGTGCTTAAATTGGAAAAATTGACACATAGTAGAGCATGATAGGTAATTTGAGACGAAATTGAGTTAAGCATAGAACTTTGATCAAAATGACCCTTGTGAGAGGAATTGAGCCTAATTGTACTCCTATTTTCGGAGTAATGTACTTCTTTTTTTTCGGTGTGAATTTGATTGAATATATGTACTAGTCTCTGGAACTTGCCTTGAGTCTTTACTAAGAATGTGTCAAGTATGTGTTGTGAGTTAGGAAATGATATTAGGCAGTTTTTGTTTTCAGCCTATTTTCGAGCCTTAAAAAGTTGCCCTTTGTACCAAAAGATTCATTATTTATCCCTAGTTAGCCCATTTGAGCTTATAGCCTTATTTATTCATAACCTAACAATGTCAACCGAAACTTTTTGATTTAACTCTTTTGGCCCTAATTGGATTAATCAACTTAGAGGGAGGAGAATTGGAAGGAATTTTGGGTGAACAATTTGTGGGAAGGAATGGGAAGTAGGGATATTCTCAAAAGATGAAGGGAAGAGCAAAACGATAGGTGAAAATCCAAGAAAATAGTCTCTCCTAGTGCGAAAGTTAAAAAGAAAAAAATAATAAAAAAAAAGAAAAAAAAAAGAAAAAGAAGATGAAGAAAAGAAAAAAAGAAAGAAAGTTTGTTGTTGTTAGTATTCTTGAGGAGAGGCTAGGACATAAATGCTTAATTGTGGACTTGAATAAAAAGCCGGGTAGTCCCAAGATGTGGTACCCATACAAATGAAAAGCACTTAAGTGGTATGAACTTTTGAAGGTGAAGAAGTTACTTTGCGGGGTGATTTGCTGAGATTTGAAGGGTGAGGTTGCGTGATTATATTGAGGGGTAATCCGGTTATATGTAATATGATTAGTCCAATGAATAGTCACTTATATCCAAATGTATCCCACCTTACCTTAATCCCACATTACAACCAAAAGAAAGACCTTTTTGATCCTTTGTCACACGTATCGAGTACGAGGTCTAGTTTAGACGATTGGCAAGCTTATGGTAGATTGTGCTTATAGTTCAATTTGAGTGAAATATGTTTAACCGAAACACTTGAGAGATGAGAAAAACACTTACCTGGTGAGGATCGAATACTTCGAAAGCTTAAGTCTTGAAAGTAGTTAATTTTTGCTCTATCACATATGCTCATTTACACTATGATGTTTAGCTTTTGGAAAAATCTGTCTGAAACTAATTCATCATCTAATCACCCTAAATACATGAGTCTTTGTTTTCTTTTATGTTGTTCGGGACGAATAACAGTTTAAGTTTTGGGGATTTCGATACACGTTGTGTATACATGCATTTGAGTCAATTTTAAGTGTATATTTATAGCATTTGCATGTGTATATGGTTGATAATTGCTTATATTGTATATCTTGGACCATTTAACGTGTTTGATTTGTTTCAAGGTATTTTTTAGCATTTTAAAGATTTAAAAGCTGCAATTTGTGATTAAGGATCGAAAGAACAAGTCAAAGGGAAGGCTAAACCGGACAAACCGATCGAAACCGATCCGAACCGGCCAAAACTAACCCAGACCAGCTCAGACCGGTCTAAACCGGTCAAGAAAGCTAAAACGAACAGAAGGAACCGATGCGGTCACGTCAAAGAAGTGACGCAGTCGCGTCAAAGGGTCAAAACAGCGAGTTCAGAGTGCATTGACGCGGTCGCGTCAAGTGATGACGCGGTCGCGTCAACAAGCTAACTCGGTCACGTCGATGGATGACTCGGTCGCGTTCGAAAGTGCAATTTTTGAGATTTTCCTGTTTAAAAAAGGATTCGAATTTTAATCCCCGGAGGACTTTTAAAAAGCTTATAAAAAGGAGGCAAGCTGGGTTTTTCGGAGGACACACTTTATATTCCCAGACACACATAATATCCGAGTATTTACATGCGATAGACGACTTGGACAACAATGAAGATTCAATCATCAAGACGGATTCATCCGGGTTTAGTCATTCTTTTCTAGTTTAATCTTTTACAATGTTTTCCGTAGAATCTTGTATTAGGTTATTGCTAGGCATGAGTAGCTAAGCTATTCGTGTCCTAGGGTTAGAGAGTAGGGATTATTATAACAATATTTTGATTTATGTTTTGATTTATTGATTCTGTTCTTTACGTGTTTATCTCTATGTTTGTGCTTATAACTGAATTTAGCTTGATCACCTAAATTTAGTAATTTAGTTTAGCAATTCCGCTTCGAGAGAAGAGAATCGTTATTAGACTTATAACATAGAGCGCAGTTGTCTGTGACTGTGTAGGTTGTGGCTTAGGATCGGTTGGGAGTTATTAGGTTTAATTGACTCGAGAGGGTAATTACCTTAATTAATCAACGGTTTAATCGCTTCGAGAGAAGGGTTAGATTATTGTCGTGCCACCTAATAAACACTAGAATTGGTAAATCTATAGGTTAATCATATTCAACATTGAAATAATATCCTGAAATCGAAGCCTTAGGATATCCTTTCTCATTGATTGTTAGTTTTTTGTGTTTTGTAAAGTTTGAAATCATAGTTAATTGAGTTAATTAGTTAAACTTTGTTAGTTTTAGTAAAATCAATCTTTTGCAATTTAGTATCTAGCTAGGACATTCCTAGAGTATTGAAGTATCAAACTACCTAAAACTATTCCTTGTGGGATCGACCTTGATTATCGCTTCTACACCTACATCCGTACACTTGCGGAACACTAGGTTAGAAACCGACGTGTCAGTCATCATATAAAGAAACTTATTATTAGTTGTAATTTAATAAACTAATCATGCAAAATACTTTAAGTAATATTTTTTTCATGATTAATACTCCCTCCGTCCCGACCTAATTGGCCTAGCTTGGTCGGGCACGGAGACTAAGAAAAAACATATTTTGTGGAATCTTTGACTTTTTCAAAGGTGGGGATTAAGAGTGAAGATTTTGAGGGTGGAGATACTGAGAGAATTTGTCATTTATGGGCTAGGCCAATTAAGTTGGGACAAACAAAAAAAAGAAGGTAGGCCAATTAGGCCGAGACGGAGGGAGTATATTTTACTAACGCAATTATGCTAATCCGTGATATTATTAGATATAATATTATATTTATTTTTCCAGTAAAATTAATAATTAAATGCTTATGGAAAAAGTTAGCTAACCAAAATATTTGTCAGAGGACTTTGATGATTTATATCGAAATATAACATGATACACATGCTAAAGTGTAATAAATCACAAATGTTTATTTTTTAGAAAAATAAGTCGCATATGGTTAATAAAATATGTCTCGAACAACTCAAAATGTTACACCGATAAAATGAAACACAGAACTATGATATTAGTTATAATTACTTTCTCTTATATGAAAAAGGATTTAGTTAATATCATTGATTACTTAATATTCTTAACACTAATTATTTAACTTTACAACAATCTTCTTCTCAAGTTTTAAATTTGAAGACATTATTGTAATTTTAGTAAAATAATTTCATTCCTTTTGTCTTACTATTTTGAATCTCATTTTTTTTCAAAAAAAAAAAAATCAAATTATAAGAGTTTGTAATATTATATAAAGAAAAAATTTATTATTTTAATAAAAAAGTCGATCTTGACATAATAATATAAATACGGACGATACAAAATTATGAATTTGTAAACCATGTATAGTTTACATGAAATAATAACTAAAGTTTATGCTTATTCCCTCCCAAAATAATTAAGAGTCGTGCATATGTTATTATAACAAAGAAGTAAAACTTTAAGACACTTAAATTATGTTAAACTATCAATGCATGTTTAATTTACTATAAATTGTGATCAAATATTTACTTTAATGTACAACTATTTGTATATTATAAGAATTTCACATAAAGTGGTCAACAGAGAAATCTTATATATGGCACTATAACTTTTTTGTCAATATTTTTTGTTGTAATTTGTGGAATGCGAATATAGATATTATAGTTGCAAAATTTAAATGAAAAAAAAAATACATTTTTATTTTCTTAAGAATTGGATGAGAAATAAACTTGATAAGGTCTTTGAATACCAATATACATGATTTTCATTAATTATATGTTTTATTTGCTAATCCTAAAACAAAATATTACTTTTAATCACCATAATTTTTTTCAAACATATTTCATACTTAAATAACTCTCTTGTATATATTATTCTAACAAGGAACACAACCTTCAAGCAGGAATATAAATTGGAGAATATAAAATTATGTAATTTATATCCAGTTATAATTGAAGTATCTTCATTCAAAATAAGAGTCATGTATCCATTATTATGCTAAAGATGTTAAACTTTAGAATACCAAATCCTATTAAACTCTTATAAGATTTGATTTACTATAATTTTTTATAAAACATTTATTATTAATGTTAGTCGTTCATATATTCTAAAAATTGTATATAAAGTGGTAAATTAAATCTCATACATGATAGACTATAACTACATTGACAACATTTTTTTTTTAATGTGGAAGCAGTAAAAAATAAGCAAATAATAACTCAACTTATATTTTTAACTTTTCTCTTAATATCTGTTATTTTTAGCCATTTGTACATATTATACTCTTACCCATCATGTTAAATATATGGATTAGAAATTATAATCAGAGGTATATTGAAGAAAAATGGCTAAAATTATATATAAATTAGGAGGCTGACTAAAAATATCTTTTTTATTACAAAAATAGCCAAAATAAAATTTAATATTTTTTATTATATATAGTTAGTGAAATAAGTACATAGACATTATAGTTACAAAAATTTAAAAACAAACAAATCTTTTTTTTTTTTCGAGAATGAGATGAGAAATAAAATCAGTAAAAGCTCTTAACTTTAATATACATTGTTCTAATTTTTAATTATATGTTTAGTTTACAAATCTTAAAAGAAATCATACGTCATTTAACTTAGTTGGTTTTTAGACATTCCATACCTAAACAATTATCTTGTATTTCTTAATTATCTTTTAATATATTCAGTATTATAGATTTAAGTTTTTTTTTAAGAATTTTACATAAAGTGGTAAACTAAATCTCATATATGATAGACTAAGCCGCCTTCTTAATATTTTTCTATTATAATTAGTGAAATGCATATAGATACTGTAGTTGCAAAACTTAAAAAAGCAAACAAAAAACAAAATATATTTTTTGTTTCTCGAGAATGAGGAGAAATAAAATTAGTAAGGACTTTGAACTTTATACAGTGTTTTCGTTTTTAGTTATATGTTTTTATTTTACTAATACTAAAAAATCATACTTTTTATTCACCCCAAGAACACTTGACTTAATTGATTTTTTGACATCTATATCTAAACAGTAAAAGTGGAGAATAGATATTTGATATATCATAAAAATAAAACATAATAAAAAGAAAAAATATAATAACCGGACCATCTTTCTCCGTTTTCTAAAACTACAAAATATTTTGATCATAAAAGAAAAGAAATGTACAAGATATTGAAAAAATAAGAAAAATAAAACGAACAAAAAGAAAAATATAGTGTATTTTACTAAAAATATAAGAAAAATATAATGTTTGACTAATATCTAGGCTTAAGTTATTATTAGGTGGACTAAATATCTAATTAAATAGAATAGAAACTTCCATGAAATAGTAGATGAATTTAAATTATAAAATGACTGTTACCAAACAAATACAACATAAAAAGTAAGATTACGAAATTAACCTTGAAAGTATAACTTATTAAGAATAAAATAGACAACTCAAAATTTGTAAAACGATTACTCACACTTTTATAATAGTTGTAAATATAACAAACGAAATAGTTGGGACCCTTTCGAGTTAGGTGGGGAAGGAGTAGTACGTAGAGGTGACAGCTGGGCTGATCCAGTCTATCCAATATAGTAGCATTGGAAGGTAAAAAGTTGAGCCCGAAGTGTCACTTGAGGAGCTCAACGGACCGACCCAACAAGTAATGGTGTATTTTAAGAGACAGATTAGACCTATAGCTCACATTTTTTAGCCGATAGAATTTCGAATACTCCGAAAATGGCATTAAGCCACAGAATTAGACCGGACCGTCAGAATTGCCACCTCTAAGGGGTGGGTGGCGCACTCAAACGAAAGATTTTGAGAAGCAAGCAACATTGCCAGTTATCGACAGCTAAACATCACCGGCTTAGCCATCTAAGCGATCTGTTGGGCAGATTTTTGGAGACCTTACACTTGTCTTACCAAACTAAAACATATGCAAAACAAGTGCCATAAAATGGATATTTTGGGTCCTGGTTTAATTCGCAAAAAACACTGCAACAAGACAATACAGGTGGAGCAAATTTTAATATAACAATACTCCAGTCAAATATATTTACAACTAGAGCAAATATTTACGAAATATCACAGACACGCTACACACGAATGTATATCCGATAATCATCGATCCAAATGAACCTTCCAATCTTGGAATGAACAATCTGCCGCTTAGATAACGACGAAAATAGAAAAACTGCTATTTACGAGCATTACAATATTTACATCCATTACCAGTTGAAGCTGATAGATTCAAAACAGAGATTGTTGGGCAAACCAGATGCGCATTCTTTGGCAACTTCATGTCTCGTGCTTTTAGGCCGCAAACTAGAACTCCAACGTCCGATTCTTTGCAATCAAAAAGTATCCCTGTTATTGTATAGGTTCAACTTGTTAAGCTTTTCACCATGCATTTTCTAAGGACAAATAGAGATAGTTGAAAGGCAAAAAGAACTCTCTTTAGATCAGGTCTTGCACCAAAATGTACTTTTGTGGATTGAACAAGAGACTGATAAGGAAGGCTCTCGACTTCTCTATCCGAACCACGGAAGAGGGTGACATCATTGTCGTTGGCAAATCCACATTCTGAATTTGCTTCCTTTCTGCAGAAACTTCTCTCTTTTGGCATAGGAAAATGACACCAGTTGCAATAAAAATACATGCACATACAATAAACACGTCCCACAGAATTTTGTAGCTGTAGTGGTAATTCTCTCCCCTGTGTTCCACAGGATATATGTGGTAACGCGTAACAAATCCCAAGAGCAGTAAAAACATGGCAAACGAGGAAGAGATTATTGTGCCAACCCACAGCCAGCTGTTTTTCCCGAGAACATCAGATGTGGGTGAATCTGATGGATTTGACTTGAACAGCTTTGTCTTGGTTTGACTCTTGACATCCACAAGGGGCGTTTCGTGTTCTTAGTAACATAAGCTTCTATCTGAAGTTGCAATTTGGAAAAGTCTATAGGAGTGTCAGACAAAGGAAGCAACAGATCTAGCATGGTCAGATCAGCTGTTTTCTTGAAGGCTGTGATGAGAACAACTTTTGGAACCTTTAAATGAGATACTGTACTTCAGAAGATGATTTCATAATATGGAGATCAATGGAGCAACACCGCTTCCTCCACTGATCATCACCAAACACTCGCGGCTATACAAGTTAGAACAATGTGAACAACTATCAACTTTAAACTATAAAGTGAGTTAAACTATGGGGGAAATGATAGATGCGTGATGCTAAACCTGATATATAATTTTACCTGCGGAAATGAGATGACGCAGGCCCATAAGGTTGTTCAGTTGATACTTGAAAACAATCTAAAGACGACGAAAGTAGTTTGTGGAGCTTTTAGGTCGAACTTCCCTCGGTTTTTACTAGAACACTCAGTTTATCCATCTCAAAGTTACTGTTGGACATCACCGTAAAAGGATGCCATTGCAATTTGCATATACTTGGAGCATGTAGAAACAGGATACTTGTGGGATTATAAGACAACCCTAAAATGAAAAAAAGATAAGCTCAGAGCATAAAGTTTTTTCCGGAAAACAGTTCATGATTATGAGATTGCTTCCAACATAAACACACCTGGATCCTTGGCGAAGGTGAGTTCCATGGTGCCATTAGGTAACAGAAGTGATGAAAGTAGCCTACTTCTCTTTCTTGACTGAAGGAACCTTAAGTATCGATCGATAAAAAAATGCCAGGAAGAATCATGCAAAGATAGGCTACTCCAACATGGAACGTGTAGAAGATGTAGAGAATATAGAGATGATAGTGTAAAAGAAGAGTTCAAACATTTTTCATCTAACACGATTCAAACTCGACACTTCCTAACGATAGCACAAATGCAAATACTCCAGCTAGGTTAGACAGATAAGTACTGCTCCACTCAAGCATCTGCATTGACATTCATTTAGCAATATTAATATTACTTGGGAATTGGATTGTTTGGCTTTTGTGGAATATACAAGTACGTACCAGGTACATTTGATGAGACATCCTCCACCAATAGATAACGGATCCTTGGGTGTGGAGGGCAAAGAGGAATTTTGAGATATGGCCAAGCCAGATGTGATACTTGATGCTCAACTCTGATGTTAGGCCAAAAGGAGGCAAGATTGATGATCCTCGTCTCACCGGGAAAAAAAGGAAAGCCCAGCATATGTTTCAACGTTACCAATTCTCAAGGATATGCTACAGAACTTATCTTGACCCCTTCAAGAAAGGAAAAGTAGAGCATTAGACAATTAACCATGACGGTTATTATTTCACAAATAAAACATTTAGGCTTCATAGATACAATGTTACTCCGTCATGCCTGTGGAGGTGCCCAAAACTGGTATACAAATTCACGAGGGACCATATCAGAAGTGCTATAAACATGGCTGCAAATGTAAGCTCCACCGCACTGACTATTCCAAGTGGCACCATCACTAATGCTGGACATCTCAGGGAGTCATAAAAACTTTTAATACTGCAGCAAGTTAATTCTATCAATTCTCTATCCTTAGACTCCTCAATTGATATATCATTTTTTATTTTGTTGGGGCAGGGCGGGGGTACTGGTCAAGAAAGGTGTCACCCTGAAGAAGCTGATTTCCTCTGAAGATGCAGATAAACACATCCCAAAGTGGCAATGGGCATAACAGGAAAACAAAATAAAACAAGATTTGTTCCTGCATAACCATGGTAAAACTAGTAAAGAGAAGAAATTAACAAATAACTAAACAAACAAAAATGCCAAACAAATTTACCTTGTTCCCTGAAGTATGTGGAGTTGAGTTTTTCATTAAATTTGGGAGTCCATGAATACTTGTAAGTTTTTGTAGGAAGACAACCCATATAAACATATAACCCATGAATACAAAAAGGAATAAAATCTGCCATAATGCACGGAATTTCATCATCTATCTTGAAGTGGCCGAAAGGCTTGGATCTTTGAAGTTGAAAACTAGAGATCAAGATTACTTGGATAGCACAAATGTACGAGGTACTCCATAAATACATATATATGTATATATATATATATTATATATGGAGAGTCAATCAAATCAAGGAAACGGCATGTTTCATGCACAAATACTGGGGTATTACTACTGATAATTATTTTACAGGCTCTAAAAACCATAAACAAGAGGTTGGTAAAGTCAATTATTATTTATAAATGTGTGTCAAAGTTTCAAATGCTAGTGAGGTAGCCTTCTGCGCACATGAGAAGTCCACGAACATAAATGCAGTTATAAGGATTTACTGTTGCTTACAGACAGAAAGGTCACTTGTAAATGTTTTCCAGTGCAAATTCGTCTGCATAATTATAAATTACAAACCTAATATTGTATTGACTACTGGATGGATGTATCGTCTTTCCATCTTATGTTATCAAATTTGCCTACTTATTAGCAATGTTAGAAAAAGGTATTTTCAGTAGGTTGGTTTTAACATTTCACATACATTTATCTCAACAACTTATATTTTTAATCATTATTTTATATAATTAAGCTTACCATATTTGCATCCGTGAAGACTACATGACATAAAAAATTCAAACCATAACAAAATTATCTTATCATGTACTAAATTGTTAAGTCAGGGAAGCAGAATATTAGCAATGTTGTCCAGACTCCAGGGCAAAAGATAGAACTGCTATTGATATGAAAGTACCAGTACAAAAATTTCAAGTACAGTTGACTTCTTGTTATTCAACATATGACAGTACATTGGCTATTAATTTTTGAACTGATTATTGGAATACACTTTATTCCCCCATCACTATGCAACTGTTGAAATATGCTTAATGTCAAAGGCAAGAATAAATAATATAAGGAATAAAATTGTACAATTAACCAGAAGTAAGGCATATTTGCAGTACAAGTGGGATCGTAATGCAAAGACATAGAACATAACTATCTAAAAATGTAAATTGATTGTATGATCTTTACATAATCATAAATCTGAATTTCATATCCAAGAACACATTGGGAGGAAGCTCAAAGGGGGCTAAGATCGTGCAGAATATCAAAGGCGAGGTTTTTTATATTTTATAGAATCATCTAATCATTAAATTTCAGGCAGTCAAATAACTTCCACACACAAACACACTCTAAAGAAGAAGAGAGGCAGGTCCCATGGAAGAGAACAATGCGATTCCAATGATTCTTAACTTATAACATATAAGTAACTGTACAAGACAAATGCTTACAGATGTGGCAAGCGGGATGCCTCGTAACTACAGAACAAAGAAGAAACGCCAAAGACGAAACCGCATTGCCTGTTGATGATGTGAACTGAAAAGGCTTGCATGAACAATCCAATGCATATCCAGTCGTCGCTTTACATGTATCTAAGAACCACCATCCCAAAACCAATGCCCAGAAATGTTGCAATTGATATTCCAAATATACCAACGAGAATGCCAGGTACAACTAAGGTGCCCCATCCTTTAGCTGTGGCCATCCCACATGCTGTTGTTGGACCTCCAATGTTTGCATTTGATGCAAGTAGCATTAGCTTTTGATCAATCCGGAATAATTTTCCCAGAGCCAGCACCATAATCAGATGAATAGTCACTTGAACTACCGCAAACAAGAAAATACTGGGAGCGGTGTTGATTACGTTCCACACACTCCCACTTGCACCAAGAACAGCAAAAAATATCTGTGTCAAAAAGAATAAAATAGTTAACAGAACTGATATATCTGATAGAGAAATCAAGTTACAGAAAATACATCGTACATTATTATTAAAGAAAAAAGGAAAATCTTAAGAACATCATCTCGCTAATTGACACAGATTTAGATGGACGAGGTGAAACATGAATTGAATCAGGTTATATTCTGAGCCCAAAGACAAGACATCTTGATATAAAAGTTGTTATTTTCCTAGTATTCAAAGCAACTAGTGATCTTACACAATGTTTATGGATGAATTAGAAGAAAGTCTAATGATGAAAAGTGTAAATGCAGAGTCACAATGTATGTCAGCATACTAAAAGAAAAACTTGAGATAGAGGCAGAATCTCATATTATAATGAAGTATAAATGTAACTACCTGCATTAAAACTAGAGCAAAAGCATCACCAGCAGGTGCCAGGTAGCGAAAATAACTTGGAAGCAATGTTGCTAAGATGACAACAATGGCGGTAACTGCAGGAAGTTCACAACCTTGAATTCCAAAAGATTTTGAAAGAGAATTGGCAGCTTTGCAGATAGCAAATGTAACAGCAAGCGCCGTAGCCATCTGGGGCACAGAAAGTTTGCTCTCATTTGACACCAGGCGTGAAGAGTCAGCTGTGCGTATGAACCGAAACACAGTTCAATGAAGTTATTTTAGAAGCATGATTGAAGTAGAACAGGAAAATTTTCATTTTAGTACAAACACATAGTAGAAATAGTAATATATTATATGCTTATAATCAGGTCCAACGTAAAATAAACTATCTAATGAATGCTGGGCATCTCCAGTTTTTTGGTTTTTCAAATTTGGCATACCGGTCACTTTTGCAGTCTCTGGAGGTATTTTGGAGGCCAATCCAAACAAGAGAACAAAGTATATAGCACATATCACATTGTCTGCTGCTACACCTGCAGCAATAACCGATGGAGAAACAGCGAGTGCCTCACATATTGCAATGTAATTTATTGCTGCATTGACCAGTAAGAAACTTCCATGACAAAATTGAAGATGCAAAATATTTACGCAAATAACAAATATGTAAATACTGGGAGGGAGGGGGAGGGAGAGAGAGAGAGAGAGAGAGGCTGACAACAATACCAAAAGAAAAACTCTGGAAGACTGAAGCAACCCTAACGTGTTACTGAGACATCAAAGTGAGCATTGGTGTTTTCTTCTATCTTTTTTCTCACCAGATTGAAAATTATAACAGAGTATATCTTTTGGCATAAAATATAGGTAAAAAGGATATGTGGATAGGTTGGAGACAGAGTATTCCCAGATATTTGGAGTACTTCAATGGAAGCAGATAGATGGTTTCTTCGCTTTTCTATTTCCCTCACTTTCAACATTCTGATTCTATCCTGAACTCGCCAGGAATATCATAGGGAGGTCAAGAAATGCAAGCAATGGAGTTGTATTAACTGTTTCTGGTGCAGGAATTATCGATTGACGTTGACCCTGAGAGCTAGGTTGAAGAAGTTGTCACATACAATAGAAAATTTTGCCAACTAATCACATCAAACAACATTACATGACATTTGAAATCTCACAGAAACACTTCATCATATTTCGAAGTAGACATCCAAAAACATTTCTCAACATCCATGTCTTCTCCAACTCCACTACCCAAGGGTACATACTCTCACTATCATTTTCCACAACACCAAAAGTTCACACAAACAAAGTCTAATTTCCCGAGACATATAAGGTTGTAAAGTCACAATGGAAGTATGAAATTACTTGCCTCCACCTACATAACTACCCATCAGAGCAGAAGCTATTTTCCAGTTATCCTGACCAAGGGACCGCATCGGCACCAGTAAGAAAGCCACTGTCGTCCCAACAATTGTTGCCACTGAAATACCCAAGGAAAGTTAGAGATATGCAAAGTCTTCTGCACACTTGGATGAGAATCTATAAATCATTGATGAAGAAAAAACAACCCAGCCAATAAATTTAGTGCCACAACTTGATGAGCTTAAAATAAATAAATAAATAAAATAAAGTAAATAATATACTTTCAGTTAAAAGCTAAAATACATTGTTCAGACTTGAGAAGTTTGTTTCGATGGCATAATATCCACAAGTGGAACTGCATTATGTCATCAACAATTCAATCCTTATTTCTGCAGCAGGTCAGACTCACTCATATAAAGGCAACGAATTTGGTCCTATAAGTAGAATAAAGTAGTCAACTCGCAACCAGTTCTTGAAAGAAAATAAACTTTTGAATATTCTCTAAATATTTTGTCTATCTTTGCACCATCAATGTTACGGTATTTCCAAGTGATCTATTGATATCCAAACCTGAAGGTACACCAGCAACACTTGAGTTATGTCAGCATTCTCATATTAGTTACGCTGCAATCAGTAGTGGCTATTGATGTTCACTAACTTTTTTGTTCCTCTGAAGTATGTTAAACTGCTTATCAGAATAGCTTATTTTAGGAAAAGTCAGGCTATGTAATCTAATAGGAAAACTTACTGCTTTTCCCTTTCATACATAATGCCATATTACTATTTTCATTGATCCTTTAAGATTACCATATATCACCTGCGATGTTGAGTAAAAAAATAATTTTACTTCTAGCAGCACTGTAAACCGCAAATGGAAAATTACAGCAAAATCAAGCATCTAACCAGCATAATACGTTTCTACTGTTTTTATCATCACACAAATGGAAAATATGAGTATTTCAATGACAGACGTCTTAGAAGAGCAACAAATTCCAAAAATAAGCATCACTAGTTAGTGATAGCCTCGACATTTCACTATCGGGATTCATAAGTTACCAAATTTATTATACTCAATAATTTCAATTAACAATTGAGCAAAATGGGAGTACTAATCACAAAGATCATGATAAGCATGAATGGAGCTACTAATTGTACAATAAATACTAATGTAGCTTCATGAAGTAAAGATATGGACCTGATCCAAGCAAGAAAGCCAAGAACAAAGTGCCCGTCGTCCGTATCACTTGGCGTAGATCAGCTCTAAACAGCAGCAACGGTATTGTTAGTGGCAATAAATACTGAAACACTACAGAGTAAGCTGGGGCATCATGCGGAATAATCCCCAAATTACTGGCTGCAAGCCCAACTAATATACTCACTAGTGCACCACTAACCATGCTCCCAATCTTCGTCTTCTCTGACCTTCATTTCATCGGAGAAATCAGTTTCAGTATCCAATATATTTTTTTTATTCAAGGGAAACAAGCAAATGGAGGGGGGAATTTTGGATTACCAGAGACCAAAAGTTCCGGTAGCGAAAAGGGCAGTCCAGATGCCCCAGTTATCGTCAGGAGAAACCAGAGGGGAGTTATTCAGATGAGAATTGACAATTAAGATACCGTATTTTCTGGGAGAAAACCTGAAATATAAAGTGTTTGATGGCTGCTTGAAAAGAGATTTGCCGCCATTGCAGGTTGTTCGCAGTGATGGAGACAAAGATGAAAGTGGCGTCAGGTTTAACGGCATACTCAGCATACCCAAAGATGCCATTAGTGGCGAGCTTCGGCTGGGTGATGATATGTCGCTGGCCGAGATAGTGCTCCGAAGTTGGACTTTCTTGTTTTTCCTTTTTCCTCGAGCAAAGTTTATTTATAGGACTAGGAGGATTAATTACAAAATGCAAAAGAAGGATTTTACGCATTTCTATTTAAACTAAATATTGTTCATGTCAAAGGACTCAATAATATTGTGACACATGACACTAATTAAAAAAAATTGAAAAATAAAAATAAAGATAACATATAAAAAATCAAAATTCTTGAAAATAAAAATAAAAAATATGTTAAAGGAAAAATACATTAATGTGTCTTCCTCAAAAGTAACAGATTGAGGGGCAAATTAGATGTTTCACTATATTCTTTGTATACATAAATCCTACATTGTATATTGATATAAGAGACATCTCTTGAGAAATAATATATGTCATTTTCTGCCTATTTCTATTTATTTATGTCCTCTTTCTCTTTGTATTTCTCCATTTTATTTAAACATGTTATCAGCACGAGCATCTACCATTGCAAAATTATTTATATTCCACCGGAACTTTTTATCAGATCGTGAATCTGTTTTATCCGATCATGAACCTGTCGTGGATCTGTTCTATAGGCTTGAGGACATGTACTATATCAATTTACAAGTTCACAATTACAACTTAAGAATTTGCAAGTCATAATACAACCTGCGAGAGAGTTAAACGCAAGTAACAGTTAATTCGGAAGGTGTCGTGTTAGTTTCGTTGTTACAGTGGGAGCACATGATTGTCATCAACAAAAGTGAAGCAGCCTGATGCACTGTTGAAAGATAGCTCAGCGACTGCATCGGTACAGCCGTAGAAACAGTAATTCACAATACTGAATTATAAAAAAGGTAACAAAATACATTCCAATTTATTTACAATGTGTGAGTATGATGAAATAAAATATGAGGGTTTATTGCACCAAATCTCCCTGTATTTTTGAAGTGTTGCATAAAATCCCCTCTTGCTTTTATACTTGCGGGAAATCCCTGCGTGGTTAAATAAATTATGTACGAAATCCTCAATTCTGTTAAAGATGACAGACGTATGTAGCACACGCGTTTGATGCAATGACGGTTCAATTTTTTTTTTTAGTTTTTTGGTGGTAAATTATCTTTATCGCTCTAATTTAGCTCTATCAAAGTGCTCTTTATTTTTTAAGCGTTTCTTAAAACTTAGCTACCTTTGTTCTAGGTTTAATTTGCACTATATTTACCACTTAAAAATAAAATGACACTTTGATTGAGGGCGATAAAGACAATTTACCACCCAAAAACTAAAACAAATTGAACCATCATTGCATCAAAAGTGCATGGTACATACGTCTATCATCTTTAACAGAATTGGAGATTTCGTACATAATTTATTTAACCAAGAAGAAGATTTTATGCAACATTTAAAAATACAGGAGAATTTGGTGCAATAAACCCTAAAATATTATATAATCATTGACCAAAGTGAATATGCTAATGATAACTATAGTTGAGGATAAAGATATACTATTTTCATTTTCAAGATGAGAAAAACGTAGTCATAATGTCGGCAATTTGTGGATTTTATATAGGGTTAATTACAGCAATCCTACTAAACTATGATAATTTTTGCACATAAACCACTAAATTTTTTATTTTTTTGACACCAATACATACAAACTATACAGGTTTGTCAGATAAACCACCAAATTTATTTTTCGATTATTTTACATTAGAATTCCGCACGCGACTTGTGCGTGATACACTTTTAGGGATGTTTTTATACAAACAACCTTTTCAGTAGGTAGATAAGATGCTCACCTTGAACAATGTAGTTCTAGATATTGGAGAAGATAACCGTTGATGATTCAAATGAATTGTTAAGTAAAAGAAATGTGTGAATTTTTTTACACTTTTGGCCTGCTGAAAAGGTTGTTTGGACAAAAAGACGTCTTTAAAATTTTATCACTTGCCAAATCCAACGAAAAATGGTCGGAAAATAAGTTTGGTAGTTTATCTGTCAACCAGAAAATAAGTTTGGTGGTTTATCTGTCAAACTCGTATAGATTGTATGTATTAGTGCCAAAAAACAAATTTAATGATTTATGTGCAAAAACACTGATAGTTTGGTGGGGTTGTTGTAACCCTTTTGTATATTTCCTGCAACCTGACGAATTAATTTTTCATTCAATTTAAAAGTTAATTGATGTAATATGTCTAGTTTTTATTTTTTTGGCATATGAAGAAAGGTTTATTATACTAAATTAGTGATCGAGTATTTGTACATTGAATTTAGGACTAATACCTGTGGTATTTAAACATTAAATTCAGGCATGTGACCATGGCTATATATGTGAATTTGATGTTATATATAATTTTGACAATAATGAATTTTCTTTGTTTTGAATGATATTTATGAAACTTACTTGTGTTTGATATGATTCTAACTTCTTATGGAATTGAAAGTTACGAATCAATCGTTTATGCCTTAGAGGATTTTACAATTTCATAAATTAGCTTATTTGCTTATGGTGACATGCGATATGATGTTATTTGTTTGTAACATAAGAAACTGGGTAAATATTTATTTCTCTTGTGAGATACAACTACTTGGAAATTGGGTATTGATTTATATGTGCATTTGAAGTAGTTATATACAATCTTGACACTAAAGGAACTCTGCTTGATTTGCTCATGAGCTTACTAAAGCCTTATAAAATTATGCATTTGCATGATAAAAAGAAATTCTTTGGCTTAAATTTTTTTATGCTCTTTGAAGATTTTGTAACTAGAAATTTGTGATAAGTTTATTATCCTGATTATACGTAATTTTAAGCATTGTTTGCTTATGAGTCTGGTTAAGCTCAATTCATTTGGTACCTACATGATAATGAAATTTCATGAATGATACCAAATTAGTCAACCTAACTATGTGATAAAGAATTTTCACAAAAGTATTGAAAAACTTGTGATGTATGGTCTCAAAATCTAATTCATAAGAAAATGACTAAACCAACTCATACTAAAATTGAATTATTGGACTCATAAGAAATTGAGTACCACACTTGAAAAAAAAAATAAAAATCCACAATCATGTCATTTACCGTCCCTAATGACAAAGTATTGTCTTATAAAGCCAATCTAATGCCCTAATGAACTTGAGGCGGCACATTAATCCTACATTATTGTGGGAGCATTCTTTAGTTAAAAGACACCCAAAGAATTGTGAGATGTCATAAAGGGACATATTAAAAATAAATAAATGACACCAAACTTCTAGAATTAGCTCTTTAGTGGAATGAAATCCACTTGCTTGACTATAAAGGGGTCAATGGCCTTAACAAGAATATGTTGCGCTTAAAAGCACATCTTGCTTTCTGTGGAAATGAAATCATAGAAGATTATATGATACAGAAAATCCCTCTATTTTCCTACTCCAATGCTTATAATAGAGAAACTGTATAAGTTAGAGTATGAAATAAAAAAAATTACAATATTCAATCAGCTAATTAACCAATGCAAGTAGTTGAAAGGCATGATCAGTTTCTTCTGAAAAATAATATCAAACGCGTTGGAATAAAGAAAATTCTCTAGCCTAATTATGGTGAACTAAATAGTGAAAATAACTCCCAAAACAAAGGAAATATGATGTGGCTATCCCTAAAAATGTGGTAAAAGGTAAGAGATGTAGCAACCGCAAATGCATCCCAATATGTCTACCCCAAATGGATATAATGGTCTGATACAAAGGTACAAAAGGCACCTTAAAATCCTATGAACAAAAAAGAAAATAGTTGGTAATGAACTTTACTTGAGTGCAGAAATACTACAGATTTATATAAAAACTGCTAGAGCATTTAACTATAAGAGATATAGTGAGTCCAAAGAACAGAGACTCACATGTAGGAATCATTATGCAAATGGCTACCTCCCAATTGCAGTCTTACAAAAGCAATAAGGGTCTTGCTTAGTAAGTGAATGTTCTAAGAAAATTATAAACACATATAATATCAACCTAATCAGACTATTGGATTTGGTCTTAAAGTTAATTCATTGTACTAATAATTCATATGTGGCTATGATGATGAGATCATCATAGTTATTAAAATGGCGAAGAATACTGAATTCTCGATTCACAAGAGTACAATGATTAAAGTCACAAAAACTCTGTATGCATGAAGAGCTATTTGAACTTTGTTAAGTAAAGAGATTTGTGTCAAAGATTATCATCTAGAAACTAACTGTAAGAATGGACTTGCACATATTAGATACTTCTGATGAATGTACAAGGAAGCACATCTTAGAGAGATTAATGAGTCAATAATGGCATGTACTCCACAACTATTATGATCGTTGGATCAAAAGTTGGTATCCAAAATGGACTTTGGGACACATAATATATGTTGTTACTAACAATGAACTTTTGGAAAACTGACTCATACATGCTTTTATATCAAGGGCTTTAGACATCCAAGTAATGATGTGATGATCTGTATTTAAGAATAATATGTATATTCTTTCTTTTGAGTGAAACACCAAATGGAATGGAAAATCTGATACGATGTACACTGTCGGTCATAAATCTTTTATAACGAAGTAAATGCTTTCTCAAGTACTAGAAACTCGACCTATTGCTTTCTGAAGCACTAAAAGTACGACCTACATTTCGCTCTGGCTCATTAACTATTTTAAAGGCACATCACTCGATCTGTCAAGTCTATTATTTAGCAAAATGTAGGATCAAGACCTTAATATGCTTTAATATATAACCAAGACATTTCATTCTTACAAAAGAAAATAATATAATATATGTGGACCTATCAAACTAGAAAGCTATGGTTCTGGTAAATGCTTTGACACACTAACTAATCATCATAATTTTCCCACAAGAAATGTTGCATTTGAAAATCTCCTAGAAAAGACTATATAGGGTTCACCACCCTCACTCCATAAGGTCTAACAGACTTGGTAACACTAAAGAGTTCCCATCAAGATTTGATGATTATTGATGTAGAGCATCCTTTAATCCACGTGCATACACTAAAATGGTCTCACATAAGCCATCATCAAAAGGATATAGATGGAGGTTTAGGCATTGGAAATGCACAGTACAATGCCTATCAGACATGAGGTTATGCAATATTGCTGCAACTTTACTTTATTCGTCTCAGACCCACTGCTAATCAACATTTTATGTGTATCAGTTGGTAACTAGGTTTAGTCTGATAGTTTTACATTTACCTATATTTGGTTACGGAGTATATGTGCCTATTGTGCCCCCACAATGCACCACTATGGATTTTTAAAGACGATTAAGTATTTTATGTTGGATATGGATTCTCAACTATTAGCCGCTATTTGAAACCTTTGACAGAATTACCGGATTGTCACTTCAATGAGACTGTCTTCCTGTTGTTAGTGGGAGATAAGAAAAATGACTTTCTAAGGGAACGATAGGAAGTGTTTCCCAGTATGTTTCATTTGGATCCCCACTCTTCATAATGTAAAAGTGAAGTAAAATGAATTATCAATCTTCAAATTATAGAAGGTTCGATAACTATTGTGTTTGTTAATATCTTAAGTGACAAGATCATACATACCAGCTGCAAATATACCTGTACGGTTACAAGTCCCAGTAAGAGCCACAACACCATAGACCGTAGCTCCCAAAAGGAAATGGGGGATGCCACGTGGTTCGATAAATATCTGCCACCGGCGCAACCCGATTCAATCATCAACGAAATGAATTACTCTCAAATTATTTCTGGTTAATTATGTCCGTTGAATCTGTAATGACCCGATTTTCATAAAATATTTTAAAGTATTTTTAAATAGAAATAAGTATATTTTTTTTTTAATATCTATAAAAGACAATAACTAGACAGGCCGTTAAAAGAACCATAATAAGATGCATATGAATTTATTTTTCAATTTATTTTGATTCAAAATTTAAATCCCGATTAATAACTTATATCAACTAATCATCATTTTGCACTTGAAAATTATAAAACTTCATACTAGATGTAACAACATAACAAATAGACAAATCATGGAAAATTAATTGAAACTAAAACAATAAATAAAATTATTCCTAATAAATCAAATTCACATAATAATCATAATTTATCTAAGTCATATTTCATAACATTAACTCCTCGAGAATATTTGAATATTTACTAGTAACATCTACGACGTAAATACATCAATATCATTGCCAAACAATCAACAATTAAATAATATTCTAGCCAACACTTTAATACTAAAATCACTTTGAACTTTAGATAACTCGAATAATACAATCAAGTGAAATTTCACATTAAAGGCTACCAACAAAACAATTCAGGAAACTTATATTACTCTTAAGTCTATTTCCAATGAGGAGTTATTTAGTATTATATAGTATTATATATTGACATGCTTATAACAAATAAATTTTGAACATATATAAGCTTATATCACATTTTTCTATTATTTATAACCTAAATAAATTCAAATATAAATCATGCGTAACAACGGATACATAAGTCATAAGTAATTAAATAAGTACCTACACAATATAAACTATAGCAAAAGTGAAGACATACGTAACAATAGAGATACAAGTAAAGTTTATAATTAAAACATGCTCGTGATTTCACAAATCAGCAACTATGTTATCACGAAATAATTTATTTATTAGTTAAATTATAGGATCATAATATTAATAAACATGTCACTGATAAAATTATTAAGGTAAACTTATATATTACAATACTTGTATATCACCTCCAACAAAAATATAATTCAATCATCACATTTAATCATGCTTATAATATAATTAATTAGCAACTCATAAGTTCCAAAATTACAAATATATAGAAATTCCATTAATCACTTTATGAAATAAATATGAGTGAATTAACGATAACAATGGCAATATGAAAGGAGACCCACATGAGTATACCTATTAATCTAGTCACAACAAGCCATTTTAATATCTCAACATAAATTCAAATAGCTACATATAAATGATAAATTATTTCTAAAATTTTAGTGACTATCATATGCTACCTCAACTCCACCGACTCACACCGAGGTAATCTGAAATGATCAATATTGGGTTGGGGTGAGCTTCCTTCAACTCGTGGGAGTCACAGTTTATCAGAACAATTATATAAACAAAAATGCATCATTATAAAATTATATAAACAAAAATGCATCCTTCTTATAGTGATGCGCTTGTATTGGCAAGACACATAGAACTAACTTGTATTGGCAAATAGCATACTGATAATGGGCTAAACTTGTATTAGCAAGTAGCATAATGACAATGAACTAAATTTGTACTGGCAAGTAGCAAATTGAATAATTTCTTGTATTGGCAAGTAACAACTTGAAAATAAAAGCACACGTTAAAAGCACACGTAGACAATCAAGTAAATATAATTAAAGCGATAAACAATAAACCCCCACCTGAATTGTCTTGAGTAAAATCGATGAAATGTTATGCAAATGCTAAGCCCGTGATCCTTGTTACGTGCAGCTGTGTTTTAATATTTATTTATTAACTAAAGAGTAGGTCTTGGGTGCACCAAACACACAATAAGCTTATTGTGCACTCCCCAATTTAATTTGGGAATTAGATATATATTAATGGCTGCGTTTGGGTAAGCATAAAAGGCCAGTGGCCCAGCAGTTAAAGCATCACGCACGCGCGTTGAGGTCTCGAGTTCGAGCCTCAGCCAGCGCGCGCAATTTTTTCTTTTTCTTTTAATTCAAATTAATAATATATGTGTGTATATATATATATTAAGGCATGTTTGTTATCACATGAGACACTAGCCTAGTGGTAAAATCTTAAATTGTTAGATATTAGGGCATGAGTTCGAATCCGATCTTCTTCAGTTTTTTATATATGTGCACTTTTTATATTATTTTAGACAATGTAATATACTATTTAAAAAAATTATATATTATTATTAAAAAAAAATGTGTATACCTGTAACATAACATATACTATTACACAATATAACATATACTATTACGCAATATAACATATACTATTAAACAACAGAATATTTAAAAAAATTATATATTATTAAAAAAAAATGTGTATACCTGTAACATAACATATACTATTACACAATATAATGTTACATATACTATTACACAATATAACATATATTATTACGCAATATAACATATACTATTAAACAACAGAATATTTTATTAAAAAATTGTACGTGTAACTATAACATAAAATTGTACGTGTAACTATAACATATACTATTACGCGATATAACATATACTATTGCGCAATATAACATATACTATTGAACAACATAAAAAGAGGTAAAAACAGAGCAAAATCAGGGTTCGAACCTGCGCGCCTGAACAGCACCTGCGCGTGACTTACCGTTGCACCCACATGCTGTTGTTGTAAATTCATCCAAACAAGGCTCTTATATATATTCTTAATTTCAAATTAAATAAAGGAGTGCACAATAGTGCAATTGTGTGTTGGGTGCACACAAATTTTTGCCTTAACTAAAACGAAAGAAGTGGTCTCGTGTCGAATTAATTGAAAGTAAGGGTTGAAGTGTACAGGCTCGAAACTGGGTGGATATATGGTAAAATCATTGGAGTTAAAATATAATAAAGTTTAAATAGGATATTTGGGAATTAAAACCATCCTTCCCCAATGTGTCAGATCAACACATCCAAAGCACACTACTATTATTATTATGATTAATGTTATATAATCCATCTTATGTCTTTCTCCTTCATCATTCTGAATACACAAGTAATAAGCTATATATATATTTATATACATACATACTGACTTGCACCCTATCACAAGGCTTCACACACAATATAAATATATTCATTATCTGCACACACAAACACATCATACATACACGTTTGCTCATTCACATATTAACACACACCATAAATATGATTATATACCATCACATTCATGTATATATATACACACAACCGATATACATACACACACATCTGCACATGCACACACATATAATTGCACACTTATATATACACCCACACTCCATCTCACATACAAGAACACACCCTAAATATATACACACACACAATCGCGCATATACACACACGAGACGCACACAGACCACCTCATCTTACACACACTCACACACCTGAAACACATATGAAATACACACTGAATCGCACACACAAAAATCACAGAACCAGATGAACACCTAGACTCGCACATCCATACGCCGAAACATACATAATCATGCAAAAACACACTCTAACAGGGCAGTTGGCGGCAGACTTATCCGGGTTTGGTTTACGGCATAAAATTTATGGGTATGGTGATGGACAGTATATGCGGTGGTTATTAGCGAACAAGGAATTGAACGGAGATCGGAGAAAGCTGATTACCTCTATTGATTTGCAGGTTGATCATCTATCACATTGCAGAACGTTCTTATTCTGGTGTTAATGCGTGTCACTGGACTAGGGATTTTGTGATGGTTATATGAGTGTATATATATGCAGATATAATTAGGGTTGTGCGTAGATAAAATTTTGGATCTTTTCTTGATAGGGATTGATCGGATTCTAGAGATTTTAAATCTTCTATTGACGTCAGGTAATTAGAATTGCTGGGACTTGGATCTCTTTGGGTCCAAGATATAGGTCCACTAGCACACTAGTGTTTGGGCTTGAGTCTTGACTCAAAGTCTTGGGCTTAAAAAATATGAATGTAATGGGCTAAAATGTGATGATTTATTTTTTATGAAATATTGAATCTAAAATTAATAAATAATTATTGCAACAAGATGACTTAATAATTAAACAATGATATAATTAGGCTTGAAAATAATTAAAATGCAAACTATTTAACAGTGGTGCGTGATATGGCTTTAATATAACTTCTATAAATAAAATGAATGAATGCAATAAATTAATTCCTATTGAAACTTCGGCCTAAATAAATTAATTAATAAATAAGTAAATTGCAAATAAATGGATTGGCAAGTTAATATTAATTTTCAATATAAATTGGGCTTGGATATATTAAATGGGACAAGTTGAATTGGCGTTGGGCCTAAACCCGACATTGTATAATGAATAAAATGATTAGTCAACTTAATAAATCAACAAATAATAGTAATGATGATAATAATAATAGTAATAATAATAATAATAATAATAATAATAATAATAATACTAATAATAATAATAATAATAATAATAATCATAATAATAATAAGTGGAAAAAAATACTGGGCGATATAAAATTAAGACGAGGGCCAAATATATTATCTAATTTTTTTATAACTAGCCTGGGATCAAAATATTATAAATAAGATTTTTGGCTAAATTTACATACTAATATTTTTATTTTACTTTTTGGTGTTACAAATAAATATCAAGGAACAACTTTAGAAAGAAGTAATAAATTATATAATATCTAAATATTTATACGAGCACGTAAAATAATATTTTAGAATTAAATAATAGACCAAAATTTTGTGATATTACAGAATCATTACTAGAGGACGCTCTGAAGTTTTATATGATTCCAAATATAATGAGAGTGCATGTGAGTTAATGGAAATATCTTTCACATGCATTAATAATGTGTAAATCATTGCTCGATGAATCATAGAGCACGATAATATCGAACCTCGCTTTGTTGCAACACGTCAACACAAGCATATTGGCCTAAATGAAAAGAACCAATTCAGGTAGAACTTGATTCTATGACAAAACACAGGTATTTAGTTTGGTAGTGCTAGCCTCACCAAATGTAAAGCATATAGGACATAAAATATGTTTTATCAGTAAGTGTAGTGAGAAAAAAGTCCTGGGATACAAAGTTTACCTTGAAGTATGAGGTTTCTCACAACTCCCTGGAATTGACTATGAGAAGATATACTCTCTCACAATGGACGTTACAACGTCCTACGAATAACATTCCAAAGGATTGGAAATGCAACATAGTAATGTCGTTACAACATATCTCTTTGGGGATCTTGTAATAGAAATATGTGAAAGTGTATGATGGGCTTTTATTGCCCAACTCAAGTGACTCTAGACCACATAGTGCACACAATATTAGATTGAAATGTTCACTTTGATTTAAACAATCTGGACGGAACTTGTATACCTGTTGAGTGACTAGTTCATTGTGAAGGGAAAGAATAATTACCTTTGTATTTGTGCATTTATAAAGGATATAAGTTCCGAATTTGCAACTATAACAATATATGTCGATGTTATGAACATAATCAGTACCCTTAAAAAGATAAGAGAAACCGTGAAGTATTTAAATTTGAATTGAGATATAGGATCATGGAAAAACTCGATATTGTCAGTGCCTTGAACTAGAAGATCAAGTTTGTGGAATACTAATTCCTCAGTTTGCATATATCCAAAAGATTATCAAGCAATTTAATGTGGATAAAATACAATATGTTAGCACTCCTATGATTGGTTAAAGTGTGGAGATAAGAAAAGATCCACTTGAGTCTAAAGAAAATGACAAAAGAGCTATTGGGAGATGAAATTCCCTGCTTAACTGAAATGTGCGCATTATTGTAGAAAAACTCAATGTAATTCAACCATGTATCACTGTATCAAAGATCTCATTGGTTAAATTTTACTCAGGACAACGCAATATCAATGAAATGATATCAAATAGTATTTTGACATTTAAAAGAAACCATTGACATGCATCTGTTCTTCTCATATTAGAGATATGAGAGACTACAAACGGAATTGTAATCCCTAAAGAAAATGTCAAATACTCTCACATAGAGAGATCGAAAGATTACAAAAGAATGTAACTCCTGAAGAAAATGTTGAAGCTACCCACTACTAAGAAATATCAAATACTACCTTAATTGGTTTTATTAATGTTGTTTATCTCATTGGCCAATGCAAAGGTCATTAATTTACTAGTTATGTGGTACCACGAGGAATACTATGTAATCTTGAAGATCCAGTAAGCACAACTCGTGTAGCTACATCATCGAGTCACACAAAGTTGATTGTCCTACATGAAGGAGTTCTTGAGCTTAGGTTAAAGATGATCACTACACATATACAAGATACTGGTGGCTTTAGTCCTACCACAAAAGACCTACCTGAATTTATGAAGACAATAGTTTGCAACAAGAAGATGGAACTAGACTTTATCGAAGGTGATAATGCGAAACATACATTATTGACGTTTTTCTTAACCAGCAACCATGACCTTTCTTCATGATTTACGTAATCAAGGATGTGGAAATTTATAAAACTCTCCTGATACATGTACATATCATGGGAGCTGTGTAGGCTTCAGAGGGAGTCTTAACATAGGTGTGTTGCACTCTTTTTTCCTTCAACCAAGGTTTATTTTTTCCACTGGATTTTGTTACTTGGCAAGGTTTTTAACGAGACAACATTCATGCACCATTCACCCTTTTGATTTGGCACAAGGGGGAGTGTTGAAGGAAAAACACATTAATGTGCCTTCATCAAAAGTAACTGGTTGAGGGCAAATTAGGTGTTTCACTATATTCTTTGTATACATAAACGCTACATTGTGTACCTATATAAGAGACATCTCTTGAAAAATAATATATGCCACTTTCTGCATATTTCTTTGTATTTCTCTATTTTATTTAAGCAAAACAAGAAATTTTATTAAAATTCAGTTTATAAATTGTTAGAACTAAAAGTAAGTCCAGAAAATTAATTAAAAAAATAATAATATATAAATTCTCAGAAAGTAAAAAAATAAATTTTAGATTTAAGAAATAAATAAAATAGTAGAAAAATAGTAAATAGATGAAGAAATTTTTGAAAACCTATATAAAAAGTTTCAAAAAATAGAAAAAAGAAGAATTTTTACAAAATTATGTTGAAATTTTCTATAATGTTTTCAATTTTTTTTTAAATCGTTTATAATGTTTTTAATTGAAATATACTAACTTAAATATATAATTTCACATTTTTAAACAAAAAATCAGAAAATAAGGATATTTTAGAAAATTAGAAAAAAATAAAAATCCAGAAAACTCAGAAAATCAAACAAAGTCCCACGTTTTCTTCGTCTTGCTTGAGAAAACAGAGTTGGAATTACTACTTTTCTAATTAGCCCTAGTTTTAGAATGTTCAAATTGACGATTTCTTGATGGAATTCATGTGATTTGAGGTGGTGATTCCTTGCTTGTTGATTGAGAAATGAAGTTTGGGTGATGGGCTTGCGTATTGGAAGCTTCGAAGTGACTTGTTATTGAATTCGCCGGCGTATGAGACATCACTGCTGAAGACTGTATAAACTACTAATGCTACTACTCCTACTAGTCATCGGCGACGCCTGGTCATCACCCACCTTCGTCCAACCTTCATTATTCCCCTTCGATTTCAATGTTGAATTCGTGATTGGGGCTCTAAGAATTCACGCCCCAGCTGCTAATAATGCTTACCTTCATCGTCAACTGTTTCGCCTTTATTTCCCACCCCGTCGCAGCTTCCCGTCGCAGCTTCCCGTCGCCATCCATGGCGTCTGCAGCCGTGTCTCCGTCGTTGGCTGTGCAAGGGTTCACAAAACCCAGCAGCCACACTTCATCATTTATTGATTTAAGTTTTTATCAGAATTAAATTTTACTTAAATTTCTTTTTTTTTTGTTTATTTTCTAGATTTTTATATTTATTTTTTATTTATCAATTTTTTTCATTGGTGCCACATGTCGTCATATTATTGGGTTGATTGGCATGTGCCAAGCACATGGCAAATATAGGTCGGAATATATAGTTGGAGGTTGCAAAATTATAAAAAAGAAATGTAATACTGGTTGTTATCACAAAAAAATATTTAATTTATGTTGCAAAGTGAAAAATCGCGCATATTATAGGCTGCATTTCGTAAACCCTTTATAATATGCTAACATCTCATTTCAAAATAGCCTTGGGGGTTATGACTTAATATTTGGCCTAGATTTTCAAGGTTTTTAGCACATAACTTTTAAAGGGACAACTTTTGAGGGCATGCATCAGCCAAGCTTGGTCGGTCCTTATTAACATCCGTAGGTAACAGGAATCAAAGGATATTGCAGTGGCGGTCCTGAGGCAGGACAAAGAGGACACCCATCCTGGGCCCTTAAGCTCTTGGAGGCGCACTTCTACTACTATATTTGTAACATATACCTATAAAAATCATCATTAATAAATCAAGAACCTATTCCATTTAATTGATATAGTATACTAAGTAAAAACTCATTCAAAGAATTGCAACAAAAATAAACAACTCCAAAACAAAAACAAGCTCAATTACAATTACCATATAAGTTAATTCATCAAATAATTTACACTAAGAAAAGAAATCCCACCATTCATCACTTAAGCCCACTCACTCAATAGTAAAATATAGATATTACAGAAATACAAACTCCCTACATCTCTCTGTCTCTATTCTATTTTTATTAAAAAAAAATTATCAGGCAAAGCAAATAAAAATGTTTTCATTTATCATCATCTCTATATGAATCTATCCTATAATGATCAAGATTGACTATTATGTAGAGAATCAAGTTATGGTTCAAGTCAGTTTTAACCATATTGAAATGTTCTTTTTTTCTTCTTTGGTTGTTAATGATTAATAATTCCATAAATTAGATAAGGTTGTGGTTGGATGAAGGGATTTGAAATGTATAGATTTAAAATCAATGAAATTCAAATCCACTCAAGTTAGAGGGGATTTGAAATCCACTAAAATCCTTCAAAAAATAGCTTAAAATGAAATCAAGAATTTACAAATTCATGATAATCCAAACAACATCAAATGGGTTTGAGACTCTGAATTTCAAATCCATCATTAAATCCTTCCATCCAAATGCAACCTAAAGGATTTGATATTCTGTTTTCTTGAAGATTATAAACAAAATAGGTTTTCTTTTGCTATGCCTTCTACAATAAGTGTTGCACTAGAAATGAGTATTAAACTAGTTTTTCCCTAGAAAACACACATTCGAAAAAAAGTACATATGATGACATTGTTAGTTTTTAGTATGTGAATGTATAGACGAAGATGTATAAATGCAGATAAAGTCGAGGCTAGAGTTTGACTCTATATACGTAAGACGAAATTTCCACGTACTCAGGTGCAATACGTTTAATAGCAAAATGCCTCTAAGATACAACGACTTTAAAACTTCAGACCGCTGCACTACGAGTCCGAAGTTATCGGCGAACGTACTCGAATATTTGAAACTTTCGGACTCTACTAATGCAGAATTTGGAAAGTTTTTGAATCTCAGTGAACTTCTGAATTTTAATGAATAAAATGAAATGTGGAGGGGCCTATTTATATATGTTGAAGAGTTGTGATGCCTTTTTGGAAAGGCACCTCTTCACCCCTTGGTTGCACCCTTTGGACTGGACCCACCAGTTCGCTGGGCGGTCGCAGACCTGCGCTCTGGCGGGCGACAGGTCGCACTGGTTCGATCCGCCCGGCCTGCTGGCGGGTCGGTCCGACCCGACTCGGTTCCTGAAGGGTCGATCTGACTGGACTCGGTCCACGTCACCGCACCGCCTAACTCTAACCGCCACGAACCCGCGAGCCATCCGTTTGGACCACCTGGCCAAAACTTTAAGGCTCCTCTAGCTCCTCGCGACATGCGTAAGTGCAAAGTGCGCCTCTAAAGCAACTCAATGCGACATGTGCGACGTGCGGGCTCGGATGGTGCGAAGTACCATCCTCGGGTCCACTTTAGCCAAAGGCTAAAATCCCACTAGGATCCACCATAAGGTCCACCATAGGGGAGCACACTTGATTAACTACTTATCAAGTGCTCTACTAAATAAGGAGTATCCACTTACTCCGATTTTGTGGGACAAGTTCCCATATTTCTTCAACTTCCATGTTTAAGTTGCAACCTTTGACAATTAATATCTCATTCACCCGAAATTGGTTTTGAGCATATTAATACATTAAATTCATCTACTCGAAACGTAGATTATGAATTTGCAACTTGTTTCCATTTTTAACAAATAGATTGAATTAATTAAATTGGTCAATTTTGGGTCAAAACCTAAAATTCCAAACCAATTTCCAACAATCCCCCGCATGAATGATATTAATGCAATGCAAACCTAAGAAAGTCCCAACGAGCCGTCCCTTCATCAGGATAGGTAGCTTCAGGCTTTGAACCTTCCCTAGTGAGATGACATCGGATTTACTCGCTGCTCAGTGAACATGATGTCTTGAACTGGTCAGCTTTTGTGTAAATCTAGTACAATGACAACCACAGAGTAACAACTCTAATATTCTTTTGGTTCTCAAGTTGTTGTCCATTTTGGCCGTGGACCTTATCTCGGATTCATAAGTGTGTACTGAAAATATTATATTTGTTAGTTTGAAGCGGCCCCACTTCACACTTATATAGGTAATCTCCTATTAAAGGTACCCTGAAATACCTCATCACGAAGGTATAGGAATCATTAAAAGTTGTTAAGCTTACCCTCACCATGTTTTGTACCAAATAGGTACAATTGGCACTTGACCAGAATCGAGAATGAGCTTGAAATTTTTATTTTTCAAGTGCAAAATTGAGTGCTTCAAAGCTTAGTTCTCTCGTTGAACCAAGTTCTTGGGATCCTCCAGTCATCATGGACGAGTTACCACTATGTAGACTCTTTAGTGTGTGGGTTTTAGCCCCATTCCCCTTACCGCGCTATACATTTGATCTCGACCAATGCTTTAGTTAGCGGATCCGCAATGTTTTGTTTTGACTTTACGTAGTCAATGGAGGTTACCCCACTTGAGATCAAATGTCTAACGGTATTGTGTCTTCTTCGGATGTGTCGAGACTTACCATTATACATGTGGCTTTGTACCCTCCCTATAGCAGACATGCTATCACAGTGTATCATCATGGGAGGCACCGATTTACACCAACCGGGAATATCCTCTAAGAAGTTCCGAAGCCATTCTGCCTCTTCACCAGCTTTGTCTAAAGCAATGAACTCCGATTCCATTGTGGAACGAGATATGCAAGTTTCTTTAGAGGATTTCCAAGCCACAACTCCTCCACTTGTAGTGAATACATAACCACTGGTGGAGTTTGAGTCTTTTGTATCAGATATCCAGTTTGCATCTGTGTATCCTTCCAATATGGCTGGATATCTTGTATATAGAATTCCATGATTCATGGTATGTTTTAAATACCTTAAAACTCTCATCAGAGATTTCCAGTGATCCTTGTTAGGATTACTTGTAAATCTACTAAGTTTGCTAACTGAATATGCTATATCCGGACGAGTACCATTTGTCAAGTACATCAGACTTCCGATAATTCTTGCATATTTCAGTTGCAGCACTGGGTCTCCTCTATTTTTGGCTAAGTGTAGATTAACATCTACAGGAGTGTTAGCTGGGGGTACATCATAAGCATCAAATTTCCTTAACACATTCTCAATGTAATGAGGTTGTGATAGGAAAATTCCATCGGAGTTCTAGGGATTTTCATCCCTAGAATGATGTCAGCCAGACCCATGTCCTTCATGTCAAAATTTTGTTTTAACATGTTTTTTGGTATTCGTGATCGAGTCATGATTACTCCCTGTAATAAGCATGTCATCGACGTATAGACACACTATCACATAATCATCTGGAGTGCCCTTTATATAGACACACTTATCGCATTCATTGATTTTGAAACCATTAGAGAGCATCACATTATCAAAATTTTCATGCCATTTAAGAGGTGCTTGATTGAGTCCGTACAAAGATCTAACAAGTTTACATACTTTCTTTTCTTGGCCAGGCACTACAAACCCTTCAGGTTGTTCCATATATATCTCCTCCTCTAATTCCCCATTTAGGAAGTCCGTCTTCACATCCATTTGATGTATCTCAAGGTTATACAGAGCTGCAATAGCAATGAGAACTCTAATAGAAGTGATCCTCGTACTGGGGAATACGAATCAAAGAAGTCGTATCCTTCTCTTTGTTTGAACCCTTTAGCAACCAATCTAGCCTTATACTTATCAATTGATCCATCGGCTTTATACTTCCTCTTTAGGATCCACTTGCATCCAAGTGGTTTACAACCTGGTGGTAGATCTACAATCTCCCACAGGTGATTTTGCATGATGAACTCGATTTCACTGTTTTGCTTCTTTCCAGAGAGAGCATCTGGACTGGACAATGCCTCATGTATTGTCCTGGGTTCACTCTCCATCATGTATGATAGAAAATTCAGCCCAAAGGGCTTTTCCTTTCTGGCCCTTTTACTACGTCTTGGTTCATCATTAACCTTATGTTCTTTATTAACCTCAATAGGTGGACCATTTGCAATTTCATAAGTTCTTTTATGAGAACTTACTTCTGTGTTTTCCTTCTTAGGAAATATGTTCTCAAAGAACACCAAGTTCCTTGACTCAATAGTCATTCCCACGTTTATTTCAGGAATATCTGATTTGTGCACCAGAAATCGATATGCACTACTGTTAGGCGCATATCCAATGAAAATGCAATCAACAGTTTTGGGTCCTATTCTCAATTGTTTCGGCTTAGGTACTTCAACCTTAGCTAGGCAACCCCACACTTTGAGGTAATGGTCGGAAGGTTTTCTTCCTTTCCACAACTCGTACGAAGTTTTGTCCCTTTTCTTATGTGACAATTTGTTAAGAATGTAGTTGGCAGACAAGATTGCTTCCCTCCACATGTTCTGGGGTAAGCCCGAACTTATCAACATAGCATTCATCATCTCTTTTAGAGTTCGGCTCTTGCGTTCTGCAACACCATTTGATTGAGGTGAATATGGAGCTGTAGTTTGATGAATAATGCCGTTTTGTTGGCACAATTCTTCAAATGGAGCTACATATTCTCTACATCTATCACTTCGAATCACTTTGATTCTTTTGCTAAGTTGATTTTCAACTTCATTTTTATAATTTTTTAATGCCTCAATGGCTTCATCTTTGCTTTTCAAAAGATATACATAACAGTATCTTGTGCAATCATCAATAAAAGTAATGAAGTAATTCTTACCACCTCTAGTTTACACAAACTTCAAATCACACACATCAGTATGAACAAGTTCTAGAGGTGAAGTACTTCTATCCACTGAATGGAATACTGTTTTGGCAAATTTTGCCTCCACACAGATTTCAGACTTTTGTGAATCAAATTCCATTCTAGGAAGTAAATCTAAATTCACTAAACGTCGAAGTGTATTTTGATTTACATGTCCTAATCTACCATGCCATAAATTAGAACACTCAAGCAAGTAATTAACTTCACTTATATTAATATTGGGCTTAATGTCACGCTTTATAGTCATTACATTCATCTTGAAAAGTCTCTTTTCGAGATAGCCTTTCCCAATAAATTAACCACATTTGGTCAGTACAAAATTATTTGCTTCAAAAACCAACCTAAATCCGGCCTTACTCAATAAAGAACCGAAGACTAAATCCCAACGTCATCTTCAACACAACTTTTCTCAATCCTACCACCGGAGACATTCAAGAGTTTCCCATGAAGAGCTTTCTGCCATTGATCTCTTGGTAAGTGGAGAACAGTTCCTTGTCTGGACAAATATGACGGGTAGCCCTTGTGTCGATCCACCACTCCCTTGGATTATCTACCAAGTTGGCCTCGAACACGACGGCGGACAGATCCATTTCAGACAGTTCTTCTGGCAAGGATTTGTGCTCGGCAAAATTGGCCTGATTCTTTTGGCCTTGGTTTGCCTTCTTTGGCTGTCGACATTCACTTGACTTATGTCCGGGCTTATCACAATTATAACAGTTACCTTTGAACATTTTGTTCAAGGTCTTATGTTGCTTATTAGAGCCAGCACCGCATTTTCTCTTCTTGCCACTTTCGGACTCAGCCAAATTCATACGTGCCTCTCCACGGTTCTTGTCGCTTTTGACTTCAGATTTTTGGTTGTCTTCCTCGATCCGTAGTCTCACGATCAAGTCCTCAAGCCCCATTTCCTTGCGTTTGTGCTTGAGATAATTTTTGAAATCCTTCCATTGAGGCGGTAGCTTCTCTATGAATGCGGCTACTTGAAAGGATTTAGATAGTTGCATACCTTCAGCATGAATCTCATGGAGGATCAACTGCAACTTTCGAACTTGGTCCATGACTGTCTTCGAGTCCACCATTTTGAAGTCGAGGAACCATCCGACAATGAATTTCTTCATTCCGGCATCCTCCGTTTTGTACTTTTTCTCCAAAGATAACCACAATTCTTTTGAAGTTTTAATAATGGAGTAGACATTGTAAAGTGAGTCGTCTAATCCCTTCAGAATGTAATTTCAACACAGGAAGTCACTGTGGTTCCAGGCGTCCAAAGCAGTCATCCCTTCTTTATCCTCCATTTCAACAGTAGGAGGATCTTCCCTCAAGAACCGGGCAAGACTGAGAGTTGTTAAGTAGATCAACATTTTCTGCTGCCATCTCTTAAAATCATTTCCGGCAAATTTAGCCGATTTTTTAGAGTGAGCAGCAGGGATTGAAGGAGTAGAAACAGTAGAAGACATCTCCGAATATACAAAAAAAAAAAAATCGTCTTACGCTGTTATTTTTTAGTATGGGAATGTATAGACGAAGATGTATAAATGCAGATAAAGTCGAGGCTAGAGTTTGACTCTATATCCGTAAGACGAAATTGCCACGTACTCAGGTGCAATACGTATAATAGCAAAACGCCTCCTAGATACAACGACTTTAAAACTTCAGACCGCTGCACTACGAGTCGGAAGTTATTGGCGAACGTACTCAGATATTTGGAACTTTCGGACTCTACTAATGCAAAATTTAGAAAGCTTTTGAATCTCAATGAACTTCTGAATTTTAATGAATAAAATGAAATATGGAGTGACCTATTTATATATGATGAAGAGTTGTGGTGCCTTTTTGGAAAGGCACCTCTTCACCCCTTGGTTGCACCCTTTGGACTGGACCCACCAGTTCGCTGGGTGGTCGTACCCGCATGCTGACTGTGCCCTGGCGGGCGACGGGTCGCACTGGTTCGATCCGCCCGGCTCTGTTCGACCCGGTTCCTGACAGGTCGATCTGATCGGACCCGGTCCACGTCACCGCACCGCCTGACTCGAACTGCCACGAACCCGCGTGCCATCCTTCTAGACCACCTGGCCAAAACTTCAAGGCTCCTCGCGACGACGCGTACTTGCGAAGTGCAAAATGCGCTTCTAAAGCGACATGCAGGACTGGGCTCGGGCTTGGATGACACCATCCTCGGGTCCATTTTAGCCAAAGGCTAAAATCCCACTAGGATCCACCGTAGGGGAGCACACTTTGTAACTACTTATCAAGTGCTCTACTAAATAAGGAGTATCCAGTTACTCCAATTTTTCTATGTGGGACAAGTTCCCATATTTCTTCAACTTCCAAGTTCAAGTTGCAACCTTTGACAATTAATATCCCATTCACCCGAAATTGGTTTTGAGCATATTAATATATTAGATTCATCTACTCAAAACGTAGATTATGAATTTACAACTTGTTTCCAAACATATAGATTGAATTAATTAAATTGGTCAATTTTGGATCAAAACCCAAAATTCAAAATCAATTTCCAACAGACATTACATTATGTGGTGAATATTATGTTAGAAACTGTTGTTTTGCTAATGTAGTACATGTTTCTATTTTTATCTTAAAAAAGATTTGAACAATTACAAACATCAGATAAGATTTTTGGATTAGAGTTTGATTCTTAAAAATTAAAACCTTTATATTAATGAATTAAATTATATCAGAATCTTAGAAATGTTTTAAAGCATTGAAACTCTTTGAATATTAATTCCAATGGTTTATTTTGAACGGAAAGTGTCAGAAGTGGCTTTATTAGTCTGAACAAAGATCTTAGTTGATTACAGTACATGTAATTAATGCTCGTTGTGATTTAAGGGGTGGCCAAAAGTATTTTAAATGTTTTAATTCTAAAAACTCGTTTTGACCATCATTTGAAGATAAAATAATAAGAAATATTATCTCTTTTGAAATCGTTATCTTACCAATGACAAAGTTGGATAGTTCAAGTGGCAAAGCATTTACTACCTAGACTTTTAGTCTTGGGTTCGAGTCACTGTGGGGGAAGGGGAGGGTTTTTTCTTTGTTGGGTTCGAGTCATCATGGGGGATGTTGGGATTTGTGCCTTGAATCTTATTGGGTTTGAATCGAAGTTTGTATCGAGGTGAAGGATTGAATTTGAGTATTGTTTGAATTGGAAGAGAATTAAAGTTTGCTGCTGGAGGGGTGTCTCGGCCGAGACGAGGTAGACTCGGCCGAGTCTACTTAGGCGAGAGGCTGACTCACGGGCGCGAACGCCATTCGCGGGCGCGACCGACTATTCGAAGAATTGCTCTATTTTGGGTCGCGGGCGCGACATGTAGTCGCGGCCGCGACACGATAGGCGGCAGTTTTTTGGGCTTACACGATTTAGGCCTAGTTTGATTCCTTTCTTGTATAGGATTAGGTTTTGGGGGCTTATATATAGGTCCTATTGGAGTTCTTTGATATAGAGAGTCTTAGAGAGTTTTAGAATTGTTTTGGCTTTGTTTTTGGCTTGATTGTTCGAGCGTTGGAATTTGTTTGGGTCGAGTATCAATTGATAGATACTCGACTATTGGTCTTTGTTTGAACTCTCGGTTGAATTTGATTTGGGATCTCTCCCTTTTGGCCGTGGACGTAGCTAACAAGTTGTTAGTAAACCACGTTAATTCTTGGTGTCGGTTTTATTTATTTTCTTGCACGATTATCATTAGTTTGTTCGTTTCGATTGTTCGCTTATTTCCCAACAACTGGTATCAGAGCTTGGTTCGAGTTTTTCGCTGCGTTCGTGGGAAATATGGCTCCGATGACCTTGCCAATTGAGAATTCACCGGGAGAGTTTTAGTCTATGACAGATTAAAATGAAGGCCTTGTTAAAACAACAAGGATTGTGGGCGCCGCTGATGCCAAAGAAGGACAAGGCGGGCGATAAGGAAGAGGCCGGGGTCTCAGTATCTGCAGAGATGGCCGCTTTGGATGAAAGAGCGCACTCAACAATCATGTTGTGTCTCGCTGACGACATCATCACTGAGGTAGCAAAGGAAGAAACTGCACTGGGGTTGTGGTCAAAGTTGGAGAATTTGTACATGACAAAGTCGCTCACAAATAAGTTGCTTTTGAAGCAACGTATGTTTGGGCTGCGTATGAGTGAAGGTTAGTCTCTTCGCGATCACTTAGATCAACTTAATAAAATCCTATTAGAACTGCGTAATATTGATGTGAAATTAGAAGATGAGGATGTTGCGTTGATCTTGTTGGTTTCTCTACCACCATCGTATGAGAATTTTGTGCAGTCGTTTGTTGTTGGAAAGGATTCTGTGTCTCTAGAAGAAGTGAGGTCGTCGCTGTATTCTAGAGAGTTGCGCCATCAGGCGAATGGTTTGTCTGGAGAATCGGGTGCAGCCTTAGCAGTTGGCAATAATCGAGGTTCGGGAAATCCAGGGAGGAGGTTCAAGAAGAATTCCGGCCCCAAAGGTCCTCAACCAGGAGACATTTGCAACTATTGTAAGGAGAAAGGACATTGGAAGTATGCCTATCCGAGGTTGAAGGAGAAGCAGGAAGGCACTGCTGATTCTGTTGTGGAGGTTCAAGCAGACTCTGATGGAGATGATGCCCTGATCGCTGAGAAACAGACAGGTAAATCTGATTCTTGGGTTCTTGACTCGGGGGCGTCGTACTACATATGTCCGCGTAGGGAGTGGTTCACAACCTACAAGCAGGAAAAAGGTGGCAATGTTTCATTGGCCAATGGTTCCAAATGCAAGGCGGTTGGGATAGGCTCAATTAAGGTAAGGACGCATGATGGTAGACTGCGTACATTGAACGATGCCAGACATGTTCCACTCATGACGAGAAATTTGATTTCACTGAAGGTGGAGTTTTGAAGGTCTGCAAAAGTTCGAATGTAATTTTGAAGGGCATTAAGAAGGGAACTTTGTATTTGATGCAAGGTTCTACTTTGGTTCGGTCTGCTGCTGTTCAAAGTTGTTAGTGTCCCATTGTTTGGGACAAATTTGGTACTTAAGGTGCATCTGGTACATTGGGTACAACTGGCGCAAAATTGAGTTTGGTTTTGTTTGAATTTGTGAGGAGGTTTGATTTGAGGTGGAGTTTCGTCTGAAAAAGCTACATCGTTTGGGGATTCAAGGCAAGGTGGAGATTGTTGGGATTTGTGCCTTGAATCTTATTGGGTTTGAATCGAAGTTTGTATCGAGGTGAAGGATTGAATTTGAGTATTGTTTGAATTGGAAGAGAATTAAAGTTTGCTGCTGGAGGGGTGTCTCGGCCGAGACGAGGTAGACTCGGCCGAGTCTACTTAGGCGAGAGGCTGACTCACGGGCGCGAACGCCATTCACGGGCGCTACCGACTATTCGAAGCATTGCTCTGTTTTGGGTCGCGTCCGCGACACGATAGGCGGCAGTTTTTTGGGCTTACGCGATTTTGGCCCAGTTTGATTCCTTTCTTGTATAGGATTAGGTTTTGGGGGCTTATATATAGGTGCTATTGGAGTTCTTTGATATAGAGAGTCTTAGAGAGTTTTAGAATTGTTTTGGCTTTGTTTTTGGTTTGTTTGTTCGAGCGTTGGAATTTATTTGGGTCGAGTATCAATTGATAGATACTCGACTATTGATCTTTGTTTGAACTCTCGGTTGAATTTGATTTGGGATCTCTCTCTTTTGGCGGTGGACGTAGCTAACAAGTTGTTAGTGAACCACGTTAATTCTTGGTATCGGTTTTATTTGTTATCATTAGTTTGTTCGTTTCGATTGTTCGCTTATTTCCCAACAGGGGAAGGGGAGGGTTTTTTCTTTGTTCTTAGATTAGGAGAAAAAAAATTAAAAAAATCTTTATCTTACGAATAACAATCACTAGATAATCGATTATGAAGATATTATCAATGTTTACTTCACAAGATGCTAGAAAATGTCATTTAACATTATTATTCTTTGATACTTCACTCCATTTTCTTCTATATACTTATACGCTAGTTAATTATTTATCAGCACTATATTGGAGGGGGGTAATTTTCCTTTTTCGCCCCAGACCTAGAAAATGTCGGGATCAGCTTTGGATATCAATTCCCATTAATTGTGTTTGGTGATAGTAGAAAAAAAAATACCTCGATCAATTAATTAATCACCCCCTTTATCCAAACTGTTGGAATTAGTGTCGGGTACCTTTGATTGCAGCGGATTTGAACCCGGATCGTATACGAGTCGAACCACGGCCTCACTTTGATGATCCATACTTTCGGTCAGGGTGAAAATCACAATCGAAAATCCACCACGATCCACAATCCAAAAGCCATCTCCGGAGGCTTTGGAAAGTCACTTTTGGGTGTGGGAGAAATCACTTTTGATTTCTCCCCTTTCTGTTTCTCACGTAAGTGAGAAGCAGTTCTCATTATTCTCCATCATCAACTGTAATGGGTTTATATGGGGGGAGGAGTGGACTTCTAATAATGGGAGATGGGCCTCCCATAATAGCCCACTTCTTATAATTGGGCCAGCCCGCTTGGGCGGTCTTCGACCGGGCCCAATAGCCCGGATGAACCGGGCCCATGGCCGGGGTCAAACCAACATCCCCCACTCGCCCATGAGGGCTGAGACCTAACCCTTCGTGATCTTTCCCACTCTCCGAAATCATACTAGCTAATGGATCGTGTGACCCTTGAGTATCTCAAGAGCAAATAGTTATACACTGGTTAAGGTGTATAACAGCTCGACATCAAGAATTTGAGGACAACGAACTCCCTATATCCCAGACTCGTTACCCAATGCCAAGAATCAGTATGCCTCCTTGTCCCTTCATTAATGAAGGAGCATACCAGATTCATCACTCTGTTTTACATGCACTATTACGTTTCCTGAACATAATTGGCGCCAGTGAATCTTTAAACTGTGATGACAGTAACGGTCTTTATTTTTCCTTATACCTCATAGTCTTTCGTCTAGCTGTTTTCCTAGACATGTCCCGCATAGCCAAATAATTTTGTGGTTATTGGGAGCATGCTAAAGTAGCAACACTGAGAAGAAGACTAAAGGCACAGGAAAAAGTCTTAAGGATATACTATGAGGTAATCCAAACCTCTGGATCCCACACAATGAGAAAATAGGGACTCATTTCTCATTATCCACTTGGTCACAAGCACATACAGTATGAAACGCACGTTACAATGTGTCATTTCCCTAAAGGAAGCGTATCTCATTTACTGAACACATTGGTCTAGATGCCTTTCGGCAGGTAACCTGAGTTTTTCTCCGCAGATGTCCTCAAGTTAACGTCTAACTCGAGAAAACTCACATCTGGTTATATGACAAGTTATAGTTGGATGATCAAATATCCAATTCGATCACATGTTACCGAACATCGATCTCATCTTAGCGTACTAAGGCGACACTAATAGAAACAACTGAATGAATTCTATACTGGTCTCATCTCCTATGACATCCGACATAGGAGGTGATTGCTCGTGTGAGAGAGCCAATCAATTTCAACTTATCCGACATACTTTTGAATATACTGTCAATTCAAAAGTGTTCATAAGTATCATAATCACCTCACATTATGTGACAATATCCTAGATAAAGTCAAGATGTGATGTACTTGGTTAGTGTTTGGAGTCTCTCATAAGCTACGCCCCATTTATGGGTTGTGGGTTGCCAATGCCTCCACTGAACTGCTTATCACTCCAAAATCACTCAACCAAAAAATAACTTCGCATTGTATAGGCAGAAGTCCAAGCTTTGCTCCCCGAGATGATCCTGCCACTTTGCAGGAGTAACTACTTAGATGCAGTCTCTGATCTGCATCACTGTATTGAGTATCAGTTATGTCTTATTTCAACTAGATCATAGTTCCTCCACTAAGGAGAATGATAAAATGCATCATAGACATCACAAAAACCCTTTCAAGTGTACTCCTACACTTTTACTAGGATTTGATTAATGCTCAATTACTAGACTCATGGCAGAGCCTACACTAAGGCACACACATCTCAAAGTTATTTGTAGCTCTTAGCAGTACTACAATATTGTACGATGGGCATTGTAAATTTTTCTATAGAAGTTATTGAACGTATGAAGTGGCTTTAAAACTTCGTCTATAGCCAATAAAAGTATTAGTGGATGCATGGGCGTCCACATGGAACCACTTTAAGATTTTTATAAGTGATGCTCATATAATCACAAGTAGTCATCTAGGTGATCCTTTGGAACCTTTACTTATCCTATAAGTAACCTATCCATATTCTTCAACCCCGATTTGTAAGACGATTCATTTATCAATGGTCATAATACTCAATATATTTGCTTACTGGCAATATTTAGATTGCAAGTTTCCTTGTGGTGTTACATGAGATTAATACTTTCGTAAAATCTCATATACTTTTGACATGAGTACTGTACCAGGCCATGAACTTGATTTCTCGGCCTTCGACCATAAACCTCCTTGGTAAACCAATTTGTTTATCAGTCAAGTTCTCCACTGAGAAATACAGTCACTCAACCACTTCAAAAAATTTGCAAATCAAATTCTAAGTTGGCTAACTAAGGACGAATCATGATAAAACTCATCATTGGTAGGAAATGTCCCTCTGGACAAGCCTTACACTCAAAGTGTAACTTTCCAACTAATTTGAGCTTTTTAGCTCTAGCAGTTCTAACAGCCTTTTGAGAACCGTTAGATCACAATCTCTCTATGTCCAATAGTTATCAACAAGTTCCCGAACTTGGTTTCAACTACACCAATTAGATAACTATCCCTTTGCTTTCATCCATTCATCCATCCAAGGACGATCTAGAGTCCAACTCTTTCTCATATTCTGGAGATTCCTAGTTAATACATGCCTTGCAATCTCATAGATTCAAGCATGTACTTTCCCGGTCTCATTCCCATGAAAGATTCAAACAGATTCTTGTTTTACTGAATGTTGACCCCCACTGGAATCTTATTTCAGGCAATCGTTACATAGTTTAGTTGGATGCAGATCTTCATTTGAATATTTCATAGAAATATCTCCAAAATACTAGGTTTTGTGATTCTACTTCAGTAACAAACTTATCAACTATTCATCTTTGAACCTATAACCTTTGGACTGACAGAATATCCCTTAAGGATACATTTCCTCTACTAAGGTTTTCAGCTTTACAAACTTAATTGGAAAATGTCACTCACCTAAGCAATTGATCCCTAGGATCCCCATTGGCCCCTAGAACCTTCATTTGCTCATGTCTGACTATCTATAAGTCCGAGAGTTTACGAGATATTTAAGTTACTGATTCAATGAATACCTTGATTCAAGGTATGGGTCACAATCAATGTTCTTTTCCAATGAAATAAACTGCTTGATTTGCACTCTCATGGACCTCAATATTTATCTAGCAACATCTCTTCCCCCCCCCCCTTCACCACACAATTTTTGTTGAAAAATGTTTGTGAAGAACGGATGTTTACTTGATAATATCTCCGTTACATTGATCATAAGATGATCATGAGACTTTTCACACCTGTAATTAGTCTAAGAGCACTTATGCCTTATTTATTTGATCATTATGTCAAACACACCAGTGTCTAGACTTTAAGTGAATCAAATGATTTTGACTAATTCGTGTGAGTATTCCACATATGTATCGCGAGATTAGGCTCCATGATCAACTATTACATCGTTGAATCACAGAACATCACAGTGGATTAATTGCAATAGAAAATTTATCCTAATTGTCTTAAAAGATGTTTCAAGTGTTTGATGATGAAGTGGAAAATCCCCCCTGGAATTATCAATTCTGGAAAATTACTCCTCGAGTGCATTTTCAGTTAATTGAAGCATCATGTTATGCCTAACGTAAACTAGTCTAGTGCACCTTTGCACTAATCAGTCCACTTTCAAGGCATACACTTATGTTTACTTCATCCAACAACTCGAAACATTCTCGTCATGTACATCTACAATATTGTCTTAATGTTCATCAACCAATCAATCTATCATTATCTCAAGCCGAGTCCAGATCTTTAGAAGAACTCCAACTGAAACCAAAATTTGTCCTATTTCAAGATTCTTGAGGATAACAGACAGAAAAGTTTTAGATCATCATGCAATTCTGAATTGCAAGGGATCAAGCCTAATCATTAACTTCAGCATGCTGCAAATCAAATTTGCAGGATTAATGCCTAAGTTATCAATCATGGCATAAATTCCCGTGTTCATTCTCATAATCCTATTGAAATAGACAAAACATGTCCACGAAGTTTCCAGTTCTGACATTCACTGCCTTAAGTCCTTTTACCCGAAGTAAAGGAATTATTTAACAAGTCTGACACTGTCTAGCATTTGCAATCATTCAAGTCAAGTGTGCACTATCAAGTGTTGAAATTATTTCTATTATAATACTCTTGAAGAAAGTAATATAATTAATCCCTTTCCCTAGGACCCTTCTTGGTTGTCATAATTTGTATCTTTATTAATTAACCCTAGAGACGGATCTATATATTTATATAAACCCCAACATGCGCCTATAACAAACAAGAGTTAAGGATTCAACCTGATAGTTGTTTACACAAGAGGTCGATTTCTGATTGAATGATTTCTGACTCCCCTCTTAACCTTCCTGACTGTATCCCCTACTCAATCCTCAACGCCGGATGGACGACGAACCTTGAAGAATTCCAAGTGGGAAGGAACACCTTAAACCGCCGCCGCCTACTCTCGCTTTCTCTCTATTCAGTGATCCTTTTGAATGTTAATTCTTATTTTCCACAGAATGAGAGACCATGTATTTATAATACATGGTCGAGTGTGGGCCAAGTCTGGTAGTTTAATTCCTTCTAGAATTAGGAATTTAATTCCTTATTAGGAATTTAATTCTCTATTCCTACTTGGACTAGGAGTCTATATGGGCCAGTCCAGGGATCAAATACAAGAAATAAAGATGGGCCTAACTATGAATTAATTCTTCCTTGTTCAGCCCAGAACATAATTAATTCATAAATAATAATTCATTTCACTAGAGAATTAATACTGACTTACCCCTTTATTCCCGAGTTGAGTCGGGGCTTGAATTAGACTTAATTAATCCCCGTATTTAAGATATCGAATATCCATTAATTAATTAAAGCCCCAAACATCTTAAATCAATTAATTTCTTATTTATTCCTTAAGTAGTACCACTCAACTTTATTATTGTACCTGAACTTAATCAACCTGCATGGTTTAGTACAATAAACCTTTTGAGCTCCTTAATGAGATATCATTATCCTAAACGGATTCGGTTACTTAAATACAAATTACCAATTATTACATGCAAGTTGCTGTCACCCAAAATACATAGTATAAAAGTTATATCTTAACTCTTGCCCATAGTAAATCAAAGTGCACACAAACAAGCATTCATAACTGTAATCTTATTTAGGCTTTAGATTATTATAAGTCACCGAGATCTCCAGTTCTTCACTAAGGTCAGGCAGAAAAACATATCTCACTGTGATCCTATCAATACGTAAATACGTACCAGTATAAGTAAATAGTCAAGATAAACTATTTCTACTTACTACTGCAGCCTAAACCAAAAACTCGTCCTCAAGTTGTCTAAGCTGTGATTTACATTTTATATCTCTTTAAGTTTAACCAATCATATGATCTTCTGTGATCTTCAACACACCATAGGATCTACTTATTTGCAAGAGATATGGGGACACATACATAGTGAAAATGCAAATATAATCAGATAGGAGATAAACAGTGAATAACTGGAAACATTGTATATAAAAAGTTTTGCTTTCAGTATACAAATCCAACAATCTCCCACTTATACTAAAGCAAACTTTTAGTATACTCGGTGTGTAACTATCTAGCTATTACATTCTCCCACTTATACTGAAAGTTTCCTAAGTGGGTGGCATCAATAGCAGTCCTAGTCCCTGAACATGCTTGTCATAGACTTTCTGCGGTAAACTCTTCGTGAATGTATTAGCTAAATTCTCTGTAGTAGAAATCTTCTCTATCCGCACATCTCCTCGTTTCACGATTTCTCGTATTATGTGGTACTTTCTCTCTATGTGTTTTGTCGCCTTGTGGGTCCTGGGTTCCTTTGAGTTTGCCACTGCACCTGAGTTGTCACAATTGATTGTGATACTCTTAGGCAAACTAGGTACCATGCCTAGATCCAAGAGGTAATTCCGGAGCCATACTGCTTCCTTAGCAGCCTCTGATGCGGCTACATATTCGGCTTCCATAGTGGAGTCTGCAATGCATCTCTGCTTTGCACTCCTCCATGAAACGGCTCCTCCTCCCAAGGTAAACACATATCCTGAGGTAGATCCCTTCTCATCCCAGTCTGCCTGGAAATCCGAATCCGTATAACCCAAGGGATTTAGACTGTCTGCCTGGTAAACTAGCCTGTAATCTCTAGTCCTTTTCAGGTACTTAAGTACATGTTTTACCGCAGTCCAATGCGCCTGTCCAGGGTTAGATTGATATCTTGCCACTATGCCGACTGCATAGCAGATATCAGGTCTCGTGCATAGCATTGCATACATAAGACTTCCCACTGCGGAAGCGTAGGGTACCTGTCTCATTTCCTCTTTCTCCTTTGGTGTCTTAGGACACATCTCCTTAGAAAGTGGAACGCCATGTCTGAAAGGTAGAAATCCTTTCTTGGCGGTTGATAGGTATGGCCCAGCAACTTCGGGTCTGGCTGACACTCCGGGCCAAATCAACCCGACCCGGAGTAGCTGGGCCAAGGAAAGTAAGCCCAACAGCTGGCCCAGAAGCGTGCATGAGCCTGGAGCAGCCCAATCACGGCATATTTGGAAAGAGAGATCCCCACGATCTTCTTACAACTTCCATGCAGAGATGATAGGCGCAATAGTAGGGACTTAGTTAGGGTTTGAGTTGAGTAGTATAAATACGAGAATTGTACTCAGAATTAGAGTTCACATTTTGTACTCTGAAACTATAACGTGTAAGCTCAAGAAGAATAGTGAAGGAACACCTCAGTAGGTGATATTTTCAGCCCGTGGACGTAGATCTCCGTATCGAACCACGTACATCATGTGTTCTTTAAGTTTCTTGCATTGATTTACGTTGCCAACGGGTTTTATGTTCGGAGTTTATTTGATAACCGGATTACGCTTTATCAATTGGCGCCGTTTGTGGGAACGTTTGGCAAGAAAACCCTAGTTTTTCATCGCAATCGCTATGGTGAATACTCGTAGGTCCGCTCATCCAACTCGGTCTCGTCGTGATCCTCCTGTGGACCAGGTTCTGCCCCCCAGAACCAAGATCTGCCCGCGGAGCATGCTAACATGCCAAATCATCCCCCTGCTGATGATTCGGCGCAAGTTGATCCCCTGCCAGCTCCCGAGCTGTCGCAGGTGCAGTAGGCCTTCCTTCGGGAACACGCTGCTTTGTTCCAAGAATGGAACAACCGGCGCGCCCACTCCGGTGAGCGTGCCAACAATGGCGCTGAACATGTGAGAAATCCACCCCGTGACTTATCACGTGACTTGGACGAGGATCCCCCTCATCGAGCGAGACTTGAGCGTCGGCGATGGAGGATAGTTTCTCCGGTGGATAACCGCAGCTCTAATGGGTCGAGGCCTCGAGACGTCCACGAAGGCGCACATCGCCGACGACCTGCTGACGTCCCGAAGCATCCTCGCCTTGACCAATCCCGTATGCTGGATCCAATGGAACAGGAACAAGCCCAATTTGCCGCGGAGCTCGACAAGGTTTTGGGTCTTGATGCCGACGGGGAGATCATCACCCCATTCTCGGACGAGATTCTTGCGGTCCCGCTCCCTGATGGTTTCAAATTCCCCCCAGTGGCCGTATACAACGACACTGGGGATCCAAGTAATTTCCTGAATGCCTTTAAGTACGCTATGTTTAACCGCAACTGCACTCCTCACCACCTGTGCAAGGTGTTTCCTGAGTATCTCCAGGACGAGGCTAGACTTTGGTTCGATTCTCTACCATGTGGTAGCATTACTTCTTTTCGCGATCTGGCCGAACAGTTTTGGGCACGTTTTCATACGCGGGCAAAGTCCATGGCCACCTTGGCCGATCTCATGAATATGGAACAGCGAGATGGAGAAACCGTTACCCAATTTCTTGATCGCTTTACAGCGGAGAGTCTTAAAGTGGGCAGCTGGTCGGATGATGTTATCATCAATGCTTTCATGAATGGCCTTCGTCCCGGACCGCTCTACACCGAGCTAGTCCGGAACCCTCCAGTCACAACCCGGGCTTTGTTTAGCATTGTGTGCAGATATGCTAAAGCTGAGGAGCAGACTCGCCGTAAGCGTGAGAAGCATGCTAGCAAACGGCAGTCCGATAGAGCACAAGCCGGACCCAGTACTCGACCTAGTGCCTTCTCTCGTATAAATTGAGGATGCTCAGAATCTCGCGGAGACATCCCACAACTCACTCCGCTTACAAAATCACGGGCCGAAATTCTTTCTGTTCACAAGAATGATTTGCGGCCGTGTCCGCGGATGACTGCTCCGGCAGAAAAGCGCAACCGTGAGAAATGGTGCGCGTACCACCATGATCATGGACATGAAACAGAGGAGTGTAGGGAGCTTGGCAAAGAAATCGAAGATTGTCTAAAGAAAGGTTTCCTACGACAGTATGTTGCTCGGACCGACGATAGGTCTAGGTCAGGCCAGAATGGAAGTTCATATCAAAACCGCGGAGGCTATAATGACCGGGGCTCACGTCAAAAAAGGCCGCAATGGCAGAATAACAGGCCTGGGCACAACAACTATGCGCGGCAGGACCAAGGAAATCGTCAACAACCTCACTTTTTGCCGCCACCACCTCCTCAGGGAGGCCCCGGAGACAATCCGCCTACTCATGTCATAAACGTGATTTACGAAGCCATCCCTGCCGGGGTTTCCCGGAGTGCCTTGAAGGCGGAAGCACGCCGGCCTCCTCCCGAGGAGCCGCGTCACAAACGCCTCCACCAATCTGAAACCGTCAGTTTTACTGACAAGGATCCTGTTCCTGAGCTCACCCCGCATACCGACGCCATCGTTATTGACATGGCTGTAGCTAATGTTACAATAAAGCGGGTCTTCGTCGACAATGGAGCTGCAGTCAGTGTCATATTCACCGATTGTTTTAAAAAAATGGGTATTCCTCGTGAGCAACTTCGACCGGCTCCCGGGCCGCTACAGACCTTCACCCAGGGTGAAGTCCAGCCTGAAGGAGTTATTAATCTTCCCGCATCTCTTGGAACTTATCCGGCGATAAAAACCATCTTTGTGGATTTCTATGTGGTTAATTCTCTGTCCCCATACAACATGATTTTGGGTCGGGACTGGCTTACCCCGGCGAGAGCCGTATGCTCCACATACCATCTCGCGCTAAAATTTCCTACATCGCATGGCGAGGTGGCTATCCGCGGCAATCAGCGAGTTTCTAAGGAGTGCATGTACGTCGCGCTCAAAAAGGCAGCAAAGGTTCCCCCTAAGCCACAGTTTCAGGTAACTACCTCGGCTCTCATACCTAATTCGTCTACATCACTGGGGGACACCACTGTTCAGGTGCCGCTTGATCCAGCCAAGCCTGAGCAAACTGTAACTGTCGGCGCTGTGGATGTGCCGTGGTTACATAATGTCATTATTCAGACCTTGCGGGAATACTCAGAAGTCTTTGCATGGTCTCCCTTGGACATGCCCGGGGTCTCTCCGGATGTTATAACTCACAAGTTGAATATCAACCCCAATGTGAAACCTATACAACAAAAGCGGAGGAAATTCGCTCCGGAGCAGAACGCAGCCATCCGAATTGAAGTACAACAGCTTCTAGATGCAGACATCTTGTTTGAAATACATTATCCTTCTTGGTTACCTAATCCGGTGATGGTAACGAAGTCCAGCGGGGCATGGAGAATGTGCGTCGATTTTTCTGATCTTAATAAGCACTGTCCAAAAGATTGTTATCCTTTGCCCTCTATCGACCAAAAAGCCGAAGCCATTACTGGGCACAAGGCACTTTGCTTCTTGGATCTATACAAGGGATACCACCAAATCCACATGGATCGTTGGGACGCACTCAAAACGGCATTTATCACTGACTTCGGATGCTTTGCCTTCAAGAAAATGCCTTTTGGGCTCAAAAATGCGGGAGCCACGTACCAGCGCCTTATGGACCACGTCTTCCGAGGTCAAATTGCTCGTAATGTTGAGGTATATGTTGATGATTTAGTTATAAAAAAGTACTTCTCAATCTTCATGTGTGCAAGATATTGCTGAAACGTTGAGTACCTTGCGGCGTTATAATTTGCGTCTCAATCCGGCAAAATGCACCTTCGGCGTTGGTTCCAGTAAATTTCTCGGCTATATGGTTTCGCAACACGGCCTCCAGGCCAATCCGGCCAAGATTCGAGATGTATTGGATCTGCAACCGCCGAAGACGGTAAAAGAGGTTCAGCGCCTTACTGGAGGTCTGGCGGCCTTAAATCGTTTCCTGTCTAAGGCCGCGGAGCGTCGACTTCCATTCTTCAAAATGCTGCGGCAGGCAAAGCTATTTGAATGGACCCTGCAGTGCACCGAAGCTTTTGAGGCTCTAAAGCACCATATTAAGAAGTTGCCCACTCTGTCCGTTCCTCTCCCCGGAGAGCCTCTTTATGTATATTTAGCCTCTGCCGAAGAGGCCATCAGCGCGGCTCTTGTGTGCGAGGCTAATGGCACACAGTACCCTGTATATTTTGCGAGCCGAGCACTCCAAGGGGCGAAAACCCGATACTCTGTGATGGAGAAAACAGTGCTCTCGTCATGGCAGCCCAGCGTTTGCGGCCTTATTTCCAAGGACGTGAAATCAGGGTTCTTACTAATCACCCCATTCGTCAAATTCTTGTCAAGCCCGATGTGTCAGGGCGCCTCGCTAAATGGGCTATCGAGCTAGGAGAGTATGATATTCAATTTCTCTCACGCCGGGCCATCAAGGGACAAACCCTAGCAGATTTTTTGGCCGAGGTACCAGTGGATAACCCCGAACCTTCCGCAAATAACGCTAGTCTTAACCCCGCTACCCTTGAAGCTCCACCCCGTAAGTGGCAACTGTATGTGGATGGCGCTTCCGCGGTTCGAGGAAGTGGTGCTGGGGTTCTTCTCATTGGCCCCGAGGGCGTTGAAATCAAATACGTCCTACGATTTAAATTTAAGGTAACTAATAATGAAGTGGAATATGAGGCAGTCCTCGCCGGTCTACGGCTCGCTCAATCCTTTATAGCCTCCCATCTCGAGCTCTTCACGGACTCCGAGGTTGTCTCTAATCAGATCAAAGGCACCTACACTGCTAAGGATGAAACGCTGAGAAGGTACCTCGCTTTGACGCTCAAACTTTTGTCAACTTTTGCTTCGGTTGATATCCAGCAGGTACCCCGTAAACAGAATGTTCAAGCTGATGCCCTCAGCAAAACGGCCTCCGCAGTCCTTACCAACGTGTCTCCGGACATCGTAGTCGAAGATGCCCTTCATCCGGCAATTCATAAGGCCACAGTCTCCGTATTGACTGAATGCGGTCCCAATTGGATGACCCCGATCATCCATTATCTTCGGGATGGCACGTTGCCGACTGACAAGTTACAAGCTCGGCGAATAGTTCTTAAGGTACCTAAGTACACGCTCCACGATGGAATTTTGTACCGCCAGTCGTACTTACAACCGAGTCTTCGGTG